>JARHVA010000009.1:2500000-3247500 GCA_037957365.1 Torreya grandis
TGGAGAAGCAAGTGTTTCTATGGTATTATTCAGATGATCTTAGAAGGCTAGAGATGAGTGTTTTTAGTTGCATCAAGTATGTCCAGGTGGAATATATGTTGTGGTGATGCCATGATGTTGATAGCTATATATAGAGCAGTCTATAGGGTCAGATTGAAGGTTCCCAGATGGAAAAGGAAGATTTGTGAGTTAACAAGATGATATATTTTTTTCATAGAAAGGTATATTGACATTATTCTAGCTTGCTCCAAGTGGTTTTATGGTTTGAAGGTATGTTGAAGACAAATCAAAGATTTTTGAATGCTCTGAATTTTCTCAGTTTTGGATTAAGGGCAAGCAGGACATAAATGGGTTATAGTAAGTCAATGCTCCCAAAGGTATGAAGGCTCAATTTTTTATTCCATAAGTTTATGATGGGTGTCTCTAGGTGTGCAAGAAGTTTTAGAGGTGTGTGTTGACTAGAAGGAGGTTTGTTGACCTTGTTTGTTTTAAGGTTATAGTGTTTTGAGTTATGCTAGAAAAGTGGTTTGCCTTATGAGTTGAGGTTTGAGGCTTATTAATATATTTAATGGCACAAATGGGTTGTCAAATCAAGATTTACATAAATTTTAAGGTTTTTGGTTTTCAAATTGTTCATGTATTTGTCAAGATGGAGGCCTAATTGGCAAGTTGATTTGTGAAGAAAGTATATTTTAGAGGATGAAATAAGTGTTTAAAATTGGTGTGATTAAAAGGGAATATGAAAGTTATCTAGATATGAAATTTTAGGTATTGAATATGTTTCTACTAAAATTTGTGAGCTCTGCAAGTCTTAGGCAGGGCTACAAGGAGTGTAGACATCCCTATATGAAGATTTGATGTTTTTGCTTAGTGTTTCCAAAATAAAAAGGTATGTATGTTTCTAAGAGAGTTCTTAGGTTGGTTTAGAGCATGTTTTATATTTGGTGAGTGGCATGAATTTTTGTTGGTGGTACTTGAGGTGGTTTGAGAGAGAAGGCTAGTACGCCTGTATAGTGGTTCTTCATGGTATATGGAGATCTGAAGTTTCTAAAGTGATGAAATTTATTAGAAATATTAGGGGGAGTCCCTCATAGTTATTTATTGGTGATTTACATCAGATTTTAGTTGAAGAGAGTATTGGCATGGAGCAAGAAGGATGTTGTCAAGGTAAGAAGAGGTAGGCTCAAGGTAAGGGGGAGTTTGTATCAACTTTCTAAGGTGGTCCTTTCTTATTGATGGTATTTTTAGGTCCTTAGGATTAGTTGGTTCCCACTTTTCATTGTGTCTAAGGGGGAGAAAATTCCTATTGTGGAGTGTTTGAAGAGAGAGAAGGAAGGTGAGTTGTATATTGCTATATGATGGTTGTTGACATCACTAACGATGGGGAAGATTGTTGGAGATTTTTTAATGATGTCATGGTGATGTCATGAAGGTGTCTTGGTGAGTGGATGAAATGCCTTGATAGTCTAAGTGACAATGACAAAGTGAGAAATATGCTTGTCCTAGTATGCTTGAAGGAGGCTTGGTTGATCTTTAGAGTTTGACTGCTTAGAGATGATCAGGAATGAGTTTGAAGTATTTAACATATACAAGGGGTCTTATCAGAGGTCCATGGTGATTGGAGAGCTTGTGAAAGTGTATGATATTCATCTGGTTCTTCATTATGTTCATCTAGGAATAATTAGCTCTATGATAGATAAATATGAGGAGGCATATTGATGACATAATATCTCACATGTGTGAGGGTTTTAGGATTAGGTTAACATATGGATGGATTTACCTATGAGATAATTTATTATGCACTAAATATTAGGTCATGTGACTAAGTGTGATAAAAGATATACAAGTGAAAATTTGGGCTCCTAGGTAGGTTGATAGTGTTTTCCCATATTCAAATTTGTAATATGGAAAGAAGCACTAAGTAGGCATTTTAATGGTGTTATATTTTGCATGCATGAAGGTGTTAGGAGAAAATAATCATATGGGTTTGTTTAATTTTGTGCCTACTTGATTTTAAATTTTTTTAAGGTCATGAAATGAAGTGCAACAAAAGATATGCATGTGCAAAGTTGGCCTTCCAGATAATTCTTGACCTAGTTGGCTCTATGGTAGAAGAAATTTGAGTGAGTAGATAAATGGAGCTATATCTCACACATGCAAAGATTTAAAGAGTAGTTTGATATGTGGTTAGATTCTCCTATGTGAGGAGATCATATGGTCAAAATTTTAGATCATGAATATAAGTGAAACAAAAGGTATTGTGGTCCAAAGTTGACCTTCCATGGAGATAAGCAATGGTCCCCATACTTAGTCATTTTTGCACAATGTTAAAGATCAGGACCAAATGGAGATCCAATGGTTTAATGGAATTAATACATGCACACACACACACACACACACACACACACACACACACACACACACACACACACACACACACACACACACACACACACACACACACACATTGTACATAGTAAGTCAAATGGGTCAAAGTGTTGATGCTTATTCTTAGTAAAGATCAAGCTACTTAAAAAAGGATCAATAGAGCGTGTTTATTCTAATATGTCAGGATGTAATGAGATGGTTCCAAGTGTTTGATGTTTAACATTGAGTAGAGATAAAGATTGAGCATCTTCCAAGGATCAAAGGTGAGTGGGTGTTCATACTAATATAGATCAATGATGTGTATTAAATTCAAGAGGTCAAATTAATAGTTGTCTAACATTCTTAAAGAAAGGACAATCTTGAAGAGATCAACAGAGCTTGTGTGATCAAGATTACAAGATTGCATGAGATGAGGCCAAATGTTTGAAGTTTAAAATTTGGGTAGTGGAAAAATATGAGTTAAAATTTGAAAAATATCAATGGTGTTTGATTTATATAAGCTATGAGGGCACAAGATGAGTTGTAAGTGATTGAAGTTTAACTATGACTATTTGAATTAAAATATTTGAATTTAACAAAGGAATGACCAATGTTTGGTTTTTGGGCCATATATTTCGATATATGCATGATTTGCTTATAGTGTAAAAAGTGAATTTGTAGAGGACTCCAAGATTCATATGGAAATATAGATTTAAATATTTGAAAGTGTGTATAGTCAAAGATATTGAGGTTTAAAGTTGACTGTGTGTTCATGCTTGTTCTGCAAGTGATCTGAGAAGGATAATTGAGCTTGTGTAGATGTTATTTCAATGTTTCATGATGACTTATCTATTTAAGAGTGTTTTAGACTCCATTAGGATCATTTGTATGGATTTTGGAGGTGTGATCAATCTATATTGAGTATGAATAATGCTTAAAAAGTTGATTGTGTGTTCGTTCATGGTGTCTTTATGATTAAGGCTAATGTTTGGATTGATTGAGCTTGCAAAAAAGAGTGAAATTATGACTAAAATATCTTGAGAATGATAAATGGGTCATATGGAGTGTATATATTCATTTGGAAGTGGTCCTATGTTCTTGCTTTTCTTGATGATGTGTTAAATGGGTGAATAGGTCTCCATAAGACCTATAAGAGCTACAAGGGCCTAATTGAAAGGTGTAGCTAATTAAGGGTGATCCATGAGTGCTATGGCAGACTTATATGGATGATATTGAGCTATGTATAAATGATATAGATGCCTTAAGGGTTAATACATGTCTATTATCTGACCAAGATGGTGATGATCATGAATGGTTTATAAATAGTGAAACCAAATGTGATGGTTTATATAATTGAGAGTGGTGTGTGTAAGAGTGTGAGAATTAAAGTGAAGAAAAGATGATAGGTAGTGTGTTTGTTGAATGAGTTGAAGAGAAGAAAAAATTGAGGACTATGTGTATGACCTATAAGTCATAATTGTTGACGCTGGAAAGTGCACCCAGTGGCAGGAAAATAGGTTCTTACCCTCTCCACGTAACATGGAAACTCCTCTCTCACCTGTGGGATGGAAAAGTAGGAGAGGAGAGTCTCTAGATAAGGGCTAGCTCCCTTTGATGCATCTTGTTTGTTTCAGGCAGTGCAAAATATAGGTATATATAGCTATAATAAAAAGGGGGATGAAAAGGGAGAGAGATGCATGAAAAACAAACCTACTCTAAAAGAGGTGATGCATCAAAATAAAGGTTGACCTTCACACATCCACTCTTAGAATCAGATAAATACATACATACTCTATGCACTTGGCAGAAGGACCAAGCTACAAGAAACTAATAGGGAGGCTTCAATGGAAAATCTAGAACAGAGATCACCCAAGGTGCTGTGAAACACACACTTATGAAATAATTTCTTCTGCTCCTTCACTCCCAAATACTGCTCTTCTCTTGTCAGATACAACAATGGCACCTTGTAGACAATAGGTCTGCTAATGTTGAACCTGTGAGAGCATTAGAAGACAATGACTAGACACAAGCAAACATTCAACACATACACAGAAATGTCTATCCAAATGGAGGTAAAAACTGCATTTGTATTGATCCAAGTGAAGTTTTTTGCAGAGCTACGCTCTTTACAAAATGTGGAAGATCCTTTCAAATGACCAAGTTTTTGAATATATATGGAAAGTCTAAGAGGCTCATTTGGTGCTCTTTTGTTACAAGTGGCCTATCGCATCTCTCATTGGGAAGAACAAGTCACTCAAGGAATTAAATGGATTGCACCTTTTGTCTGCTCAAAAACCATCCCCTTTTTTGATGACTTACATGGTTTGTCAATCCATTTAATAAAAAATGGAAAAAAATTGATTTTATCTCAACTATTTGTACCTTTCGTGATTAATTCGCAGGGACTGCTCCACCTACTAAAGTCACTTCCCAAATGGCACCACTTGGATCAACTCCAGCTCATTCTATCCTTTGCCACTTGGGCCACCTCATCAATCCTACACCTTGTCTATCACTTTGTTTTATTTGTCCCTTCTCAGTTTTATCTTTCTCACTTACTTGGCCCCTTTGGGTGAACTCCTTGGCGGGTTGCTACATTCAGGCCCTTTTCACTTTTTCAATGTTTGAAAACCCAATGGCTATTCTATTTCATTAAATTTGATGGCCTTGGAGACACCAAGTCCATGTTGGTAGTGGAGTCCATGCTGGCAACCTTCGGGCTATCTTTCATCTATCTACGTCACCTTCCTGGGCACTTTTGCCTCCCTGTGGGCACCTTTCCTTGTTAAACAGGTCCACGCTGGCTTTAGACTATTGACGGGCCTTCTTTAACTTCTTCTTGGCTTACCAGATTCAAGCTGCTTGCTAACTACTTCATGGCCTGATTTGGTATGTAAATGCATGGGCACTCCCTCTTTTAACTTGGCAACTTGCGTGGACTGCTGACACAGACTGCTGATGGGCCTTCGTTGCTTTACGCAGACTACCTTAGTCTCTTCATGGCTGCTCGTGTCCTTGTTTATTTCCTTGGTGGGTCCCTACTTATTGCGTAGATTTTTGGGCCTTATAAATACTTCCATGGACTTTTTAAATGTTTTGCGTCAAGCTTTGTATGTTCTCCACAGACTTTTGTCCGTGGATGTTTTCCCGCAGACAAAAAATCTGTAGAAATTCTTTCTATTCCTTTTGTATTTATTTTGTTAAGCTACAGGATTTTGATTTGTGTTAAGCCACAGGCTTTGAACTATGCTTCAAACCAAACTTGACTTCCTTTGTGTATGTGAAGTCCTTGGCCCATTTACTTTTGCTTGAAACTTTGATATATGCAGGACTTAGTCAGTTTTAAAACAAATGAACTTTGAACTAAACCTGACTGAACCCAATTTTTTCTTTGAAGCCCCTGCTATGCTTAAAATGTTTGAACTTGGACTAAGGATGATGAACTAAGGCCGAAATAATGAACTAGATGTCGAACCAAAGAACCACGCTAATGACCAAAGTGTTGAACTGAGATGGAACGAAGCCATTGGACTGTGAAAAAGATAAAACAAATGCTGATAAACCAACCAGGAGGACCAAATGACTGAACCAACCATGCTGAAACAAGTAGAGAAACACTAGCATTGAACAGTGTAACCCAAAAATGATTGCTTTCGAAAGCAAGGGGAGAAGGCAAACAATTTTGGCCTGTGAGCAAAAATTAGTCAACAGATTGGTGACTCACAGGGGAAGCATGCTTGCTATGCTTAGGACCTAGTTTCCTTGCATTCCATTGGGCACAGAGTTAGATGTAGCTATGAAGAGAGTTCACAACAGCACTCGAGATCCCAAAATCACACCTAAAGCTTTCACACCCACATGCAAAGGGAAACACACAAGGCTAAAAACAACTAACTGTGCAAACTGCACTTAGGGAAAGCAGGAGAAGAAACTGAAGCAAACTATTATGTACAACTAACCAAGCATTTTTGATTCCCTCCTGGATCAAATGGAAAACTTCTTAAGTCCCCTCCCTGGTAAGAAGACTTATGGCATTAGGTAAGTAGCTGAATGGAAAAGAGAATTGGTGACTTGCTCTTTTTACCTGTCACCTAAGTTGGCTGATACCCAAGTGGATCAAAAATGAACATGCTTTTGACATATACATACTTTGTTTGCTCTTGGAAGCTCACCTCTTGTTGGTCCTTCAAGCTAGTGTTTCCCATCAAGAAAATGATTGCTGCCAGCTCATCACCATAAGCCCCCTGATACGCACCCTTGACTGGCCTGTTCTCCTTTGCCTCATGCTCAGGTTCCACTGTATGACCATCCTCCTTGATGACTTCAGAGAAAGTGCCCTCAGATTCACCAACCTCTTAAAGGGATAAATCTAAAGAACTGCCACCTCCTTGCATGCTTGTTTGAAACCCAATGCTGCCTTCTTCATTTTTAACCAGCTCACAACTTGTCTGGAGGGTAGCACAGCCTGCCTTAATGCCTTCAAATGAATTATTCAAAACATGAACAAGAGATTGCCCATGCTCCTCCACATCACTTTGCTTGATTTCCTCCTCAGTTGCAATCATGAAGTCTCCCTGGTCAGTCATAAACTGAGCATAATCCATATCAGGCAAGGCCTGATAGCTTTCTTGGAGGTGTATGGATGGAATGCATTCAGACACAGAATCTGTCATTTGATCTGAAACATCCATCACACATTCACTAAGGAGACCTACTCTAGACTCTAATTCTACAATTCACCTATCCAAATCTTCTTGGAAAAGCCTTTCCTAGAAGTCACAATCATTATCAGGGGCAGGAGCAGCATCTTCTTCTTCAAGAGTTAGACTGAAACCTTCCTCCTCCTCCTCCTTGCTAGTCCAAGATTCAACTATTTACTTCCAGCTCGTGGTCCTAGGATTGGACTCTTGCTTTTGTGAGCATGCAGCAACTTTATCATTTTGAAGGTCTTGGGCTGGTTTATGATGCTCCTCCTTCTAGCTTGGAATTTGGAGATCATGTTTAAAGACCTGAGGAGGCTGGGGAATAATTGGGAGGGTCTGCTCATGCATAGGGAAAGCTGTCTGAAGAGAGGCATGCTGAAAAGCTAGGTGCATGGGATTGAGGGCAGGACTGATTGATGCATTGGATGAGTCAGAATGAGCAAGCACCATCTAGTAGAAATGATTTGGCACACAAGGGAGAGCTTTTTCTAAAATAGGAGAGTGTAGACCCCAGGGCAAAACTTCTTGATTTTTGTCCCTCCACTTCACCATCACTTCATCAATATTGAAATTATCTTGTGGATTGGTGAAAGGGATACCTTTTGGCGTTGGCTAGTCTGCAGCGTCTGAAAGCTCCATCTCTTTTTCACCCTGCAGTCTCATCTTCTTCTCTAGTTCCTCAATCCACTTGGCTAGGTCATCCTCATTTTTCATTTCTTCATTTTGGACGACGTCTTTCTCCTCTTTGCTATTCCATGACTCGACCACTCTAATCCAGCTCAAGCAATTTGGGCTGGGCATTTCCTTTGGGAATGATGGGGCCTTAATGTGAGAGGACAGTGAAGATTTCAATTCCACTTCCCCTACTACCAGAATGGACTGCTACATCTGAAGGTTTGCCAATTTGATCTATCTATCAAGATTAGCCTTAAACACAAGATTTGCTGTTTCAAAATTCTCTCAACATGATTAGGGAATGGACTTTGACAGGTTCGACTTAGCTCAAGAGCAGGGGCTATATATGACTGATATGATGCTTTGGGTAGTGAGTATGTAGGTTGATAAACTTGGTAAGGCTACCTCTCATGCACACTCAGCTTCTCCTCCATAGATGCAATTAAATTGCTCACATCCAGCATCTCATTCGAAAGCCTATGCCAATTAGCTCTTTCAACAGGAGCCCATTCTTTCTTAACCTGATCCAACACATTCCTCACTTGATAGACAACATGATCAAGAATTTCTTGGCTACATCCCCTTCTGGTGTTAAGATCAATTACATATTTTTCGTATCCCAGTAGTGCTTGCTTGAAAGCGGAAATGAGTTGATTGGCAAAGAGACTGGGCTGAGTGGGAGAAGCGACATACTGAGAAGACTAAGCACAAGGGTGATATAGCTCATAGTAGGGTTGAGACTGGCCATATTAGGCATGATAAGGATTGCCATAAGGCTGGTAAGGATCATAGCCATGCTGGCCAAAAAAAATAGAGTCCATAGCTTAAAATGATGGAATTTACACATACCAAAAAAAATACGCTTCTTGATGGTATGGTACCAGACTTCTTAACCAGTTGATCTAACTTAGAGTCACCATTGGTGTTTGAGTAGAAGCCTCTAAAGGCTAGTCAGTTGAAGAACACACCAAAATTATTTAATTCTTTGGACAAAACTTGTCCCAGTTGGTCCCACCGGGTGTGCCAGAATTGTTGATGCTAGAAAGTGCACCCAGTGGCAGGAAAATAGGTTCCTTCCCTCTCCACACAACATGGAAACTCCTCTCTCACCTATGGGATGGTAAATCAAGAGATGAGAGTCTCTAGATAAGGGCTAGCTCTCTTAGATGCATCGTGTTTGTTTCAGGCAGCACAAAATACAGGTATATATAGCTATAATAAAAAGGGGGGATGAAAAGGGAGAGAGATGCAAGAAAAACAAACCTACTCTAAAAGAGGTGATGCACCAAAATAAAGGTTGACCTTCACACATCCACTCTCAAAATTAGACAAATACATACATACTCTACGCACTTGGTAGAAGGACCAAGTTGCAAGAAACTAACAGGGAGGCTTCAATGAAAAATCCAGAATAGAGATCACCCAAGGTGCTATGAAACACACACTTATGAAATAATTTATTTTGCTCCTTCACTCCCAAATACTGCTCTTCTCCTGTCAGCTACAACAATGGCACCTTGTAGACAACAGGTCTGCTGGTGTTGAACATGTGAGAGCATTAGAAGACAATGATTGGACATAAGCAAACATTCAACGCATACACAGAAATGTCTATCCAAATGGAGGTAAAAACTACATTTGTATTGATCCAGGTGAAATTTTTTGGAGAGCTGCACTCTTTACAAAATTTGGAAGATCCTTTCAAATGACCAAGTTCATGAATATATATGGAAAGTCCAAGAGGCTCATTTGGCGCTCTTTTGTTACAAGTGGCCTATCACGTCTCTCATTGGGAAGAACAAGTCGCTCAAGGAATTAAATGAACTACGCATTTTGTCTACTTAAAAACCATCCCCTTTTTTGATGACTTACATGGTTTGTCAATCCATTTAATAAAAAATGGAAAAAAACTAATTTTATCTCAACTATTTGTGCCTTTCATGATTAATTCACAGGGATTGCTCCACCTACTGAAGTCACTTCCCAAATGGTGCCACTTGGATCAACTTCCAGCTCATTCTATCCTTTGCCACTTGGGCTGCCTCATCACTCCTGCACCTTGTCTGTCACTTTGTTTGATTTGTCCCTTCTCAATTTTGTCTTTCTCACTTACTTGGCCCCTGTGGGCGAACTCCTTGGCAGGTCGCTACATTCAAGCCCTTTTCCCTTTTTCAATGTTTGAAAACCCAACGGCTATTCTATTTCATTAAATTTGATGGCCTTGGAGATGTCAAGTCCATGATGGTAGTCAGGTCCATGCTGGCAGCCTTCGGTCTATCTTTCATCTGTCTATGTCACCTTCTCGAGCACTTTTGCCTCCCTGCGGGTACCTTTCCTAGTTAAACGGGTCCACGCTGGCTTTGGACTGCTGACGGGCCTTCTTTAACTTCTTCCCAGCTTACTAGCTTTGAGCTGCTTGCTAACTACTTTGTGGCCTGCTTTGGTCTGTAAATGCATGGGCACTCCCTCTTTTAACTTGACGGCTCGTGTGGACTGCTGATGGGCCTTCATTTCTTTGCATAGACTACCTTAGTCTCTTCGTGGCTGCTCATGTCCTTGTTTATTTCCTCAATGGGTCTTTGCTTATTGCATAGACTATCGGGCCTTATAAATAATTTTGTGGACATTTTAAATGTTTTGCGTCGGGCTTTGTATGTTCTCTGTGGACTTTTGTCCACGGATGTTTTCCCAAGGACAAAAAGTCCATGGAAATTCTTTCTATTCCTTTTGTATTTATTTTGTTAAGCTGCAGGCTTTTGATTTATGTTGATTCATAGGATTTGAACTGTGCTTCGAACTGAACCTAACTTCCTTTGTGTATGTGAAGTCCCTGGCCCATTTGCTTTTGCTTGAAACTTTGATATATGTGGGACTTAGTCAGTTTTAAAACAAATGAACTTTGAACTGAACCTGACTGAACCCAATTTTTTCTTTGAAGCCCCTGTTGTGCTTAAAATGTTTGAACTTGGACTAAGGATGATGAACTAAGGCTGAAACAATGAACTAGATGCCGAACCAAAGAACCACGCTGATGACCAAAGTGTTGAACTGAGCTGAAACAAAGACGTTGGACTGTGAAGAAGATAAAACAAATGCTGATAAACCAACCAAGAGGACCAAATGACTGAACCAATCATGTTGAAACAAGCAGAGAAACACTGGCATTAAACTATGTAACCTGGAAATGATTGCTTTCGAAAGCAAGGGGAGAAGGCGAATGATTTTGGCCTATGAGCAAAATTTGGTCAACAATAATTCTATTGGCAAAAAAGTGATCTTGAAGATTGAGTGTGAGTGAAGGTGAAGAGTGATAATTAGAGGTCCATCATCAGGTGTTGAAGACATTAGTTAAAAGGTGGATGTGTTCTTAGGTGTTATTATGGTAGCTCAACATCTAGGGGGTTACATCCTCCTTGCAAGGTAAAACTTGATAAAGGTCTAGCTATTGTGGTAGCTTAACAAGACATGTGTAGTATCTCCTTGTGGGATCATAGTCTCACTAAAATATGGGATGGTAGTTTCATGATCAATTGTAGCTGGTATAAATTGGTTCTTGTTATTATAGGATAGTAGTCCAATTATAGTTTTTAGTGGATTTTCTCCCCTAAGAGGGTTTCCCACATATGTCATGTGTTATGTGCTTGATCTTTCATTGTCTCTCTTTCTCATTGTTATGAATGATGTGTATGATTCATGAATGCTTGTGATAATTGATTAAGAGTTTGAAAGGATTGAAATTGAATTTGGATTATTTGGGCTCATGATTTACCCCCCCTCTCAATGATTATAGATCTATCAACAATGCGTTTCACAACTCAGTTAAGAACCCATATGCTAAATGGGTTAGTAAGGAGGACATAAATGCATACACAACCCACATCTTCTAGGAGGAAGTTTATGTAGGCATGATTATACTAAACTAGTTGTTTAGGGCCCATGGATATTTTCATATCAATGAACTATGGATCCCCCTCCTCCATATGATTTTCACACATTCCAAAGTTTTGGATATGGGAGGAATGATCAACTTCAAGTTGGTCAATACCATTGTAGATGCCCAAACTAGGAAGAATTTATATATGATGATCTACCTTGTGGATGTAGTCTATGGTATACTCTCCATAAATCCTTAAAATTTTTATGCATGGGTTTTTGGGGGCTTGGCAATCCATGCAGTCTTTTAAAAATTATATGGTCACCAGTTGTAGAACCACATCTAGAATATATGTGATTAATTATCTCTAGTGATCTACCATGTGATCAATGAGGCCTCGATGCCCCTATTATCACAATCAATTCAAGACTCATCACTACCATTAGGGACTACTAGCTCTACAAAGAGGACACTATGATCTAAATTATTATCTATACTAGCTCTACAAAGAGGACACTATGATCTAAATTATTATCTCTACTAGCTCTACAAAGGGAATCTTTGGCTTTTATATACAATGCTAATAGAAGGCATGCCCACCACTCCCAATAAACATCAGGCACTATGTGTATAATGATTTCCATCCCTTCTAAAAGATGGAGGTTGGGTAGGACTCCTTTTCCCTATAAAAATATAAAATCCAACATTGGGACCCCAAGGGGATGATTAGAGCTCAATTGACATGATATTCAACCCACCTCAATATAAACAATGATCATTAGGTAGAGGATGATGATGAGATATACCTAAATGCTATTGATAATCAAGAGGTATTATACCTTATCAAAAATAAAAATAATAAGAAAGGGAATAATGTTTAGGTGAGACAATATACACCTCCTCTAGCTCCTAATTGATTCATATAGGATTTAACACCAACTCCTCTTGCTATCTCCCAAAGGATTTTGTAGGGCATCTCGCCACCATCTCCCCCTCATGATCTAGTCCCAACTCAACCTCCTCTAGTGACTCTTTATTCTCATGATTTGGATCCACCTCTATGTACTACAATCACTTCTTTGGATTTGGCTCCATCTCAACCTCCATCAACAACCCCAATAGTCTAGTCATTTCTAGGCAACTCAAACACAACTAAATCAACCACCAGTATATCAGGTTTGGGATGCATAGACCCTAAGGTTTGATTTTACCAACATTATAAGGGAGAAATAGGAGCAAAGATCCCAATATGAACTAGCATAGATTCCATTCATTACACATCCCGTCTCTTTCATCTCCCTTCCACCCCTCACTCCCATCACTTTTCGACCCATGGTCCTGACACCTACTAGTTTTGCTCCACTCTCACAAGCCCCCCAAGTGGTGTCTCCCAATGTCTCCACTATACCCCCTCTATAATTTTCCCAAGTAAATTTTCCCTCAATCCTCCCAAACATCCTTGCATCTTCATTCCCCTCCACTCCATCCATTTCACAACCTAGAATCTTCCCCATGCCTTCCTTGGGTGTGCCTTTAGTCTAGATACCATTGGCTGCATTTTTATCAGTGAACATGGCTATAACTATTGGGAGCATATAAAAAATGATATAAACCCTCCTAGTGCCCACTCTAATCATCCTAGCACCTCCCTTAATAGTTTTAAGTCCTTCACCATTGATCCCTATAGTTCCTACTATCTTGGATGGTCTATCCACTATAGCATCTAGAGATGACTTGGGTAAGAGGATGAAGAAGCATAAGGAAAATCACACTCTATCTTATCTCAAAGGCCTTTTGATCTTACCCAACATCCTCTTTATGCCTCAATATTACTCTCAAATGTAGCTATAACACCTTAGTGTATTGATCCCTGACCCACTCTTTTCATTACCAATTATGCTATGAGATTTGTCTTCGACCAAACCATCTCTTCCATGTTATTTAATGACCATTTCCTAAGGTAAATCCCCCTTGGTGAAATTAACATAGGATAAATTTTGTGGGCATAACTTTTCCCTTGGGCCTCCCTTTTATTCTTCCTCCTTTCACTCCCATGCCCCCTCTACCTCCACTGCTTTCATCTTTCACCCCATCCACTTCCTCTATTTATCCTCCACCCTTCACCACTATCTTGGTAACCCCTAATTTAACTCTTGTAGCTTTAGGAATGGTCCCAAGGTCATAGGCACTAGAGATGACTACCTAGAGTGACCCAGACATACATTAGAGCTTCAACCTAACTTTTAAGAGCATGAAGAGGACATTGACATAGAGGTTCATCCAAGAGGGGAACCTAGTGGTTTGGTAGATCCATCAGGATTTGTTCTCCCTTACTAAGGTGAGGACTTATACTAGATAAGAAAGTATGGTTTAGGACCTGATCTTTATTTTCTAAGCAACTCATGATGTCCAAAAAGTTCCTCAAAGACATGTGAATCTAGGTTCGAATCTTCGAAGCCCAAGTGAAGATCTCTTTTCCCATCATACTAATTGGGTAGGTTAAGGATTCCATATTATTAATCTTATCAATCCTTGGGAAGGTAGTGGAGTTTTTGGCTAAAACCAATGTGTTTATTTAGAGAACCTAAGCTTACTTAGAGAGAATTGCAGAGATTAATGGAAAGTGTAGGAAGCTACAGGTAGTGATCAATAAGGGCATGTTTTCAGAGTTAAAACTAATGCCAACATTTAACTTGGGTTTGTATCAAATGTGTTCCAAGAACATGAGGGCTAATATGAAGGAGAGGTTGGCCATGGATCACACTACAACTAGACCTTTGGAAGAGGTCAATAAGAAGATATTGACTTGCTTCAAGGATGTCAATATCTCTATGCTATTCCACTTGGATGGCACCCTGCTGGACCAAGGAGAATTTTGAGTCTACCTATATCAATTTGACTAGGTCATGAGGGAAAAGGTCACCAAAGCAAACTAGGAAGGAGCTTGAGTGGTGTTGGAGTTATCAATGCAATCATGGTGAGCATTAACCAAGTCTCTAAAGTCTAGGTGTCAATGGAATCACTCTTTCAAGTTTACCAAAGGATGGTGACTCAAGCCAAGATTATTTTTAGGGAGCCCCTAATGAACCTTACCATTATGGAAAAGGAATTTGACCTTATTGAAGCTACATTAGAGGCTAAGGATGTCAGATCAAAGTAGTGGGGAGCCAAACTGTCACATTCACCTCCACATATCAACTAAGTGGTCCCCCATATATATTTGATAGGTTTTAAGAAATTTTATTGTTTTTAATTTTGAATTATGATTATAACTCCCATGAGTGGTCATCTGGCCCAGGATGGGATACTCATGCTATTTGGAGGTGAGTCATCCTCATCTATACAAGGAAAAATTGTATTGTAATATGGGGTTTGACTAAAATTTGTTTGAAAGTGATATCAAATTATAGCCAAAATTTCACCTACTTTTTACTTCATCTCTCTAAACTATAATGTTGGCCAAAATAAATTATTGTAACAACACTTGTTTAATGAATACAATTCCTATTTTTAGTAAAGGGTTTGTTCCATGTATCAATTTTATTTCATCTCCATTTTTACATGCTTATGAATACTAGGTTAATTAGATTAATAGATTGTTACTTTATGTATGCTATGTTATGATGTGCTTAGCTATTATAGTCACTGTGTGAGTTCTCTCATTTCCATTTTTAGTATTGTTTATTCATGTGTTAAGCTACAAATTACCATATTCTGTTTATGTGTACTTTACTATAAACTCCTAGTACTCATATTTAGTGAGAGCTCATATTTAAGGGATACTCCTAGTTCCCTCAAACTCTTCCCAATGTATGTTCTTGGAGGTAGAAATTTAGTGAAACTCAGTATATAGTGGTATAATTATGGTAAGCTCACTTGGTTGGATGATGAATGCACTGGAGGCTCCCTTTTATGCCTTACTCTTCCCTCTCTTTTGTGTTTGTTATTTAAAATTGAACTACACTTTTCCCCTCGTGTTTATAAATAGAAAGCATGATAATCGAAATCTCATAATAATATTTGATAATTAGAATTATGTGTATGAATTTTATATTGAACTTTTGATTGTAATAATGCATCTCTTGGAGAGTATCACATAGATTCTATTTGTGAAGTCAAATACCTATATCCATGCCTAGGGATGATACCAAATAAATCTTAAAATGGAGGAAGAAAGTATATAGTTATCCCCACCTTATTTTTAGGGAATGCCCAATCTCATGGGCATTTCATGAATAGAGAGGAGTTTGGAGTGAATAACAACTAGTGCTAGGAGGGCCTACTATGAGTACTTCACAATTGTCATTGATTTTATTTTATGAGTATGCCAAGATTGTGATTATTGATAATAATGTGTTAACCACTATTTGAATATAAAGCATCATGGAGATGATTTTGCCTGTTACTAGGGCTAAGTCCCATCATGACTAATTGGTGATTTCCCCTTACTTTTCCATAAAAAAATGAGGCTTAACCAAACTATACCTACCATGATTCCAATTAGTTTGTCCCCGTAACCTACCCAAAATTCATTGCCTAAGATGGTATGGTTAGCTGGCTCTATAATTAATGTCTCGAGAGTCATCCATGATTTTTTGAGTAACCCAAAGAGGTATCTTGCCAATTTCAACCCAAGCATAGGATGAACTATGAAAGAACACATAACATCCTCTAAAAATAACCTAAGGCTTTTAAATGTAGAATATGAGGATGTGGCATGTAGGATTTTCCCCTTTACCATAATGGACTTAACATATGATTGGTTCCTTAACCTTCCTAAAGACTCTATCTTGAGTTGGGACCATTTCATCATTGCTTTCCTCACCTACTTTGGAAAAGTGATAGACCCAAATGTCTTGGATCAATAGTTTGATTATATTAAAAGGGATCCAAATGAACCTATTAGGTAATTTAGTTCTAGGTTTTAGAATATGTATATCTAGGTCACCATCATTTATCAACCTAACCCTCAACTAGCACTCGAAATGTATAAGAATGCACTAGACCCTTGGATAGAGATCTTATTAAAGAGGGATGCAACCATAGTAAACATATCCTTAGATTATATGGGGTCCATCAAAGTAGATAGGAAACTAAACCCTCAAGGTCACATGATGACCCCCATTCCTAGTGTGTTACCACATATGCTTGCATTAAACTTCTTATCCAACATTAATTAGAATTCCCTAATGTTTCAACCTCTCCTTGTAATTCATCAAATCCTGCTGGGTCATCTCACTTCAAACCAACAACTAGATTTACTTAAGCTAGGGAACCATGAATTTATCTCCTAGACTCAACACTAGGTAACATTGGATGTAGCTAACAATCCCCAAACCACACCTAGGGAGTCCACCAAGATTGAGTTAGATGTCATTCAAAGGATGGTACAAAAACTCAGCAACAAATTCTTAGGGCTATAGTGTTAGGTGAGTAACTATAATGAAGAAATTTATAACAAAAACTTTATATATCAAAGACCAAACATGAACTATAATCATATTCACAACCCCTTGAGCTTTCACCCAATAGGTTTCTTGAAATCAATATCTTTGAGATAGCCTCAACTAACTAGTGTTGAGTGCATAATACAATAACACATTGGGAACTAGACTACATAGAATTTGGTTCTATTTTTGAGATATTCCAGAAGGAAATGGAAGAATACAAGGTAGTACCTAATCATCTTGAATCCTCAAACTTGGGTAAAGCCCCTATTACTACTATGGTGTTAGAGACCATAGATTTCCCTATTTAGGAGGAAAACAAGATAGAGGAGGGTATTAGTGAGTTGAAAACATTTCAAAAATTCTAAAGGAGTAACTATGCCCTCAAGAATAGGAAACAAAAATAGCCCCTTACTACCTTGACCCCCTAATAATGGTGTAACCCCACTAGACCAAAACACTACGAATGATCCCCCACCTACAAGACCTCAAGGACCTAAGGAACTTCTAAAAACCCCACTAGTCCAAAGTAAATGAGGTTATAACATAGTGGAAGATATGAAAAAGATCAAGTCCAACATTACCTTTCATGAGCTTGATCAAATCATAGAGTAATGAGATCTCCTACTGAAATCCTTAACTCAAAATCTGACCCCATAAGCCCAACCAAAACTAAGGGAAAAAAACCAATGTACTCATTCACAAAAATAAGATGGAGGTGCCCCCTTTCCTCTTAACCATATAGTTGTTTGGGAACAATCTACATAATTATTTAGTGGATTATCGAGCTTCATCCAATGTGATGCCAATAGGCATATGTGAGAAATTTGGGTTGGCCCCCAGAAAGTTACACAAGGTATAGTGGTCTAGCTAGACAAGTTAGAAGTAAAAGTGATAAGTGGATTGCTAAATTTACACATCTAGTTAGAGTTCAATCCTAGGATTCAACACTTCATAGACATCTAAGTTGTGAAAATACCCAAATCTTATGACACGCTTCTCAGCAAGGATTAGTTTAAAGCCCTAAGTGGGTATATGGCCATTGATTTCTATCATATATGGTTGCCATGGAGAGGAGTAGCTAACCAAATAAGGGTAGACAAAGAAAATTTCATGAACCATATGATAACTGAGTATAACTCCATTAATGAGAAGGTAAACCTAGTTTTCTTAGACCTAGGCATCTACATGTTGAGCACAAAACCTCCTAAAGGTCAAACTAGTCACAACCTAGACTTGTTGGGCCTACGATATTTTTATATAGATGGATCTCATTCTAAATAGGGAAATGGAGATGGTGTCTTCATTATAGATCCCCTAAGGATAAACCATTTGGCATCATATAGGTTGTAGTTTCTTTGCATGCATAACCAAATTGAGTATGAAGCTCTAATCCTAAGATTGCAATTTGCATTAAAATATAAGGCAAATGAATTGAAAGCATTTAGTGATTCTAAGTCGGTGGTCAACTAAATCAATACTAAATTTCAAAGAAAGATATCATACTTCAGGAGTATAAGCATAGGTGTTGGGAACTAATTGAGATGTTTAATGCATTTAATATCATCCCTATCCCCCGTGAGGAAAACCAAGTGGCTGACTCACTAGCATCTATGGTAGCAAACCTAAATCCCTTGGATGACACTAAGATATAAGAGTTCTCTATGGAACTCATCTTGTTTCCCTCTATTCTAGAAAATGCAAGAAAATTTTATGTCTTTGAAGATGACCAACAAATCATCCAATTCCTTAGCAATAAGGGAATATTGAGGTCCAAATTATAGATGAGAAAGATAGAGACAACCCTAGGAATGAGATAGATAAATATGGGATCTTGAATACTCATAGGAACTAGATATTTAAGGGTATGATATCATTGGAAAGAGCATTCAATGCATTAGAACCTACTTTCTAAGTAAAAATACCCAAGTTCAAGGATTAAAAATGCCAACTAATCAACCTCACTCCCATAGAAAATCCATAGATGGTTAATGAAGGTCTTGATTAGAAAGACTATGAATTAGAGTAGTTATGAAGGTTACTACTAAGATATAAAGATGTGATTTCCTGGGCCTATGGGGACCCTAAGGATTTTGACCCAAGAGTAATCACTCACACTATCTCCTTGAAACCTAGCCAAAAACCCTTTAGGCAAAGATAGAGGCTGGTAAACCTAATCTTGAAGCCCTTGATACACAATAAAGTCTATAAGATACTGTTTGCAGGGATAATTTTTTTAGTTTGACACTCCACTTGGGTGGCCAACCTGGTGCTTGTGCAAAATAAAAATGGATAAAGTTACTTGTGTGTGGACTTCCAAAAGTTAAACCGAGCCTTGGATTAATATAATTACCCATTTTTCTCCCTTGACAAGGTGATCCAACTGGTGAGTAAGTCTCAAATTATCTCCTTTTTAGTGGCTTCTCTGAATACAACCATGTCTTGATCAACCTAGGAGATATAACTGATACTACTTTCACCGAGTGGGGCACATTTAATTATAAATGAATGCCCTTTGGGTTGATCAACATTGTGCCATTTTCTAAAGAGCAATAGACTTAACTTTTGAAGGCCTAATAGGTAAATCTATAATAATCTATATGGATGACCTAACCATGTTTTCAAAATACAAGTCAGATCATATGCACCACTTGGAAAGGATATTTGAAATATGTATAAGGTATGGCATTTAACTAAACCCAAAGAAGAGCATGTTCAGTGTCACTGAAGGTAAACTTATCAGTCACATTATCACAAAATAAGGTATTATTATTGACACCAAAAGGGCAGATATAATTTCTAAATTTCCTTTACCAAATAAAAAGAAGGAACTAAAATCTTTCTTTGCAAAAATCAACTTTGTGCATAAATTTATTTCTATATTTGATGAAATATTAAAACCTTTGAATTCAATGTTGAAATAGGATGTAAAAATGGAATGGCATACAAAATCAAAGAAGGCTTTTTGGGATATTTAAGATGCTATAGTGAAAGCCCCAGTCCTCATCATCTTGAAGTATATGCAAGATTTATATATCTATCCCTTTGCTTTGGAGCACACCATTACCACTTTCCTTACCCAAATATTAGAGGGAGAAGATCACCCTATCACTTTAATGAGCACTAACCTTAACGATGCTAAGCTCATATATTCTTCTCTAGACAAACATGTTTATTCCCTAGTCAAGATGGTTAATAAATTCAAACATTACATCTATGGAATAAAATACATTCTATTTTCCTAGACCTAGCTATAAAATAGATACTAGGGTGAGATGATTTGGGTGAAATAAGAGGCCAATGGATGATAAATTTAAAAGAGTATGAATTGGAAATCAAGTTGGCCAAACTATTTAGAGGATAAGGGCTTACTTAGTAAATAATAAAGATAAACTTGAGGATTATTGTACACTAAGTAGATAAAAAAAGGGTACTACAATCAGACTATTACACCCTAGTCATGCACTTTATACTCTATGGAAACGCAAATTTGAGACTCAAACACACACAGAGGAGGGACATCTAGTTAAAGGTTGCACAATATATTTTGAAGAATGGAATTATCTTCAAAAGGAACCATGAAGGAATATACCTCTTATGTGTATCACAAAAAGAGGTCAAGAAAATAATGGCAAGTTTCCATGAAAAAATTGGAGCCAAATACCTTGTAGTAAACACCATAGCTCACAAGGTTCTTTGGGTAGGCTACTACTGGATCATACTATTTAGATATATCCACACCCATGTATGCTTATTCCATTAATGACAAACCTTTGTGAAAAGAGAAACACATGCAATAATGCTACTACATTCCATTTTGAAGTCTACACCATTCACACAATGGTGATTAGATTTTATGGGGGTCATCAACTCTAATTCATATGATGGTCATAAGTTCATTCTTACGGGCATGGACTATTACACTAGGTGGACTGAGGTAGTTACAACCAAAAGAATCACCACTATCAAAGTCATCAAGTTCCTTGAGAACACCATCACCACTTATTTTGGGGTCCCCATCTCTTTGGTATGTGATAAAGGTCTTGCATTTCAATCTACAAAATTCATAGAATGGGCCTATGATAATGAGATCATGTTAAAGTTATCATCTAATCACTACCCACAAAGGAATGGATTGGCAGAGTCTACTAACAAGAATTTGATTGACACTATCAAGAAATAAACTAGAGAAAATCCCAAAGAATGGCACACATTGCTAAAGTTTTCCCTATGGGAAAACACCACCAGATATAAACAAGCCCTCAAAATATCTCTTTTCCTTATAGTTTATGGATTGGAGCCAATCACATTGGTCATGCTCAGGATGTCAACTTATAAATTTATGAAACAATTCATGGAACTGGATGATAAGGTGGATTCTATACTCGACCTAATTTAGTTAGATGAAGCCCAGGATGAAACTCTATTAAGATTTAGTAAACACCAAGATACATTCAAAAGGTGGTTTGTGCTGACCATTTTTTGGTCATTTAGAGTAAAAAATGGGCACCCCCTCTTTTGTGCATAAGTCATCAATCCATGTTTTGGCTAAAATCATTCATCAAAGTTCCCTATCAGACTTGTTCCATGAAAAAACCAAGTGTTTACCTCATTTCATTTAACCAAGTGTATTTTAGGTTTGTCAAGGGGAACTATTTAAAACTTTAAAAATGCAATTACTTGGTCCCCATAGTGCATTTTACATTTTTTAAACCACTTTACTTGTGAAAAGTTCATGAGTAAAGTCACTTGCAAAACCTGATTTGGTCTTACTAGGCCAAATCAAGTTCTCCAAATGACTTTACTTGTTTTGTCTTATAAGCAAAAGCAATCCAAAAACCTGAATGGGTCAAGATAGTTGTAATTGGGTTTGTTGAGGGGTCTTACTCATAAAATTTCATAAGTTTGAGTAGGTCCAAACTCTAAAGTAGGAGGCATTTGAGAACTTGAAAGGGTCTAGAAGAAACATTCAAGTTTGTCAAGAGGCCTTACTTAAAGAAATTTATGAGTAAGTTCTTTCCAAGGACCCATTTTAGTCTAAGTGGATTGTAAAGGCAAAAAATTTCCTCGAAGGGCACTTGGTCAAGAAAGAGGACTCTTTTCACTTTTCTTAAGGGTTGATTACAGGAATGTCAAAGGGTATGTGCCCTTGCTGAGGGAACTTAAGCAACAAATAGGGCCAATTCAGAAAGCTTGAAGGGCAATTCAGAGGCCAAGGAGCCCTTGTAGAGGGCAAGTGATGAACAAGTGGAACTTTCACAAAGCTCTAAAGGGTATTTCCAAGCACAAATGGCCCTTACAGAGGGTAGCCAACTGAAGAGGAAGATAAAAGGCAAAGGCCCAAAGGGCACTTTCCCTTCAAGAAAAGAGACAAGCTAAAAGGAGATTTCCTTTGGACAAATATCTAAAGGAATTTCTTCAGACATTTGTTCGAAGGAAAGAAAGGATCGAAGACACTTTCCCTTTGGGAAAAATACTGATGCAAAGGAAGAATTACTTTAGAAAAATGTTCAAAGGAATTCATTTGGACATTTTTTTGAAGGAAATAGATGCTTACACAAAATTCGAAAGCCCGA
Organism: Torreya grandis; assembly: GCA_037957365.1. NCBI lineage: Eukaryota > Viridiplantae > Streptophyta > Pinopsida > Cupressales > Taxaceae > Torreya > Torreya grandis. Next base: position 2,522,643 of record JARHVA010000009.1, read on the forward strand.
AGGCCACAAAGAAGTGAAGGAAATACTTTAGACATTTTATTTGAAGGACTTGTCAAGGGAAAAACCTTCATAAGCAATGATCAAGTGAGCAAGGAAAAAGGCAAGGAAGAGATTAAAAAAAAGAAGACAGGTGGGAAGAAAACAAGAAGAAATGAGTCAAAAATGAACCTATAGAAAAGAAGATGGTAAAGAGCCCAAAACCTAACTAAATGTGGGAGGAAGAAGATAGGAGAAAGATCAAGGATCGAGAAGGAGTAGAAGATCACTGAGAGCCCGAAGGCTTGATAAGTAAGAGAAAACGAACCAAAGTAAAAGAGAAATCAAAATAAAGAGATAAAACATGGCCAAAGATAAAGCAAAAAAGACAAAGCTCAGAATAGTTCAAACAACTTGACAAAGTCAAAAGGTAAAATCAATGACCATTCAAAACAAGACAAGTGGTATAGGCACACTTAGCAAAAGGAATTAATACATTTTAGTGGAAAAATATCTACCAAAAACCAATAAATAGATTAGTTTTCAAACTATAGAGATCAACATCCTATGTTTTTCATGCTTCACCATTAATGCACAACCAGTTGCATCCAAGCATTGAAGAGAACACAGTCAGTCACAATAACTTGGAATGGCTTTGTCAGTTACTAGGAATGAGTTTCCCATGATTTTGCATCCCAAGGATAGCAGAAGCAGTGGTTTGGATAGTCTACAACATGGTCTCCACATGTAGTTTGAAGATACAATAGTAGTAATGGTCTCTTGTTTCAATAGATGTTTAACTCAACATGGGTATCCATTCTTAGTGATGTTAGCCATATTGTTTCCAGAATTCTATATATTTGTAACCTCTCATTTGAAAAAGGGGATCTCTCAGCTTGTATGGTGAAGCCCTACAAAATTTTACCTTGAATATAAGATAAAGCTTTTACCTTATTTTGAGTGTTGCATTGAGCATACATTTGAGTGTTAGTTTTGTGAAAGTGTGGTCTCTTTCTCTACCTTCATGTGCTAACCCCAGTAGTGTCTAGTGTTTTTGTTTTCTTCTCTTACAGGTCACATGAAGTGTTTGAAAAAGTATAAGCAAGTGAATAGGCTATGCAACAATGTGTCTCAGAACACCTTTTGTGCTAGTTTTTTCCTCTCTTATCTCTCCATAGGACCCCCTACTAAAACATTGTTGTAAGGAAGGTCCCATTTTGAGTGAAGTGTAGGCTAGTTGGTCTTGATTTAAAGTATATGTCAAAGCTGAGTCAACCATCCATTTGGTACATCACCATATAGTTTAGGTTCTGATTTTAGTATTTTTCTCTCCCTTTTCATCCCCCCAAGAAGTTAGTAGTAGGAAATATAGGGCCTCAAGGTGCATTAAAGGGAACTAATCCTAATATAGAGATTCATCCCTCATGTTTTCCACCCACATTAAGAGGGGTGTCTCTATTGTGTCATATGGATAAAGAGATATGAGCCTTCATTTAGAAGGTGTAATCTATCGTGTCAATAGTTTGATAAGAGGGAAAAGGTCAAAACCTTTAGAATCTTTGACCTTATCCTAATGTGGGACAAGGTTCATTATAAGAAAGGCCAACATTCAAAATTTGATCCCTTCTAGATTGGCTCATACCAAATAGATGAAATCCTAGGTTAGAATACTTTCCATCTCAAATATCTTGAGGGCAATGAGCTACCACTTCTAGTAAATGGTTAGTTTGTGAAATAGTATTTCTCAATTATCTCCTCTAGTGTAATTTATCAGTAATTTGGGTAGAGGTGGTAATGTATATATTAGATAGGTTTATTTTCATTATGTGTTTGTTTTCAGTATGTGTTTTATTTTATTTTTGTGTTTTTCCCCTCTAGTTACCTATTTATTTTTTAATGTTCCTCTGACGCCTAGCCCTATTAGTAACTGCTCCAGGTGATGGCTGAAGCATGGAAGGATTATTGAAAAATAAGAAGACCCAAGTTAAAACCTTCAATCCAAGAAAGTTTGGGATGGTAATTAAAAATTTTAACATTTCAGATCTAAAAAGCCAATGATTCTCAAAGAAACAAGTGGATTTTATAACATCCCACTTCCTATTAGAGACACCAAGCTACACTTAATATAATATCTCAAAAATATACCTAATTATCAAAGCAAATCAAAGATTGGATGGGAATTCAAAGCTTCTTCTCATCCATTCACCCTTGGCTTGGTCTTAAATCCTCAATGGATCAAATAAATAAATGATATTATTTTCATAGGAAATCTTAGAAAAGGATAAGAAAATCATGCAAAATCTAAATTTTGAGTCTACCTCGAAAGGGATATACAGGGAATATCCACCAGAGGCTTTCTAGCTTGGATGGTAGCAGAATAAGGATATGAATAGGATAGTGGAATAAGGATATGAATAGGACCAAAGGTATCTCTATCAAGGATATGTTTTATTATTTGGTAGTAGATAAATTCCCTAGCCATCTCATCTCAAAGCCATCAAGCCATCAATGCCCCAGATGAAGCTTGATAACTAGTCCAACTTCTGTTGCTCAAATAAAATCTAGGATTGAATGGAAAATGAAAATCACTTCTTACACACACTAGTGGCCATATATAAGGTGAAATATTAGTATGCCACTTTTTATTGCAATACTTTAGTACCTCATCTTTTCTATCATGAATAAAGATCCCTTTTACAATCCTTGTTCTATGCAAGGAGAGAAAATTAAACCAATCAGGTTCTAAGTGCTTGTCATCACTTTCCCCATAAAAGTCACCATTCTTTATGGCCAACATGCCCCCTTTCTTCAAAATGGGGGACCCCTCTAAAAATTTTTAGGAACTAGAGCTCCAGGGTCCTTTATTTTGCTCTTGTTAGTTTTTCATAAGCTTAAATCCTTCAAATATTATGTTATCTTGATTTCCCCAAATCAACAACAAGACTTGTTTATTTTTTATGATTAGTATACTTATTATTTTGTGAGTTAAGGTGATAACATTACAGGTCTACTTTTGATGGAAGTTCTATAAGTCTCATTCCTTTCCTAGAGAAATAGACCCAACACCCTTCATGGAAAATACAAATCATAATGATAGATGAGTAATTATTAATGTATTGCATGACTTTTCTCTTCTTAGTCTTTTTATGGATTTCATAGAGTTGAGAGCCTGACCAAATTAGGAGGCACCACATTGCCAAGTGTCAAAGCAGATAGTCCTTAGACCTATCAAAGATGTTGGAGCCTAAGAGAGCCTGACTAAATTAGAAGGTACCATATTTCCAAGTGTTAGAGTGGCTAGTCCCCTAACTTATCAGAGATGTTAGATCCTAGGAGAGCCTAGCCAAATTAGGAGGTGCCACATCACCAAGTGTCAGAGTGGTTAATCCCTAGAATTTGGGAAATATCAGAGCCTAGAGAACCTAACTAAATTAGGAGGCACCTCATTGACAAGTGTCAAAGCATTCAATCCCTAGACCTATCAGAGATGTTATATCCTAAGATATCCTAGCTAAATTAGGAGGTGACATGTCACTACATGTTAGAGTAGCCAGTCCCTAGACCTATTAGAGATGTTAGATCCTAAGAGATCTCAATCGAATCAAGAGGTACCACATCACTAAGTGTTAAAGAGAATAGTTTGTAGACCTGTCAAAGATGTTAGAGCCCAAGAGAGATTAAAAGGCACCACATCACCAAGTGTTATAAAAGCTAGTCCTTGGACTTATAAAAGATGCTAGACCTAAGAGATTTTGGTTAAATTAAGAGGCACCACATTAGCAAGTGTTAGAGTGACTATTTATTAGACCTATCAAAGATGTCAGATCCTAAGAGAGACTATCCAAACTAAGAGGTGCCACATCACCAAGTATCAGAGTGGATAGTCCCTAGACTTGTCAGATATGATAGAGCTTGGGAGAGCCTGGTTGAATTAGGAGGCACCATGTCACCTAGTATGGTGGATGAACTAGTGGCCACATAAGGCCTTGGGAAGGTTAGAATGTGGTATGGATGAGGCCAAATAACTAATTAAGATGTGACATGTGTCTTTAAGTGACACCTCATCTTTCCTAAGGGTATGACATAGAGTATGAAGATGTGACTCTCAATCATTAGTATGAGAACCAATGAGCAGATCACACATATCATAAAGTGGGAGTTAACCAAGAACCCTTTAAGAGATGTGACTATGTGCCTACCATTCATTGAAATTAATGAAATAAAAATATGGGCCTAATTAGACAAGTTTAAAACATGCCATCACCATTGATAAATATGACTAATAGTAGAGGATCGTGGATCTAAATTTGACTCTAGATTTAAAAGTAAAGAGAGAAAATCTAACCACCAACTCAAATTTGAATTCATATCAAGTGAGCCATAAAATGCCATTAATACAGGGGATCATGTGTATGTATTTATAAAATCCTCAAGAAATACCACTAACAATTACCACTGCATACCTTTGAGAGCATTCCAACCCTTAACTTTCTAATTCTTGAAGACTACCCTTATTTTTTTACCTTTTATGCTCAGAGCCTCCCTATTTCCCCTCTATCATACTATAATTATCACATCTTATTCAAACCTAAATGTTGAACTTGAGTACCAAAATACCACATTCCTATCTAGCTTGACCAAGTTAAAACACTAAAATGACTTATTGAAAGTGGTTGAGCAAGAGTGCCTAGGGACTCAGGATCTGAAGATGAACACCAAGTAGAGTTTGAGGATGCCCTTAGGTCTTATAAGAAGTGTGGAATTCAAAGAGCTACAACCAAGCTAGAGGCCTTTCCCTGTGTTGAATTATTATAAAACTTACTTCAAACTGCCATTTGAGTACAGGATACGGTCCATGATTGGGTATATTCACTTAAATCTTGGCACCAAATTACTAATATATCCAAGAATGCTTAAAAATCACATTACTTCCTCCAAAACTACACTTTATCTTATGATGTGGTATTAGTAAAGATCTAGATGGAGACCTACCAAATATATGATGTTCTGTATGATTAGGTTGAGAACCTAGATGTTAAATGGGTTAACAAGGAGGACATAAATGTATACATATTCCACACCTTCCAAGAGGATGTTTGGGTAGGCATGATTCTAATGAATCGATTGTTTAGGGCAATGACTATTTGTATGTCAATGAACTATGGGTGCCACTCCTCTATATGATGTTCACACCCTCTAAAGTTACAAATATGGGAGGATTGATCAAATTCAAGTTGGTCAATGCCATCATAGATGCCTGAGCTAGGATCAATTTTTATATGATGAAATACCTTTTAGACATGGTCTGTGGGATGCTCTCATTAAAGCCTTAAGATTTTCCTATATGGGTTCTTAGGGTCTTGATGGTCCATGTGGTCTTCTAAAGACTATATGGCCACTAGTTCTAGAACTAATTCTGAGACATATGTGAGTACTTATTTCTGGTGGTCTACCAAGTAATCAACAAGGCCTTAATGCCTCGCTTATCATAAGCAATCTAAAACTCCATCACCACCATAGGGGACTACTACCCTATAGATAAGACATCACCAATCATATTTCATCCTAGATCATTTGGTAGAGAAAGAAATCACCAATAAAATGGTGGAGGGCATCTTTATATTTTGTATACAACACTAATAGAAGGCATGCCCACCATTATTGATCACCGTTAGGCACCATGTGTATAAGGACTTCCCTCAAATCTATAAGATGGGAATTGGGAAAAACTCCTTTAACCTAGAAAGAGATAAGCTCTAGTATTGGGACCTTAAGGGGATGATTATAGATCACTTAGGATGGTATTCAACCCACCTCAATATCAACTATGATCATCAGGTAGAGGATGATGATGATATATCCCTGAATACTTCTGATGACTAGGAAGTATTATTTTGGATCATGGCTAAAAATAAGAAAGGGAAGAAGTCTCAGGCAAGCCCATCTATGCCCCCTCCAAACCTTGCACAATCCATATAATATCTAACATTGACTCTTCCTATTATATCCCAAAGGATTTTATAGGGCATCCTACCACCTTCTCCCCCATATGATCTAGTTCCAGCTTTGCCTCCTCTAGTGGCTCCTATTCCTCATGCTCTAGCTCCACCTCTACCTCCTTTAATAACTCCTCATGCTTTAGATCTACCTTAGCCTCCACCATTAGCTCCAAGATGCCTATCATCTAGTGGAGGGAATATTTGGATTTTATATACAACACCAATAGAAGGTGTACCCACTACTCTTGATGACCATCAGACACTATGTGTACATGCCTTTCCCTCTAATTTAAAAAATGGAAGCTAGGTAGGATTCCTTCACCCTAGTGAGATACAAGATCTTACATTAGGACCCCAAGGGGATGATTAGAGCTCACTTGGCATTATATTAAACCCACCTTAATATCAACTATGTTCATCAGGTAGAGGATGACAATGAGCTATACTTGAATGCTTCTGATGACCATGAAGTATTATCTTAGATCACAATTAAAAAGAAGAAAGGGAATAAGGTTTAGGTGAGCCCATATATACCCTCTCTAGCTCTTAATCGATATGTATAAGATCTAACACTGACTCCTCCTATTATCTCCTAGATTATTTTGTAGGGCATCCTACCACCTTCTCCCCCTCATGTTCTAGTTCTAGCTCCACCTCCTCTAGTGGATCCTACTCCTCATGATCCAGATCCACCTATGACTCCTCAAATAAATCTTCATGATTCATATCCACCTTAGCCTTTGAAAATATGTCCAATAGTCTAGCCATGATAGATCAAAACCTATACTAATAAATGTTAAGAAACCTATTTATAACCAAGTTAACCACCAACATATAAACCCTAAGTTGCATATAACTTGAGGTTTGATGTTGTTAGTAGTATGAGGGTGAACCCAGAGTGAGGATACCAATAAGAACCAACAAATATTCCATCCATTACACCTCCCATATCTTCCATTTACCTTCCACCCCTCTCTCTTACCACTTTTCAACTCCTAATCCCATCACCCACTAGTTTCGCTCCACTCCCACAAGCCCCCCACGTGGTGGATCCCCTTTTCCCCATTGTACCCCCTCTATCATTTGCCCAAGTACCTTTAGCCTTAGTACTATGCAGTGTCCTTGCCTCTTCATTCCCCTTTAATCCATCTATTTCAAAACCTCCTAGTGCTTTCCTTGGGTGTGCCTTTAGTCTAGATACCATTGGGTGTATATTTATTAGTGAGGGTGGATATAACTATCGAGAACATACCACCGATAGTAAGAACCCTCTTAATTCCCACTCCAATCATCCTAATGCCTCCATTTTTAGCTCTAAGTCCTTCACCATTAACTCCTATAGTTATTATGATCCTAACCAGTCCTCCCACTTTAACATCCAGAGCCAACCTAAGTAAGAGGCTAAAGAAGAAGTAAAAGGAAAATCACACTCTAGATCTAACTCAAAGGGCTTCTGATTCAACCCAAAATATTTTGTAGGCCTAAATAGTCCCCTTGGCCCTAGTTGAATCACCTAAGTGCATTTCTCCCTAGCCCCATCCTTCCATTATCCATGATTACATAATATTTATCTTTGACCAACCCATCTCTTCCTTTCTATTAATGACCCTTTACTTGGGGTAATTCCCCCTTAGGTGAACATAACTAAAGAGTAGTGGCAAGAACAAATGTTCGTTTGGGCCTCCCCTTGTGTTCTTCCTCCTTTTGCTCCCATGCCCCCTCTACCTCAACTAATTTACTCATTCACCCCATACACTTCCTCATTTTCCACTCCACCTCATCCTCTACCCTTCACCACTATCTTGGTCACCCCTCATTCATCTCCTACAACATGGGGAATGGTCCTAAGGTCATAGGCACTACAGATGACTGCCTAGCTTGACTTAGATGTACAATGGAGCTTTGACCAAAATTTTGGGAGCATAAAAAGGACATTGACATAGAGGTTCATCTAAGAAGGGAACCAAGTGGTTTGGTAGATTCATCAATATCTATTCTCCCTCACCAAGGTGAGAAATTCCACTAGGAAAGAAAGGATGGCTGAGGACCCACTCTCTGTTCTTTGGGCAACTCATGATATGTCTAAAAATTTACTCGAGGACATGCAAAGATAGGTTCAAACCTTAGAATCCTAGATGAAGAGCTCTTTTCTCATCAAACTGATTAGGTAGGTCAAGGATGACTCATTATTACTCTTAGTTTTTGGAAAGGTAGTGGAGTCTCTGGCTAAGACTAGTGTGCTTATCTAGAGAACCTAGGCTTACTTGGAGAGGATTATGGAGATTGATGAAAAGTGCAGGAGGCTCTAAATAGTGATCAATAATGACATGTTCAGGGAGTTAAAACTAATGCCAACCTATAACATGGGTTTGTATCCATTATTCCCAAAATCTGTCACTTGTTTTTGTGGATAACATGTTGACCATTTTTAGTCCTGCAGGCCAAAATGGTCTGTTCCTTTCTTTCAAAATTTTTTGAGCAGTTAAGTTTTTCAAATATTTAAGCCTTTTCAGCTAAGGAAATCACATGTTCAATAGGTGGGCTTTCTCAAAGGGAAGTTTAAAACACTTAAGGAATTTCCTAAGTGTTTTGAGGATGGTTCAACGCTGAGGTTCAATCAAAAGATTCAATGGTGGGCTTCAAAGAATTGGAAATGAACTACTTTAAACTGTTGAACCATTGAACCCCACCTTCATAAGGTTCAAAGGTTCAATGAGTTCAACACATTCAACGGACTTCAAGAATAAAAGGATTCAAAGAGTTAGAATGAACCATTGAACTAATTGAACCATCAAACCATTGAACTTTGAAAGGTTCAAAGGTTCAAAGGTTTAAAGGTTTAAAGGTTCAATGTTTGCACGGGTTCAAAAGAGTTCAACCATATGGAACGAATCACTGAACTGATGAACCAATGAACCATTGAACCGATGAACTTCAAAAGAGTTCAAGGTTCAAAGGTTCAAAGTTCAAAGTTTAATCTAAAGAAAAGATGGAGTTTAAAGAAGCGATGATGAGTCTGAAGACATCAAACTTTAGTCTGTTGATCCGATTGAACCAATGAACCATTGAACCGATGAACTTCAAAAGAGTTCAAAGTTGTTTAAAGGTTCAAGGTTCAAAGCTTCAAGTAAATGGATGAAGCAGAAGATTCTAGAAAAAGTTTCAACCAAATGGTTTAAATAATTGGTTCAATGATGCATTGAGTGCACAAAAGAAAACTAAGTGAATGCAGCCCTTTACAAAACATTGAATCGTTGAATTGTTGAACTTTGAACCATTAAACCATTGAACCTTTGAACCAAAAGAGTTCAAGGTTCAAGGTTCAAAGAGGTTCAAGTGACCGATGATGTCCCCATAGATGTAAAAATTAGGGTGATGGAATAACAATTGATATTTAAAAGAGTGCAAACCTGAGAACAAACTCAACAACTAGCCAAGAAAGGAGCCGAAGGAGCCAGCTGAAAGTGAGAAGATAGCCTTGAGAGATTAGATCACCAGGAAGAGACAAAATGTGGCAAGGAAAAAGGGAACAAATACAAAAAATCTAGAAATATCCATAGAAGGGGTATTCCAGTAGGTGGAATAGTCCACTAGGTGGACATCAGAGAGCGTAGACATTCAATAGTGTAGCCTATTTTTATGCATTGAGTAAAGGTGAATGGACAGCTATGTAAGCATTATAAAGAAGACTAGGAAACCCATGTTTAGGAGGAGACATTTGAGATGATTTAGAATGCCAAAGTCAAGGCCAATAAATTTTTATAGCATGGCCCTTTCATAGAATCTCCAATGCATTCAATGAAGCATGGGCCATTCATGAAAACAAGCGCCCAAGTCTTTCTTTGGATGATATATATTGTAATCTCTCATTTTGTATAAGAGGGATCTCTCAATTATTTGAAGCGGAGCTCTACCCAAATTAAAAGGCATTTCTAAGACTTTGAGCTCAGACCGTTAATCATATTTTTTTAAGTGAATGAGAAAGCAAGTGACCTAAGAAATCATTCTTATGTCTTTTTCCTAAATATAGTCTTGTCCATTTAATTAAATATGCAGAACAAGTGGAAATAAGTTGAAAGATGTCCTAAAGCCAATTGTGGGAGACTTTGTGCTACCATAATTATCTTTAGTCTGTGTTTTGTGTAAAGGATACTGGAGAGACTTTGAGCTCTCCTTATCCTTTGTTATCTTGCACTCTGTTGTAGTTTGTGGTGGAGAATTTGGGCTACACTTCATTCTATGGTGTCCTTTGTCCTTAGTCAATAGGAGAGACAACAAAAGACTTTGTGCTTTCATAGATTTCTCATGGATCCAGTTACTACCCGGGAAGAATTCCTATTATTTGTTGAATGTCATTTCTAAAAGAAGAGAAGTGCCTTCAATAATTACACCAAAATTCTCCTTTGTTCTGTGAACATCATCTCTAAAAAAAGAGAGATGGATGGTATGATTTCACCCTTGAGTCTATTTTTAGTTTATATTAGTATATTATAGTTAATAGGGAACCTCCCCTTACTGAGAGGAGAGATTTATCTCATTTTGGTTATGGTCACCACATCCATTTTGCCGTATAAATATCCTTGTGCTGTGGTTGATATACCCATTTTGACATCAGTTAGTTGATGAAAAAATATTCACCCAATAGTTTTTGGTGACTTCACTGGGGAAGAATGAGCAGCTTCATGCCAATAGTTTTTGGTGACTCTGTTAGGGAAGAATGAGCAGCTTCATGCGAATAGTTTTTGGTGACTTTGTTGGGGAAGAACGTGCAGTTTGAAGCCTCAAGCTTCAAATTGAAGCATTTATAGTTATTTTCCATTTCCATTTCACACTCTAGTAGATCCATGGTATACGTGAAGCCAGAGAGCTCAATATATTGTTGACCCTATATTTGAATTGGTACAATCGAGTAATTTTGATCTTTTCCCTCCACCATCTCTGCTTTAGTGAATCAGGAGTTTTCCTCCTACAAACGTCATGTCTCCAATACTAGGCAAAGTTTCTCTTTCTTTTGCTAGTAGAAATTTGTTATACATATCCCATAGAGATTTGTTATCCCTCCTTTCAATAGTCATATCATGGCAGCCCAAGGCCCTTGGGGTAATACTTTTGGTCCTGTGAATCTAACCCCACCTTTACATGAACTACCCCAAAGTTCAAGAAAGAATTTTCCCAAGTTCTATGGTGATGAAAGAGTTCATCCTGATGAGCATATTGCAGCCTTATGCATAGTCTATGGTCTGATAGGCATTGAATATGAAGACATAACAGTCAGACTGTTTGTAGAAATATTATAAGGTGCTACTGTAGACTGGTTTTATCATCTATAAGCACAAATAATGACTGACTAGAACACTCTCAAGGCTAAGTTTGAGGCTAGATTCAAAATTGTAGAAGATGCACATGCCTTGTTAGCTTAGCTTATGAAAATGAAGAAGGAGCCTCATGAACCTATGCAAGACTTCATTACTAAGTTCGACAAGCTAAGGAATAGGATTCCTACAATTGCTCAATTGATGCCAAAAAATCTCAAGTGCTTCTTCATCAATTATCAGCTTGCTAAAGTGAGTTTCCTATTGAGGTAGGCTGGCCACATAGATCTTGTTGTAGCTCAAATTTTGGCCACTGATGTTGAAGATGATCTTATCTTGGCAAGAAAGATAATAAGAGATCCTAACAAAATTAAATATTCTTCATCTTCTAAAAATTTATCTACAGGCACCACTGATCCTATGGTGCAAAAGCTAGCAAATGAATTACTAGCTCTAAAAAAGAAAATGGCACAAGCGATGTCTACTCCTCCTTATCAAGATATACCAAGGAGGACATTTCTCAACCAGTCATATCAGGGCAATGCTGCCAAGATTCAAGGGTAACCAAATCATCTTCCTCCCCCACAGGGGAAGCTTGCCATTGAAGCAGCACCAGCTAACTCAACAGTTGGTTATCATGAAGCTAAACATGATTTCTCTTTCCAACCTAAGTTAGACCAAGAAGATGATGCTGATCTCTTTGTAGAATGCCAAGAAGAATTAGTTGGTGACTCCAACATTGGTTTCCTAAATTACTAGGATGAAGCCAGATGTAAGGGAGAAGTTTTTGATGGATCATATGTTGTATTTACTAGGTCCCAAAACTAGTCAACTCAAAAATCTAATAAGGGAAAAATAGGATAAAAATCTCAACCAAAAATTTCAATTATTAAACACTGCCTTTCCAATCATAGGACCCAGTGATCAATAAAAAAGTAAGTACCTCAAGCAATCGTTCACCTTCTGCTTCAATCTCTCAGACCAGTCCCACACCCAATAAAACCTAGAATGAGGGACTTCATTCCTCTATTTCTAGTTAATTTTAGTCATTTGATATAATTGACCATATTAGGAAGACCAAGATCCAAATGTCTGAGTTTGAATATTTTCAAACCAACCCTGAGCAGCTAGATAGGCTAGTTGAATGCATTAAAAACAAAACTATCCCTATAAGACAAGATGTTTCAAAGGTAACTCTTGATCCTCCAAAGAACACATCCACTTGAAATAATCTTTTCATTACTCCTCTTTTTTCTCTTGGGAAAATAAAACCTTTCTATGTTTCCTTGATAAATGGTCATAAGCTGAGCAACTACATAATAGATTCTGGCACCTTTGACAATGTGATGCCCGCCAAGGTGGTAGAGTCTCTTGGTCTCACACTAACTAAAACCTTTGGGAGATGTTTCTCCATGAAAAAAAAACAAGTACCACTCTTGGGACAAATCAAAGATGCCTAATTTGCATTTTTAGCCTTCCCAGATATAAGAATTAAAATGACAGTCCTGATGGCTGATGTTCCAGCCTCCTACGACATTCTTCTTGGGTGAAATTTTTACAAGGATGTTGGTGGAGAATTGAGCATGGACCTGTCTGAGGTGAGGATACCTGTCAAGGGTATCATGTAAAGGCTACTTCCTAAGGAGGAATCAAAATATATTGTCACCCAAACATCAACCCCTAAAGCTCAAATTCTATTTGAATCTTCAGGCATGGGTAATTACTTTCTATCTACTAAAGATGTTTTTGTTTTAGCAGATGAAAGTTTACTAGGTGATAATCCAAAAAATTTAGATAGGAGATCAAAAGAATTCATAGGGCACAGTATAGATGAAAAATTATCTTCCCTCCCTAATAAAGAATTTTTTTAAAGAAGATCAAATTCTAATGATATTTGGATTCTTGAATTTGATGGCAGCAATTCCTCTATCGATTCTAGAATTGGAGTTGTTTTGATATCTCCTCAAGGAGATATTTTTCCATATTCATACAAGTTTTAGTCCAACAAAACCAAAAACACTGTTGAGTATGAATCTCTACTACTCAGATTAAAGGTTGCTCAATCTAAAGGCATCAAACTTCTTCATGCTCAGGGATATGCTAAGCTGGTGCTTTGTCAGGTGAGGAACCTATATCAAACCAAGAATGAGAGATTGTGACATTATCACAATCTGGTGTGGGACTGAATTGAAAGTTTTGATGCTTTTAGTATTTCTACCATGCCCAAAGAATTCAATAGTCGAGCAAATTCATTGGTTGTCTCTGCAACTCTCATGGTCCCTCGCCAAGATTTTAAAGGTAATAGATACACAATTGAGTTGGTCTTTCGACCAAATGTACCAAATAATGCTAACCATCAGTAAGTATTTAATGCTAACCATCAAATCATGTGTTGGACTAAAATATAAGAGCAGTGAATTATGGTAGTGGATCGTATTGTTGCTTATCAAAACCAGGTAAAGAAACTCCTTGGCAAGAGAGCAAAGATTCATGGTTTTCAAATTAAAGATCAAGTCTTATTGAGGGGCAAGAAGAGAGAACCAAAAGGAATGCATATAAAATTGGATTCTTGGTGGAGAAGTCCATTCACTGATCATCGATTTTGGGGTGAAAATAGTCTCTTGCTGATATATCAAGATGGAATGCCATTTGCTCTACCTCACAGTGGGCAACATCTAAATCACTTCAATCCTTAAAGTATCAGATAAGTCTAGTTGTACATATGTATAGTTTTTGTATAGTCTTTCTTTATTTTGTTTTGTTCATCTATTTTTGGTGCCTTTCTTTTTGGGTAAGCATGACTCCATAGCCCAATGGCATAGATGAAGGCACTGAGATTCTGGATTCTACTCCCTTTGATTTCTTCAATTTTTAATTGATGAAAATTCCTCAACTGGAGCTAGCTGTTGTTCCCAAAATCCATCACTTGTTTTTGTGGACAACATGTTGACCATTTTTGGTCCTACAGGCCAAAATGGTCTCTTCCTTTCTTTAAAAATGTTTTGAGTAGTTAAGTTTTTCAAATATTCAATCCTTTTTAGCGAAGGAAATCACAGGTTCAACAAGTGGGCTTTCTCAAAGGGAAGTTCAAAACACTTAATGAATTTCCTAAGTGTTTTAAGGATGGTTCAATGCCAAGGTTCAATCAAAAGACTCAACGGTAGGCTTCAAAGAATTGGAAATGAACTACTTTGAACTGTTGAACCATTGAACCCCACCTCTGCAAGGTTTAAAGGTTCAATGAGTTCAAAGAGTTTAAAGGTTCAACGAGTTTAATGAGGTCAATGAACTTCAAGAATAAAAGGATTCAAAGAGTTAGAATGAACCATTGAACTAATTGAACCATCAAACCATTGAACTCTGAAAGGTTCAAAGGTTTAAAGGTTCAAAGGGTTCAAAAGAGTTCAACCATATGGAACGAATCACCGAACCGATGAACCAATGAACTGATGAACTTCAAAAGAGTTCAAGGTTCAAAGTTCAAAGTTCAATCTAAAGAAAAGTCAAAGGAGTTCAAAGAAGTGATGACAAGTCTAAAGACATCAAACTTCAGTCTATTGAACCGATTGAACCAATGAACCATTGAACCGATAAACTTAAAAAGAGTTCAAAGTGGTTCAAAGGTTCAAGGTTCAAAGCTTCAAGCAAATGGATGAAGCAAAAGATTCCAAAAAAAGGTTCAACCAAATGGTTCAAAGAATTGGTTCAACAATGCCTTGAGTGTACAAAAGAAAACTAAGTGAATGCGGCCCTTTACAAAAATTTGAATCGCTGAACTGTTGAACTTTGAACCATTGAACCTTTGAACCAAAAGAGTTCAAGGTTCAAGGTTCAAAGAGGTTCAAGCGACTGATGATGTCCCTATAGATGTCAAAATTAGGGTGATGGAATAACTGTTGATTTTAAAAAGAGCACAGACTTGAGAATAAACTCAGTGACTAATCAAGAAAGGAGCTAAAGGAGCCAGCTGAAAGTGAGAAGATAGCCTTGAGAGCTCAGATCACCATGAAGAGAAAAAATGTGGTAAGGAAAGAGGAAATGATTGCAAAAAATATAGAAATATCTACAGAAGAGGTATTCTAGTAGGTGGAATAGTCCACCAGGTGAACATTAAAGAGTGTAGACATTCAATAGTGTAGCCTATTTTTTTGCATTGAGTAAAGGTGAACGGATAGCCGTGTAAGCATCATAAAGAAGACCAAGCAACCCATGTTTAGGAGGAGACATTTGAGATAATTTATAACACCAAAGTCAAGGTTGATAACCTGTTCTAGCATGGCCCTTTCATAGAATTTCCAATTCATTCAAAGCAACATGGGCCATTTCATGAAAACAAGTGCCCAAGTCTTTCTTTGGATGCTATATATTGTAATCTCTCATTTTGTATAAGGGGGATCTCTCAGTTATTAGAAGTGAATCTCTACCCAAATTGAAAGGCATTCCTGAGACTTTGAGCTTAGACTGTTAATCATATTTTGTTAAGTGAATGAGAAAGCAAGTGACTTTTCAGACTTTGTGTTGAAATAGCTTATGTTATCTAGGAAATCATTCTTATGTCTTTTTCTTAAATACAGTCTTGTCCATTTAATTAAATAAGTAGAACAAGTGGAAATAAGCTGGAAGATGTCCTAAAGCTGACTATGGGAGACTTTGTGCTACCATAATTGTCTTTAGTCTATGTTTTGTGTAAAGGATACTGGAGAGACTTTGAGCTCTCCTTATCCTTCATTATCTTTCACTCTGTTGTAGTTTATGGTGGAGACTTTGGGATAAAATTCATTCTATGGTGTCTTTTGTCCTTAGTTAGTAGGAGAGACAATAAAAGACTTTGTGCTTTCGTAGGTTTTTCATGGATCCAGTTACTACCCAAGAAGAATTCTTATTGTTTGCTGAATATCATTTCTGAAAGAAGAGAAGTGCCTTCAGTAATTACACCAGAATTCTCCTCTATTCTGTGAACATCATCTCTAAAAAAAGAGAGATGGATGGTATGATTTCACCCCTAAGTCTATTTTCAGTTTATATTAGTATATTATAATTTATAGGGAACCTCCCCTTGCTGAGAGGAGAGATTTGTCTCATTCTGGCTGTGGTCACCACATCCATTTTGCCGTATAAATCTCCTTATGTTGTGGTTGATATACCCATTTTTCCATTAGTCAGTTGATGAAAAAATATTCACCCAATAGTATAAAATGTACATTGAGAACATGAGGGATAATATGGAGGAGTGGTTTACCATGGATCACACTGCAACTAGACCCTTAAAAGAGGGCAAGAAGAAGATATTGACCTAATTCAAGGAGGTCAATATCTCTATGTTATTCCACGTAGATGGCACCCTGATAGAATAAAGATAATTTTGATTCCATATGGGTCAATTTGATTAGGTCATGAGGGAGAAGGTTTGCAAATCAAACCAAGAAGGAGCTCAAGTGGTGTTAGATCTATCAACACAATCTATGATGAGCATCAACTAGGTCTCCAAGGTTTAGGTGTCAATGGAATCACCCTTCCAAGTCTATCAAAGGTTAGTGACTCAAGTCAAGGTGATTTTAAAGGAGCCCTCATTGAACCTTGCCAAGATGGACAAGGAATTTAACCTCATGGCAGTCAAATTAGAGGCTAAGGATGCTAGATCAAAGTAGTTGGGAGCCAGACCTTCACAGTTGCCTTTGTGTATCAACTAAGTGGTCCCCCATAGATTTTGTGTAGATTTTAAGGGATTTTATTGTTTTTAATTTTGAATTATGGTTTTAACTAGCATGAGTGGCCATCATGGCCTAGTATGGGATACTTATGATAATTGAAGGTGATACTCATCCTCATCTATATAAGGAAAATACATATTATAATATAAGGGTTGACTAAAATTTTCTCGCAAGTGCAATCAAATTATATCCAAGATTTCACCTACTTTTTCCTTCATCTTTATAGACTATAATATTGGCCAAGATTGATTATTGTAACAACACTTACATGTTTAATGAATACAATTCCTATTTTTTGCAAAGGGTTTGTTTTGTGTCTTAATTTTCTTTCATATCCATTTTTGAATGTTTTCAAATGCTAGGTTAATTGGATTAATACATTAATAGTTTATGTGTGCTATGGCTATGATGTGTTCCATGATTATAATAACCATGCAAGTTCTCTCACTTCCCTTTTGTAAAATGTTAATTTATGTGTTAATCTACAAATTACCATATGGTTGTACTTTAATATAAACTCCTAGTACTCATCTTTAGTGAGAATTCATATTGAAGGCATACTCTCAGTTCATTCAGACTCTTCCCACTATAATTTTTGGAGGTATAATCTTAGTGAAACTCAGTCTACAGTGGTATAACTATGGCAAGGTCACTTGGTCTGATGATCAATGCATTGATTTAATTCTAGACCTAGAGGCTCCCTTTTCTACCTTACTCTTCCCTCTCTTTTGTGTTTATTCTTTAAAATTGAACTACCCTTTTCCCCTTGTGCTTAGAAATGGAAAGCATGATACTCAAACTATCATAATAATATTTGATAATTAGCCCTATGTGTATGGAATTTATATTGACCTTTCGATGGTAACAGTGCATCTCATAGAGACTATTCACGTAGACTCCATTTGTGAAGTCAAATACTTATAGTCATGCCTTGGGATGATCCTAGATCAGTCATAAAATGAAGGATAAAATTTCATAGCTGTAACCACCTTCCTTTTAGGGAATGCCCAATCTCATGGGCATTTCATTAACATAGAAGAGTTTGGAGTGAACAACAAGGGATGTTACATTCTAATTTATGTATTATAGAATAAGAAACTATTATTATGCTGCTTTACATATTAATATAATGCAATTAAGGTAATTAATTATCATTCATAAAAAATTAATGTTATGAAATTATGGGAAATTATTAGCATTTTATATCATCATACCTATATTATTTCTTATTATGTGTATTTGATAACTACCTTATATTTGTCCATTTGTGACATAGGTGCATAACGCCCTCATTGTAAGGGAGACCATCATTAGAGAGAAAGAACTAGATGTAGATTTTGGTTAGTAGAGAGAGAATAATATGGAATGAGGTATAATAATTTTAGATACATGTGAAATATAGACATATTCCTCACCTATCTTTGCATGATTAGTGATCTGTAAACTACAAATATAAGTGTAGTACATTCGAAAATCACTTGTTCACATTTAAGAGATCCTTCAAATTATCATTTTATTTATGTTTAATTTTGCATAAATAAATTAAAATCAGAATTAAAATGAAGATCAAAATACAATAATAATCAGATAAAATCAAATATATCACCATCAAATTGATAACGGAGTTCGGCTTTAATAGCCTGTGTCTCCAAGTCCGTTCGAAGTGAGGACCGTTCTCATTAATTTTTTGCAAAAAATGGCTTCCAAAATCTTTAAAATTCTTCAATTCACCTTCTCTGATCTCTATTTGCCTGTAAATATATCTCTGAGACCTGAAAACAAAGGCCCAAGGCCGTACAAAGCAAAAACAAGGCTCTAATCTTCTTAATTCTCTTTACACAGTCAGATTTTCATGTATATACAAGTAAAAATTACTCCCTTTTATAACATTTCAACCACCGTGGCTGAAGTGGTCGAGGCCTTATCCTTTTAGGTGCCAAGTCTCAAGTTCAAAATTGCCTTCCTCCATTATAGGTGCCTAGGGATGTGGGAAAGGGCATCCTTCCTCCATGGGCGCGCTTTGACCAAGGAATTAGTCCCACATTTGCTGGGAGAGTTGGTTTTAATGATTTAAATAGTAATTTTGTTGAATTTTTCAAATGGAAAGGATTTGGGTGCCAACTTTGGTTGCCACCCAAGCTTAGTCAAATGCCTAGGAATGAGGGATGCATGTTTAGTGGAGTGTTTATGGTGTGGAGGTTGGTGCCTATATACATTTGAATTTATCAAATACCATGTGCATAAAAAAAACACCTAACCAATATTTTTTTCTCGCTAATTATTTTCCATGTGTCAAATGGAGATTGGTCCACTTGGCATTTTTTAATAGTGCCACGTCACTTTTGACACACCCGTCACATGATTTCTTCAACTAGCTATATCTTGAGCATCCAGACTCCATTTTTCAAACCGTGAAGAGCTCTAGAAAGCTCTCGATGAATATTACAATGTGAAAATGATTTGAAATAAATTTTAAGACTTTTAAAAATGGAATGGTACATGGATCCACTTGGATCATTCCTCCCCACTGGGAACTTTTGGACCTCCAAAAGTTGAAATTAATTGGTAATGAGGTGAGGGTATTTTTCCCTCACCTTTTTGACTTCCATCCATCTAGCCGTGCTTGGGTGCATCCCTTTGAGACCAACACGAAGATATTCAACATTACCTCTTCGTGAAGTCCGCATATTCCTATCAAGTATAGTATCTTCCTGCAATTTTGTTAGATATTTAGGAGAAAAATCATCAACAGAAGGAATGGATACACTTTCATCATGATCAATTATCATTGGAGGCTCATAAAATTTCAGATTTTCCACATTTATAATTGAATAAATCTGCATGTAAGATGGTAAATCTAATCGGAAAGCATTTGTGCCAATTTTTTCGTTATTCGAAAAGGACCATACCAAATTGGTTTCAACTTTTTACCTTCACCTGTCAGTCTTTCTTTACTAATGTGAAGCCATACCATATCACCTACAACAAATTGGTGATCAATACGATGTTTGTCATCCCTGGCTTTGTACTTGGCTTGACTTTTCTCCAATTGAGTATGAACAGTCTAATGAATGAGTTGTATTTTTTCAATGAACTTCTTGGCTCGAATGGCTTCTTTTGGTTCACCAATAGCTGTATCCTATCCATAGCAAACATCTAGAGGATATTTAGGCAAGTATCCATAACAAACTTCAAATGGAGATTTCAAAGTAGAAGGATTAAGTGCTTGGTTATATGCATGCTGTATGTAACTCAATTGTTCATCCCATAACTTTGGATGTTTATAGCTATAACCTCTAAGCAAATGTACCACAGTGTAGTTCACAACCTCTATTTGTCCGTCAGTTTGTGGATGAAATGCACTACTCTTTTTTAATTTAGTGTCCATTAGTCCCCACAAAGTTGACCAAAACTCCCTAATAAATTGAGAATCCTGATAAAAAATAATTAAAGTAGGCAAACCAAAATGAACCCATACATGTTCAAAGAATAAGTGTGCAGTACCTTCACCAATAATCTACTTAGTGCAAGGAATCAAAACACACATTTTGCTAAATCTATCCACAACCACATATAAATAGTCATGTTTTCTTTGTGTCATAGGCAAACCCCCCAAAAAATCCATGGAGATACTTTCCCAAGGGCGAGTAGGAACAGGTAGAGGAGTGTAAAGTCCTAATTTCCTGTTACTAGGTTTACTTGTGGCACAAAGATTACATCCCTTTATATATTTGGCAACATTTTCCTACATACGAGTCCAATAACAATACATCTTCAAATGTGCAACCATTTTAGAAACTCCAAAATGACCAGAAATAAGAGAAGTATGTGCTTCTCTAATCATGTGCACCCTCTCATTTTGAGGAATACATAGTTTACCCAAACGATACAAAAGATCATTGTGTACATGATAGTCCAATTCTTCTACTTGTCTACTACTCATCAAGTCTTTATAAACATCCTAAAAATCAAGATCATTCACATATTTTTCTTTATAACTTTCATGAGACAAAGAACCATGTTGTAAAAGAATAGATGCAACAACCATAGGAGGCCTAGATAGTATATCTACAACCTTATTCTAAATTCCTTTTTTATACTTGATCACAAGATGAAATTGGTGTAAGAAACCCATCCAATGAAAATGTCTAGACTGTTGTAGCTTAGTTTGTGATTGGAAATATTGTAAGGGCTAATGATATGTATGTATTATTGTTTCTTTCCCACTTTGAACCAATGCATATAATTCCTTATCATAAGTTGGATATTTTCTTACTGCACTTGTAAAGGTTTCAAAATGATAACAAATTGGTTTCTTACCTTGCATTAAAATATCTCCCATAGCATACTCACTTGCATCCATCTCGATCTCAAATGGTTGTTGTATATCAGGAAGTGCCAAGACCAGAGCAGTACTTATATTTTCTTTCAAAGTGTTGAAGGCTTTTTGATGTTTGCCTCCCCACTGAAAGACCTGTTTCACACTTGTCAAAGAATGCAAAGGTGATGCAATATATGAAAATTGAGTAATAAACTTCCTCCAAAACTGTACTACACCAAGAAAACTCCTAACCTCAGTTGTGTTAGTGGGTGTAGGCCAATTAACAATGACTGCCACTTTTGTAGGATCAATTTTCAACTCACCATGTCCTACAATGTAACCCAAGTATATCAAAGAGGTCTTGCCAAATTCACATTTTGACATTTTCAGATAAAGTTTTTCCCTTCGTAATGCATCCATGAATTTCTTAATGTGGATCACATGCTCTTCCCATGACTTGTTGAAAATCAATATATCATCTAAGTAAACTATAACAAAATCATCAAAGAACTATCTAAAAACATCATTCATCAATCTCATGAATGTAGCTAGGGCATTACACAACTTGAAAGGCATAACAAGCCATTCAAACAATCCCTATTTTGTCTTAAAGGTAGTTTTCCAAGCATCACCTTCATTTATTGTTAATTAAAGATATCCACTTCTCAAATCTAGCTTAGTGAAATAAATAACATGTTTTAATTGATCCAAAAAATCATCAATATGAGGAAGAGGGTAATGATTCTTAATAGTAATTTTGTTTAAAGCACGAAAATCAACACACATTCACCAAGTGCCATCTTTCTTTGGCACCAAAATAATTAGCGAACCAACAGGAGATGAACTTAGATGAATAACACCTCTATCTAGTAGATCCATTACCTATTTTTTGATTTCCTCATTTTCCACCACTAATAACCTGTACATGCCAATGTTATGGAGAGGAGAATCCTGTAATAGCTGAATTTCATGTTGAACTCCTCTTTTAGGGGGTAAGCCCTTAGGATCTTGAAATACATCATCATAAGTAGAAATGATTCCAACCAATTCATTCTTGTGTCTAAGATCACACCTTTCCAAAGCTTGAGAATATTATTTTTCCTTAGACTTAATCAACATGAGACAAAAATTCTTGCTTGAATTAACTAGTCTTTTCATTTGCCCTATTGTAACCAAGGAAAGACTTGTTCTAATGTGATGTGCTCTAACTATATATTCAATGCCATCCTTAACAAGCAAGTACTTATTCTCCTCTCTATAGAAGATTGCTTTTCTATCATAAATATATGGGCTTCCAAAAACAATCCCACATATGTCCAATGGAACAACATCCAACTCAACCTCATCTACGAACTTGGATGTGATGGCAAACCTTAGCCTACAAGTTTGTGAGACTTGTAGCTTCGCATTGTCACACACCCAACCTAGTGGATAAGGCTTCGGATGGGGATTGGTTTGGATTGGTTTGTAAGCCTAGCTTCTTAACAACCTCTTCAGAAATTAAATTTACTTGTGAACCACTATCAAATAGAGTGTCAATCTTAGTATGCTTTAAAACAAATCTAATGTGGAACAATTCATTTCTTTTCTTATCAACATGCACAAAATTCTGTCTAGAAGAAGATGCATCATTTGATGACTTAGTGCTAGAAATTGAAAGAGAAAAATCATTATGTAACCCCATAGCTATGATCTTAGTTTCATCACCTGAATCTGATCCTAAGCCCTGAACCATAGCATTAGCCTTCTTTTCTTTCTTTTGATACCTCTTAGGCCTTAACTCAGGATGTAATTTCTAACACTTAGACTCATCATGATTTTTCTTGCAATGATTACAAAATGGTTTTCCTTCTTATTTTTTAACAGTATAAGTGGATTTATGTTTACCCTTTCCTGATGAACTTTCCCCTTTGGATTGCTTAACTTTAGATTACTTACTTTTTACTTTAGGAAAATATTCTTTTGATTTTTTTTCTCTAGCCTCTAAATGAGTGGCTTGAACACATACTACATCTAAATTAGTGGGATTGAACATAAGAATCATATCTCTTAAGTAACTATGCAACCCACCTATATATTTTAGCAGTGTTTCTTGTGTGTATAGAGGAACATTCAAAAGTAAAGTTTTTTTCCTAAAATCTTGTGTATAATCTTGAACACTTTGGCATTTTCCTTGTCTAAAACTTTGCCAATCCATCATGGCTTGTTGCATATAGCCTAAAGGATATAATTGCTTTCTGAGTTATTCAATAAATTCATTCTAAGTAGAAATCGAGTTACCTTTTTGAAGCTCAGCTTCCTTCAACTTACTCTCCCACCAGATGAGAGCTGTGCCTCCCATACAAAGAGTAGCTAAATGAATTTTTGACTCATCCCCTGCAATCTTTTGGACCCTGCAATAAACTTCAATCTGCTTGACCCAATTATCCAACTTTTTGGCATTAACTTTGCCATTAAACATTGGTAATTCAAACTTCATATCCAATTTTAGTGAAGGGAGAGATTCCATAGTTTTTTTTACCGTCATCTGATGGAGAAGGTTTTTCTATTTTTTTACCTTTTGATTCTCGTGAATCACCTTATTTTTAATTCTTAGATTTGCTTTGTTTGTCATGGTATAGTTCCTCAACCATGCTTCTCATGTCCATGAAAGCTTGGCAGAAAGCTTGTTCAGATTCCATCTCTTCTTTGGCCATCCTTGAAGCACGCCTTGAACCAATCTTTGGATTATACTCAATGAGTTTTCCTTCACCCTTTTGGGATTTAGACCTTGTCAACATACACTAGCAATCACTATTAAATAACAACCGCTCTGATACCCAAATTTGATCTATAAATTGAAAATACAAGTGTAGTACATTCAAACATCACTTGTTTTCTTTTAAGAGATCCTTCAAATTCTCATTTTTTTTATGTTTAATTTTGCATAAATAAATTAAAATCAGAATTAAAATGAAGATCAAAATACAATAATAATCAGAGAAAATCAAAGATATCACCAACAAATTGATAACAGAGTTTGGCTTCAATAGCCTATGTCTCTAGGTTCGTTCAAAGTGAGGACCATTATCATTAATTTTGTCCAACAAATAGCTTCCAAAATCTTTACAAGTCTTCAATTCACCTTCTCTGATCTCTATTTGCCTATAAATATATCTCTCAGACATGAAAATAAAGGCCCAAGGCCGTACAAAGCAAAAACAAGGCTCTAATCTTCTTAATTCTCTTTTATAACATTTCAACCACTGTGGCTGAAGTGGTCAAGGCCTTATCCTTTTAGGTGCTTGGTCTAAAGTTCAAAACTACCTTCCTCCATTTTAGGTGCCTAGGGATGTGGGAAAGGGCATCCTTCCTCCATGGTCACGCTTTGACCAAGGAATTAGTCCCACATTTGCTGGGAGAGTTGGTTTTAATGCTTTAAATAGTAAACTTGTTGAAGTTTTCAAATGGAAAGGATTTGGGTGCCAACTTTGGCCGCCACCCAAGGTTAGTCAAATGCCTAGGAATGAGGGATGCATGTTTAGTGGAGTGTTTTCGGCATGGAGGTTTGGCGCCTATATACATTTGAATTTATCAAATACCATGTGCATAAAAAAAACACCTAACCAATATTTTTTGCCCCCTAATTATTTTCCATGTGTCAAATGGAGATTGGTCCACTTGGCATTTTTCAACAATGCCACGTCACTTTTGACACACCTGTCACATGATTTATTCAACTGGCTATATCTTGAGCATCCAGACTCCATTTTTTGAACCGTGAAGAGCTCTAGAAAGCTTTCAATGAATACTACAATGTGAAAATGATTTGAACTAAATTTGAAGACTTTTAAAAATGGAACGGTACATGGATCCACTTGGATCAATTAGTGACCATTTGGTTTGGATGATTCTTTGGTTTTCTTAGTATTATTTTATCTTTTGGATTATATTTTTTCATAAATGCATTAATTATGGATTTATAGGATTCATAATAGTATACACGACAATTTGTGTACTCATTATTGTAATGTAAAAATGTATGTTTGAAATGCTTTATGTTGTATCTTGTAATCTAAGTAAATATGGGTATACATATTTGGTCGACAAGCCTTGTTAGCATAAGTCATTGCATTATAAAATTAAAAAATACATACATTATATATCATTGGGTCCAAAATCCATTGGATCTATATGGGCCATTGTAGATAAGTGAAAAATACCATTTGGCATCAGGGGATTGTTCAACCATGTTGTCAATTAAAATTTCTAATGTTCAGTTATTTGAGTTGTCCTTATGATGTGGCATCTCTTAAGTAGGTACTGATGCACAAGTAGTGCATGGTGAAATGGTGGGAAAATCCTTTGTTAGGGACAATGGATTTTTGAATAAGATCATGTGAAGAGAAAGAGGAGATAAAATAAATCACAAGCACTAAATTGTCAAGATATCTAAAATTTATATCCATTTAGAATTTGTTGCATTTATTAATATTTTAGTGAATCAAGATCTCCATCAGACACCTATCCTTTTTATGGCTCTTTGAAAATCACCATAATCCAAACCACATGGTTAAGTTTCTTAATGTTGGTAATATTTAATTATAAGCCATAATATGAGTTGTATATTATAAATTATTAATAGTTAACTAAAAATTATGAATAATAAATTATTTGATTGTAAAATGTACATTATAAAATATAAAATACAAATTATAATGTGGTCAAATATCTTAATTAGGGAAGTTGGGTTAGGTGGAAGGAAAATACCATCCAAGAAGCTACCTTTGGGCTTGGTTATTATCTAGCATTAATATTTTGAGACTTATTCAGATCTTATGACAAGACCCATTTAATATCTACAAATTTTTTACCCTATTTTTGATAAAACAAAAAAATTTATAATGTTTTCTAATAGGTGTAAAACTAGAAATATCATAATGCTAAAGATGTACAATATGCAACTATTCTAATTTTGATAAATTTCTAAGTGTAGAAATTTATTATTTTGGAAAACACTAAGAAATATAATTTTCTTGCACACAGATCCTTCTTGAGTGTTATGTCGCTAGAGAGTGAAAATTAGAATAAGAGGCAATTGTACAGGCTTAGGATTAAAATTAGGAACATAAGCAAAATCTTGATAGGTTCACTATAAGTGGACAATATACAGTACGTTTCAACTCATTGAATAAATGTAGACTTTTCCTAATTGATCATGATAGGCTATTGACCAAAAAATTGGAGAAAGGAGAATTTTGGAAATAAAAAATCAAAGGCATAAATTATACACACACACACATATAAAATTATATATATATATATATATATATATATATATATATATATAATTTATGCCTTTGATTTTTGATTTCCATATATTGTAACACCTTATACATATGTGAATGATAAGTAATTTGAGATACCATAACTAGGGTTTGGTCATGCAAAAATCATTATTTGTCTTCTCTTATCTCCAAAACCCTTAAGGTGATTTGATAGCTTGAAAACCTGTAATAAAAATAGATGAGTTTAATGGGTTGAGCTAACCTAAATCATCACTTGATGATTGATTGTTGCATATGTATCCAATAATCCAAGGGAAATCAAGCCCATATAATTCTCCCACCTACAGAGAATATAAAATTGTGTTCCGTTGACTATATGGATGCAACTAAATTGTGGATTTAGTACTTGATAATGATGGCTATTGAATTTATTTATAAGGCTCTTGACTTGGCTTATGGCTACTCCTTGTAAGCGATTCATAATTTGGGAATAATAAGGTATATTTTATAAATGTGTAGAAGTGTATGTGCTTGAAACAAGTGAAAATAAAGTGGGTAAAATGAATGAATCTTGATATGTACTTATAGGTAAATATTTTGATAACTTATTTTATTTGACAATGTCAAATGTGTGGGAGGACCCAAAAGGATGTTTTGAACTTTAGAAACTAGTCATTATTTGGTGCAAGGCATGATCAACCTAAGTGGATAAGGGTGCAATGCATGCCTGTACACTTAGGGCATAATTGTATAAAAATTTTAGGGACATGTGTCTTGAGCTAGAGATAATATGATTGTGATTTTAAAAAAACTTGAGAATTTGAAATTGAAGGTTCTATGTAGTGATAATAGCAAACAAAGAGTCAAGCCCACATAGATAAATGGATTAGGGGAATGGAGAATATGAGTCATGTAATTAGATGCAAGTCATGTGGTTAGGAGTGTGTGAAAAGTACCTATGATGAAATTTACATGTTTACATTTCCACTTATTTAATCTAGTAATAAAATTTATATAGTAAATGAGAAAGAATTGAATATGAGTGTGTACAACACACTTTATCTTTGAGTATGTACTTTAATTGTGGGTACCCATTTTAATAAATTTTTTCTTTTACAAATTTTAAACAACTTTAAAATTTTAAAAATATGGAAAGAAAGTAAGGGAGGATTACACTTGTAAATAGGTGAAACTAAATTATCTTGTAACATGTATCTAATGATGTCAAACTATGCCCCCTTGTTGAATGACATGAAGAATTTGAACCAATGGTGAATTGAGAGTAATAATTTTCAAATTTAAATAACTAATCAATCTCGAGTTGGAAAGATGCATTATTATAACTCTTATGAATAGGGGATAACACCCAATGTACTAATTCAAAAATGTGGAACCATGATAAGTTTTATAGAAGTGATGCCAAGGCTGATGAGTGTCACTAGACTTATACGTACATCACCCATGAAGATTTGAATTGCACCACTTTAGACAAATCTAGATTCTATTCTACATGACTGAAAGGGAATAAATAATACTCATGCCCCCATTATGACCACATTTCTCATAGACTTTGTTTTGAAATGAATATTTTGTTCTCTGCACTTTGAAACTCTAAATTTGTGAACTTTGTATTTTGAAAATTTTAATTTTGAGAATTTTAATTTTACCACTTTCAATAAGCATGCAAATGAATAAGTATCATGTCCCCTTTGATTTTTTTCCAATGTTAGAAATTTTTTGCATCTATTTTCTCAATTATGAATATATTTTCAACCTATAACTTTGATCTTTTAACTATTTGACATATGCTTATGCATAAGTGTATATTATTCTATGCTTTGAATCTTTTGAAAAGTGCGTGCATATGCATTTCATATGCCACTAGAATATGCACTGATGTAATAATATTTTTCATATGTTTGATCTTTAAATCTCTTTAAATTTTTAAAAACCTGTACTATTATAGAATTTGATTTTGCATTAATTTTCATCTTTAAACACCTATACTCTGTATCTTTGAGATATGTATTCTATCCAAATCTAATTTTTGTCAGCTCATGGAGGCTTAGATATCTAAGACAAGCCTAATGTGATTTCCTCATTTTGAATTGAGTCATGTAGCCTGCAAGTCACTCATTCAAAAGAAGAGTTAGTTATATCATGTGATAAAAGATGTAATCATGTAGTAATTGTGTCAACATGTTAGGGATATCTTATCATAGAATTCCAATTATCATTTGAGTCATGTATGTATCATATTGAATATAAGGCATACAAGTTTCATGTCTAGATAGATTATGCAATGATGCATGTAGTAAGATTATAATCCGTAAGAGTGCATGATATGTATCATGGCATTGATAATCAAGCTAAAAAAACATAAAACCACAACACACAAAATCACACAATAATTCCAAGGGCCACATACAATGGATGTGTTCAAATGTCACATAAGCAAATATTTTTCACACATATGGATAAGGGACACAAGAAATGGACATATTCAAATATCACACTTACTAGTAAATGATCTCATAGAAATGCTCAACCAATTTTCACACAAGGGCCAAGGGCCACACACAATAATAAAACATTATCTATCCTATAATTAAATAAAGTAAACAAAATTGAAGGAGTATAAAATAAGTGAAAACTAGTCTAATTTATCCATATGCATCAATTTCATATTGGTAGAAAAGTAACATTTTTAAGTAGAAAAATATGAAATGAGTTATTAACAAGACACTCATAAGATATGTATCTCAAAATTGCATTTGAGGTCATATATATATATATATATATATATATATATATATATATATATATATATATATATAACTTGTTTTAATATAACTTGTAGATTTATATGCCATAACATAAGCATGGCCACTAGGTAGAAGGAAGTCCAACATCTAAGAATGTATATGTAATGTATGTCCTGCATCACACTCATTTATCTTGTGAACTTCATATATGTTTGAAAAATAAACATTCTATATGCCAAATATAAGATAAATAACATATGTAAAGAAGTAACTAGCATTTTATGTCATGATAAAGTCATGATTTTTTATTTTTTTTGTATTTTTTCCATATTTGTATTTTTTGGCTTTTTGAAATACTTGAAGGGTGAACTAGCCTATGATTCCATCAATAGAAGGATCATAGTACATGATTAGATAAAAGAGTTTAAGGGTGAATTTAAATGTATAAAAAGTGTTACATGTGGATTTATCTAAATATGAGAAGGCATAAGGTGCCATAA
Organism: Torreya grandis; assembly: GCA_037957365.1. NCBI lineage: Eukaryota > Viridiplantae > Streptophyta > Pinopsida > Cupressales > Taxaceae > Torreya > Torreya grandis. Next base: position 2,552,494 of record JARHVA010000009.1, read on the forward strand.
TGTAGCTATTATGATATATTTTCATAGAATATTTGGTAGAATGTGAAGCCCAAGAAGGTGTAATACTTAGTAAAGTATTATGTATAATTTCTTGTGTTTATTGTGGAACATGATGAACTATCTAAGTTAATCCCTTAAGATGCATTTTAGGATATTTAAGCCTCTTTGAACCTTAATTAACTCTTTGATACAGAGCTTTCTACTTACAAAGGTATACCCTTTTCCTTTGAATTGATTGTAGAGAAAGATCATGTAGAGGTGTAACAACTGATTCTATAGTATTTTATTGAATGGGTCTTCTAATCATATTTGTATTAAAATTAGGAGTAGGTTAATTAAATTTCTATGCTTCCCTTGAACAAGTGACACAATCAACTGTGGTGGTGGTGGACGATGAGTTGTCACTAATTGTACAAGTACTCATATGGGCTACCTTGAACCTTGACCACTTGATTTCAATGTATGTACTTGAGGCATCTATACATTATAAATGGTACTATATGAATATTATGTAACAAAAGGAATATTAATAACATATTAAAGACCCCTATGCTTGGTAAGGATAGAAATGGAGTTTCCATTATTGCTAAGCCAACTTAGAAAGGTAACACAATATGCCTCAAAGTATATTATGTATTACCATAAAATGCTTATAATACTATTGATGTAATTTGTAAACATTTCTCTAGTTATCCCAAAATATGGATTCTCATTGTGAATGTTTTTACACTTGATCCATTGTCAGTCATGACACTATGTAGAGGTTGCTTATTGATGTAAGCACAAATAAACATAGCATTCTTATCTGAATCATCATCATTTATTTCAATGTCATCAAATGTGATTACTAGATGGTGTGATAATGTGCATATAAATGTATGAATGATTCCATATATTAGATGCCCATATGGCTGAGGATGAGGATGCACATTGTACACATGATGCACTTATGAATTATCTACATTTTTTGATGTGTTATGATTTGGGAAAGAATTATTGAAGATTTTTAGCTTTGCATTATCATTATGTTGTAGTCTGACTTCCTCTATGGGTGTGATTATTCAATAGTGTTATCATTAATGTGATCATGTACCTTATGCCTTAACCTATTATTTCTATCAAGTTTTTGCTTTCACATTCAAAAGGAATAAGAAACTAAAAGAAATGGTTTAGGGTTAGATGTTACCTGGATGAGGTCTGCGCACCGTTATCCAGACGTTGTAGGGACTCCTCTTTGGCTGTGGAGGATGACACCTACAGAAGAAAGAGACACAAACAAGGAGATTGTTAGATGGATGTAAGGTGGACTGCCAAGCAATATGCTTGATCCTAGAAGTGCAAAGACTTCGTAGTGGGAAGACAATCCACTGTTAACAAGTAAAAGTTTCAGAAATAAAGAAATGACAAATGACTAGCAAAGAGGAAACTAGATAATGTGTACCTACTGTCTACTATCAATTTGGCACAGTCGTTGACATCAGTTAGTCTACTGGCATCAGTTGGTCAAGGTCGCTGATGTCAGTTAGTATGTCGATGTTGGTAGGGGAAATGGGCCTGGTGGCCAGCATCGGTTGAGGCAGTGGCTTTGGATAGGGTCTGGATGGGTTCTTGGTTGATAGAATGGTCTGTAGAATGGTTTGTGGTAGTATGAGAGTCTGTGTAGGGTTGAGAGTAAGGTCTAAGGAAAGAGTCAGACAGAAGATAGAGGCAACAGGGAGATAAGGGTGAGAGAAGGCTCCTAGAGAACAGGTTGGGTTGTGGTCTGGTTGACAGTCTGGTTGATGATGTTAAGAAGAAGCAGTAACTAGAAAACTAATTACTAACATAGTCTAAATAATTGAAATGAAAACATAGAAGAAATACTTACCTGTGGCTTGCTGAAGAAAGAGTGTAGCAAAATGGTTGTTGATGCAAAAGACTTCCTGCAATGTGAGCTCCTATAACCTGTGATGCTTGGTGTGTGCCTGAGAGAGAGAGAGAGAGGTCTGATTCTGGGTCAAGCAGATCAGAAGATTGGAGGATTGGAAAGATGGGAAAAGATTGAAAAATTGAAGATTGGCTGATCTACATTCTGGATGCAGAACGTAGTTTTGAAGGCAACTGATGCTGGCAATACCGCTGATGTCGGTAGCTAAAGAATAGGAAAAAGGGCTAAAAATAGCCTTTTGGCCGTTCTTTCTTCTGCTGAGGTCAGCTGGTCATGGGAAAATGGTCGAAGGTGGTTTAATAGGCATGGGAAATGGGTGGAAGGGTTGAAATGGGGTTTAGGCATTTAAGATTTGGCATGGGGTAGTGGAGGGAATCCAAAGAGAGGCATCCAAGGGTGGTGAGGTGTCAAGGGTGAGATTTAAAATAAGATAATTATTTTGAATTAATAAGACATAGGTTAGGCATGGTTAAGTGGACCAAGGGGACTAAGGGGGGAGGATGACCAAAGAGTAGACATGATTTCAGTGTCTACATTTGCCCCTTTTTGTCTTGTTGGTTGTTCTTGATGAACTGCAAGACAAAAATAGGAGTAGGTTGCCCTAGGTATGGGATAAGGTCATTTCTGTCCTGTTGGTTGTTTGAATGAACTACAAGACAAAAACAAAGAGATGGTGATTGCCCCAATTATGGGATGAGGTATTCCCCCTCAAAGTGGGAGTTGAGGGAAGGTACTTGATATCAGGTGCTAATTTGATAGAGAGATGGATGAAGATGGTGAAGTTTGAGTATGAACATTGTAATAGTCATGATTGCATGTATACCACTTCACAAGATGGTCAGGTCAAATTGTCATAGGTCAAGGGTCGAGGAGTGCCAAAATCAAAATAAATGGGCCCCAACATTAGTCATAGCTAATCAAGTTATTCAATCTAAGATGTAGCTCCAATGGTCGTTGTGTTCTAGGTATCTCGGGCTCAGGAAGTGCTCCTAGAAAACACAAAAAATGTCACAAGTAGTGGGGATCAACTTGCTCGTGATCCTATACTTATGAGGGTCGAAAGATGGGTTGCAAACAATTTTGATAACCATTCGTGAGGTAGCATAAATGCAAAAACAACCAAGGCAACGTTGTCTTGGAAGTGGTCAGAGGAGATAGGCGCAATCTCTAAGGTCATTGGTCGAGGTGGGTCGAGATAGATAGTTGGTCGAATGAATGGACGGATGAAGGAATGTGGCCGAGCTAACCTCAGAAGACCCCATGTCAACTGAGTGCTGCCTACATAACCCTTGTTGGAAGGGCCTCAGGCTGATGTAGTTCTCCCTAAAAGGGAGGAAGGGTCAAAGTGGTCGATGGTCTTGGATGAGGTTAAGTCATGGTCAAAGGTAAGATAGTTTGTCCATCAGGTAGACAAACAAACGGATGTGGTCGAGCTATCCCCAGAAGACGTCCTATCATCTGAGTGCTGCCTACATAGCCCCAGTCTTAGGGCCTCAGACCAATGTAGTTTAAACTAGGAGGCAAAATGGTTGATAATTGGTTTGGTCATGTGTCGAAATGATGAGGATAAGATGATGTTACAGCCTTTTCCATATTGTGTGATGGTGTATTCTGTAACATTGGTTGAGTGGTCTTTCATCCCTAGCAATTTTTCATATTAGTGATGGATGTATGCTAAAAATGAATTGAGTCTATTTATGCTTCAACAAGTAATGGTTTATGCTTAACATAAATTATGTCTGGTTGATAGTTTCCATGTGTATTGGTGTCCATAGAAACTATGTGAAATGGACTATGTCATGTTGGTGGTTTGAAAATGTTTGGTCTGGTTTGGTTTGGTTGAATGTGACCAAAGTGTAGGGAGGAAGTGAAAGGCATTTCGCCCTTTCATTGACAAGGACCATAATGATAGCATAGGTAGGGGGTTTTAGAAACAAAAGCCCCTTTCATACATCACGTCATTGACCATTAGTTGTGTTAGATAAGTAATCAAATCATTTTGACATTAAAATGAGATCAAAATCCCTTGAGCAGGTGATATGATATAGTAGGATAGGATAACCCTTTTAGTAGGGATAACTTTGCCCCTTTTATAGGAGACCCAGAAAATGACTACAAGCCAAGTCCATGACCCATTTTTTCTTTTTGAGCAGATTGATCAATGCGGGAAGTCTACATAGAGATGTCATGTTGCTTTGTGGTCATGTTGTGAAGCTAATCGATGCGGGAAGCTTCTGAGAGTGTTGTTTGTAGCAAGAGTTTAGTCATAGCCATCCTTCGAGGGAGTGGTCTATATTTTTTCTTTTTATATATTTAAGGGCTTTGAATAGCTGTCCTTCGAGGGAGCAGTCTATTAGCTACAACAATGATTGTACAACTGTCTTTCGAGGGAGTAGTCTGCCTTTAGAGTTTGTGACTTTTTGATATTTTGACATCAATTTATTTATGATAGAATTTTGAGTCATGGATAAAACTATAGAAGTTTGAGGGCTCCCTTTTATTAGGACAAAGCATTCATACTTTATAAAAGGGTTACATAGGGTTTGTTTTAGGGAAATAGGGTTGAAAGGAATGAGGATTAAGGGGACTGGGATTGCTCAAGGGACGAGCTCAAGTTAAATGTCAAGTGAACGAGTACTCGACTAACAGTAGAATGGTCGCAGATGCAAGGCATTAAGGGGCTCAAGTTATGATAAGTCCCTGGTCCATGCTTGTGTGTGATGATGTAAGGTCTGAGCCAATTAGGAGCAAATTTGCCTCGTTTACTTCTTTCCAAATTGGTCATGTGTTGGTTGATGATTAAGAAGTTGGTTGATATGTTGGACATGAAGTTGGTTGATATGTTTGGCATGAAGTTGGTTGATGTGTTGTTTGGTCGAGGTTTGGTTGGTTGATGTTTTTGGTCAAGGCTTGGTCGGTTGGTCGAGGCTTGGTTGATGCTTGGTCGAGGCTTGGTCGATATTTGGTCAAGGCTTGGTCGAGGTCAGGTTGAGGCTTGGTCATTGTTTGGATGGTTGATGTTGGTTGAATGTTTGGTCGAGGTCGGTCAACATTTATGTGTTGGTTGAGGTCATGATAGTTAGGGTAAGGTCAAATTCCCCCAATTTCTAGGGAGAATGTTTGATAGATTTAATTTGAGAGGGCGAGATCCTGATCTGCCAAGTTGGAGGCAGGAATCTCAAAATCACGGATGGTGACAGAGGAAATGGTTGGTAATGATTTGATTAAAGTGTCTAATGGTTAGGGGTCATCAGGTTGGACCTCCATTGATTGTAAGACTTTGATCAAGGTGTGATGATGTTGTGAAGAGTTTTGTATGAGATCATACAAAGACATCTTCACAGGGGTCGTGTGGTGAGGTTCTTTCACCATGGAGTCAGGGATTGTCTTTGAGGATGTTGGACGAGATGTGCCCAAGACAGTAATCTTGGGTTTTGGTTGTGGTGAAGGCTTGGTAGATGGGGATGTCCAAGGGATAGAAACATGTCTTTTCTATTTATCCTTTTGGGTTGGTGGGCTGGTAGTCAAATTGACTGTGTTGATCTCGAATAATGGGGTTAAAGGCAGTGGAGGGACCATAGTCTGGTGTTGAGATCCTGATTTAGGTGATGATGTTTGATAGATATGTGATGGTGTCAAAGATTTGGCAAAGGGGTAGTCAATAGGATCCTTGATGAGAAGGGTATTCTTTTTCCAGTGTTGATGAATGACAGCTTTAAGAGCACAATAATGCTCAGTGTCATGTCCTGGTGTGTGATGATAGTGACAAAATTTAGTGTTGTCAAACCAAAATGGTCTTGATCCGAGAGTTGATGAGTGTGAAGGTGAGGAGGTATGGGAAGCATGGGACGATGTTGAAGGTTTGTTGATAATATGGTCAAGAAGAGGGGTGTCTTTCTCCAAGCATTGGTGAATGACAACCTTGAGGGCACAATAATGCTCAGTGTCATGTCCCAGTGTGCGATGATACACACAAACTTTAGTGTCATCGAACCAAGGTGGTTTTGGTTCAAGAGATTGGTATGGTTTAAGAGGTGGAAGACTGATGCGAGAAGACTGCAAAAATTGTCGTAACAGCAAGGCATAAGAACCCGCCAGTGGGTCTATGTGTTTTGTTGCAGTAGGGGTTGATGACTTTTGTTTTGGAGGCGTAGGAAGCATTGGTCATTTTGGAGGAAATATATGTTTAATGGGTAAAGGGAGTAATGGAGGCGATGTGCCTCTGTGAGGTATGGGAGTAGGAAGCACCCCTATTAAGGTAGATGGATGTGGGCCCAAAATAGAGGGCAATGATGAAGGTGGGGGAGGAATTTTCCAGTCTGGTTTAGTGGCCTTCTTTGGTTTGGTTTGAGGGCCACTATTGTGCAAGGCAAGATTAGATATGGGGCGAACACCAAGAGATTTAATCTCTTTTGGCATGGTGGACACCTGCATGGGTTTGGGTTCAGTTGTGGATGGAGGTGAGTGAGATGTAGTGATCTCAGGCAAAAGGCAAGAGAAAATCGTCACTGGGTCTGCCTTGGTTGAAGTGGGTGAAGAGACAGGGTCTTCTCTTGGTAGAGAAGAAATTAGAGAAAGTGACTCCTCAAGAGGATAGAGGGCAAGGATGATGGTGCCTTCTACTTGTGGTTGAGGAGTAGGAAGGGTAGGGTCCTCCATTGGTAGCAGGGAGGATGGAGGTGGGGCTTATGGCATCAGTATGGTCAAAGCATCCTCCAATATAAGAGAAGTCAATGGAGAACTAATAGGAGAAGAAATCTCTTCTACCTGTGATGGATGAATAGGAGAAGAAAGCTCTTCTACCTATGGAGGAGGTTTGTTAAACATAAGAGGCGAGACTGTGTTGACCGTGCATATATCATGCTCTTGGGAGCTATCGGCCATGGTCTGGACATTGTTTTGATTAGGATGGTTAGGAAAGGGTTGTTTGAAGATATCAATGTTTTGATTGGGTGGTGCATTTGGGTTGTCCAAGATGAGATCACCCTTATCTATCATGTCTTGGACAATGTTTTTGAAGGTTTGGCAGTTGTTTATGTCATGGCCTTGGACACGGTGATAGTGACAGAAGTCATTTTCCCTATACCATGTAGGGATGGCTTTTGTAGGGTCAAATTGAGGTGGTCAGATTGGAGGGAGATTGAGGACCCCCTGCTTGACGAGTTTTTCCAACACGGAAGTGTATGACTCTCCAATTGGAGTGTATTGATGCTGTATGTAGCGTTGTTGGAATTGTTTTGTGATGCTTTGTGATGTTGAAGGTTGAGGTTGGTCGGTAATTATCGAGGATGGTGATCTAACAACCACAGTTTTGGCCACTCCTTTGGATTTGGAGTGGGAAGAAGGTATGGAAGAAGAAGGGTCATCGGTTTTTGCATTGGTATAACACAATTTGACCCTATTTTCTTCAATAGCATGGAGTTCAAGCTTTCAGGCCATGGTGAAAGCTTCGTCAAAAGTGTGGAATGTTTGAACCCGCAAGGTGGATGAGATGTGCGTGGCACATGCTCGAGAAAAGAGCTTGATGAGCTTGATTTGAGGTAAAGGGAAGGAGAGTTGGTTGATTAAGCCTCTCCAACGGGCGACAAAATCGGCTATTGATTCATCATCAAACTACCTGATAGAGTAGAGGTCTATAATGGAGACCTTTTTGGTGATATTGATTGAAAAATGGTCAAAAAATAATTGGGCGAGTTGAGTGAATGAAAAGAGAGAGTGACTGGTAATAGAGCTATACCAGTCAAGGGCAGAGCTAGAAAGTGACATGGGGAATGTGCATAACAGTAACGCATCATGATGTGCTATCAAGTAACAAGCATGTCTGAATGCCCGCAGATGCTGCTGTGGGTCTTCCTTACTCTAGAAGTGAGTAAACTCAGGAAGCTCCCATTGACTGGGATACAGTCGGATTGGGACAGAGGGATGGATGGGTTCATTGCAAATTTGGTCATATAAAAGGACATTGCTTGAACCAAAAATGGAAGCCTCAAGATTAGACATTTTGTCCATCAGCATCTTGATGAGATCGGCTGACGGATTGGTAGATGGGGCACCCCCTAGGTTTTAAGGCGCTTGGAAGGTGCTAGAAGAGGCGTATGACGTAGTCAGTTGCGCTTGTATAGGTGCAACATATTGATAACTAGTCATTGGGATAGATGTGGAAGCCAGGGGTGGTTGTGCCATGGAGTTAGAGGGCACAAATTGAATAGGGGCTGCCAAAGGTGGTTGAGGGGTGGCAACACTGGTTGAAGGGTAGGTAGTTACTCTTGTGTTGATAGGTGCAAGAGTAGGGGGGATGGAGACAACTAGATTTTGGAAAGGGGTAGAATTTTTTTGGATAGTCTGTGGTTGATGGGGGGCCGAAACCCCGATGGAAGTGGGCCCAGAGATAGAAGGAGAAGCCACACTTTGAAGATTAGTCGTGGTTGGGTTGATGGTTGAAGCAAAGGCCAGAGCGGTCATGGGTTGGGTAGCAGACGTTGTCGATATCGTTACCACTTTAGTTAAGGAGGTTTGCATCCCATAGACTGGGTTGCCTAAAGAGTCTCGCATTTGGCTTCTCACGAGATAATGTTGAAGGGCCTTGACATTGAGGTCAAAGAACCTTTCGAAGTCTTGGTCCCCTTTGGGGACAATAGATGGTTGCCTCAGGGTTGGTTGGGTAGGAATTCATTTGGTCTCTAAATGATACTCCATTAAAGGACTGGCCAAAAAAGGTGAAGGCAGAAGCGGTTGTTGCCTCGCGTGGTCAACAAAAGTCTTGGTTTGACTACGTGTCAAAACCATTCAAGGCAAAAAGGGTCAGGTTCTAGAAACTATGTTTTTCAGTCTCAGAAAACTATAATGGGTGTTGGACAGCAAGAAAGTTGGATTTTAAGCTTACTGTTTGGGAAAGAAAGATTTTGGACAGTGACCGACGTTGGTTGAAAAACTGATGTCGGTGAAATAGATTGTCGATGTCGGTCAGATAACCGATGTCGGCGAAGAAAGGTTACCGACATCGGTGGTAAAACTGATGTCAATTACTGTGTTTTCTATAAACTCATAAAATTTGAAAGTTTTTGGAAAGAAAAAAATGTCCTCACTAGCTCAAAAAACCAGATAGGAACAGAAAAATAGATGGAGACAGGCAGACCCTAAGCGTTAAATCATAAGAATAAACTTTTAGAATCATGTTGGCTTATGCCTTAGAGTGTGTTTTTAGAAAGTTGGCTTGTACAATGGGTCCTAGAAGAGGTAGTCTAAAGATGGTTTCAGGTTAGTTTCGGTGCTCAAGAGTCTGTGTTAGGTTCTGTACGTGGCTTAGTGCTAAGGAGCAAGCTCCCCTCACTTCACAAGCCCAGTGATAAGCTGGTCTTGCTTAGCCAGTATATACTTCCCCTAGAGATTATCCTCTGCCAGAGAATAGAGTGGGCTTTCCCCTTGGTAGTGAAGTCCAAGTGGGATTGCCGGGACAGGTAAGGTATCCGCTAGGTGATGAAATCCTAGTCGGACCTTATCTCAGGTGAGTTTAGATGTTTGATTTTGTGCAAGTGGTTTGAATGCGTAACATAAGTGGCCTATGCTTTATTCATGATGCAGTTTTTAATTACTAGATGTGTGGACTAAAAATGCATTCAATCAGAAATGAGATGCAATAGATTTTAAGCCCAAGTAGAAATGTGTGTTCGGATGAAAACAAGTTGAGAAAGGGTTGAAGAGTATGAGTTAACTAGTCTAAGATGCATGAAAAGAAATAAAAAGAATGATTCTTTTTAACTTTGTTGATAGTGTCTTTTTGAAAGAGATAGAAGAAGAGAGATGTAAGGAGAGACCTAATGCACCTATATGAAAAGTATGTTTTATAAGAAAAAGTATGAACCCAAGGAGAATTCCTAGGGTCCCACCGGGCATGCCATAATGTTTCTATCAAGTTTTTGCTTTCACATTCAAAAGGAATAAGAAACTAAAAGAAATGGTCTAGGGTTAGATGTTACCCAGATGAGGTTTATGCACCATTATCCAGACATTGTAGGGACTCCTCTTTGGCTGTGGAGGATGACACCTACAGAAGAAAGAGACTCAAACAAGGAGATTGTTAGATGGATGTAAGGTGGACTGCCAAGCGATATGCTTGATCCTAGAAGTGCAAAGACTTCCTGGTGGGATGATAGTCCACTGTTAACAAGTTAAAGTGTCAAAAATAAAGAAATGACAAATGACTAGCAAAGAGGAAATTAGATAATGTGTACTTGTTGTCTGTTGTCCGTCTGCCACAGTCACCGACGTTGGTTAGTCTACTGGCGTCGGTTGGTCAAGGTCACCGATGTTGGTTAGTATGTCGATGTCGGTAGGGGCAATGGGCCTGGTGGCCGACGTCAGTTGAGGCAGTGGCTTTGGACAGGGTCTGGATGGGTTCTTGGTCGATATAATGGTCTATAGAATGGTCTGTGGTAGTATGAGAGTCTGTGCAGGGTTGAGAGTAAGGTCTAAGGAAAGAGTCAGATAGAAGACAGAGGCAACAGGGAGATAAGGGTGAGAGAAGGCTCTCAAAGAATAGGTTGGGTTGTGGTCTGGTTGACAGTTTGGTTGAGGATGTTAAGAAGCAGTAACTAGAAAACTAATTACTAACATAGTCTAAATAATTGAAATGAAAATACAAAAGAAATACTTACCTGTGGCTTGCTGAAGAAAGAGTGTAGCAGAATGGTTGCTGATGCAGAAGACTTCCTGCAATGTGAGCCCCTGTAACCTGTGATGCTTGGTGTGTGCCTGAGAGAGAGAGAGAGAGGTCTGATTTTGGGTCAAGCAGATCAAAAGATTGGAGGATTGGAAAGATGGGAAAAGATTGAAAAATTGAATATTGGCCGATCTGCATTCTGGATGCAGAACACAGTTTTGAAGGCAACTGACGCCGGCAATACCGTCGACGTCGGCCGACTATTGACCAACGTCGGCAGCCAAAGAATAGGAAAAAGGGCTAAAAATAGCCTTTTGGTCGTTCTTTCTTCTGCCGAGGTCAGCTGGTCATGGGAAAATGGTCGAAGGTGGTTTAATAGGCATGGGAAATGGGTGGAAGGGTTGAAATGGGGTTTAGGCATTTAAGATTTGGCATGGGGTAGTGGAGGGAATCCAAGGAGAGGCATCCAAGGGTGGTGAGGTGTCAAGGGTGAGATTTAAAATAAGATAATTATTTTGAATTAATAAGACATAGGTTAGGCATGGTTAAGTGGACCAAGGGGACTAAGGGGGGAGGACGACCAAGGAGTAGACACGATTTCGGTGTCTACACCTATAAAACTTGTCTGTCTAATGATCAATGCATCTATGGTAGTCAAAAATTACATTACCATCAAAACCATTAATGAGGCTTATTTAAATCAATATCAAATGGAAGAGGTAGAGATACAAGATTGTAATAAATTAATTTCTATGAAAATATGTGAGTCAGTTATGGTAACTTTATAAATTATCTTCTTGGTGGGGTTGTCAATTGAAACTTGTTTGATGGTTGTTATATTGCATTAACTGTTATCTTTGTTTCATTTTTTATTTCATTATATTTGAATTTATAATTTGGATTTTTTTGAAATTTTAAATTAGAAGTAGATGGAACACATGGTGCATAATTTAGCTCATTCAAGGCTATGAGCTTGAATTCTCTTTCTTTCAATGTATGACATAACTTGTCAAAGGATATGAGTTTTTCAATCATGATTGATTCATGGAGTGGAGATAACAATATTTGTGTAAAAAATATATTTCAACTCATCATATACCATGTTGTTTTTCATATTTATAGCATAGTCTTGAACCAAATAACATATTCATTGATAGGCTCATTTGAGCCTTGCTTGAGCTTAGAAATTTATACATAACATAACTTTTCACCAATTTTGATGGAGATATATGCTTGGAATTTATTTTCCATTGGGTTGAATTCTATAATTAATTGAAGAGGGCGGTCATACAACCATCAAATAGCATAATATTTGAGGATTTAAATTAATTTCTATGAAAATATGTGAGTCAGTTATGGTAACTTTATAAATTATCTTCTTGGTGGGGTTGTCAATTGAAACTTGTTTGATGGTTGTGATATTGCATTGACTGTTATCTTTGTTTCATTTTTTATTTCATTATATTTGAATTTATAATTTGGATTTTTTTAAAAGTTTAAATTAGAAGTAGATGGAACACATGGTGCATAATTTAGCTCATTCAAGGCTATGAGCTTGAATTCTCTTTCTTTCAATGTATGACATAACTTGTCAAAAGATATGAATTTTTCAATCATGACTGATTCATGGAGTGGAGATAACAATATTTGTGTAAAAAATATATTTCAAATCATCATATACCATGTTGTTTTTCATATTTATAGCATAGTCTTAAACCAAATAACATATTCATTGATAGGCTCATTTGACCCTTGCTTGAGCTTAGAAATTTATACATAACATAACTTTTCACCAATTTTGATGGAGAAATATGCTTGGAATTTATTTTTCATTGGGTTGAATTCTATAATTAATTGAAGAGGGTGGTTATACAACCATCAAACAGCATAATATTTGAGGATTTTTATAAATAGCTTGTTGAATAATTTGTCACTATAAGCATAATCCAAGCATGTTGCATGGAATGAGTAAAGATGTTTCTTAGGATCACCTTTACATTCATAATTGAGTAATGGGTAGGATGCTATTTCATCTACCAAATGATTGTGAAATAGAGTATGAGAATCCATTGAGTGATTAGCCTTAGAGACACCTTGTTATAATTTCAATAGTTTATTATGTAAGACTATAATAGTTTACTTAAGGGATGATGCATTGGGAAAAGTTGGGATATGACCTTGTGCTGTGATCAAGGGAGGTATATATGATGACCTTATAGAGATATGTGTTAAGGTGTTTTCACATTATTAAATTTGTAATAATGTAATTATTGTTAGTTAAACAATAATATGTTAATAAGTGTTTGTGTGGTATATTATTATTATTATGAATAACAATAATATAAGGGTTAATTTTATTTAGTTTATTATTTATACGAATATATTTTAATAATAATATATTTCATAAATAGTAGGTTGGTTGTTTGTGTGAGAGATTGTAGGGATCTCACTATCCCAAATATAGGAAACATATTTACTATATATCTTTATACTATTTCGTATGAAAATCAATTACAGTGAGCGTGAAAGATAATATATTATTATGTTTGAAACATTTTTTGATGTTCAACTCATTCTCTACTGTACAAAATTAATTTTTACCAATATCGGTATCAAAGAAGATGGGATTCTAAGCTTATATGGGGTATTTCCATTACTATTCATGGTCACCCCTATTATGAGAGTCATTTCCAATTGAAGGATGTTGTCTAGTTTTGTTTGAGTTCTCTGAGCTAGTCACTAGAGTTTTGAAGAGCTTTACTATGAGTGGAAAGATCTGTGCATTTGATTATTTAAACTTTTGATCCAACCACCTCAATATTTCTAGATGTGGGCCATGCCTCCTTAAACATTCGATCTTTTGAATCACTTCAATCATTTTTCCCATCTAGTTAATCCCCATGTATCATATTTATGTGGATAGTGTGTATCATTAGCATAAGGTTCATGCTTCACATCTCTGCTATCATGTTAGACTATAATCAGCGTTCTCACACTTTTAGACTAGGTCAAAACTCATATAGGCATATATTCCAATCTCAAAATCATGTTGTGTGGTTGTGGAGATTTACTAGTGGCATCTATTTGAATCTTGTACTTAGTGACTGATCCTACACTGTAGAATGCAAGTAACAAAAGTCACATGGGTATTACATATTTTTTGGTCAGATATAAACATCTTGCATCAAACTATACATGATGTTCAACATGATTATATGTAGCCAAATTTTCTTGGTTCTCAACTATGGCATCTTATTCAATATTAAAGTTTTATATATGCTATACTATGCCAATCCCATGGTTTTGACATACAAAGCAAGTCAAAACTCAATTAACATACATTTATATTTGAGTGGTGATAAATATGAGCGTTGATATCAATTTTCCCAAGAAAATATAACTTAGAATTACACTTTATCAGTCACATCAAAATTTTGCATGATTTGCATTCAACGTTCATAATCGACATTGGTAGGCTCGAATCTTGGCTTGTTTTGTGTTAAGTTTTTCTTTAGGTCAAATTTATTTTTATTTGATATAGTTATTAGTATTTTTATATTACAGTTGTTTATGTCATAAATTTAAAAAGGTAATGATGTGTTAATTAGTCTTAGTCAAATCCTATTTTGGTTCAAATAGTAGTTAAATTGGTTTTATAAGTCTTGGGTTGATTATATTTTTATAAATTTTTTATATAGGTAATATTTTGAGCATTGTCAATCATTAAGTGTCTTTGAATAAATACTCTTGTCAATATTTTAGTCTTGTATGCCAATATTGTTAAAATAGGTTCTATTTTAAATAAGTGTCAAAGTCCTTTTATTGGGTCATTGTCAAAATGTCATTTATTTAAAAAATTCAAAAATAGCAACAGTTGAGTCATTTTTTGTCAAGAGTCATTTTTTTGTCAAAATCATCGAAGTTAATCCCATCCTATGTAAAGGATGCATTTTTGGGTGAAACCATCTTGAGTTAAAAATGTAAGTTACTTGTGTAAGAGAGTCTTGTCATCAAAAATTACATGAGCTTCATCAACATATCAACTGGGTAAGCAACGAACCTACTGGAGGATGGAAGAAATGAAGGCTAGAGGTTTCATAGCCTCTCATTAGCCACTAATGATGGGGCCACTTCTACTTTAGTGATGAATTTTCTTTTTATCTATGTGTGATTTTAGTTGTGTGAATAAGAATAGATGATGTTACCTGTTCATCTTTGTAATGAGTGAACTAAAAATTCCTCTATAAATTTTTGAAATATGTGAAAGTGAAGAGAGTTAGTAACTATATTGCACATCATGATGTGGTTTGTGGTAAACCACTTGTAAAACCATTTTTTTTTGGTTGTTGGTTATCCACTTGAAAACCATTCCATTTTGGTTGTTGGTAAGCCATATGTAAAACCATCAGTAAGGTTTGTGATTATCCTATGAAAATCATTGAATCATGAGCATATGTGTAGATATGGGATTGATGTTTTTCCAATGTTCAAATTAAGGGGGTGTAGACTAAGGGTTAATAATGTTCACAAGGGGGTGAATGTTAAGGTGTGTTCACATTATTAAATTTGTAATAATGTGAGTATTGTTAGATAAGAAATAATACGTTAATAAGTGTTTGTGTGGTATATTTTTAAAGATATATATGGGGTTTCTATTGGCCCTCCCAGTTTAAAGAAAAAGTAGCACATTTGTAGGGTATTACATGAAATAGAGAACCAAGAAGATAGTAGCTTTCTAAGCAACTAGCCTACAACACTCCCTACACCCAAGAGCAGGCCACCAAATCCCAATAGAAGAAAACAAAAATAAAAAAACCAGCAAGAAAGATAGACCACCATTAACAATTAATCCCCACCTAAACCTCGTTATCCTTATCATCTAAGAAGATGATTTCCTTGTCTCTTCATGTCTTCTTCTCTGTTGTTTCCATAAGCTCCTCCTTCAAAAGATTCCTTGAGGCCTTAACACTATATGAAGATGCCAATGAGGGATTTGTGCCTAGCTGTGTGACCAGCCCCAAACCCTCAAAACCCAAATTGCTAGACCATGGACACACTGGCATCTTCCCTCTCAATACCTATTTCATAAAAAATTTAACCACATCCACTATCATTGCTCATGCTTGTGTCCCCTTATCAAATCCATCTCTAGGATTCAACACTGGAGTTGCGCTATGAGAGGCAATGAGATAAATTTGCCCTCATTCAAAATACGTGAATTAATCTTCCTTCTTAGGTCCTCCACAAACTCCAAAAGCATCAATAATTTGGTCTCTAAAGCCTTAAAAGCTAAATCTAGTACTACTCCCAACCCATCCTTCCAAAAAAATAAAAAAATTGGTAGAGGATTTAGATCATGTGCTAGTATTTTCTTCACAAGCTCGATGCAAAAATTAGGACACACGTAAAACTCCATAACCTATGCCACCACCTCAAAATTTGAAACCAAAAACATTAGGTTTGATGCAAACATTATCATAATATCTGAATTTACCTTACTGTGAACACCCTTCACTATAGAATCCATACCCAAAATATCTGAGACCATCACCAAAGCTTCATCATCTAAAAACCAAAAGATATGATTTAGATGAGCTCATGAAATCTGGTCATCAAAATCCATTTCATGCATCTTGCTACTACCATACACATAGGGAATTGATAGAGAAACCTCCTAATTTTTCTCCATTTTCCCTACTGCACACCTCCACATTCATAGACACCTATGGGTTGATGTTGGGCTCTACATGTCTAGCACATATAAATCCCCAGTAAAGCTAGGGCATAATGAGGCTTGAGGGAATTCTCTCAACTACCTCATGCCTCAGGTTTCCCTAAGTCCTTGAAATCATCTTACCCTTGCCATAATAATTGGCTTAATCAATGCGAGTCTTGAATGATCACCACCATTTTCCATAAAAATAGTGTAGAATGATGGAAGAGATACATCCATCATTCACCACCTTCCCTAATAGATCTAATAAAATTCCACTAAAGCTGCCAAAGATGGAGCCCCCCTAAATTAACCAAGCCCCAATAGATTTCTTTTGAAGATCAAGCAATCTAAAGGATGAAAAAACATTAAACTAATTGAAATCAACCACAAAGATCGATGGAAAATCCTCCCATGCCTGTCTCACATTATCCACCTGATAATTTTCTAATTGATTGGTGCCATAATTAGCCAAGAAATTAGCTACTAAGTTTGCCTCCTAAAAACAATGATTACACTCCCACTCTAAGAAACTCCCCAAATTCCTCTAGGTTCTTGTTAAAAATTTCTCCAAATTCCAAGAACCTACCTCCCTTTTCTTTAAAGCTATGATGATCACCTGAGAATCCCCTTCCACAATAATTTTTGGAATTGCACATTGAATAGCTAGTTCAATCCCATTAGTGAGGGCTTGTGATTCTACTTCATTATTAGACCCATCTTAGATCTTTCTAGACATTTCCCAAATTAGGGTTCCACTATAGTATTAAATGACACAACCAACCCTTGAATCTCTTATATTCCCTTGAGTGGCTTTATCAAAATTTAGCTTAAACCACCCCACTGGAGGAGGGACCCATTTCTGCTTCTTATACCTCATCACATCCCCAATTACTATTGACCCATTAATGGGTGGTTTATGTAGTATATTATTGTTATGAATAATAATAATAATATATAGGTTAGTTTTATTTAGCTTGTCAGTTATACAGATATATTTTAGTAACAATATATTTTGTATATAGTGGGTTGGTTGTTTGTGTGAGAGATTGTAGGGATCTCACTATCCCAAATATAAGAAACGTATTTCCTATATATTTTTTTATTGTTTTGTATGAAAATCAATTATAGTGAGAGTGCAAGATAATATATTATTATACTCTCATTCTCTATCGTACAACTCTGATTTTTACCAATAATAGGCATGCAAATCTACCATAAACCAAGTGATGCCTCCATACTTATAGATACTGGCACGCATGTTACTGTAGGGGTTGATGTGAGAATATAAATAATAGTGGAAGATAGAATACCTAACATAGGGTGGTTAAATTTTTTAAAAGGAACATCTTGTTGTTTCACTTGAGGTGATGCTATATTTGCTTGATGTGTAGTATTATATATTAAGAGTAATTGGATTACTTGATCCACTTGTTGGGGACATTATCATACCCCTTAGTGTAAATTAGACAACTCTTGGATTTTATAGAGTTATAATCCATTAAGTTTGTTGGGATTAATTGTATTTGAGATTTCAAGATTACCATGACTATCATTTTTATTACTAACATCTTCTTCAATGTGTATAGAGGTTTCAAGTTTTGCATCAACATATTTGTGTATATTATCCATTTGAGAAGATATTAAAGAAATTTGAACATGATCTAAAGGGTTTCCACTTTATCTAGCACTACATCTTAGAGGAAAAGAAGAAGTGATATTTTTGGGTGACATACAAAGGTAAAAAATAAAATGGGTGCAACTAGATAGGGTGTGTATGATTTATAAGCTAATCTTAGTCGTAAATAGTGAACACGAATATAATGGCACCAAGTATGCAGGATTCCAATGTTCTCATATCCACACTATCCTATCTCTAGGGTATGTTAATAAAAACTTCCCAAGGTTAACCATTTACTGGTGTACTACAAAAAGAAATGGTCAAAGGTTTCTTATGGTTATAAATAACATAGGTGTTTCTGATATACCATGAGGTAGGTGGAAACTAAAACCCGTGAATAGTGTTGTCTAATGGATTGAGTTTTGGGGAAATATCCCTCACACCATGACTCAAGTAAAATTAATGACCACTTAGCCTAGAATGATATCTCCAATGAGTTTTAAAAATGTTGAACATAGTTTCTAAGGAAAACAAAGAAAATGAACAATGAAATTGAAAAATGAAATCATAAAACAAAATCTCAATAAGAATAATTTAAGTTAACCAATATGTTTTATCCTATTTTTTATAAAACAAATAAAAATTTAAAGTGTTCTAAGAGGTGAAAAGATAAAAATATTAGAGTACTAAAGACGTATAATATTCAACTATTCTGATTTTGACAAAATGCTAAATATGAAAAGTTGTTATTTAGAAAACATTAAGAAGAAATATAATTATCTTGCACACAAATCATTATTAAATATTATGGCTATCTAAGAGTGAAAATTAGAAGAAGAGGTGACTATACAAGATCAGGAAAAAAATCAAGAACATAAAAAAATCTAGATAGGTCCTTTATAAGTAGACAATGACATAGTGCATTCTAGTCTATTGATTATGAACTTTTCCTAGTTGAATGTGATAAGTTATTGACAATAAAAGACAAAGGAAGTATAATTATCTAAATGATAGATCAAAGGTAAAATAAGAAGATATCTATGGGCATAGCCACTGTAAGTGGATAGTGGCACAATGCACTCAAGTTCCTTCATTGTAGACTTGTCATAGTTGACTGAGCATACAAAATAACTGTAATGAATTCTACATATATGAATTCTCAATAATATGAGATGCATAAATAGGGTTTGGTCATAATTTTTATTTATTTATATTCTTTAATGTTTGAAACCCATATATTATATTGATATCTTGAAAACCTATAAGAAAAAGAAAGGAGTGTAATGGACTGAGTTGACCTCAATCACCCCCTTGATGATTGACCACTATCTACGTATCCAATACTCTAAGGAGGGAAATAATCCCATGTTGTTCTCCCTCCTAGAGTGATTGTGAAATTGTGCTCCATATACTATATGCATGTAGCTAGAAGATGACTTTAGTACTTGACAATGATGGATCTTGACTTGCTTTAGAAGGATCTTGACTTGGATTATTGTTGATCCTTGTGATTCAAAATTTTGATAGAATAGGGTAGATTTTCTCAATGTGTATAAGTGCATGTGATTGAACCAAGTGAATAACAAGTGAGGAAAATGAATGACTCTCAATATGTATTTATAGGTGAATATTTTTATAATTTACTTTAGTTGACCATGTGAAACATGTGGGAGGACCCAAAAGGATGTTTTGAATTTTAGAAACTAGACATTATTTAGTGTGGGATGTGATCGACCTAAGTAGATAGGAGTACATTGTGCTCCTGTTCACTTAATGTAGACTTGTCTAGAAAATTCAATGACCTATGTCCTAACTTGGAAATATTATGATAGTGATTTTAATAAACTTGAACATTTTAAAGTGAAGGCTTTGTGTAGTGATAACCAAAAATAAAGTGTCAAGCCTATATATAGAGAATGGCTTAGTGGAATGGTAAATAAGAGTCATGTAATTACGTGTAATTCATGTGGTTAGGAATGTGTCAATAATTAGAATTTTAAAGTAACTATGACAAAATTTATATGTTTACAATGATGAATGAGTTAGTTAGGAGAGACAAAAAATATAAAAGCCACGTTGGTGGTTCTACCCTTCATTTAATTAAAAAATGAAGACTTTTGATTGATATTTAATTTCAAAGAGGCATACATAAATAAAAGTGGAAAAAAATAAATGTCATGGGATGAAATTATAAAAATGAAAAAAGTCTATAAAAAATTCAATTTTGGAGATGAAGGGGAATTTGGAAGTGGAAGGAATTGAACATAATTGAAGCGTTTTGCAAGAGAAGAGGAATCCAAAAAATAGTTGGCTTAGAAATGTTACCTTAAAATATTGCATCCATATTAGGCAATTAACATATATAAAATGAAGGCCTGTATGATTGTATTTTGGATACTAGTTGGATAAACGACTATAATTTTCATATTTGATGGTAGTTTATTATTAGCAATGTAAGGTTATTTTGATACCTGTGTGTATAATAATATGGGTGTAATTCATATAAAAGATCCATTTTATAGAGATTTAATAGTTTATTTTAGACTTGATTCATTTATTTGAAGGCACATCAATAAAAAATTGAATGTATTCAAGATTTTTATATTCATGATTAAATTTTGACTATCATACAATGGTAAAATGATTTGTTTACTTTTGATCAACTAATTCTTTCTCTTGCCTTCAATATACTTCCACATTTTGTATACATGTCTATTAGGATATTATCAAATAAAATAACATGTAAAGTATCCAATCTTAACTCATTTGAATGCCTTCCTTTCCCATTAAAGCATAGGCCTTAAGGATGCTAGGATTTTTTTTGGTTTGACTATAAACTTACCAGTAAAATTTGGATGAAAGCTTTTAAACTTTTTTTGTGCATCATTGTCACCATGACATCCCATGGGAACTATTTACTTAAGTCAAATTAAATAATTATGGGCATATATTGTAGTTATAGCATTTTGAATTATTATTCTTTTTCAAGTATTTTTGTCAAATAGTTTTCATGTATTGTTTATGGTCCCATTTTTGCCTATGTGTCTATAAGGCTCTTCCAACCATAGCTAAATATTTTACCTTTTTATTGTTGATAAGTGTTGTCATTGATGTCAAGGTTGATGTCATTGATTTTAAGATGCATATGGTGAAGATGCATGGTGAGTGGTCTATTGAGGTATGAGCTTGTGTGCTTGATATGACAATGTAACCATGTGATTTGAGATAATTTGAAGGCAACCTAATCACTCTCTGTTGAGAGAGAATTTGAAGGCAAACTAATGATTATTCTATTGGTTGATGTCAATTTCAATGTCATGATTCATGTCATCTTGCTGATTTTTAGTATTATCACAAAGATATTGTTACAGTGGTGTGAGAATGTTTTCTAGTGAGTTTCAAGTGTTTGAGAAGTATAGTCATGATAGTAGTCATGGCATGTAAAGTCCTAGTGAGAAGGGTTGAGCATGGTGGCTTCATGAGATGGATACATAGATGCATAAGAGGATATATAAGGTTTAATGAGAATGCATATGAGGCATTGGAATACTCAGGGGAGTTTCAAGGTGAGCATATAGGAGTAAAACCTTAAGTCCAAGTTTTCAACTAGACTAGTCTAAACCCTGCCTAACCTAATGAGGCATCATGATCCATTGTCAAGGAATATAAACAATGTTTGAATTTTTTTGAGAATGTTGGATGTTGTGTGAGAATGTAAGTGAGGTGGAGAGCACATGGAAATACGTATGAAGGTTAGTTTCAAGGCCTAATGTGATTTGCAGGTCAAGGTCTAAACAAGTAAAGAGAGAGGGTATGGCCTAATGGGGTGCAAGGTTATATTTATAAATAAATTATGGGTAGGTGAGTGTTTTAAAATGTATGATATGTTTTCTAAAGCATTTTCACAAAATTTAAAGTCTTGTTTTACAATAAAAAGCATGAAAAGTGGTTTTAAGGTCTTTCAAGTACATAAAATGAAGGCATGTAAACCCGAGAAGGACTTTCAAGTGTTTATTGGCATGTGTAACATATGAATGGGAACTTAATATTTTAAAGAGAGATGGATAAGGGTCCTAGATAATACCTCTAGGCATTATTTTTGGAAATGTTAACCCTCTCTAAAACCTTAACAATGACCCAATGTGAAATATATTGTTTAAAATAGCCTATAATGGTATCAAATGACTATAAAAACTATTGGATCATGTATTAAACTCTCTCAATCACCTCTAGGTGTGATTGGTTTGTCAAGTGTGTGAGTAGACCCTACAAGAAAATGCTAGTTTCTCAGAGATTTGTTATAGCAGTCAAAGTTGACCAAGTCAAAATTGATAAATGGATGGAGGAAAAAAATTGAAATTTTTATTTTATGAAAATTTTGGTTTATGATCAGTTTTTATCCCTCTAGTATGCTAAATCAGTCATCCAAATTGACTAGTTGCTAACATGCCTAATGATGCAAATAGTGAGAAACCCAGGTAGAAGTCAGAAGATGTTTAGGGATGTGTTATCATGGAATAGGTATGAATAAAAGTGAATGGATATGTTTTTAAATATTTTTAATAAATGTTAATTTTGGATATTAGTCTTGAAGGTTAGTGGTTATAATGAAAAAGTTTCTCACAGGTTGACTTGTCTGTCTCAGTGAGGTCTGTGTAAAGTAAGGTTATGAGATTGGTCCACAAGGCCAATATCAACATTTAAACATGGTATATTTATATATTATAGTTTAATAATTAAATCATAAGATAATATAAATTAATTTAAAGTATCTGAAAGTGGTCATACATATGTTGAAGGTCTTTGTCACCATGACTATGCTTCAAGGCAAACTAATAGTTCTGGGTAAACAAGTTAAAGTGATGAGTTTGAGACTTTATGCCCTGAGTTGAAGAATATAATGTACATGGTGTTTATATTTGTGAATTTTATGTACTATACATGATTTTTATAAGGTTTGGTACTTAGTGAAAGTAGTAAAAATGTTGAAGCCAAAATGGCTTGTCTGGCTGAGTGAGGTCTGTGAGAGAGAAGGTCAACAAATTGGTTTGTAAGACCAATAGTTACCATTAGAGATTATGGTATTTTTGTTTCATGTTGTTATAAGTATGTTTAAGGATAATTTTAATTCATTTTAAGTCCTTTATTTTATGTGTCAAAAGTTCAAGTTTCCATGACTATGTTTTGAGGCTAGTTGGTAGTTTAGAGTGAACATTTTACAGAGAAGTGTTTGAGCTTTTATACCCTAAGTTGAATTATATAATGAATTTTTTGATGACCCTGAGGTCATGATGTTTCTAAATATATTTTTTTTTTCATATTTTTTTAGCTAATTGGTGTTTTATCTTCAGTATTTTAAGATAGATTTTTTGGGTATGCACAGGCCTAAGTGTGAACAATATTATTGGTGTGCTTCAAGTGGTGGTTGAAGATAAAAGGTGTTAGGGAACCTATATGAGATTATCATGAGTATATTTTAATGAAATATGATATTTTAATACCATTTTAGGTGTTTTAATGTGTTTTAAGGAAGGCAAAGTGTAACATGTCCTAAAGTAGACCTAATGGGATTAGATCTCCATGAGACCTAAACATGAAATAAGGCTTAATTGAGGTATGAAAAAACTAAAGGGACTCAAATAAAGTTTTATTATTATTTATAATATGTCATAATATTTATTACATGTATGACCTAATAGGTTAAGGGTTTTTTGTTGACCAAGAAGGATATGAACAAGAGACTTGTATAAATATAAGGCAGTTTTAGGCCTATTGGTTAGTGTCGAATACAAGTGAATAAAATAACATATTATAGAGTATAATGAGGTATTTTAGACCATAATAAGAGTATATAATATCTATGATTGATATTTTATATATATATTATGTGTATGAGGATCAAGGTCATATTACATAATCAGTCTTGAAGAGACCTAATTGAGCGAAGAGACCTAGAAGGTAGTTTGAGAGGGCCAAGAGTGTGAAGAGATGAAGAGGTGGTCATCATCAATTGGTTGAGAAATAATGTGTCCTTAAGTTGATCAAATAAATCATGTGGTTGATTTGGTGTTGAGTCATCTAAGGGGTTGGTGCCTCCTTGCATATTGGTGCTTGCTAAAGCCTAGCTAAGTTGGTGCTTAGCTAGTTGGGGTTGGTGCTCCATATGGAGTTGGTTCTTTACTAAATTTGGTGTTTGTCTAATAGAATTTTAGTCCATTTTTAAATAATTGTGGGTTTTCTTCCCATTGAGTGTTTTCCACATATATGATGTGTTCTTTTGTTTCATGCTTGATAGATATATATGTTTGCTTGAATGGTTCATAATTATTTAAGAGAAATTTGTTAGAAAGGTTTTGAAGACTGATTCACCACCCCTCTTAGTCATTTTGATTCTAACATTTATGTCTAGTGGAATGTCCATATATTATCCTAAGATGTTATTTTATACACACTAAAATTTTATTGGTAAGGTTTTAGTATAATATTGGTTGTGGATGGTGATGGCATTGACATTACCTACTTTTGCCTACATGTTTACCATGGTCTTCCAATTATAGCTAGAACTTTTGCCTTTTTATGTTTGGTAAAATGTCCATATGTTGTCTCAAGTTGTTATTTTAAAATGCAAAAAAATTATTAATAAATTTTTAGTATAAGATTGGTAGTGGATGGTGATGGTACTCAAATTACCCATTTTTGCCTAAGTGTCTACCAGGCTCTTCTAACCATAGATGGAACTTTTGACTTTTTATGTTTGGTGGAATGTCCATATGTTGTCTCAAGCTATTATTTTATACAGGATAAAAGTTTATTGGCAAAATTTTAGTATAAAATTGGTAGTAGATGGTAAATTTTTTTCATTGTAAATGTGGATTTTTATTCTATCTACTTCTACTACAATGACAACTATATATTATCATAGATTTGTCCCAAAAATTTGCCCCCTCTTTGTTTCCTTATTTAATCATGATTTGTTTTAGCATTTAAGGTAAATGTGGAATGAATAAACATCATCTCTTCATCGATCCATCCACACTAAGATTCCTAGAGTCCTTATAGCTGAAGTAAAAACCATGAAATAAAATATGAATTAACTAAATAGAGCCTATGATTTTAATTATTTTAGCATTCTCATACTATGATAAATGTCCATATTCTATTTTAAGTTATCTATGGAAACTCATAACTTGGTATCAATCATAGATATGGATACAGAGTGTATGACTATATTGGTCCATATATATTATATTTTGAAGTAGAAGCATATGCACATAGGAACCTGTAAAAAGTGAATGCCTAATATTAATACAACCTTTATCCTTGACAATTCATAATTCATATCCTTAATTGTGTAAATTGTTTTCCATTTGGATATATCAGGAACCAAATCATTAATAACTACGTTGATACTCTAATTATGTTTGATTTTTTAGTATTTGGGACTCTCTATAGATCAACTTCCCTCTCATAACTTGTCTACCTAAATTGGATTTTTTTATCATTTCCTTTATATTGATAATGGATTTATGTATCTCTAGAATATATTCAACACTAAATATCTCTTTGGTAATCTATGGTATAATATTATTATTTAAAAATCAAGATGTTATACTATATTTTGAGGTTAAGAGGAATTATTGTTTTTTCTCTCTAGGAGCCAGACAAAACAATTGTGTTACTTTCAAGTGTTGTTTTCTATGAGATCCAAGAAATATACCATTTTTTATATTTGGATTATAATGAGATAATAAATTCCATGAAATAAATATATAATATTATAATTGAAACTTGGGAGTAGGGTGAATTGACATAATTGTTAGTTTATTTTATAGGAGTTATAACATAAAAACTCTAAGGCTTAGAAAGAAGTTTTTATGCCATAGTATAAAATGTAAAACTTAAAATGATTATGTAACATTAAATTATGGTTTTTATATGATATTGATAATAAATGTATGGATAAAATATAGTTCTCTATACTATAAATTCTTATCTAATTTATATCTACATAATAAAAACACATCCAGATTTGTATATTAGAAAGCATAGCAAGATGTATGTCTAGATAAAATATACATCTAGATATTTAGTACATTTTCACTTCATTATGATTAATATATGGTAATATAACCTAAGCACACCATCTATGGATTTTATATTTCACTATCTGGATATATTATGATGCTAGTAAGTTTTAAATGATTGATAACTTTGAATGCAAATTATAATTAAAGAGATATTATAAGCTGAAAATTAGGAGATAACATGAGGGTGATATTTTTATCAAGAAATACTCTTAAAATTTAGGATAAGTGGGATTAAAGTTTAGAATATTTAGGTGCAATAAATTATCAGGAAGTGAGATAGGTGTAAGCTATAACCAACAAGAAAATGTTAAACTTAGTTTAGCAACATGTTTCAAATAGGTTGAACCTATCAAGTATTATTCATAAAACCTTGTGACATTTGAATCTAATAATGGGTTTAATCAAGGAATTTATCTTAGTCATATTTGTCAAGAATAACCATTTATCACATGTATGAAATCTTGGACAAACATAAAATGGGCTAAATTATTAATTTCTAGATGATTTGAGATATGGGTGTTGATATTGGGTTTTGATACTTAATTTATGTGAGATATTGTGTCCATTTGATTGATATCAATCCTTGATAATATATTTTATTATTAATTCATTATCTCTCATGCACTATGTTTGGATTGACCTTGTTTAGAAGCTTGTTAACAAAAATCCCAACAGTTTAACCATAGGCAATGATAATGAACACTTGACCCTAAGCTAATTAAATTTTTTTTATCTTTGTTGAAATGTTTTCCTTCATTTAATAAAAATATGTCATTTATAAAGATTATTTTCTTGGGTCTAAGGATAAATTGAAATATAACGATGTGAGTTAATCATTTGTCTCATTTTGAACATGTATTGGAAATAACCTTTTTACAATTGAAACTATATTGGTAAATAATCACATGTTTAAATATTGATCCCATTTTGGGGAGTAGAATGGCAAATAATGAATGCTAAACTTATATAGATGTTAAAACTCATTTTTATCAATCTAACACCTTTGACACCAAAACACTTCAAGAGTTAGACACCTTATGATAAAACATAGTTTTGGTCTTCTTATTTTATTCTTGGGTTAAGCCTTGGTTTGGTGATAAAATTTTACTTTGGAATTAGTATTAGGTTGTAAATGAGAATTATAGGTATTTATCAATGATATATCCTATGTATGTAAAATGAATGGATGATATTATAAGTATATGAGATGGGTGACCTACCTAATAATTTTGTAATGAATATTATAAACTCCATACGTAAGAGTTTGAATGAATTTATAGATCACCTATTGTCTCCATTAGTCATGTGATCATATGCATATACCTCAGTAATCATTTGGAATGTTATACTATTCTTTATTACATTACTTTGAGGAACTCTATCCCAACTTGTTGTATCTACATGGATTCTATCTACTGTATCTATTCTCCACATCTAGTACCTTCATGGAAGGGTAGGACCACTCTCAATGGATGAGAGGTGTGCAGGAGATATGAAAGGATCAGTCATTGGACGAAAATACCTCCAATGATACTCTCCCTATTTTTGTTTTCTATATAGTCTTTTAGCAACAATGATGATCTATAAAGCTTTGGTAAATTTATTTATGAATACTTAATCATATGTGACTATTTAGACATATGGATAAATCTATTGAATATTATATTTCCATTTAATTAGATAAACCATGTATTAGTAATGTTTTTTGTAAACATTTTAAGTTGTATTTACTTTTGATTATGAGATTGATTTAGATTTTATACTAATGTGAAAATGAACTTTGGATCAACAAAAGAGTAAAGCTGATTTATTTTACATGGAACATGCATATAGATGGTTGTATATGTAATTGCAATGAAATAAGGATGTGAACTAATTTATTAAATTTATCCCCTTATTGTGAAGGTTATTCATACTTCTAGAAATGAATATTAATCTGAATTTTGAAGGCATCATGGTTAAATTATAATTATACATCTCATAAAGGAAGTAATATTTAAATGTGTTCACAAAATCATAAATGGGTAACATAATATGAAAACATGTAATTTAAATTATAATAGCCTAGACTCAAAATGAAGGGTTTATTTGAAAACTAACTTTCATGAAATGGATTATGGAATTATCCATTTTATACCTGGTAGTACTATGAAAATGATTACATGGATAATGTTATGAAGAAGCATTGAAATGACTTACTCTTGATTTAGTTCTCATGTATGATCATATTTTGGAAAACTTATTTGAGTAATTGTTTATTATAATTAAAAAACCTAAAGAACCAATAAGAAACCTTTCAAGATGATAATTTAAAAAATAAAAATCCAACGCATTTTTCTGGTACCTGACCAAAAGGTTCTTATAGTCGATCATTGTAAAAAAATTGCACTTGATTTTAATAAGATGAAGCTACATATCAATGCAATATATAAAGGAAAGATATATTAAAATCATGTGAAAGAAGGTTTAATAGTAATAAAAATATATATTGTCAAATATCCAATTATTATTATGTATAAAAAATTGTATTTAATTATTGTGCAATATCCATATACAAATTTATTTATTTCTTTACATAAATTGGAGAGAGGGTAAAAAAATGAAATAAAACCATGCTTCACAAGCTAAGAATACATAGTCTGTAGCTTTTGATTATTTTTTTTGCATTTATGTAAGTGAGTAAAGTGCATTCAAAATGTGATAAACATTGAAAAATGTATCCAATACCTGCACAAAACTATTTGATTTGTGAGTTGGTTTCAATAAAAAATATAGTATTTGTTTCTATGACATGGGTAAACTAAAAATGCTCACCACTATGGAAGGAAGATTCAATACTTATTGATTATGACAATGTTATTGTCAAGAGTGAAGGTTTTTAGTATGAAGTACAAATAAACTTTGAATTAATCTTAAAATTAAGCTAGTGATTATCCAATCTAATTTAGAATTACTAGTTGTTAATCTAGTATTCTTGTAAGTGTGATTGATGATAAAATATATACTGAACAACTTAAAATTAAGCTTCTTAAACTTAATAATTTTTATTTATGAATACCTAAAATTAAAATTAGAGAATAAATATATGCTAAAATAATCTATATAATTAAACTATGATGCCACACTTTTACCCCATATTTTATTAAAAAACTAGGTTAAATATATCCAATTACAATCTATAAATAAAACTCTTAGAATATATAAGTTAACTAAAATTATACTAAGATAACTAAAAATATACTCAAAAGAACAAGTTAAACTCACTAATAAGATATGGTCATCATGCAAGATGTATCTTTAATAGATAAGTGAAATATACACACTATATAAGTTAGGTGCCCCAAAATATCTATAAATAGAAGATTGACTAAAAATAATATTAATTTTAGTTAATTAAAATTTAAAAAGTGCACTCCACCTATTGGGGATGAATGGATAAGGATTTTAGCTCAGTTATGTACACATTCAGTGAAGTGGACTCTAACTGGTACTTCTAATTATTTTTTAGGAAGTTGCTAAAAAGTATTCATAATCAATAAAATTATATATATATATATATATATATATATATATATATATATATATATATATATATATATATATATATATATATATATATATATATAATAAACATCATAAAATAAAAAAATACAAATAAAAATAAGTATGAAATTAACAATCAAGTTATGACATTGACATCATACTCAACATTCTCCCCTTTGATGTAAAGAGAATAAATGCCTATCATCCCCTGAAGTCTTCCATGAATATTATTCAACAATGCCTTGGAAAAAATAATAGAAAATTGATCTTTAATTCTCACATATTCAATGATAATATATTTATCATTGACAAAGTATCTGAAAAAATTATGTTTGAGTTCAATATGTTTAGTTCTAGCATAAAAATTTGGATTCTTAGACAATTGTATTGCCCCATTATTATCACAAAAAAATTGTGTTGGCTCATGTTGAGTCTCTTTGAAACAAAATAAGAGACTTATCAACCATAATCATTGTGAAAGATAATGTAATGGTTGTATATTCAGCTTCAATAGAGGATAATGTAACTGTAGCTTTTTTTTTTTATGACCATATAACCAACCTAGTTCCTAATGTGAAGGAATACCCTAAAGTTAAATTCTTATCATCAAGATATCCTCCCCAATATGAATATGTGAATACAATTATACATAATAAAATTTATGATATTAAATTAATACAATTATTATAAGTCCCTCTTACATATCTAAAAATTCTTTTCACTGCTCATAAATGTTTGAGTGATGGATTGCCCATAAATATAAAAACTAGTGAAACCCCTTAACTGATATCAGGTCTTGTCATAGTGAGAGACATAAAACCTCCTACCATGATCCTAAAATTATTATCATCTAATGAATAAATCCCATACTCTCTCATTATCTTTTTTCCACTTGAAATTTCCATGAGCTTAGAATCTTTAAGGTTGTTCTTATTTAACATGTCTTCGACATATTTAGCTTGACAAATGAACACATTCTCTTTATTTTGATGGAATTCCGTGCCAAAAAATTAATTCATAACTATAATATTAATCATATCAAAATTTGATTTCATAACTTCTTTGAAGCTATTCATCATCTCCTTAGAGCTACATGTAAATAATAAGTCATCTATATAGAGACAAACTATAACGTATTATAACCAAATGTTTATATATAAAGAGTTAGTTAATTTTAAGTTATTAAAAATCCTTGATTCAATAACCAAATATCAATTTTTAGTACCAATATATTGGATCTTGGTTCAACCCATAAAGATCCTTATTCAACTTATATACTCAAAACTCTTTACCCTTTACCTCAAAACCTTGTGCCTACCCTATATATACTTCTTATTCAATCACTTCATTTAGGAATCCAATTTTGACATATATTTTATGGATTTTACATATTTTATTAGAATACACAACAAAAATTAGTCTTATATTATCTTGACCTGTCACAGGTGCATACATTTCCTCTTAGTCAACCCAATATATTTATATAAGCCCTTTTTTAACTAGTCTAATTTTTAAATTATCAATTGTACCATCAATATTGAATTTGGTCTTGTAGACCCACTTGGTTCTAATGACATATTTATTATATGGATAATGAATAATATTCCATATATTATTCCTCTCAACTGAATCCATCTCAATTTTTATAGCATTAACCCACGCTTTCCTTTGACTAGTTTCTACATAACTTGTAGGTTCATTAGCCATAAATGATAATGAAAATATAGTATTTTTCTCATAATAATTATAAAAAAATAATTTAATGATGTTTAATCCTTGTGATCCTCATTTAATAGTTCTGATCTAACATCTTATTGGATGGATGTAGATTTAACAAAAGCTTGTACTTGCTTGGAGTTGATGAAGATGAATGATTAGTCTCCTGGGAAGAGTTAGTATTATTTCCTGTTGACCCAATTTTGCCCCTCAGGCAAAATCTCGGCCACCTCCTACACCTGCTTCACAGGCCCAGTCATTTCAGGTTGCAAGGTCCACTTTCAGGTCTTGACAGCGCCGTTGCAGAGAATAGGCAGCGAAGGACAGAGTCTTCAGACGTCCGCAAGAGAAGAAGGGGAAAAAATGGAATGTTCGACACTTAGGCAAAAAAGAGGCAGAAAAAATGCAGAGGGCGGCAGAATCGCCGCCCACTACAAGGGCGGGTAAAATGAGCCCGTCTACGAAGAAAATGCAGAGGGCGGTGAATTCGCTGCCCACAACACAAAGAAAAGCAAAGACATCGGCCGACGTCGGCAATACTGCCGTCGTCGGCACCTTACAGAGACCGACGTCGGCAGAACCGCCGACGTCGGCAGCACAAGGGTAGGCACAAAAACCAGAAAAACCTGCCCATGGCGGTGAAATGAAAAAGCCCGCCCATGGCGGTGAAATGAAAAAGCCCGCCCATGGCGGTGAAATGGAAAACCCCGCCCCATGGCGGGGAAAGGGAAATTGCCGCGCAGGGTATAACTCTACCGACGTCGGCAGCTTACTTTAACCGACGTCGACAAGATTGCCGCCGTCGGCAGCTTATCGGCCGACGTTGGCAGGTATTCCTACATGAAGTTCATGCAAAGGGCGGCAAAATCGCCGCCCACTATAAGGGCGGCAAAATTCCCCTGCAGTGCACAAGAAAAAACCCGCCCAGCCGCCAAAGGAGAAGACCAGCACGCAAAACGAGGCAACCAGCATGGTCTTGGCAGACTTGTGACATCATCAATAGTGTTTTTCACACTTTTCAATGAGACTTCTCTTGGCTCTTCTGCTATAAATATGAGGACTTAGTCATTTTCTAGGGATCTTCCTGACTTTTGTAAAGAGCACTGCTCTGCAAATTTCCCACCTGAATCAATAAAAATACAGTTTTTACCTCTATTTGGATGGATCTAACAGTGTATGTATTGAATGTTAATCTGTGTCCAGTCATTGTCTCTTGATGCTCTCATAGGTTCAACACCAGCAAACCTGTGATCTACGAAGTGCCACTGTCTGTTGCTACCAGGAGTAGAGTTCTGTTTCAGAGGTATTGAACAGGTGAGGTCACTTACAGTGTGTATTTCTCAGCACCTTGGTGAGTCCCTGTTTCTTGTGCTTTCCATAAGAACCTCCCTGTCATCCCAGAGACCTGGTTTTTTCTGCCAGATCTGAGTGTATGTATGTTTTTGTCTGATTCTGAGAGTGGATGTGGGAAGGTCACCTATTTTTGGTGTATCACCTCTTTTAGAGTAGGCTATTTGTTTTCAAGCTTTTCTCTCTCTTTTCACCCCCCCCAAGTGTATACCTATATATCTATATTTTTGCATTACCTGAAACAAACAAGATACATCAGAGGGAACTAGCCCATATCTAGAGACTCTCCTCTCCTGCTTCGTCGTCCCACAGGCGAGAGAGGGGTTTCCATGTTGCGGGGAGAGGGCAGGAATCCGTGTTCCTGCCGCTGGGTGCACTTTCCAGCGTCAACAGTTTTGGCACGCCCGGTGGGACTGCAATTTTATCAAGTTCTAACACAGTAGTATTTCAGGATTGATGTTGGTCCTGCTACAGTGATTTTCAAAGATTTCCAGCATCTGGTGACTCCACTGGTAAGAGTTCAGTTCTTTTTTTTTTAAAGATCAGTTACTTAACTTCTATGCCAAAATTTACCACCAGGTCAGCTTCAAGAAGGGTCCCCTTTGAGTTCGTTGAACTACCTTTAAACTCCGCTAAAAGACTCAGGTTTGGAAGAACTCACCCTTATCCACTGATAAATCCTCCTAGACCTGTTGCTAGGAACACCAACCCAGCTCAGCCACAAATACAACCTGTTCCAGCCATGGCCTTGCCTTTTGCAGCTTTTCGTGGTGAAATCCCTTTAAACCTCCCACGCTATGATCCGATCCCCGGAACAGCTCTAAAAAATGTGCCTTTTTTTGATGGAGTGGGACCTATTACAGTTGTTGAGCATATAAAAAATATTGCCAACCTTTGCAATATTCATAATATAACAGAAGAAAATATTGCCGTCAGACTGTTAGCCTTGTCTCTGAAGGGGAAAGCTCTCGACTGGTACGGCACCTTGCCTGTGGATTCCATACATTCTTGGAACGAATTGAGCACTCGTTTAACTGATCATTTTGGGGAAAAAAGTGATGGCCTCTCTCTTGCTGAGCAGCTGACGACTATAAAAAGAGCTCCGCATGAATATATGCAGGACTTCAATACGCGGTTTCAAAAGACTTGGGATAGAATTCCCATCCTGGTAAGGCCGACCCCCAGCTACGCTTTCTTATACTATCTAAAAGCATTAAATAGTGACATTGCTATGATGATTCAATCTATGGGGGGACACATACTGCCCGCTGCGTATGACATAGCCATTGCGGCCGAAAATTGCTTGATTCAAGCTGGAAAAATCGCCCCTAGACCTCACATGCCACTTTTCCCAGAACCGCTGCCCCCAATTCAAGCAGTCTCTCCTACAATTGCCCCCCTACCTGTCTTTGAAAAGCCAACTGCTGTTCCATCCAATGAATTAAGTGAAGTTAAGGGCCTGTTGCAGAGCATGTCAAATGAACTTGTTGCCCTTAAAAGGCAGCAAGCTCAAAGCCACAAGCCAAACCAGAGTTATCAAAATTATGGCCATACCCCTAGACCCCCCTTTCAAAATTATAACCAAGGTTAGGGGCAGCTCACTACAACTAGGCCTTATCAAAATTATAACCCAGGCCCTCCTTCGTCATCTAAAGCCATGGTACCTATACAGAACAATCTAGTGCAGGAGCAGCCAGGTTGTTCAAACATGGGACAAGGTCAAGAGCAAGCTGTCCACCCGAATGACATGATAAATTTTTGCCAGAATTTAGAAAATCAAGGTGCTGATTTTTCTCAATTTTTTGAGTTCCCAGCTCAAACTAGCACAAGCAACAATCAGACTCAGCCGGATTCTACCCTGATAAATCACGAAGAGGGCGAGCTCTGTGCAATTAATCATGGAGGCGCTGCAGGCAATCATGCTGATTGCGTTGCGGCCAATACGAGATTTAAAAGAAGAGCAGTTGGAGAAGTGCAGGCTTCCTCTCGGGCAGCAGCGAATCCTCCACCACACCCTTTTCAAAAGGCCCCAATTTCCGGTGAACCATCTGTACCCCCAGCTCCTCAGTCTAAAGCTCCAGCCGGGATCAGCCCAAAGGAAAACGCGAAAGGAGTCAGTCCCCAAGTTAATATAGTTGATCAAATGAAGAAATTGCATGTGAGCATTTCTCTATGGGATTCATTGTCTCTTCCGAGACAAAAGGAGGTATTGAAGAAAGAATTGCATGAGCTAGATCGCCAGGCCATCCCAACAGACACTAATAATGTCCTAATGATGAATGGGCAGCCTTCTGCTCCAGGTCAGGTAAGGAAAGAAGAAAAGACCCCCCCTTTTTATGTATCTTTGATCATTGGAGATTTCTTAGTACATAATTGCATAATTGATAGCGGGGCCAGCACTTCAGTAATGCCTAAATGCATTGCTGATAAGATGGGGTTAAAGTACGAAGCAATGAACAAAGGAGTCTTACAACTAGATGGGACACCCGCAAAGACAGTCGGAGTCCTGAAAGGATTGAGTTTAACATTGCATGCTTGCCCGACATTCTCAATCCCTCAAGATATAGTGGTAGCAGACGTCCCTCCATATTTTGCAATCTATTTGTCTAGGGACTTTACGTCCAAGATAGGTGGTTATCTAGCAGCAAATTGGTCATACCTGGTTTTCAGAACCAAGTATGGGACCAAAGTGAAAATTGAATCCGAGCCACTCTATAAGGACCACCTAGAGTCCTATTCACCCAAGGCAGTGAATGTCAGTTATACTATCATTGATCCAGAAGACTCTCAAACAGACAAGTCCTCATCTTCTGCTCTTGAAGGAGTCGCAGATCTACTCTTGGATGAGTGGGGAAGCGATAACTTTGAACACGATCCTTATAAGTTTATTGAGGAGGCAGACCTTGGCGTCTATTGCTTGCATGAAGAGAGTGCCGTCATGCCCAATATAATGAAGAAAAACAAAGAAGATCTTGGCCTGTGGCAGCTATATTTCGACGGTTCCAGAAGCAAACTGGGCGCTGGTGGTGGGGTAATGTTAGTCTCCCCTTTTGAAGAAAGGTACTTTTCAGCTTTTCGTTTCCATTTCTCTTACACATGTAACGTTGCAGAATATGAGTCTTTGATTCACGGACTTGAGTGGGCAAGAAAGAGAGGGATCGAAAAATTGCAAATCCTGGGGGACAGTGAACTAATAGTGAACCAAATCAGAGGCCTGAACCTGACCAAGAACTCCTTACTGAAATCTTACAAGCACAGAGTTTGGGACTTGATGGAGTATTTCCTTGCTCTTAACATTACCTCTATTCCCAGGGAACAGAATAAGCAGGCTGACAGATTGGCCGTTGTTGGTGCCCAATTTGATGTTTCAAAAGAGATAAGCAGGGGTTGTAGTTCGCGCCATTTAAAAGTGGTGGTCCGGCCTTCAATTCCAGACAATGTTACAAACTGGCAGGTCTTCGAAAGCGACCAACAAATAGCCCTTTTCCTAAAGAAGGAAGCTGAATTTGCGGTCCACAATCAGGCAAAATTGCAGCAGCAATATGGAAATCAAATTGTTCAATTGAAGAACAATAAACTCCCTAAGGGTCTGATCACACTTGAAAGTATTTTCAACGGAGAGGACCAACTAAGAAATGACAAAGCATGCATCACTACCAAAGAGGAGAATTATGAAAAAGTAGAAATCTTCAAGGATAAGTTGCTGGCGCTTGGCAAGGTCTGCACGTTTCAAGAAAGACAAGCTTTCATCCTGCTGTGCCAAGAGTTCGCTGATATTTTTGCCTGGAACTATAGCGACTTGAAAGGCTTCGATCCAAGGCTCGCCCAACACACCATTGAATTAGATGAAGGCGCAAAACCTGTCACACAAAAGCAGAGACCTGTTAACCCGATGGTCGAGCTCCTTATGCAGAAAGAATTGGCCAAGTTGATTGAGTCCGGCATTATACTTCCGATCAAACATTCCTCATGGTTGGCTAATTTGGTTCTAGTTAGAAAGAAAAATGGGGAGATCAGGATGTGTGTCGACTTTAGAGACCTTAATAAAGTCTCTTTAAAAGATCATTATCCCCTTCCAAACATGGAGCAGATCCTTCAAAAGGTAATTGGTTCCGAACGCTTCTCCCTCCTGGATGGCTATTCGGGATATAATCAGATTCTGGTGCGTGACTGTGACCAATACAAAACAGCCTTCACCACTAAATGGGGAACGTTCGCCTACCAGAAGATGCCTTTTGGGCTATCCAATGCTGGTGCTACTTTCCAGCGAGCCATGGACATGGCTTTCAGTGGTTTGATAAATAGGAACGTGTTGGTGTACCTCGATGATATAACGGTTTTTTCCAAAGAGGCAGGACAACATATGAAGCATCTCAGGGAGATTTTTGAGAGTTGTAGGGAATTTGGCATCTCCCTAAATCCAAAGAAATGTGTATTCGTGGTTCATGAGGGGAAACTTCTTGGCCACATTGTGTCCAAGGAAGGTTTGTCTATTGACCCAGAGAGAGTCCGCTCCATTCTGGAGATGTCCCTATCGAAGCACAAGAAAGCCCTGCAGAGTTTCTTCGGCCGAATAAATTTCATTTGGAGGTTCATTTCAAACTTTGCTGAAATAGTTAAACCCCTAACCTCCTTGCTAAAGAAGGGTGAAGAATTCAAATGGACAATGCCAAGAAAGGATAGCTTTGAAGCTATCAAACAGGCTTTGACCCAGGCTCCCGCTCTGATCAGCCCCGACTTCAATAAAGACCTCAATCTCTATACCTTCAGTAACGGAGAAGTGATATCTGTCATGCTTACCTAAGCAAACAGTGATGACCTCGAGCAACCACTCGCTTTTTTCAGCCAAGGGTTAGAGGACTTCGAAACTAGGTACACCTATGTAGAGAAGCAAGTCTTGGCAGTAGTGCGCAGCCTGAAGAAATTCAGATATATGTTGTCGAATAGCAGGATCCATCTCATGGTTCCACATCCTGGCGTCAAGGATTTCTTGACCAATCGAGACTTAAACGAGAAAAGAGCGGGATGGATCACCAAGGTAATGGAGTACGACATAGACATCAAAATCACCAAGTTGGTTAGAGGAAGGGGCCTGTGTGAACAGCTAGCCGCAGATTTGAGACAAAGGGGTGAAGACAGCTTGCTGATCCATGACGCAGCCACTGCAGAAGAACCAGCTGTCATAAGAGATTGGACACTAGACATGAGGCATTTCCTTCTTACGGGCGAATGTCCACAGGGTCTCGATAAGGCCAGAAGAAGGTATTTTAAACTTCAGTCCCTTCCCTATGTTCTGATTGACGGAGTATTATTTAGGAAGGATATCTCTGGGGTTCTCTTGAGATGTATTGACTCCAGTCAGGCTGACAAGGTATTGGCTGAGTTTCACAATGGGCCAGCAGGTGGCCATTTCGCCCCTAAGACCACAGCAGCAAAAATAATGAGAGCTGGCTATTTCTGGCCCACTCTCTTCAAGGATACCCATGCCTGGGTAAGGAAGTGTCAGAAGTGTGCACTCTTTGATGGAAATCAGCGATTGGCTGCCATGCCCCTACAGCCCATTCAAGTTGAGCAACCATTCATGCAGTGGGGCCTAGATTTCATAGGGATGATCAACCCTCCCTCTAGCGCCGGACACAAGTGGGTCCTGACTGCTACGGATTATTTCACCAGGTGGGTGGAAGCCATTGCTTTGAAGGAAGCAAATGAGAGCGCAGTCTTGGATTTCTATGAGGACTTAGTGACACATTTTGGGGTCCCAGCCACTATAATCTTAGATAATGCCTTGGCTTTTCTGGGAACCAAAACTAGTGAATGGGCACTAAGGTATGGTATATACCTCAGCACTTCGTCAAATTACTACCCATAGGGGAATGGACTAGCTGAGTCTACTAACAAAAATTTGATCAAGATTATAAAGAGGACCATGGAAGAAAATCAGAAAACTTGGCATGCCAAGTTGAAAACAACTCTATGGGCCGATCGAATCACTCCGAAAAGATCAATCGGAAATTCTCCATATACGCTTGTGTATGGAAGGGAAGCAAGGCTTCCTATCTCACTCGAATTACCAGCGCTGGACCTCACACATCAGCTGCAGCTAGAAGAAGGAAGCAGCATGGAGGTCAGATTATGTGAACTAATGGAGCTCCAGGAGGTAAGGAACCAGGGCATGGTCTCTATGATCAGTCGCCAGCATCAGGTGAAAAGGCATTTCGACAAGAAGTTTTCGTCAAAGAGTTTCGTCGAAGGAGACATTGTCTTAAAATGGGACGAAGATAGAGCTAAGCCTGGAAAACATGCAAAATTTGATGCCCTCTGGAGCGGTCCTTACATAATTACTCAGTGCAAGCAGCATAATGCGTTCCAGCTCTCTAGATTGGACGGCGAAGAATTGCGTATCCCAGTCAATGGGATACACCTGAAGCATTGTCACTAAATTTTTGGTTCCACCGTACATAGTTTCCCTTGTTTTCTTCCTTGTTTTTCCTAAGTGCAGTTTGCACAGTTAGTTGTTTTTAGTCTTGTGTGTTTCCCTTGGCAGTGGGGGTAATTTCTGTATTTTTGATTTTGGGTCTTTAAAGTTGTTGTGAACTCGCTTCAAAGTCACCATCCGACTCCGCACCCAATGGATATGTAAGGCAACTGGGTTCTAAGCATAGCAGGCACGCTTCCCCGTGAGTCACTAATTTGTTGACCCAATTTTGCCCCTCAGGCAAAATCTCGGCCACCTCCTACACCTGCTTCACAGGCCCAGTCATTTCAGGTTGCAAGGTCCACTTTCAGGTCTTGACAGCGCCGTTACAGAGAATAGGCAGCGAAGGACAGAGTCTTCAGACATCCGCAAGAGAAGAAGGGGAAAAAATGGAATGTTCGACACTTAGCCAAAAAAGAGGCAGAAAAAATGCAGAGGGCGGCAGAATCGCCGCCCACTACAAGGGCGGGTAAAATGAGCCCGTCTACGAAGAAAATGCAGAGGGCGGCAAATTCGCCGCCCACAACACAAAGAAAAGCAAAGACATCGGCCGACATCGGCAATACTGCCGTCGTCGGCACCTTACAGAGACCGACGTCGGCAGAACCGCCGACGTCGACAGCACAAGGGCAGGCACAAAAACCAGAAAAACCCGCCCATGGCGGTGAAATGAAAAAGCCCGCCCATGGCGGTGAAATGAAAAAGCCCGCCCATGGCGGTGAAATGGAAAACCCCGCCCCATGGCGGGGAAAGGGAAATTGCCGCGCAGGGTATAACTCTACCGACGTCGGCAGCTTACTTTAACCGACGTCGGCAAGATTGCCGCCGTCGGCAGCTTATCGGCCGACGTCGGCAGGTATTCCTACATGAAGTTCATGCAAAGGGCGGCAAAATCGCCGCCCACTATAAGGGCGGCAAAATTCCCCTGCAGTGCACAAGAAAAAACCCGCCCAACCGCCAAAGGAGAAGACCAGCACGCAAAACGAGGCAACCATCATGGTCTTGGCAGACTTGTGACGTCATCAATAGTGTTTTTCACACTTTTCAATGAGACTTCTCTTGGCTCTTCTGCTATAAATATGAGGACTTAGTCATTTTCTAGGGATCTTCCTGACTTTTGTAAAGAGCACTGCTCTGCAAATTTCCCACCTGAATCAATAAAAATACAGTTTTTACCTCTATTTGGATGGATCTAAAAGTGTATGTATTGAATGTTAATCTGTGTCCAGTCATTGTCTCTTGATGCTCTCACAGGTTCAACACCAGCAAATCTGTGATCTATGAAGCGCCACTGTCTGCTGCTGCCAGGAGTAGAGTTCTGTTTCAGAGGTATTGAACAGGTGAGGTCACTTACAGTGTGTGTTTCTTAGCACCTTGGTGAGTCCCTATTTCTTGTGCTTTCCATAAGAACCTCCCTGTCATCCCAGAGACCTGGTCTTTTCTGCCAGATCTGAGTGTATGTATGTTTTTGTCTGATTCTGAGAGTGGATGTGGGAAGGTCACCTGTTTTTGGTGTATCACCTCTTTTAGAGTAGGCTGTTTGTTTTCAAGCTTTTCTCTCTCTTTTCACCCCCCCCAAGTGTATACCTATATATCTATATTTTTGCATTACCTGAAACAAACAAGATACATCAGAGGGAACTAGCCCATATCTAGAGACTCTCCTCTCCTGCTTCGCCGTCCCACAGGCGAGAGAGGGGTTTCCATGTTTCGGGGAGAGGGCAGGAATCCGTGTTCCTGCCGCTGGGTGCACTTTCCAGCGTCAACATTTCCATTTGAACTAGAAACATGTGTAAGAATTTGTAAGTATTAAAAATAAAATTCAAAAGTTTACCCAATTTAACTTATTAACTAATTATAAATATAATTAGAATCAACATACATGTTATTTTTAAAAAAAATTACAATCCCTAGAAACAATTGTGGATTTACTAGTATGATTATAAAAATTTTATGATTTAATTTCATCATTATATCCTATGAAAATGTGAGCCACACTCTTATGATCTAATTTTTTTTCTCTTCTCATTAGGAACATGTACAAAATTTAAATAACCAAATACCTTTATATGAACTACATCTAGTTTTCTACCATACCAAGCTTCATAATGTGTCTTATCTTTGATTACCATTGTAGGACTCTTATTAATGATGTAGACTACTTTTTCACCACTTCAACCTACAATCACATTTCCATGTGTTTATTATCCAACATATTACTTGACAACTCCATGATGGATCTATTATTTCTTTTGGCTATACCATTCTATTATGGTGTGTAAGGATTGGTTCATTGCCTTTTTATTTCATGTGAAAAATAAAACTCATAAAATTCATTAGAAAAAAAATATCCTCTACTTTTTGAGACTTGATGGAATGTCCACATTATTTTTTATAAAAATCTTTGTATTTTTTAAAATGAAAAAATACAATTTTTTCTTTCAACAAAAATACCCACATAAACCTTATTGCATCATCTATGAAAGAAATGAAATAAAAATTCTTACCAATACTTATATAAGACAATTGTCCGTATAAATATGAATGAAATAGCTCCAAAGGAGTGATTTATCTACATTTTTTGATAGGGAAAAACTCCCTATAATGTTTCCCAATAATACATTACTTGCATGCTTCAACTTTATTTTAATTTAGCTTGGGAAGACCTCTTACCATTGCTTTTGTGTCAAGAATATGCAATCTCTTAAAATTGATATGACCATATATATTATGCCACAACATGTTGACATCCTTAATAATAGAGAAACAAGTTTCTTCCTTAATCATATTTAACCCTAATTGAAACATCTTATTTTTTTCCATATAAGATTTTTTAACTAATATATTTTTAGATGTCTTATAAAAAATAGAACAAACACCATCTTCAAAAAGTATTTTGAAACCCTTTTCTACTAATTGACTAACACTAATAAGATTATGACCCGAAAAAATAAATAAATACACTTTATTTAACCCTTAATTTTAATTGTGGTGAGTTGCATGTTTCCATTTCATTCAACTTAGATGGACTTTCCATCTCTTAATTAAATTTGACTTTTTAAGGAATAATCTAACTTGTTGAAATCACCTTTGTGATTTGTCATTTGATTTGAGAAACCTGAATCAAGAAATCAAAAATTATTTCCATCATCTATTCTCACATTACATTTTATTTAATAACCTAAGTGATCTTTAACCTCACTTTTTCCATATTAAAATACGTTATTTTTACCCTCTTTATTAGCTTGATTCTTAACTACCAATATCATGTAATCTTTTATATAGTGTCATGGGTTTTTTTAATAATGATAGGCAGGGTTTATCTTGAATTTACCTATGGATTTATCTTGATATTTTCCCTTTGAATTTGAGTTTATTGAACTCCCTTGATTCTAATTTTTATTTTTCTCTTTGGTCTTTGAAATTCATGTCTTGGTTTTAAGTGCATGTTCTAAATCTTTTATATATAGTCTCATCTTATCCTCATGAGACAAGAGAGAACCCACTAACTCATCAATAGTTATAGTTTTCTTGTAATTACACTCTTAAATAATGATAATCAATATGCAACC
Source organism: Torreya grandis (assembly GCA_037957365.1). Lineage (NCBI taxonomy): Eukaryota > Viridiplantae > Streptophyta > Pinopsida > Cupressales > Taxaceae > Torreya > Torreya grandis. The sequence continues at coordinate 2,595,157 of JARHVA010000009.1, forward strand.
ATTTTTGAGTCAAATATCTCAGAATTTTTCTTACTATGACCCTATCTTCTATGATTTATCCATAAAACTTCATTCTATGCACTATGTCATTTATCCTTATGCAATATTCTCCAACTCTTTCATTATCAGACAATTTTAAATTTTCAAAATTCATTTTAAGATTATGGAGTTTTGATTATCTTACCTTAATGAAGCCTTGATATGAATTTTATAAGGTATGCCATGCCTCATGGGTAATTTTTGCATTTAGTAATTCTTGGGTCTATGGTGCTTTGAAGATACAATAAAGCTTGTGCATGAGCCTTTTTTTCTTCTTTTTTTGATTTATTTTGATCTCGAGACAAAGTATTCCAATTTGAAGGTTGGGTGTATCCATGGAGAACATTCTCCCACACTCTCTTCCATACAATTATTCTCTTCAATTGATCTCTCCAATATTTAAAGTTTCCACCTTTGAAAATAAGAATATTCATAGAAGTAAAATTCACAAAAGCCATGATTCTCATGATAATGGATTAAAAACTTTCTTAAATGATGTTATGATACTGAATGAGTATTTTGAGTATGTAAGGAGTAAAAATAAAATTTGAATTAATATAAAATTAAGCTAGTGATCATCTAATCTGATCTATAATTACTAGATGTTAGTCTATTATTGTTATAAGTGTGATTGATGACAAAATATATAATGAATAACTTAAAATTAAGATTAATAAGCTTGATAGTTTTCATTTGTGAATATGTGAAATTAAAATAAGAGAATAAAAATATGTAAAAATAATTTCCAAAATAAAATTATGGGCCACACTTTTGCACCATCTTTTATTAACAAACTGGGCTAAATCTAGCCAATTACAAAGAACTTGCATGACAAAGTATAAAAAGTGAAAGTTATATAAAAAAATATTAGAACATCTAAGTTAACTAAAATTAGACTATATAAATGAAAATAGACCCAAGATAATAATTTAAAATCACTGATCATCATGTAAGATGCCTCTCCAAAATATAAGTGAAACATGTACGCTAGACAAGCTAGGTGCCCCAAAACTTATATAAATAGAATAAAGACTAAAAATAATATTAATTATAGTAAATTAATATTTATAAAGTTTTCCCCACTTATTGGAGATGAATGGATATGTATTTGAGCTTAGTTAAGTACGCATTTAATGAACTAGATTCTAATTGACACTTCTAACTATTTTTTAGGGCATTACTGAAAAGTGTTCATAATCAAAAATATAATCAATCTAAGACACAATAAATTAAATAACCATCATAAAATAATAAAATACAAATGAAAATAATTCCAACATTAACATTCAAATGCCAACACCGGCATCATACTCAACAAAGCACTATAGTAATTATGTCATTAATATGAAATTGGTGTAAAATAAAAATAATATTCAAAATGATTTTATGGTGTTCTTTGTATGAAATAGAAATTGTTTTTAGAAATATTGTGCTAATAAATGGATATATAAGAGTACAATTGAATAATTATTATAGACTGCACATTTCGAGTCATTCATGTAGTGAAAACATGTTTGGTGGTTACATTATACACAAAAACATGTGTTATATGTTCTAGAAATAAATAGAACAACTGGTTGACCATAATCCACACAAATACACTAGAAGATATGCTCCTTGGATTTAAAAATCTAGAAACATGTGTTATTTAAAATGGTTATGTATTTAGATGAGAAAACATGAAGACATTATAATAAAATAAACATATTGAAGATGCAAGGAGATAACCAAGTGAATGAACACACACCCCTATATTGGATTTTGAAAGAGACTTTAAATATTATTTAGTGAAATCATCATTGAGTAGGTCAAAATTGATGTTCAATTGGTACAAACTATTTTAACATTATGTCTATAAATATTTTTGAATAAAAAAGGTGGCATGATGCCAAAAGACAAGGTTTTATAATTTTTTTGACAAAGGGATACATATTGATTGCTTAATTGTACTTAAAATTAAAAATAATAAAATTTGTGTAGTGATGATGCATGAGAACAAAGACAAAACATTAAAGGAGTAAAATAAATGAAAAATAAGAAAATTATCAATTACAATTACAATAGCATGATAAATTCTATCATATTTTGTGTAGAGGTTATATTCGGCATTAATTTGATGTGTTCATGTAAGAATTGTGCCAAAAGAGCCAATTTAAGATGCATCACTTGTTTAGTGTGAGCCTTCATTCTTTGTAAATGCATGGAATATTTTTTATCACATTATTTTGAGTAGGTACAATATAGTAATCAACATCACCTCATTCATATATTAATTTTACTTTGAACAAAAAATTTGAAATGCACAAAAACATATCGGAAACTAGATACTATGCAAATATTTTGATAAATTAATTTTTTAATGTTGAGTGTAATTTTAATTTAATAGTTTTGGTCAACAAAATTAGTATGCAAGATTTATGCTTTGGCAAATAATTTTTTTTTGTGTGTGTGCAAAATCATAAACCACCAATATATCACCCTCAAACACTTATGCAAGTTTTCTTACACATAATTCAAGTATAGTGCATGGAACATGGGAGGCTAAGTCCATGCTGCATAGAAAATAATATTTTTTTCAAGAATAAAAAAGAAAATAAAAACATATTTTTTTCTGGTGTCTATAAATAATTTGTATCTTATTTTTTGTCAAAGAAAAATAAGTAAATAAAATAAAATACCACTATGGTATTTGGTTAGATTGGGATTTTGAATCTTGTTCATCACTCAAATTTCAAAAGTAAAGATGATATCAATTTTAAAAATTAAAAAAATTATTATAATAAAATATTTCTTTCCTTTTTTGTGTTAAGAAAAAAGAAATGGAATGGAAAATTATGTTTAGTGATGTATTTTATTGGTGCTCACTCAATTAAGTTGGTTCTTTTCCATAAAAAAGATTCATGTGTCATGGATGAATCAACCTATGTTTGTCCACTATTAATTTTTCCAATATCCAAGGTGAATAAGGGCATAAAAATTTGTAGTAAAAGCATGTCACAAACAACCTATAACATATAAAAACTATAATAGAACATGAATATATGTGCTATTTTCCATCAATAAGCACAACAAATTTATGGGATTGGAAAAGAAGTAATTTTCAAATTAAAAATTACAAACAAACTATGAAATTCAAAACATATATTGAACTTTTAATAAATAGGTATATATGAATTTGATAATGTTCAATGTTCTAGCAGAATACACATATTTTTATAACTTATTTTGTCATTGATATTTTATTTTTTTCATGTACAAACTACAATAGTTTGTAGCTTCATATGCATTTAGAATATATTGGGCATCTATATTTGCTTCCCATATTGACATAATTTATTTTGTAAAGCTATTGGCTATTTCAGTGTTATTTATATTGCATTTATGTATTTAGTTTCATCCATGTTTAGTTCATTGAGGAACCTATCAAAGGAAAGAGAAATTTCATATCATTTTTTTCAAGCATCGAGAAAATATGCTTGGCATTTTTAGTAAAAAGTGTATCATCATATTTATATGGTTTGGTTATTTTGGTATGTTTCATTAGAAGATGAGGAAAATTGCCTCTAAATTTTCTATGTTTATTTTTCTTGTAGCTTTTTGTGTGTTGATGTTCATGAAATTTGATATTTTTTAGAGTAAAGGCCTCAGTTTCATAGGCTATATACTTGTGGAAAAAAAATTCAGTGACTGAATAATCACTATCTCCATATACAGGCATGTTCATTGTCCATATCAACAAAGGTCTATGGACATTGCCCCTATTTTTAAATTTAGTAATTAAAAAAAGAAATAATATCTCCCAAAATAATATTTATCTTCACAAATAAATTGTTTTAATACGTTCAATCTATGTTTATAATAAGGAGCGCAAGTGATGGGATCATTTTTTACATGGAAAATGTCATATTCAATATCATCTAGCTATGGATTTCCCACAATGGATTATTTCCTATGTTTTTCATATAGTTGTGTCAAGGTAGTTCCATGAGGCTGCCAAAAATGCTCCACATATGAAAAGGTTACAAAAAATGTTGGGGGATTGAGTTTTCATATCATGGAAAAGGCACTTTTCTTAAAATTTTACAAGTATCCAGGTGAGATATATATTTTATTAAAATTAATGTATCTAGTATTAGATCTTAATAGATGTTATAAATTAGGTTTATATTTCACATTATTTGTCAGTGATTTTTGGCCCTTAACTATCATTATTTGATTTGAACCAACATGTATCTCTACCAACCTTCTCAATAATGATCTTAATTTCTTTAAACAAAAAAATTGGTAATGTGATACAAAGACCTACTGTCAAAATTCAATAACTCCCATTGCACAATTTTTTGGTATGAAATTATTTTCATAGTGTTTTCATTAAGGGGTTCACCAAAGAACAACGTGGGGAAGTTAATTTCCTTTGAAAATATGTCTTAGAAAAAACTAAGAGGTCATTATCGTTTAGCTGGAGAAATTTTTATTAACTTATCTTGAAGATATAGAATGCATGTTGGGTCTATGAACCCATAAATCAAAGTGTGACCAATATCTTCATCATTAGTAGTTTCATCTATAGAAAATTTATTATATGGAGTTTGAGTGTTTTGAGTCTCATCATACACAACATGGAGAAGATGGTCCCAGTCTTAGCTTAGATGCAAAATTTCCATGTGATACAATGTTTGTTTACATAATGTTTTCAAAGATTTCATAGTAATTTGTGATATACATTTTTTGATTATAAGGGATACTTATATTGTAAACACTATTTGAGCTCAATATTAATAATTTTTGTTTCTTCTATTGAATGTGGAAATGCTCTTTGTATTACATCAATATATGTTGGGACATTAAGTATACCTTATTTTAATATAAATTATGATTTATTATCTAAACATGTAAGGCATCATGCTATATAAAAAGATGTAAACATGATGTTATATATAAAAGATGTAAAAAAGTAAGGGGGTATATGCACAAAGTTGGGGGACAAAAAAAGTGACACGATGAAAAGTACAAAGCTTTTTATATAAAGGGTGTACACCCTTTTTTTTAAAAAACCAATGAAAATACCATAAGGGTCAGTCCCGAACCTAAAGGGTGTACGACCTTTGATCTATATTGTTTTTTATTTTGTGTTTTTGTGATTTTTTGTGTTGTTTTTTATGTTGCAAGGATATATTTTGTAAAATAAATGTAATAATTATAAGTTTACATTTAATTTTATATAAAATATTATTATAAAATATATAAAATTAAATGTAAACTTATACTTTAAATTTATTTTACTAAATATAATAAATTAGGGTCACTGTGCATCTTCTGAAATTGATTACAGAGGTGTAGGAGTTATCATTTAGAAGTTATTTTTTCAAAATTCATTTTGGTCAATACTTAGTTTTCATAATTTTAGGATTGGAAGATAAAATGATAAAGAAAGTTTTGAATCATGTTACATATGTAATAGATATAAACCATTGAGAATTACGTGCCTACTTTACCTACTTGAATATTCCCTAGCTACTTTAGCTAGTTAAGTATGCCTTACTTAATTGAATAACCGAGCCATATCTTGATCTCAATGAATATACACCCAAGTCATATCTTGATATTTACTATTCCCTACTGGTGTCAAAGTAAGTTCTCTACTTACTCAATGTGGTCTACTTCAAGGTCTTCAAAAACTTGCTTGCAATTAGGTCTCTTCCTAAACGTAAACTATTTATTGGTGTATCACAAAAGGTCTTTTGAGTATTGGCCTTGAAAGACTAATGACCTTATTATTTAGTATTATAAATTTACCTCTTAGCATCTAAATTTAGATCAAAATACACTATTAGTGACATAAAATAGCGTACTCAGTCCTAAGACAATAATCTACCTTCAAGAAAAACCTTTCTTTGACTCCTAAATCACTCAATTGTACATCCTCACTGTTGTCAATTTTGACCTCATAGGTCAAATTTTCACCCATACCAATTGAAATTTTGATTTTTAGTAAATTATATACTTCTTAAAGCATGAAAATATACAATGGATTTGTTTTGTAGCATTTTCAATAGGCTTCTCAAGTGTTTCTAGCAATTTTAATAACAAAAGGCCTATTTTAAGGCTATCTGTATAGTTATTCAAGTGAAATTGAGTTTTAGGAATCTTCGGGACCTTATTTTTCAATGAAAATTTAAAAAAAAATATTTTTAGGAGGTTTCAGGTCTTAAAATGAACAAAACCAATTTATCTCTCATATCAACCTCTTTGGCAACTCTAGAAGGGCAATTTTCAGGTGCTCGGTATGGATAGAGGAGAGACAGTTAGGAGATGAAAATTTTGAAATTGTTAGGATCCTATTAATATTTAAATTTGTGTCATTTTTTCTTATATTTGCATTATCTTCTTTATGAACAATTGCTAAGAGTGATAATAGGTCACTATGGCCTATTCATCTGAGAAGGGTTTGTTCTTGCACCTGTTTATCCACTTAAAAAAATTATGGAGAGGAATGGTTTTGAGTGATGATTTTAGATATAATTTATCTCCTTTTAATGGTGGTTTAATTAGGTAACTCCTTCTAGGAAGATACATATGGCACAAAACTATTTTCCTATAATATCTTTGTGAATGGTCTGAGAGGAATAGTTTTGGAGCATGATTTGAATTGTAAGAAAGTGTATTAATTTTCAAGGGTTATAATTTAAATATATAATTAATTTAAAATTCCATTCATCCAATAAAATTTTCATATGTCTCCATCTTGAATACAATCTCCTTTGAGATAGTTTAAGGTGAGTTAGTCTCTTCAACAAGGTACAACTATATTTAATGATCATAATTTCAGTGGTAAAGAGGTTATGAAGTAATGAAGAAGATGTGGAAGAACATGGTATACCTCCAAGAATTTTATAAAATAATAAGCTGACTAAAGACACTCTTAGGAGCAAAAAAAATAGATTAGAGCCTCAAATGACAAATAACAATAAAGGACTGTATGCTACTGTGTTTTCAACTTATGGGACCTTATAAAAGACTTGATACCCTTATTAATGTGTTATAGGGATGAAAAATGAGTTTAAAAGGTGATATTAGGTACTTTAAAGAGGTATGAGTTCTTACAAGGTTCATCAAAATCATGAAGAAAACTAGGTTAGAACTCAGTTTAGCAGAGTTTAAGGTAAGTTTGCATTGTTTAAGGTAATAGGTTGTTTCTTGTTTCCATAATTTTATAAGCTCCTCATGGAAAATTATTGAAATGAGACATGAAGACTAAATCATATAGAGATCACTGAGGTAGGTGGAATGGTTTAGTGAAAAATCCATACAAAAGACAAATCTTCACCTACAACCATGTTTGTGAAAGTACAATCAAGTTTCCTATCTAAAGTGAACTTGTCTTAAAGAACAACAAAAGGGTTGCATAAAGTGGTTATGATGATTTAAAAGAGTTTATAAGATCTTATAATTTCCTCCTTTGAATATCAAGAATAGGTTGACAAGTCAAACACTAGAAAAGCCATCAGCAGTCCATATAAGTGCAATGAGGACCTGCAGTCATCCTATTTTGACTTAAACAGTGGTTCGAGAGAAGGTTCAAGCTAAGAGGAAAGTGATAAGAAACATATTCCAAAATGTAGGATTTCCAAAAGGTTAATAACACCTACATGAAGGATTTCACCTCTCTCTTAGTCAGCCTATATGCACCTACATCCATGTAAGTGGAAACATTGTCAAGTTTTCATGCAATTCAAGACTCATGGAGATGAAGAATGGTGAAATATGATATGTCAATGGTATGGATGGTGAAGATGCACTAGTGTATTATTTTAGGAATAAATAAGGTTTTACAAAAAGTGGAGAGAGACCAAGATGACTACCTACAATTGTATAGGTACAATAAAACCCCTACTTACAGTCATATCCCAATCATGTACCCTGTGACTTAACTGAGTTGGTAGGCATATGTTTGTCTTATTCCTTGTGGGTCCATGATAAGGAAATGACATAAGGAGGTGTAGTATTTTGACAATTTTTAAAGAGACAAAGTGTTAGAAGTGGCTCCTTGCAGCCTACACATTCTAATAGGTACCTACATGCCCTAAGTCTATAGGTAATTATTTAGAACCAAAGTCTATATCTTTCCAACATAAAAGGCAAATATTCATCATATAAATTAAACTTCATGATACATTAAAATAGTGTTACAAGTATTTTAAGGAGCACCTAGGTGTGTTTAATAGTCAAAGATGGCCTAAGCTGAATTGGTAGTCAAATAGACACTTATAGTTCGTACAAATCCATAGGGTAAGTTGAAGTGATGTGATGTTGGCCTCAATACTTTTTATATCCTACAGACATATGAAAAATGAAATATAATAGTAGTTTGATAGTGCCAAAGGTTTAATAACTAAATAAGTGTCTTGGTATTTGAATTTCACATTCAAAATGAGGCCTATAGGCCCTAGGCCTCTAGGTCCTCATTTTGGACATTGAAAAACATCACTCTCTAACACATAAAGAAATGCTTCCAAAGTGGCACCCAATCTCATGAAGATGCATATATTATTAAAAAAACTTTAGGAGATCCTAATCCACTTATAATAATATGGCCATGAGGTTTAATTGGCAATCTTTCTCTCTCCTATAGTTGTACACACTACTATATTATGGATGGTAGTTGAGAGAGAGGTGGTTTGAAAACACCTTTAAAAATTCTCATACCCTATCATCCCTGATACATGATTTTTGTCTCAATATTTTATATGTCCCTCAAACATGTGGCAAAGGAGATAACTTGAACCTCTTACACATAGTCTTGATACTTTCATACTAACTTACAGCTATGACTCAAATCAGTGAGGTAAGGATCATACAATGAGAAAGGGTAGAACATGTATGAGAAAGGGGATTGAAAATAATTGAAAATCTCAAGTAATTATATGATATTTTTAGAGTATAATTAGTTTTATTTCAAGGTTTCCAACCCAAGAAACATAGTCAAGAACCTCACAAAGCACAAACATGCCTATTTGAAGGGTAACTCAATCTCTAAGCTTGAGTAAGAATTATTAGAGATATTGAAGGTTATTTTAAACCCAATTTAAGGTCTTAAAAGTCATGGAGATTTATAAAATTTAACATGAGTTCATGGATTTTTCAAGGAAAATGATCTCTTTTGGATGCTACAACCACCCTATATGCACATACAATCAACATAGTCCTAATAGACCTATAGTCTCATTCACATGTAAAGGTAAGAAGGACATGTTTGTTCTACTAAAGTTGAATGAATAATTATCAAATGGGATGTATATAAAATAATAAATACCTCCATAAAATTTTTCATTTAGTAATTAAAGAGAAGCTCTGTTCATGGAGCTTTAGGGTCATCAAGCCTATTATGCATTCAAACCCTCCATTATGTAGTTCAGTGTCTTAGACCGTCTTGAGAGGTAAGTGATAATGGAGAATAATCATGGATAAATTTCATAGATCATTTTGTACATGTTTTAGAGCTTCATCTACATGTGAGGTGAATTATAAGGTCTTAAACCCAAAATGAGCTTCCTTGCCTTAACATAGTCACATGCCTACAACAAGCATGGGAGAATTTAGTTTTTTGAAGGTTATATGGGCATAAATACACCTTAATAATTGGTAAAAATGGTTTTTATTAGTTTAATTAGATGTTAATAATCACCTTAAGGTTTTACTATTAACATATATACCCATCGTTTTGTCTCAGACCTTGCCATGAGACTAAGAGGCCTATGTGAACTCCAAGCATGAAAACAACATATAAAACCTCATGAAGGGTCTTGATGGTACTGAAGAATAAAAAAAATGGTTTCCATACACTTTTATGAATCATAAAACTTCTATTTTTAGTCCAAGAGCCCTTGAGGGCTTGCAAAGAGAGAATAAGCTTAAACCCCAAGTACCTTGAGCAGTGTACCTTGAGAATATAAAGGAGTGATTAAGACTTACATAACATTTATAATAATGGAGAGGATTTTTTTTAAGGTTTATGAATTTTAAAAAAGTGGTGGAAATGATTCTTTAAACCCAAAACTCATATTTGACCTCTCTCAAGTCAGAAAACATATAAGCAAGCCACCTAAAGAACAACTTCAAATGCTTGTACCATCTCTAAAAATTAACATGGGGGGATGAAAAATTTGGGATATATAAGGAGTTAATTAAATAATATTTTCCAATTATAATGAGGTTAGTTATATTTCCCATCTTTATGAACAATCATTAAAACTCCAAATAGGTCTTAAACCCTCCTAAAACCCCAATTGTAACTAGTTTTTAGAGAAAGACCTAAAAATTACATATGATGGCATATTTTTATCCTTAAAAATATTTTATGTTTTTCATGACTCCAAGGATGTCCCACCCATGTATTTTTATGCTGACATCACTTGTATGTAAAAACCATGTTGTTCATGGTTTTTGGTTTTTTTAGGTGCCCTGAGAATGGAAGAAATTAAAAATCATGGGATGAGGTCACTTGGGAATTTTGATAACTATTAAATATATAAAAAATTCATGGGATATTTTGGAAGTGGCCAAACCAATCTCATTTTCCAAGGTAGTCCCAAACAAGCTCAAATAAGTCTAAAAAGCAAAAAGCAAGATGGTTTCTTGGTTTGCATACTTCTACATGGTCTCAGGTCCCAAAATTTGGAATGGAGGATTTTATTAGCCTAAGAAAAGTTAAAAAACAATTTTTCCCATTTTCACATGTGTGGGTGGTCATTTTGGCCAATTTTCTCTTTTTAGGTCTAGGAGGCCTAATTAGGCCTAATTGGAGAAGAAAATGAAGGAAAATGAGTACTTACACTTGGATTCTAATCATTAAATTTTGTGTGGAGTTGTAAGGGAATATATAGTACTAAAAAAAGTGTCCAAGTTTTCAATTTTGTTCATAAAATCTTCTATATAAGGAGTTTTTCAAGTTTTTAAGGCTACAAAGTAAGGGTGCTTTAGAAAGCAAAATGAGCAAAATGATGTCTTTTGGATTAATAGATGGATCCAAATTTATTTTTAAGGTCTAAATTAATGATTTTAATCCATCCATGATGTAATTTTTCTTGATCCAATATAAAAACTCAATTGCTCTCTCCTAAGCCTCTTTGTTTGTGAAGGAGCTTAGTCAAAACACCCAAATTGATGCATGAGTGCTATTCAATAAGATTTTTGAGGTTCCTCCTCACCTTACATGCCAATTTAAATACAATAAAAAGTCATATTTGATTTGAGGAAGTTTTCAAAGGTATAAAATGTCTTAAAGACTCCTAACAAGAGCTTCTATCCTTCCAACACCTAGTGTGTTGAAGGAGTCAAACTTGCATTCAAAGGCCTTTTAACAACCCAATAAAGGTAGGGAAAAATAATTAATGGTTTCAATAAGGTTTAAAATGAATACTTGATCAAGTCATGATGACCTACTCTCAAGGATGAAGACCTATTTTTAAGTAAGACTCTTCTTGACCAAGGATATATCAGTGTGCAAGAAAAGACTTAGGAGCATGTGTTGGTCAAACATCATATATTAATTATCATGACTTCTTCATGCTTCCAAAAAATTCTAATTCCAACCCCTATGCCACTTTTGGAAAATATGGATGAGATACTAATAAGATATACTATGTTGGAGTTAAAAAAAAGGACTTAGTAAAGGTTTTATTTCCTGGTTTTGGGGGATCTTATCTCCTTCTCTCTCCTTTATCTCATTATCTTTATATGTAATCTAATTTTTAGAATTTGAACAATCCTTAACCTAAGTTTTGGCAAGGCCATGTTTAGAAAAACACTTGTACTTTCCTATTTGAATGAATAAAACTGAATTCATGCCTACTCAAAGCTTGTTTTATTGTATTTCCATGGTTTGTTGATGAATGACAGTGATAGCATAGAATTAATTTCATTTTTTCCTTTCCTTCTTACCTAATTTTAGGTGAATCTCATCCTTATAGGTTGCATAGTGTTTTTTAACCATCTTGTTTGTATGGAAAGTGCAATATTTCTTTAGTATCTTTAAGAGACCCATTGAACAAGTGCCTTAAATCATCCATCAAGCCTAAGCTTCTGTGTGAAATATTGATGTTTGGAGGCTCTCATTTGAGAAGTTTAATTATTTTCATGTCTTTATTCTTCCTCTTAGTATATACTACATAAGTGGAGGTCACATTTTGGTGTATCACCCTAGTTAGATAGTTTTTCCTTTTAGTTTGCCTTCTTTCCTTTTCCCTTAAAATATGGTATTGTAGATTAGGTATCCTAACTGATACATCAGGGGGAGATATCCCTTAGAATATATAAATTTAATCCATCTATTCGGCCACCCACAGCCTAGGATTGTCTCCATGTTACTTCAGACTGTGAAGGCCTAAAACTACCTTCATAAGGGTACAAGTCTAGTAGTCAACACTCACTTATTTAAACAATATTATGAGGATTTCACCAATTATTTGACTCAATATTCTTAATACATGAATAAATTCAACTCAAAACTCATATGATAACAACTCTACCCTTTATAGGCTTATTAGGCCAAATTATGCCTCTTAAGGACTTGATACAAATAGGTCTACAAATTACTTATTTTTTGGACTCATTAAATTCAAAAATTCAATGAAAATCTAAAGATAATGATATAAAACTCATATGTATATTTACACAAGCTCAAAAACCAATTAGATCACCAAAGTGCCCAAAATGTTGACTCAATCTTAAGAACTGTTACAATAATGTGTAAAGGCATGTTTGGTCTTGAAAAGGTGTTCTTAATCTAAGAAAATCAAATAATTTTTATAAATATTTCTTAATATGTGTAGAGACTATCTCAGAGGATGAGAAACCAATTTCCTTTATTGGTTTCTTAAGAATTGGACTTCAATGGCAACTCCACTCTTTAGGTTTGAATGGCCTAATCTGCCTACTTGGAAGGATATTAACTTGGCTTAACTTAAAAATCCTTTGAATGAATTTAAATAAGTAATCTATAGTGTTTAAATAATAAAATTGGACCTTCATAAGAGGTTTAGAGACTCAATCAACAAATTAAAACACTTAAAGTTTCTCTTGACTGAGATTTCTTATGATTATCTACAACCAAATTGAGAAATAGTCCTCTTTATTTTTAATCACAAGGTGATTTTGAGCATGATATATATTTTAATACCCTATAAAACTCCTCTGTCAACTTACCTATGAGTTCTAAGATATTCCACCATATTAAATTCAAGTTATGGTTATTTTTGTATCAAAAATCTTATTCTAGGGTTTGATTGTGCACACAGAGCCTGATAGATTCAAAATGACTGTTCATACAACTTAAAGACTATTTTCAAGAACTAACACTTGGAATATAGTCTTGACTAACTCCCCCAACTTCTCCAATCTTATAAACAAACTCATGTAACTTTTTCTACATGATATAAGAGACTGCAAGTGACTATAGATACACATAAAATAGGGTTTAGAAGGTTTCAATGACATGAACCTTGGATCAAATATAAATTCTCTTAAAATGAAGTTGTATTTGATTCACATATGCATGAAATTTTTGAATACAACAAATTAAGTAATAAAACACCTTTTATTCACAATAAAATGATTCTTTTGACTACATAAACCCCCATTTTACCTTGGCAAACTATTAACTCTGCTTGCAATCATAAAGTTATTCACTTTTTAAGCTTGTTATGACCTTCAATTCCTTCTTTTTTTTTAGTTTTTAAGTTAATCAAGTTGTTTTAGATGTATTATACTTGGATTTTACTATCTTTGCCTTGGAATAATCTTAACAACCTTATTCTCAACTTAGATAATGAACTTTAATTAATGGGTCTATCAATATGCATAAATGAATAACTTGTAGCATGCAACCTATATCATATTAATAGTAGTGATATGGTCATTCATATAATACACATACCACATACATAGTACTACATGTAGGTATGTGGTTACTCATAAATGACATCTTCCCGTGGTCATGATACCATCACTCATATTGGACATGAATGTAACTAATCAACCTAGTACACTCCATTTTCACATAAACCATTACCCCTAAACCCCAAACCCCAAAACCAAAACACTAAACCTTAAAACCTAAGCCATGAATCTTGAACCATGAACACTAAATAATATAACTAAACCCTCAACCATAATCCTTAAACCTTAAACCCTTAACCCTAATACATTACCCCAGACTATATACACTAAACATATAAACTCAAAACATTAAACCCTAAACTTTATACCCTAGACCTTAAATCCTAAAACCTAAACTGTAATCCTTTAAACTGAAACCCAAAACCATAAACCCTTAACCTCATACCCTTAATTTTAAACACTAAACCCTAAAAATAAAATTTAAAATCATGAACGTTAAACCATAAACACTGAACGCCAAACACTAACCCCAAACTCAAAACCTTGACCCCTAAACACTTAACCCTAAACTCTAATCCAAAAAACCTAAGCACTAAACCCTAAAACTTTAAAGTTGAACCCTAAACCATAAACCCATAACCATAAGACCTCGAACTCAAAACCATAAAACCTAAATCCTAAAACCATAAACCATAAACCTTAAAACCTAAACACTGTAACCCAAAAAACCAACCCCAAATGCTAAAATATAAACCATGAGCCGTAAGATCTTTTCCCCAAACCCCAAACCATGATCACTAAACCTAAACACTAAACCCTCAACCTTGAAACCTAAATCCCAAATCCTAAACTATAAGCCTCAATAATTAAAACATAAACCCTAAACACTAGAACTTGACACCAAACCTAAAACCCTAAATCACAAGATGTAAATCCCAAACCTTGAATAGTAAACCCTAAGTTAAAAACCTAGGCCCTACACCCCAACCCTAATCTCTAGACCCTAAATCATAAACCCCTAATATTGAACCCAAAATCCCAACAAATAAATGCTAAACCTTTGACCCCTAACCCTAATTGCCAAAACACAAGCCCTAAAATCTAAATACTAAATCCTAAACTCTAAACCTAAACCCTAAACCCTTACCTGTAATCCCTAAACTCTTAACCCCATGACTAAAACCATGAACCATAAGTCACAAACCCTAAAAATTAACTCTTATACCAAAAATTCTAAATCCAAACCTAAAACCCAAAACCTTAAACACTAAACCTAAATACCTAAACCCTAAACCTAAAATCATAAACCCCAAATTGTAAACTTTAAACCATAAACACTAAACCCTAAATATTAAACCCTAAACCCTAATCCTCAAACACTAAATTGTAAATCCTAAATACTAAAAACTAAGTTTCGAACCCTAAAACCTTAACCAAACCCCCAAGACCAAAACCATGAACCTTACACCCTTACACCCTAAACCCTAAACCTTAAGTGTGAAACTAGAAAACCAAAACCCTAACCTTAAACACCAAATCCCAAACCCTAAAATCTAAACCCTTGATCTTGAACCATAAACCATAAATCTAAAACCTTTAAGCATAAAATCTAAATTATAAGCACTAAATTATAATCCCTAAGACTTAACACTAAAACTTGAACCCTAAACACTAATCCCTATACCCTAAACCCTAAACTGTGAATCTTGAACCATCAACCATAAACCTTAAACCATAAATTTCTAAAGCCTAAACCTCTAACCATAAACCATAATCTTGAATTATCAATTATATAGAGAAAGGAGAGGGAACATTGGCTAATCCATATCACCTTAAGCCTATATCCTCAATATTAAAGACTAAACCCTAAACAAAAAATTCAAAATCATGAACCTTAAACCCCAAACTGAAAACCTTAACCCCTAAACTCCTAACCTTAAAACCTAATCCTAAAACCGTAAGCACTTAACCCTAAACTTTGAAAGTTAAACCCTAAACCACAAACCTTGAACCATAAAACCTCAAACCCTAAACCTTGAAGGTTAAACCCTAAATCACAAACCTCGAACCATAAAACCTCAAACCCAAAACCATAGATCCTAAATCCTAAAACCCTAAATCTTAAACCTTAAAACCTAAATTATAGAAACCAAACAATCAAACCCACACACTAAACTATAAACTATTAACCTTAAACCCTTGACCCAAAACCCTAAAAATGAAACCTAAATGATAAACACTAAACCTAAATGACAAACACTAAATATACATTATGGAGACCATACCACATAGGAATGATGCAAGCATTGATAGTTATTCTCAACCTCCTTTCCACTTTCCTATCATAATTACCACACAAACACAAAGATTTCAATGCAAGGAGAAAAAATGCCATAGCAAAGTCAGTGGCACAAATGCTAATAATTTATACTCATGACCCACATCATTTTTCAAGAATAAATCATAAACATGAGAAGACCCAAAATGTTCTATGCATTTTTCTTAATGTTTTTAACCCAAATAGAAAAAAAATAACTGTGTCCAAAAGAAGGATTTCATCTCCTCCTCATAAAAATATGAATACCAACGAGGAACCAACACAAGCACTACACTCGTCAACATATTTAGAGCTGAGGTGATAAAGGGGTGAGATACAATAGTTCCAAAGGTCAGATATGTGAAGCCATCAAGAAATTCCAAAACACATGTCATCAAGTATATTACTAGGTGGGTGAGTTAGGAATGGGGTATCAATAGCCCTTATAGTGGCCCAAGGCCAAAGCTCAGTTTGACTTGAAAGACCCAAACATCAACCTATCAATCTTCACAGAGTAATAAGAGATTCAACTTATAACAAACCTCGATACATATATCTGAGGCAAAAATAAAGTTCAAGCCAACATTTGATCTCGAATTAAAGAGGAAACATAGTTTCCTTCATACATTTACTATTTATTTCTGAACTTGAGTATACATAGAATTCCAACCTTGATTTAATATCAAGGGGAATTACAAAGTTTCCTTTGTTGTAACTTATTTTCCCACATAGTAATTCAAATAACATCCTCCCCCCATAGTAGTTATAAGTTAAAATCTATGTCATGATTCTCATAAGCATCCCATGATAATCACGCTCATTTTTAAAAACGCATCATTAGTAATGAAACTTGTGATCTAAATAAAATTTAGGATTCCAATACAACTTAGACTCCCAATGAAACTCGAGCTATAAATGCAACTTGGAAACACGATGCAACTCAGGCTAGCAATGCAACTCAAACTCCTAATGCAACTCAGGCTCCTAATGAAACTTGGGATGGAAATGAAAATTAGGCTCCCAATGCAACTCAACCCTGAAATGCAAATTGGAATTAAAATGTAACTCAAGCTCTCAATGTAGTGCATGATCATAATACAAATTAGGTATATAATGCAAATCAGGCTCACAATATATCTCATTTTCACTTACCAACATCGTATCAATTCACCAATGATGAAGAATATAGTTTGCATCATATTAACTTATTTTCTTAGACACACATACATCCCCACATCCAAAAACCATACCAAAATCATTTTTTTCACTAAGGAGGAAACATAATTTTTTTTTTATAACTCATTTTCTAAATCATAGTATACGAAGCAAGCATAAAGAGATAATTTTTTATTTTGTCATCATTTTTCATTATCCCTCATCGTTCAAAATGAATTTCCACCATGCAAGTGCAAAGAGGATATTATCTTATTTCCAGCATGGAAATCATTCAACGATCTCCCTAAAGTAATCCATCAAGCCCCTACCTAATCTACCAGACATGAATAAGAATAATCACTTTAGTACACTCCAATATTAATAAAAATAATTGAAACACCATTCAAGATTCATCTAAAAAAGATATTATTCAATCTGAAACAAATTTATATTGACTAATGGATTGGAACACACTCTACTAGATGAGGGAGTTACTAGGGATGATGAGGGAGTGATTAGGTATGATGAAGGCCAGTGAGTTAATGGTTTAGGATAATGAAGGATGAGGATGAATGAGGAAGGAGTGATTAGGGATGATGAGGGTCGATGAGGGAATGATTAGGGATGATGAGGTCCAATGAAATATGATGAAGGATTAACTAGGGATGATAATAAATGATGATGGTTTATGAGGGATTTATTAGGAATGATGAGGGATGATGAGAGTGTGACTAGGGATGATGAGAGAATGACTAGGTATGATAAGGGTTGATAATGGAGTGTTTAGGGATGATCATGGATAATGAGGTATGATTAGGGATAATTAGGGAGTGACTAGGGATAATGAGGGTTGATGAGGTAGTGATTAGTGATAATGAGGGATGATGATAGGCAATGAGGGAGTGATTATGGAAAATGAGGGACAATAAGAGCTGATGAAGGAGTGAATTGGGATGATAATGGAATACAAGGGTCAATGGGAGTGATTATGGATGATGAGGGTCAATGAGGGAGTGTCCTATGTGAATTTGGAGTGCTAGAATAGGACTTTATTCTATGTGACTTTAGGATAATGCATGAGATTGGAATTGAAGAATGCATAGATTGACCATCTGTCTGACATTTGTTTTAGATTGAATGGTATCTTTTTAGAATGAATTTTTAATGGTGTTTTGGTTCATTCTATTCTTAATGGATTGTATTGGGGTGACTAGCTACATTCATGTCTTGTATAAGTTATCATATTATGACTACAAGTAGATGTCATGTATGACTGATCGTATCATGACTATATGTATGTTACAAGTTACATTCTATAGGGTATTCAGTTATGCATAGTGATAGACCTATTGATTGAAAGTCCCACAAACTTTTTAGGAATCTACCTTAAAGCTCAAGTATTCAATCGGGTAGGGCATACTCAAGTAGGTAAAGTAGGTAGGGCATACTCCATTAGGTAAAATTGAGGTCATAATCAATGGTATAGATTTATTACATACACAACATGATTTGAAACCTCATTTCTCATTCTATCTTCTAATCTTAAAATTTTGAAGTTTAAATTTTGAAAAACTAACTTCTAAATGATAATTCTTAAAAGTCTAGAATCAATTTCATAAGATGCAAAGTGGCCCTAATTTTTATATTTAGTAAAGTAAATTTAAAGTATAAGAGTATAAAATGCAATATAAATTAAATGTAAACTTGCTACATTTATTTTTACTAAATATATCCTTGCACACACAAATAAAAAAACAACACAACAAAAAAAAATCAGCTCAGATTGCACATAGAAACGAAAACACAACAAAAAACACATAAATGTATTTAAAATAAAAAATATCAAACTGCACACAAAAAAATCACGTCTTTAAAAAAAAAAAAATTACTAAATATATTCTTGCACACACAAACAAAAAAACAATGCAACAAAAAAACCCAGCTTAGACTACACAGAGAAAAAAAAACAACAAAAAACACATACATGTCTTTAAACACATTAAAAAAATCCCAAGTTGCAAAAAAAATAAAATGTACATGTCTTTAAAAGGATGTACTCCATTTCAAATTTTTAGTATTTTACTTTTGCATTTTCCCTCCAAATTTGCTTTGGGTATAGGCTTGGGAGGTTTGAACCTAGTTTGAAACTAGCCATAGAGCATCCCACTTGGTTTTTAAGAAATTTAAGCTTGTCTTTTTCATCTTTGTTGACATATCTGATTAGACAAATTTTATTATTTAAAAAAATTATATGGGTTTTCAAAGGGGAAAGCATAGTTTTTAAATATATAATTTTTTTAATATTAGTTATTTTTTATAATTATTACTTAATTTTTACACAACATACCTCATTATGGATTATATACATATTTTTATAAATTTTTGATCATTAATCAAAATTTTATTAAACTTATACCTGACTGATCTATGCATCATTGGATATGATTTGAAAAAAAATGATTTTCATCAAGTTAATTTCAAAAAGTTGTGTTTGTACACTTGTATTTCTAATTTTCCACCTGTCTTGAATTGTAAAATTATTTAAAAATATATATATTTATTAAAAAATTAATAAAACATATCTTGACCGATCTTTAACATTTCATCTATGCAAATATGAAATTTCATACATTAATTCATTTATTTACTCAAAAAAAGTGTGTCTATACACATGCAATCTCCTTACCTTTTCACAAAAAGGTCAAGTAATTATCATAAATGCATCTATTTCACACACTTTTATCATCTGGGCATTGAAAAAAATATACGTTTAAAATGACAACATTTTTATTCTTACATCATTGTCAAATTATTTTTCCAAGTGTCTCTAACATTATCTCCAATTTCAACTACTATAATTTTTTTTTAAAAAGTGTCACTTTATACCCCACTTTTTGTCCCCCATTATCCCACATCTACCCAAGGCATGTATGCTAACATGATGTTATATAGAAAAGATGTAAACATGTATGTAAGGCATGTGTGTTAACATGATGTTAAATAGAGAAGATGTAAACATGTAAGGCATGTGTGATAACATGATTAGATTATGTCATCATATAAAAATTTGATTGTTCATACACGTATATGAAACATGTATCCTAAGGCATACAAGTGTCATGTCAATATAGATATATAAATTATGTACATAGTAGTATTCATCATAGTAATCATCATCATAGATAGAAGAAACTAGTAGTACTCCATAAAATGATTGCATAAGAGAGATTTATCATTTAATAATCATGAAATAGTAACTAAAAACTACCCTAGTGGCCATGAATAGTAAACAAAACATAACTAGAATTATGAATCAAAAAAATACTAAAATAAAGAGTGAAAGGGAAGGAATGACCACCCCTGAGTAGAATCTTGAGATTCTAAGACTAAAAATGGACTATGTAGGTCTACATCTAACTATATGTGAAACTTGGACCATTAACTATATAGAAACAAAATTAGTGCCTAGTGTTTAACCAAAAAGTCTAGCTAGGGTAGAATTGACATTGTGCCTTTGTGACCAATGATGTTGTCTATATTTTATGAGTCCTTAGTACACACCATTGTGGAATCTATAATTTATGGTGCAAGTTAGCCTTGGGATGTACAATCCCATGATTTCACTTCTCAAAACTCACGGGCATAATGTTTAAAAGGATGTCTTCTACCTCTCTTAACGTAACTCACCACAATATCACAAAAAATAAGTTATGGGTCGAGAAACTTCAAGGGAGTTGTAGTTATGTATTATATATGGTCGAATCAGACCCAACGTAGTTCTTGTGTAGTGTAAATGGAATATTGAACAAGGGCTTATACCTCCTCTTATCTACACAGGGATGCAAATATATGCACATATGCCTAAACCATATTTTGGTACAAAGGGATGGTGCCACAAAGGTTTATGTATCAATTTGGAGGTCTTGTCATAAGTGTAGCAGTAGACATGGCAAAGGTTTGCAAACTTGAATTTTGGAGGACTCACCAGTTCACACAACTCTTAAATAATTTATGCTTAATAAATGACTTTGTTCGACTTGGTATAAATAAGGAGCTTTAGGACATGACATACATTAAGGCTAACCATAGAAAATAATAATAAGTGAAGGTAATGGAGTAGTGAATTTGTTAGAGATGAAGGGAGTCACAAAAGTGCAAAAGATAGATTCAACAGGTCCAATAAATTGGTCTTAGGTGAAACAAAGGCATAGGATAGGTTTAAAAAAACAAAAATAGAACATCAATACATGAGGCTGAAAATGGATCAATTTGGTTAATTCAAAATGTATTTATAAGTCTTATAAACTAGATAGTAACGAATGTAAATTCTAAAAACAACCAAACATATACAAATGGATCAAATATGATAAAATAGAGAAAATACATTATATAAAATGATCTTGTACTAATATTAAGTGTCTATAATGTCCCATAGATTAATTTAGTCTAAATGATATTAAAATTCATCATTAAATCATTAAAAATATGCATAATTTGAATTTTTTTCCTTAACCAAGTATTATGTTTTTTTTGGACCATTTTAACTTAAAATATATTAAATGACAACTTATAATATCTTATTTTGAGAAAAAATTCTTATTTTTAATATTTAATTAAGTTTAATAAATATTAATATAAAAATATAAACACAATTTAAAAAATAAATATTGTGATCTATAAAAAATCTATGGTCTTATAATAAAATTAGTAATTAAAAAAAAAAAAATTGACACACAAATTAATGCCATTTGACTGGCCAACAAAAGAAAGATTAACTCTTAGTTAAATTAAAATGGATGCAATAGGCGGTTTAGTTTTGGTGTGTAAAGGATTTTTCCCTCTACTAGGGCTTCCTCCATGCACGCCATTGAGTCAACCCTTATTCTTTTGCTTGCCCAACTTTTTGTCATATCATGGCCTTAGTTACAAATGGGACTTGCATTTATTATTGCTTAGGGTTTCTCACCTTTAGGCGAGGCCAAACTTTATAATGACTTCTCCCAATTCTATTTTGGTTGTTTTAGCTAAAGAGAAGAATGGTAGAATGTCAAGTAATGCCCCCTGCAAGCACCCGAGGAAGTTTGTCTCAAAGGTTTACCATAAGGTAATGCTTCAAAACCTGATGTTATATTGCATATTCCTTAATTTAATTTTGTGTGTCAATGGTTAGAGAATTTTTTTTAATAGGATATTTTGTTGAGAGAACCCCTCTAAAAGTATGTTATGGTATTGGGTTCAAACTCACTAGGTAGGTCACAACATTAAGTTGGAGAGCATCCAGGACATGACTAAGGGTTTTTTATCTTTTGATTTTTTAATCCTTCCCATGCAGGAGGAATCCTCCATAGGTCTACCACTTGGTATGTCAAGAACTCGCTTATGATCCTCTCCCCCTAGACATGAGACTTTATGGTCTCAAAGCACACTGCTCTTCAAGTCCTAGTTTGGGTAGAATTTCTAGACCTCCCAGTCCCATGATGACACTTTATTCACCAAATAGCATCCTCTATAGGCCATGTGGTTTGTCATGAACAAAACTGGTTTTCCTCTGCTAGACTACAATTAAGGGTCTATGTATAAGTAGACCTCTCCCAGAACCTCAAGGAATTTGGGAAAATTCAAGTTGGGGATGTGAGGCACTCTCAGCAAGTCCTGTATATCAACTTGCCTAACACTTGCTTTCGTTACCAAGCCATAGACTATAAGATATGGGATTGTCCCTTTCAGTTGGCTTGCAACAATGTTTCTAACCACTCGTCCTCTCCCCCCAAGCCCTCTCCTGAAGATAGCAGGAATCTAGTTGAGGAAGGATAGACTAAGATAGGGAAGAAGAACCCCAATCTAAAGTTAAAAACATAGCTACTGCTCCCAAAAGAGGAAAACCATCTTTGAGCGATGGCCCATAGGAGCAAGCTCTTGCTGACAAAGAGCCCCCTTAGGTTGAATCCTTGAAATTGGTGGAAAAGACCTTGGTGTTTAACACCCCTCTAGCTACTAACATCTTTTCCCAAGGTTTCAAGGCCTTTGTGCCTAGTTCTTATGAATTTTTAGACTCACAGCCAACCACTCTTCCACTTTCTACTTGGTGAGATACGCCCAAATTCTCTTTCACCCCTCCTTAGAGGAGTGATGAGGTGGAGGAAGTAGAGTACCAGGTTGACCCTGCTATGAGGAAGCAATTTGATGATTTTCTAAGTGCCAATAGTGGGAAATTTTTGTAGAATCGGTATGATGCCTTGGAAGGGTTGGACTCGTATGACATGTACCTCAACACCCATCATTTATGAATTATTTTTCATGGAATGTTTGGCATCTCACAGACCCAAAACACAAGTTTGTTAGGCATGATTTCAAAATAGATTTTCCTGAGATGGACATTCTCTATCTACAAGAACTCAAGGTGGCAGATTTTTTATTGACAACTATCAGTAATTCCATCTAGCATGACGTATCATTCTTCATAGAAACCATGATGCAGGATGTGGAGGGATGATCACATTCATTTATCTAAGGTGGATACCACACTTAGTGCAATATAGCATGGACCCCACCAACTGGTTAGTGTGGGCTCTTTTTAGCGTTGAAAGCCACTCTTTTGGCTTTATTAATATTTATGCCTCGAATGATATCTTGGAGTGTACCCATTTATGGTAGTGGATAATGGATGATCTCTTCAATGCCCATTATGTATTATGTGGTGACTTTAATATGGTGGCATCCCTCAAGGACAAAGTGGGCCACTTTCCTATGAGGTGGGTAGTTGGCGAAAGGGAGGTGTGGTTCTACATGTGCACTAAATAGGGTATTTATGATCCAAATTTAACCTATCAACATGCAGATGGAGTTCGGTACTCCCAGAGTAATTTCAAGGAAGGCCCCACTTCTCTTTTAATAATGATTTTTTTCATCTAGTGTAGGCATTGCTAGATTTTGGGCTTTTCAACTACTCCCCTATTCGATTCAGAGTGATGTGACAGTTTATGAAAATCAAAGTCCACAAAACACAATTCTTCTTTAACACCTCCTTACTCAAACATGGGCCCACTGTTGCACACATTAGGAGGGTTTAGAAATTGGATCCATGTCTTTCCCAAGAATTTGGTTTGATTCTTTGGTAGGATGATGCAATCAAAAGAATCTCTCACTTTCTATGAATATATGGCCACCAACTTGCTAAAATTTGGAGACATTCTTACTCTACTACTAACTCAGAGCTGAACCACACAGCTTTAGCCCTAGAAAAAAATCCTTTCAATGAGATCTTGTAGATGAGAATTGCATCTTTACGACAATACATTCAGATTGCAGACAACTACAATGCTTGGGAAGCCCAAGTCAAATCCAACCTTCATTGGCTTAAGATAGGGGACAAAGCTTCAAAAGAGTTCTTCCAAATGATGGGAGCCAAGAACTCAAAGATATAAATTCAAGCCATCTCTAAGGCTAGAAACAGACTCTTAAAGACCTTACAAATGGTACAAGCTTTTGTCTACCATTATCAACACGTGTTCAAAGCTCAAGCATCTTCGATTGAGTGTGAAATTTACCTTCAGAAATGCCTCGTAGTGATGCCATGCAAACTCACTCATGCATAGTGGGTGGCTTGTAATATGCCCCTCACTATTGATAATTTGCATGAGGTGGTGTCTTACATGGCTAATGACAAAGCTCCTTGCATTGATGGCTTCTCCTAAAAATTCTATAAATCCCTTTGGGACCTTGTGGGCAGTGACTTGAATAAGGTTTATCTATAGGCATTTCATGTGCATTCATTGGGTAAAAATATAAACCAAAGAAATATTAAATTCATACCTAAGTAGGGATATCTTGAGTTGATTTGTAATTGGTGGCCCATCACCCTCCTAAATGTCTCTTATAAAATCATTACCAAGGCTATAACGATCTGGTTGTGCAATATGTTGCCTCTCATCGTGCATCTAGAATAAATGGGTTTCATCATAAGCCATTATGTTTTGGATAACCTCATTGCCATATGGGAAGGGATGGATTGGGATAGGCAATCTAAGAAACAAGCTATGTTCATTAAAATTGACTTTGAAAAAGTTTATGACCATATCGAATGGCCATTCATTCTAACCATGCTTCGAGCTCTGGGCTTTAGGCCCATCTTCATCTAAATCATCCAGATGATTTTTACAGATGCCTCAACCATCCTCTCCATTAATAGAATCACCTATGAGTATTTTGGCTTGTTCTTCTCCATTCGTCAAGGGTGCTCGCTAGATCTCACCTTGTATGTGCTTGCAGTTGAAGGTTTTGGATATCTTCTTAGCAATGCCCAAGCTAGGGGCCTTGTTAAGGGAATTTATCTCCCACCTGATGTCACAAACCCACAAAAATATATGCAACTGCTTAATGGCCACTTTTTGGATGAATCTTTCCTTACTCTCATCGAGGATGAATCCAATGTGGACAATGCCTTACAGTGTCTCAACACCTTCTGCTTGGCCTCTAGCTCCAACATCTAATGGCAAAAAACTCATTGCTACAGACAATCTTACCTTCCTTCATCAGCACGGGCTACCAAATTTGGTTGGAAGTGGATCCAACATGACGAAATCTTTAAATTTCTTGGCACCCCCTTTTTTTTAATGCTTCACCACCTTTGTTGTGGCAATATGTTGTTGACAGAGTTGCTAAGAAGCTAGAATACTAGGTGACCAATTCTCTTTTGTTAGTAGGAAAAATTCAAATATGCTAAAAAATTCTTGTGACTACCCATGTGTACTACTCTTCATGTTGGATTCCCTCTAAAAAATCTTACCAAAAGTTGGAGAAATTGCTCAGAGATTTCCTTTGGGCCACTTCCCCCCATGGTAAAGGATTCCACAAGGTGGCCTAGGAATATTACTACCTCATGCGTGATGTCGGAGGGATGGGGCTCATTGACATAACCCAACAAGGAACTGCCTCATGTGCCAAATAGATTATGTAGAACATTGAGGGCCAAGAAGCTTCGAAGTATTGTTCAAACACTATATCTCCTCAGGCTTGCCTAAGGGCTAGAAGGCTTGGAAAGGGCTCAGCTTCCCCAATTTGCTCTTCATTTAGTCTCTCGTTCAAATCATTGGGTCTTTTGTAG
Source organism: Torreya grandis (assembly GCA_037957365.1). Classification (NCBI taxonomy): domain Eukaryota; kingdom Viridiplantae; phylum Streptophyta; class Pinopsida; order Cupressales; family Taxaceae; genus Torreya; species Torreya grandis. Next base: position 2,621,667 of record JARHVA010000009.1, read on the forward strand.
CCAAAAGCATCTGGAAGGCTTGGGAAAAGATTAAGCCATGGCTTCTCTGGAATGGTTCAGGATTCTGCAATGGACTATCTACTAACGCCCATTCTCTCTGGTGGTCTCCCATTTTCATTCTCAATGAAATGCCCTTGGTAGAAGTCCCTTAGATCAATGTTCCCAAGCTTTTCCTTAGGAATTAATATCATTTAAGATATATTTTGCAGGTGATCTCTCTCTTGGCTATCCTGGGAGGAGTCAAAATCCAAATTTTGGTTAGCCAATGCGGACCAGGAATCCTACCAGGAGATTCTCAATGTTGTCCCAGCTTCCAGGCTCCATAAAATCTCGGTCCACTCCTCTCGGCCATTGTGGAAGGACTAGATGTGGTATGTAGAGACCCCTTTTTGCAATTACACTCTTCGGTTTGGCTATGGATGGCTCACCCCCCATTTACCCATGTTGGACAAGCTTAATGCCCGTTGAGGGTTGCACTCGTATGTCACTATGTGGAGCTTTTGCTTCAACATTGTCTAGGGGGCTTGTGTGGAGCCCAAGCTTGCTCATTTTACTTAGTGTATTTTGCACGAAGGCTTACCCATTGGCAGATGACTCATCCAGCTAAGAGTCCACCTACCTATATGCCCTTTCTGTGGCCACCTTGAGATGCTTCCTCATCTTTTTTGGTACTGTTCCAAAGCTCAAAGGGTTTGGACTTGGATCCATGATCTCTTTAGACCTTTCCAGCCCAAATTTTTTCATTGGCAACACATCCTCCTTGGAGGTGAACTTGTAATGCCCTTCAAGTACTTACAAATCTGACGTACTTTTAGAGTGGAGAGTCTCTTATGGCTTTGGAAAGAAAGAAATAATTTTGTATTTAATAATGCCATCAACTGATTGTAATGTTTCTGCAATAAATAAGTGCTCTATCATCTCCAATATGCTTTTGCATATTCAATTCTAAGCAAATAAAGTGGTTATGGAGCTTGGGTATTTTTAGGATCTCCTCTCCCACTAGGGAGATGCTCCTTGTGCAATGGTTTGGGTTCCGCCATCTCCGCCTAGGGATCCTAGACTAGAGGATAGAGTGGCTTTACCGCTCTGTGGTGGGCATCGTTGCAACCGTTCCTGATGCTGCTCTCACAATGGCACCCTATACCAGCGCATGACCCCTCCTTGGCAGTAGTGAGGGTGGTAGTTGCCGCCTCCTTCCCCGGCTGGGCAAGATGGTTGGGACACTCATCTTCCTCCTTTGCGCCCAAATACTTGGGGGCACTGCCTGGGGCCCATTTGGATGTGCTGGACAAGTTTCCCAGGGTTTTTCTAGCCATTTCGCCCACTCGAACTCAGGAAAAAGATGACAGGGACATAGCTCAAGCTATTGGTTGGGAGCCTATCCCAGATGGCAATGACTTGTAAACCTCTAGCTGGGGTTCAAACGATATAGATCTGCCACCTTCTGGCTTTGCTCTTACTGCTTAAAGTTCTCTTTTATTATGTGACTTATTCCTAGGCTTTGCCTAATTGTTTGTGATACTTTCGTTTCTGGCTCCTAGACTTTACCTAGTGTGATTGTGTGGCGTGCTCTCATACTGTTTATATTTTTTTGTGAATTATTTGTATATTTCTATTTAATTAATATATAAATATATTTCGTTAAAAAAAATGAAAAATGGATGCAATAAATCTCTTCGAGACTAATAACATGATATTATAATTTATAAATTAATAAAATAATTAAAAAGTTCAATATTTATATATGAAGAAAAATCACGGATAATATTTATAGTTATTTGTTATACACAATTTCAACAAGAATTGTAAAATAATAAGAGTCTCGAGATGCAGGAGATATCAAGGGTAAAGCTCTCATTAATAAATTGTTATACAGGTCGATATTTTTTAAATTAAATTCACTTAATTGGAGAAGCGATAAGCATGAGGATTTGAGTGTCATTTAAAAAGAAATAAAAAATCTCTATATATATTTTAAAGATATTAAAGTTCACATGAGAACAGTCAATGCGATTAAAGAAGATAATACATTATTTTACTATAAAAATAAAGTGTTAAATATATTTTGAAAAAGATTTAAAAAATAAACTATAAAAAAAAACGTTAAATTTTTTTTTTTTAGAAAATATTTTGATATTTGATGGTATTAAATATTAAAACTAATAATATGTATATTGACTTTATATATATATATATATATATTATTAATATATAAATATTTTAATTTAAATATTCTTTGTTAAAATTGAAATGTTTTATAAATTAAAAAAATTAAATATTTATTGTTTTTATATTAATTGAAAGTTCACATAAATTTATGAGAATCGTTAAAAAAAAAAAAAAAAAAAAATCTACAAATCTTATAACAAATTAGATATTTTAATATAAAAATTATTAAATTTATATATATTTTATAATAAATCTTTGAGTACGATTTGAAATGTAGATAATTTTTCTATTTTATAAATTGTGAAATCATAAAATCTATAGTTATTTTATATAAAAAATATAAGGTTGTCTGATTTTACGAAAATATGGGTATATATATATATATATATATATATATATATATATATATAATCATATAATCTTGTAAAACATTATAGTGTGATTCTATCGAAAGTGAATTAAGAATTTTTTAAAGAAAAATGATAACATTATTTTATTTTATTTTATAATGAGTAAAATAGAAGGTTTTGATGGGACCCTCAACCTCATATAGAGTTGTCTAAAACATCACCAACAAAACCAACAAAACTACAAATCCCAACACACCCCTCAAGAATTTATTAAAGGAGAATACATCCAAAACATCAACAAAAATCAGCTGAAACTTTGCATAGCAATTAGAATTCAACCAAAAAGCTGCCAACAATTAACTTGAGATTTTAGATATAAAATTAAACTTAAACAACAAAAGATTCTACACAGTTTTGGATTCTACCATCCACCCCCTTAGAGCAACAAAGGACCAACAAATTAGCTAATGGTTACAGCTAATCTTCTTCTACATTGTGAGAGAAGATTTTCTATAGTATATTGTGTTTTGTTCTTCACCATTTTTTCTCATCTGATCTCAGTCTTTGAACCTCCATCCTACATCCTTTTTTTAAAGTAAAGAATCCATTGACACTTTAAATTTCTCCAAAATTAAACAATAAGAAAAACTAAACAATAACATCTTTTTTAAATATTAAAAACTTAAATTTAATCTTCATAAAAATAATAAAATTATTTTAATATTAAAATAATAATTTTTATTTTTTTTAATTTACTTCATTAAAATTTTAAAATAATATTTATTAATCTCTTCAAAAATATCTCTAATTATTATCATTTTAATATAATTCACAAGTATCTCAGATTCAACCAAAAAGCTGCCAACAATCAGTAAGGAGTACCCTACATTCAACGAGAATTCAGACACAAAACCAAACTTAAATAACAAAGGATTCTGCACAGTTTTAGCTTCTGCCATCCACCCCCTTAAAGTAGCAAGGATCAACAAATCAGCTAGTGATTGGAATTAATCTTCTTCTACATCACGAAAAAAGATTTTCTAGAGTGCATTGTTCTTCACCATTTCTTCTACATTTGATCAGCTAAGGGATTATGCTTTCTGTTGACGAAATCATAGAAAGATATGTGGGTGCTTTTGGGGGCGCACAATTGTTTCAGGTGGGAGTCCTTGCCTTGGGATTGGGTTTCGATGCTCAGAATACCTTTCTTCCCATTTTCACTGATGCTCAACCTTCATGGCGCTGCACCATTGCCAAGGCACAAACAGAAACCTGCACAGCATAATCGTCAATATGTGAGATGGATCCACGAGTGTGGGAGTGGGAGAGAGGCAAGGAGGCCTCCATCATTTCAGCATGGGACCTCATCTGCGCCAACAGCTTCAAAGCAGGCGTTCCTGAATTGATCTTCTTTATTGGAGCACTATTAGGTCAGTTCAGTTTTGCATTTCTGGATTCCCAAAATTGAAAAATCAAATGATTCAAATCCAATTAGGTGTCAAAACATGAATCGACATTTAAAAAAAATTGTTATCCTTACAGGTGTGGCTCACTATTTACAATTGGTCGGTGATTTGAAAGTGAAAATGTAATGTTGTTGAAGGGTATACATACTATTGGATTTGATTTATATACATATTTTACTTTTGCTTGGCCGATTTAATTATTACGCCGGAGGCGTTATACTGGTAAGAAGGTAGCCATAAGTCAGGATTCGTCTCGGTATCAAAAGGATATCAATTTTGAATTTAAGAAGGTAGTTATTGGTCAAGATTCATCTTGGTATCAAAAAGATATCAATCCTGTCAAAAAAATTTAGATGGAAAGGATTGAAATGTCAAATTATGAGGTATTTGAAGAGGGAAATTGGATGGTGGTTGTGGTGAGGAGAAGATTGTTTTGATCATTTTTGTTTAGGATGATGATGATGATAATAATAATAATAATGATGATGTCAGGTAATATTTTGAAAGATAGCTTATAGTATATAAGAAGTATTTTATTGTACTTCAAATACATGCAATTGATCTTTTACACAATTTAAACTTGTAGCCTCCTTTAAAGAAATATATGTTCTTCACCATTAAAATAACTCAAATACAAAACATAATAAAAAAACTCCTAACATTGTTGACCTTAAAAATATATTATTATTATTCTCGAGGGCAGAGTTAAAACCGTTCATTGCATTGAACACAGTTAGAGGGGGATTCAATGCTGGCGAAACTAATTTTGTTGCTGCCAAGTGAAAGCCGAGCAGAAGCAGATCTAAGGATTCAATGTAATGCAGATCTTAGCGAACTCGATTCCGAGACCACAATGCAACAATCCGAATGCAAGCTCAGTGCAAGTCGATCAGATCAATGCAGGGTCAAACTGATGCAATTAAAATATTTGACCTCGATCCTATTCTGCAACCGTAATGCACTTATTCGCTGGTACGGTCTGTCCAAAAGACAAATGAAATAATTACGCTTCATGTAACTTGTAAGGAACTTAATCCATTTTTTTTTTTTTTTAAATAAATGAAAATAAAAAGATTAAAATTTTGAGGGTAATTTTTAATCAAAGATTAATATATAATAATATAATATATTATAAAAATATAATATATGTATAAATATATATAAGTTTTGTAAAGTGAATGAGTGTAAGTAGTCATATTTCATTCGAAATTTATTGTCGCTGATCCTATTTCATTTTTTAAGTACAAAGTATTAAGAAAAAAATAAATTTATATTTTTGATGGAGGTGATAGTAAAAAATGAGATTGAGTGTTCTTTCATACAGTGTGTTAATACATTGTGCAAGTAGGAGATGTTTTATTTCAAAGTGAACTTGAGTAATTGTGAAGTTGGGGGGAAGGACAAGCCCATACATAACATGCAAGTGATGAAATATTTCAAAGTGAGTTGGGTGTTGATGGTGAGTGGAAATGATATACTACATCAGACCTGAATTTAGGGCAGTTGTTGGATGTAGATGACTTGCACCCATTGCAAAGGGGTACACAACTTGTAGGGGGTGTGATTTTTGATTGGATGTTTTCTATTGTCAAGGGTTGATAAGACATTGAGGTTCAAAACTCTATATTGTAGCTTATGTTCGTCTATGCTTCCAATATATTGGCACCTAGAGAAATTATATCACGAGATATTGTACACTAGTGGGCCAATCAAAGATGTCACCACCTTACTTTGATATAATTGACATGTATCATTCTGCATTGTTATTGCATTGACGTGTCAATTTAAAAGTTAACATAGTCACAAATGCATGTACATAATTTATATGGGATAAATGATATCCATATCCATATTCATATTCTATAATAATATAGACTCATTTAAATTGACATGTAGTGCGTTCTCTACATTTTTAGAGGAGTCATTGGATATTCAACTCATGTTTTCATTGAGGTGCCTAGATTCATTTTGGCATCTTTATATGTCGATTAGAAGTTGTCTACCCACGTCCAAATGACTTCATTCATCTTCTCAACAATGCGAGATGCCACTATTAGAGAAGGTGATCTAATCGGGTTGGACAACTATTCGTTGCATTTGGTCTAACAATATGAATCCCTGTTAATGTATCTCATGGCTTCTGTAAGCTACAGTTATCATATTCCATGAGAAGATGTTTGGATTCTTAATGTTGTCGAAAACTTTTCAAGCATCCCACAAACTTCTAAATTTGTCATACGCATTGATAAACATGTTTTTGAAAAATGTATTTGTGGCAAATTTATGTCCCCTATGATTGATGTGAGAGTGGCTTTGCTTACCCTCTAAAAGGGCTTTGTGCACAATATAGGAATGTAATAAATGAAGATACATAGAAGTATCTATAAGGGGTTTTGTGTAATAAGTAAAATGTGTAACGCCTCCTTCAAGCAAGCCTCTGCATAGAGTACTCTAAGATTTTGATTGAGATGGTTAACACATGACATTATATGTATTGCAGTGTGACATAGTCATCTTCATCAAATTCTAATTTTTTAAAACATTATATGATTTAATAATAATGATTAAGTACTTGGTTTCTTCTAAGCATTACTAATGAAAAATGGATTAATCTACTTTATATAATTTAAAAAATCATATTTATGGTTAATTAAATAAATAAAATTCTAAAAAAATAGTAATCTTATATATTTATAATTTCTTGGATTTTTTCTTAATAATTTTTTTTGGTCAATATTGAAATGAACTTTCTTCATATAATTTTGGTAATAATTACAAGGTAAGGAGACCTATTTTAATGCACCCACATAAAATATGAAGAGAGGTCATTGAGGTAATGACTAAAAGGTACATAATAAAAAATATTATAAAAAAACAATATATAATTAAAATTATGCATGAAAACCTTCAACTTAACATTAATAATATTCTTCAACATTATATTAAAATACTATATGAAGCATAACCTATATTCGTCTCAGTGTCTTTATATGTAGATTAGATGCTTAAGAACACACAAAAAATCCAATCAACACCATGATTAAGAACATACGGGAGCACCATACTCAGAACCTTGGAAGAAAGGGCAAGGCCATATAAAACATGCAAATAGTAAAATATTTCAAGGCAAGATGAGCGAAAATAGTGAAGGGCAATGACAAGTTATTTATTATGACATCGTACACCAAGGGGCCCACATCAAACATCAAACCTAAATTCAAGGCAACTCTTGGTTTTACATGAGCATCACCCATTGCATTTTTTGTTTGTAGCTTGAAAGTGGTGGCATCTTTGAGTGGCCATTTTTTACTTTCAAGTGTGGATGAGAATGTCATGAGAATTGATTTGATTGTGATAGGGCTTCACATTTGATTTGTAGCTCAAATCAAAGATGCAATGTTATTGACGTGGGGACAAGACATTGAGGTCTCAAAGCTTATCTTGTAGCTTATGTTTGTCCATGCTACAAATTGCATTGATAGATATGACATGTCACTGAACTTTGATCGTGTACTTCCCAGGGTTCATCGAGCCCATCACTTGAAATTCTTTGTCATTTTCCCTCTCCGTGACATCTCAATTCACCTTAAAATCCTTCACCAATTCCATGTTTGTATAGTCTTGCTCTTCCCCAACATGTGACCATTACTTAAGCTCATTATAGAATGAAATGTTTTCTCTTTGCACAACGCATTGACATACCCTATGAATGAACAAACAACCTCATTGGGTACTATTCGGGGTAATAATCACATAATACCTGTCAAAACAACATGGGATCCAATCATACATAAAACATAAATAATGACTCTCGATAAAATGACAATAGATATTGGTAACATTGATTGTCAAGGATTCACTTTCATTCTCGTATCAAGAGTATGCTCGTTGTATGCCTATATATCTACCGGTGTCATTTACATTTGATGTTATACAATAATGAAGAATAATATATATGTAAATCTTAGAAGAGCAGAGGAAGTAAGACTTAGTGTAATACCTCTACCATAGTATTTACAACATATGTAAGTTTTCTCAATAAATGTGCACAAAAATACATTTCACAAAATTCAGTTCGCTCTTTACTACTCCTCACTTGCTTCACACTTATAAACACTTAATAAATTAAAAAATATATAAGACAAATCCCTTCCGACATTCCTTGCACCATTAGAACAACTACTAATTTTAGAGATAGTGGAAATGGTCTCTCTTTAATTATAAAATTTATGAGATCCAAGAAAAAAACAAATAAATAATTTTTATATTCTTATACTATTACTAACACTTTCTCGAATTGTTTATACTATTAACATGTTATTACTTTTTTAATTTTAAATAATTAAATATATTTATGAATTTATATATATGCTAACTTTTATTTTATTATAAAATTACGATTTTTTTTTTTTTAATTAATTTAATGATAAAGAATTTATATTTTTTTTAAAAAAAAAAAAAAAATCTTAAATTCAAATCTGACACTGATTAAATATGCATCTATTGAAAGTCTTAAATTCAATAGATTATTTTTTTATATGAATGGAAAACAATACTAATTTATTAAGTAGGTGGGGTAAACTTCCCTTGCCTTATCAGGTAAGGAAACATTGACGTCAGGATAGGGCCTTGTATTTTTTTTCTAAAGAGTCTTAAATTCAAATCTTATAGACATTATGCATGTATCTATTGAAAATCTTAAATTCAATAGATTATTTTTTTATGTCAAAGGAAAACAATAGTAATTTATTAATGCGAGTTTATCTGCAATTGATTGCAGGCCGCATAATTTTGGGACCGCTGGCGGATTCATCAGTTGGTCGGAAACGGATGCTCCTGCTTTCCTCGTTCACACTTTCTGTTAACGGAGTTTTAACAGGCCTCTCTCCTAACATCTGGATCTTCTCTCTGCTCAGAGCATTCAGTGGCTTCGGAAGAGCTCCAATTGTAACTTGTTGTCTTGTACTCTCTACTGAATTAGTCGGACGCAAATGGAGAGGGCTCATAGGTTTTCTTCTATTCTTCTCCTGCACCCTCGGTTTCCTCTCACTTCCAGCCCTCGCCTACCTCACCCAACTTCACTTTTCCTGGAGGAGGACCTATATTTACTTATCCATACTCCCTCTCGCTTATTCTCTATTCCTGCTGCCTTTAGTTTGGGAATCACCCAGATGGTTAGTGCTACGTCCAGGGAAATCTAACGAGGCCCTACAGAGTTTAAAGAAAATGGCAAAATTGGACGGGAGATCATTGCCAGAAAATGTGAGGATCGAGGACTGCACTGCAGAGAGCCACAGAGATTCGGCATTATCACTTCTGTGGACAACCAAATGGGCTCGAACAAGGCTGGGCTTAACCTCCTGAAACGAAAGATCGACCTCTCTATGATACATTGGAAGGTCAACTATGGCAGGAAAATGAGTGTAAGACAAGTTCGGTAGCCCCTTCTTGTCCTAAAACTGTTCCATCCGAGCAGGTTTATGGGGAATGTACTCCTCTGTAACACTTCACTCCCAAATGGAAAAATTTTCTCTCCTTTTGTCCTTGCAAATCTACTAGGAGAAAGGTATCAAAGTTGAGCATGCGCCTATTATAATGTTTTTCATTGAACATATTAATATGAACATACAATTTTTTGTACTGGAAGTTATTTAATATCTATTTAACATTTTGTGTAATCGATTTATATTATGATATATAAGATTTATAATTATTTGATATTTAATATTTAATGTATGTATATTTATGTATAAGTATTGGATTAATATTTTTTTAATCTTTCAATAAGAGATTTTTTAATTTCACTCATCCATTTAATTTCTCTGATGTACACTATTCTCGTAGTAAACATTTCATTCATTATATGGAGAAAACATACTATTGATCGCAAAGAACAATTCATAGAGATCCATGTATCTATGGGTGGGTAATTTGTCATCGACATCTCGTCAATTTTCTCTTCTACTCTGTATTTTTTTATTCAAGAGGAAGATTGTGTTGTTCCTCCTTTTAAATATCTATTTTGAAGGTACAAAAATAACCTCAATAGTTGATTTTTCCCTATTTTGAGTTATTCAAATATTATAATTTATTTATTAAAAAACAAAATTCTTTGTACTTATAATATATCTATTTGGGTAATTTTTGTTTGATCCTCATCTCTTAAAAATATATTGTACATTTTCCATGTATTTATGATATAAATATGTTGCATATTTTCCAAAATATATTGTATATTTTCCATGTATTTATAGTAGAAATATGTTTGTATATTTTCAAAAATGTATTATATATTTTTCATATATTTATGATAGAAATATGTTGTATATTTTCAATGTGTCATGGAAACCATGTGTTGGTATCCGTGGTTTTGAAAACTATGGTTTTGGTATCTATGGTTTCCAAAACTATGATTTTGGTGTCCATGGTATTGATACCCATAGGTTTGTAAATTATGGTTTTGGTACCCATAGTTTTGAAAGTCATAGTTTTGATACCAATGCTTTTGGCCCATGGTTTTGGGACCTATGTTTGGGTACTCGTGGTTTATCTATTGGCGTGCCTATTTATACTTACACATACAATGGAAAAAAATAAAACTTGGTAGTACATTATTGTATTGTGAATGATTGAGTTAATATAATAAAGGAGTTACTTCATTGAGTTTTTAACTTGAAAGAGTTTTCCTAGATAAATTCTTGTGTATTTTATTTCTCTTGTATTTTTCACTAAAAGACTATGTTAGTATTGTTTCTTTTGTTTTAGATTATCGTACCTATTTTCTCTTCATTTGATATGAGAGCTAGGTCTTAACTTTATGTGAAGATTTAGATTTTCTTTAACTTGTGATAAATTGTTGTTTGAATGGGAGCTTCACATGTGAGAATTATTTTGACTAAAGGAGAATGACGGGAAGCACAAGGATAAAGATTGAAAAAATTAGTGGTTAACATTTTGAGTTGTAGAAGCTCAAGATGAAAGATCTTCTTGTAGATAGAGATTAGTGGGTTGTTGTGTCCAGAGTGTAACATCTGGATATGAATTTAGAAGATTGGAAAAAGATTGAGAGGAAGATAAATTTAAATAAGAGTGTATCTGTCAAATTTAATTTCGTTGAATGTTCTGAAGGAGAAAACTTATAAATATTTGTAGGAGAAGTTGGGGAGTTTGTATCAAACAAAGTATCTAGTGAATAAGTTATTTATATGAAAGAAGTTGCATTCATTAAAAATAAATTACGGTGACTCTGTAGTTGAACATATTAATGATTTCAATATTGTGGTAAGTTGATTACTTTTTGGTTGAGATTAAAATGGATAAAGAATAAAAGTGTATTTATTTTATTTGGTTTTACCTAAATCTTAGAATAATTTAGTTATGGTGATAACTACTACTACATCGACATTAAAATTTGAGGACATAGTGGAAGCCTTATTATCATAAGAAACGAGGAAGAAATATGTTAAGGATTATCAAAAAAATGATGCCTTGTTTGTAAGAGGTTGATCCCAAGAAAGAACAAAAATAAATTTAGGACATTCAGAGTTTTTTATTTGTGCTTTGAAATGAATCACTATAGTTGCATCTCTCGAAACTAGGTTTTTTAGCATGTTTAATGAGTAGACGGTGCCAATAGGTTTGGCAGGGAATATGGGCAGAATTGTGAGGTGGAAGAAAAGATAGAATTGGAGAAGATGTTACCTAAGGTATAAATTTATATAGTGGAAGTAAGGGTCGAGGATTCTTAGAGTAGGAAGGGTGATAGACATCATAAATAGATCAATACACCAGGGGAGATAGATCTGTGGTTTGATCGATTAGATTTTTAGTCTAGGAAGGTAGATCTACCTACATTTATGATGAAAAAGGATTTGTAAGTCACTGGAGTTCAATTTCAACATGCTTATCATAGTAAGGTTTTAAGTTTAGACCTTAATGGGTTTAGGAGGTAGAGGACACCCCCATATCCTTTATGGAAGTGGTTTCCTGCTCTAGAAAATCTAATTATGAAATGAAACCCCTAAGATCCCTACAAAATCTACTCCCTTGGCTACCTTGGGAAAGAAGATGCTAGAGGAAGTGCTAGATAAATAAAAATGGTTTTCATCCAGAGGAATGATCTAAGATTTAATAGTCTTTGGCCAGTACTTCCAAATCTTCATGTTTGGATCACATATTTATGGTGGTTCCTCATGAAAGGTAATCTAGAAATTTACCCATGTGCTTAATGTTTCATTGTTGCTTTTTTACCTTATAGAAAATAGAAACAAAATTTTCTAAGATCATGTTTGGTCTTAGGATCTAGATTAGCATATTATTCTTTGGATGAAACCATGGTTGGCCGAATGCACAAAATGGAAAACACAAATCTTCTCTTGAAAAGGGCGTACACCCTTTTATTTGAAAAAATTATAGTAAATTTAAATTGGCTTGGTCCTCAAGCTAGAGGGCGCACACCCTTTTTCACAAAGGGCATACACCCCTTTTAACAAAGGGTGTATGCCCTTTAACAAAGGGCGTACACCCTTTGAAACACATGCTTTGGATGGAAGTTAAAATTTTGAAGGAAATGGTATACGCCCTTTGCAGTACAAAAGGTGCATGCCCTTTGGTTTAGAATATTTATAGTGTTGGATATTTTTTATTTATGTGTAGTTGAGTATATATTTAGTAAAATAAATTTTGTTTGTGTTTGATATATTTAGTAAAATAAAGTTAGATTATAATTATAAGTTTACATTTATATTTTACTAAATATAACAAATTAGGGCCATCTTTTAAAATCAATTCTAGAGTGATATTAGCTACTATTTAAAATAAAGTTTTTAAAAATATATTCTAGTCAATACCTAGTTTTTAGAATTATTAAGCTTTAAGTTCAGGTATGGATGTCACTTTTCAAGATTGAGATGGGGAGCTATATATATATATATATATATATATATATATATATATATATATATATATATATATATATGTTGCATCCATGATATCATAGGCCCTATCTTTATCATTCATCCCTATCTCTATCTCGACTAATCCATACGTGAGTGCATGTGTGTGTGTGCGTGCACGCGCGCACACACACACACACACACACACACAAATATACATATATGTATACATACATATACATATACGTATATGTATGTATATATGTATGTATACATATATGTATATGTGTGTGTGTGTGTGTGTGTGTGTGTGTGTGTGTGTGTGTGTGTGTGTGTGTGTGTGTGTGTGTGTGTGTGTGTGTGTGTGTGTGTGTGTGTGTACACATATAAATATACATATGCATACACACACACACACACACACACACACACACACACACACACACACACACACACACACACACACACACACACACACACACACACACACAAATTATATTATTTTCTTCATTTTGCACAGTAGTGTTGTCATCTAAGGTTTTTACATAAATTATAAATTTGATAAAATATATTAGTGAACCCATTTATTATTCGAATGTTGACAAACCCTAACCATAAATGTTACTAGGGTTTGTATCCTTCTTGTTGTTAGTTTTCCACTTGTTATTTTTGGATTTCTATATTTGATAAATTTTATAATAACCAAAAATTTTCAAGTTTTCATATCCTATTAGAATCTATTATGTTCAATAAGTTCAACTCATTCACAAATTTGTGTCATATGGTAAAGGAAAGAGAAGTCAATTTATTGGCAATGAACAATATTAAGTATACAACCAACTCATATGTCAATATGAAGAGCTCAAGCAAGCCACAATACAACGTAAGGCCAACCAATGTCAATACCATTTCTTTGGTAGATGTGTTTAGATCTGTGATAGTCAAATGTGTGTCTTGTTTATATCCATTTAGATTTGTGATAGCTTAATTTTTTACTATGGATCAATGTGGTTACATCATTGATCAAGGAATTGATCACGATCGAGCACACAAGTGTATATAGTTAGTTGTGATTGAGTGCTCTCAAATATTTAGTTAAATACTTGAAGTCAAGTTGTGCTTAGGTATGGATTAGTCAAGATAGAGATAAGTATGAATGATAAAGATAGGGCTTATGCTATCATGGATGTAACATCTATGTAATATGATAGGATAGAGCATGCACAAATGCATCAACCTATCTTGACTAATAAAACCTTGGAGAAAATATGACAACTTCACATTTGATTCATTCTTTTCACCTTCAACAATCTATATTTGGGGACATCTATCATATATTAAAGCAAAGGAAAAGGAAGATTTTGGTTGTGGATTGAACATCCTAGTCACTTTTACACCTTAACATCAATGTAGACACGAAGATATTATTTCAATAATGAGGAGGGGGGAGAGAGATAGATAGAAGTGAGTCACTATGTAGTCATTACTCTAATGTTTATTACTCAAATAACATGATTGACTCGATATTATCTTATTTATACCATGTAAATCATATGAAAATCTCCCTTGATTAATCCATCATATCCCTAACTAATATACTAGACATGAATGAGGCTAATCACCCCAGTACACTCCAATTGGAACAAAAGGAATCATAACACCATTCAAGATTCATCCAACTATGATATTGTTCACTCCAAAATAGATTTTAGATACATGGGTCAATCCATACATGCTTCAATTCTAATCTCATGCATGCATGACCTGACCACTTTAGGGGAGTGATTTCGAACATTATTTTCTCAGGCTCATATAAGAATCTCTCATATCACTATCTCCCTTTTTACTACCAAAAATCAAGTGAAAATTGGACTTATAGACAATGAAGTCCAAACCACCCTCCATTTGGTAACAATTCAATATCTCTTTAGAATTATATTTTGAGGAATCAACACTTAACTCTTACATAACATGGTGCTTGGAGATCCACCACATCACTTCCTCATCAGCCCTCATTGTCCCTTATCACTCCCTCATCATCCATCATCAAACCTAATTACTCCTTCATAGCTCCTCATCATCCCTCATCATCACTCATCATCCATAATCACTCCTTCATTAACCCTCATCATACCTCATCATCCTCCATTGTCCTTAATCACAATACCATCAGTCCTCATCATCCCTCACCATCCCTAGTCACTCCATCAACCATCATTATTCCTCATCATCCTGAATCACTCCCTCATCAATCATCATTATTCTTCATCATCCTTAATCACTCCCTCATCAGTCGTCATCAACCCTCATCATCCCTTATCACTCCCTCATCATCTCTCGTCCTCCTTAATCACTCCTTCCTTGTCCCTAGTCATCCATAATCATTCCCTCATTGACTCTCATCATCTCTCATCATCCCTAACCACTCCTTCTGCATCCATATACATTCCTAATCATTCCCTTCAATATATTGATGGTGGGTGTAATGGCTTCCTTCTTGTGCCCAATCATCCCTAGTCACTTGGTTCTCTATATAGTTGAGAAACAAGTAAGGCATTTAGAAAAGATGTAAACATGTAAGGCATGTGTGCTAACATGATTAAATTATGTCATCATATAAAAATTTGATCATTCATACACATATATGAAACATGTATCCTAAGGCATACAAGTGTCATGTCAACATAGATATAGGAACTATGTACAAAGTAGTATTCATCGTACTAATAATCATCATAGATAGAATAAACTAGTAGTAATCCATAAATCAATTCCACAAGGGGGATATACCATATATTAATCATGAGATAGTAACTTGGATCTACCCTTAGTGGCCATGAATAGTAAACAAGCATAACTAAAATTATGAATCAAATAAACTACTAAAATAAAGAGTGAAAGGGGAGTAATGACCACCCCTGAGCAGAATATTGAGATTCTAAGACTTAAAATGGATTATTTAGGTCTATATTTAACTATGTGTGAAATTTGGGCCACTAACTATATAGAAACGAAATCAGTGCCTAGTATCTAACCAAAAAATCTAGCTAGGATAGAATTGACGTTGTGCCTTTGTGACCAATGATGGTGTCTATATTTTATAAATCCTTAGTACACACCATTTTGGAATCTATAATTTATGGTGCAGGTTAGCCTTGGGATTTACAATCCTATGATTTCACTTCTCAAAACTCATAGGCATAATGTTTTAAAGGATGTTGTATGCCTCTCTTAACTTAACTCATCATAATATCACAAAAAATAAGTTATGGGTTGAGAAACTTCAAGGGAGTTGTAGCTATGTATTGCACATGGTAGAATGAAACCCAATGTAGTTCTTGTGTAATGTTAACAAAATCTTGATGAAGGGCTTATACCTCCTTTTACCTATGTGGGGATGAAAATACATGCACATACGCCTAAACTGTATTTTGGTACAGGTTAATGGTGTCACAAAGGTTTATATATATCAATGTGGAGGTCTTGTCACAAGTGTGGCAGTAAACATGCCAAGGGTTTGCTCAAACTTGAATTTTGGAGAAGGACTCTCTAGTTCACACAACTCTTAAATACTTTGTGCTTAATAAATGGCATTTTTGACTTGGTATAAATAAGGAGCTTTAGGACATGACATACATTAAGGCCGACCATAGAAAATAATAATAAGTGAAGGTAATGGAGTAGGAATCTGGCCAAAGGTGAAAGGACCCACAAAAGTGTGAAACATAGATTCTGCAGGTCTGACAAATCGGTCTTAGGTGAAACAAAGGTATAGGACAGGGTGAGCAATACAAAAATAGAACATTAATATATGAGGCTGAAAATGGATAAATGTGTTTAATTCAAAATGTATTTAGAAATTTTAAAGATTAAATACTAACTAGTGTAAGTTCTAAAAAGAACTAAACATTTATGAGTAGATCAAATGTGATAAATAGAAAAAATACACTATATAAAATAATCTTGTACTAATATTAAATGTCTACAATCTCCTAAAAATTAATTTAATTTTAATAATATTAAAATTTATCATTAAAATTTAAAAAACTATATACAACTTAATTTTTTTTAGTTAAACCAAATATTATCTTTTGAACCATTTTGACATAAAAATATTAAATACCAACTTATAATATCTTATCTTGAATATTTAATTAAGTGTAATAAATATTAATATAAAAAAACATAAATATAATTTAAAAAATAAATATCTTGATCTGTAATAAAACTATGTTCTTATAATAAAATTGGTGATTAAATAATAAAAACTAGATAAGAGTAACATGATACTATAAGTTTTAAATTAATACAACACTAAAGACACGTTCAATATTTATATACCAGGAAAAGTCACGGACAATATTTATAATTATTTGTTATACACAATCACAACGAAAATTATAAAATAATAATATTTTCGAGATGGAGATGATGTCAAGGGAAAAGCTCTCATTAATAAATTGTTATACAGGTCAATATTTTCTAAATTAAATTCACTTAATTGTAGAAGCGATAAGCATGAGGATTTGAGTGTCATTTTAATTAAAAAAATCCCATCGTCTATATATATTTTAAAGATGATAAAGTTCACATGAGGAGAACACTCAATGGGATTTAATAGGATAATACATGAATTTAGTATAAAAATAAAGTTTTAAATATATTTTTAAAAAGATTTAAAATATTAATTATTAAAAAGAAAAGTCAATGAAAACAATTGATGAATAGAAAATATTTTCATATTTAATAGTATTAGAATCTAAAATTAATAAAATGTATATTCATTTTAATATATAAGTATGTATTTTTTTATGATGAATTATTAATATATAAATATTTCAATTTAAATATTGTTTTTTTAAGTTGAAGTGCTTTATAAATAAATAAAAGTTTTTATATTAATTAAATATTTTTATGGGTTTACGAGAATTATATATATATATATATATATATATATATATATATATATTCATAAATTTTATGATAGATTGGACTTTTTAAAATAAAAAATATTAAATTTATTTATCTTTGATAATAAATCACGAAGATGATTTAAAATGTAGATAATTTTTTTATAATGTGAAAACATAAAATCTATGATTTATATATATACATATTCATTTTATAGGAAGTTGTTCTCTGAGTTTACAAAAATATAAGTACATATATATTTAATCTTGTAAGAAATTACAATGATTTTATTAAAGTGAATTAAGATTTTTTTATAAGATATGATATCTTTTTTTTGTTTTGTTTTGATAATGAGTAAAATAAAGGGGTTTGATAGGGCCCCTCAACCCCATACAAAGTCATACAAAACATTACCAACAAAATCATCAACCCCAACACATCCTTCAACCTAACACGGGCAATATTTTAAAGGGGATTACATCCAATATATTAGTAAAAAATCAGCGAAAACTCCGCACAACAACTAAGATTCAACCAAAACGCTGCCAACAATCAACGGGGAGTACACTGCATTCAACGAGAATTTAGACACAAAACCAAACTTAAACAACAAGGGATTCCACAAAGTTTTAGATTCCGCCATCCATCCCCTTAGAGTAGCAAGGGATCAACAAAACAACTAATGATTGGAGTTAATCTTCTTCTACATCACAAAATCAATTTTTCTAGAGTGCATCATGTTATGTTCTTCACCATTTCTTCTACATTTAATCTCAGCCTTTGAGCCTCCATTCTACATCCTTTCTTTTTTACTAAAAAATCTATTAACACTTTTAATTTTTTTAAACGAAAAAATTAAAAAAACTAAACAATAATATCTTTTTTAAATATAAAAAACTTTAATTTTAATCTTCATAAAAATGATAAAATTATTTTAATACTAAAACAACCAAATTTTATTTTAATTTACTTCATTAAAATTTTAAAATAATATTTATTAATCTCTTCACAAATATCTTTAATTATTATCATTTTAATAAAATAATATTTATTAATCTCTTTGACAAATATCTCTTTAATACAGAACGTAAGAGGAAGATGTCTTTCGAGACCATTATATACACCACCAACTCACAAGACGAGCCAATGATTGGGATCACACGTGGCACAACCACGTGTACGTTTGGTAGTAGCAATAAAAAATGATAACGACGCCATCCCTGCATATCACGATCGACGTTCTGCAGGCTTTTACCCAAATCTCATTAACTTTAGACTTTTGTTTACATGAGAATTGAGGTCATTTGATTTTCCATGGATTCCGAAGAGGAATCGCAGTACAGTGAAGAAGATATCATGCTTTCCGTTGACGAAATCATAGAAAGATATGTGGGTGGTTTTGGGGGCGCTCAATTGTTTCAGGTGGGAGTCCTTGCCTTGGGATTGGGTTTCGATGCTCAGAACACCTTTCTTCCCATTTTCACTGATGCTCAACCTTCATGGCGCTGCACCATTGCCAAGGCACAAACAGAAACCTGCACAGCACAATCGTCAATATGTGAGATGGATCCACGTGTGTGGGAGTGGGAGAGAGGCAAGGAGGCCTCCATCATTTCAGAATGGGACCTCATCTGCGCCAACAGCTTCAAAGCAGGCGTTCCTGAATTGCTCTTCTTTATTGGAGCACTATTAGGTCAGTTCAGTTTTGCATTTCTGGATTCCCAAAATTGAAAAATCAAATGATTCAAATCTAATTAGGTGTGAAAACATGAATCAACATTTTTAAAAAATTCTTATCCTTACAGGTGTGGCTCACTATTTACAATTGGTCGGTGATTTCAAAGTGAAAATGTAATGTTATTGAAGGGTATACATACTATTGGATTTGATTTATATACATATTTTGCTTTTGCTCGCGCGTTATACTGGTAAGAAGGTGGTTATTAGTTAGGATTATCAAAAAGATACCAATCCTGTCAAACGTTTGTGAGCTATCAGATGGAAGGGATTGAATGGTTAAATCACGAGACATTTGGAGAGGGAAATTGGATGGCGATTGTGGTGAGGAGGAGATCGTTTTGAGGATTTTTAGCCAGGGATGATAATAATAATAATATATTTTTAAAGTCGAGAATGTTAGGTAGTGTTTTAGTTATGGTTTGTATAATAGTTTACAATATGTAAAACGTATTTTAAGGTGTTTCAAATACGAGACTTGTGTAATTTATTTTTTTATAAGATTTAAATTTGTGAATTTTTTTTGGAGTACATGTTCTTCATCATTATACTAATTCAAATACAAAACATAACCAAATACTCCCTCACGTTGTTGACCTTAAAAACTTATTATTATTATTATTATTCAGAAACAAAAATCCTCCACTCGTTCATTGCACTGAACACAATTAGATTAGAGGGGATCCAATGCTGGCCGAACTAATTTTGATGTGGCCAAGTGAAAGCCGAGGTCGTTGTGTCGAGGCCGAGACGAGCAGAAGTAGATCTAAGGATTCAATGTAATGCAGATCTTAGCGAACTCGATTTCGAGACCACAATGCAACAATCCGGATGCAAGCTCAGTGCAAGTCGATCACATCAATGCAGGGTCAAACTGATGCAATTAAAAGATTTGACCTTGATACTATTCTGCAACCTTGATGCACTTATCCGCTGGACAGTTTATTCAAAAGACAAATGAAGTAAATACGCTTCGGGTAAGTAACTTAATCCATTTAAAAATAAATAAATGACAATAAAAAGATTAAAATTTTGAGAGTTTTTTTATTTTTTTATAACGGGATTTTTGTTTGAATTGATTTTGATTGGAGTTATGAATGGGATCTCAGATACAATTAAGGGGCCCAGTCCCTAAGAACTATTAAATCAACACAAACGGCTACCACTAGCTAATATAACAGCCACTACTGATCACTGAGACTATCGAGTCAACTCAAAAGTCCACACCTAACTTATAAATACCTTATGAGATTCGACCCTAGATGGTGTTGGGTACAACCAACCCACTTCACCAACCCTTCTACATCTCATTATTTATTGAGTTAAATTTTTAATAAAAGATTAATATATAATAATATAATATATTATAAAAATATAATACATTAATAATATATGTTTATATATATAGTAAAGTGAATGGGGGTAAGTTAGTAGTCATACCTCATTTGAAATCCATCATCATTGACTTCATTTCACCTTTTATGTACGAAGTGTTAAGAAAAATAATTGTATATGTTTGGTGGAGGTGATAGTAGAAAACGAGATTGTGTGTTCCTTCATACGATGTGTTGATGCATTGTGTGAGTAGGAGACGTTTTGTTTCAGGATGAACTTGAGTAATGGGGAAGGGCAAGCCCATACATAACATGTAAGTGGTGAAATATTTCAAAGTGAGTCGGGTGGTGATGGTGAGGAGAAATGATATACTATATCAGAGTTGAATTTAGGGTAACTATTGGATTTGCGTGACTTACACCTATTGCAAAAGGGTACACGACTTGTATTTATGACTTCATTTTCATTTTCTCTCATAGGGTTAACTTCATTTTCTCAACATTTCAAAGATTAAAAACTTGATATTTATGGCTTCCACAGTGCACAAATATTTACAAATAAAAATCTCTGTTGAATCAAAGATATATAAATAATTATTTATAATTTTTTTATCAAAAAAAAGTAGGACATTATTTATGTATTTACATTTATAATTTAAATATTTGAAATTTATAGTTTTCACAATTCAAACTTATTTATAGGGGAAAAAAATAACAAATTTTATTTTAAAAAATCTCTTTTTTATTTACATTTACAATAATTTAAATACTTGAAATTTATGGTTTCGACAATTAACAAGAAAAAATATTACAATTCTTATTTTAAAACAAATCTCTTTTTTTATTTGCATTTACGGTTTTCTTCTGATTGAAGGCTAAGCAAAACTGAAGATGACGAGCTTTAAATTTTCATATTTGTTTTCAATTAAAAAAATATTTAAACAGATTTAAGGCTCCCGTAGTCATTGTTAACAGATTGCCAGTAAAAAGTTGTTGACAAATATTTATTTTAATTGAAAAGTCGCATCTTAGTTTGGATAAATATTTGTGGCAGCTTTTTCTAGAAATCGACATAATGTAAAGTTAAAGAACATTGATGGAAAAATTTTGTTATCAAAACAATACAATTATTATTGCTATCTTATGAACTAAATATGTATTATATTGTATAAGATAAGATATAAGATTTATATGATAAAATTTTAATAAATTAAGAAAATATTTATTCTGTAAAATATTAAGTTTTATTAATTTCATAAAAATAAAAATTTTAATTGATAAAATATTAAGTAGAAAAATGTTATTATGAATTTTCTTCTTGAAAATAAAATTAAGTGGAATTTATCTTTTGGATTTATATTGTCACCGCCCCTTAAATCTTGAAAAATAGTGGTGAGCATTGTTCCCCACATCCCTCTCAAGGGGTGGGCTATAAACAACCTTACAAAAAAATCTAAAATTTAACCTTATTCTCACATATCTACCAATACTTTTTACCATAATTAAAAATGTGATATCTTATCTTTTTATAAAATATTTAATATATAATTTTAAAAAAAAAATTATATAAAAATTATGAAATGTACAAACTGAAATATGCTTTGTCCTCATTAAAAAAGAATGGATTCTTATTATTTTATTTTACTACCTTATATTTATACGAATTATTATTTTTATTTAATATAATATAAAACATTCTATAATAAATATATTTCGCCCTCAAATTTGTTGGATAATACACCATTATTTACTGGAAGACAATTTTAAAACTTAAAAATGTTATTCTGTTGAAATATATTCCGAAATGAATGCCGTACTATTACCTGGTTTTGGTTGTGAGTGCAGAGCAAGCTTAAGAACAAAAGGATTTTAAATCCGGAAATATATTACTGCAACTAGTATCAAATTCAGCAGATTCATTTTTGATGTCAAAGGAAAACAATAGTAATTTATTAATGCGAGTTTATCTGCAATTGATTGCAGGCTGCATAATGTTGGGACCGCTGGCGGATTCATCAGTTGGTCGGAAACGGATGCTCCTGCTTTCCTCGTTCACACTTTCTGTTACCGGAGTTTTAACAGGCCTCTCTCCTAACATCTGGATCTACTCTCTGCTCAGAGCATTCAGTGGCTTCGGAAGAGCTCCAATTGTAACTTGTTGTCTTGTACTCTCTACTGAAATAGTCGGACGCAAATGGAGAGGGCTCATAGGCTTTCTTCTATTCTTCTCCTGCACGCTCGGTTTCCTCTCACTTCCAGCCCTCGCCTACCTCACCCAACTTCACTTTTCCTGGAGGAGGACCTATATTTACTTATCCATACTCCCTCTCGCTTATTCTCTATTCCTGCTGCCTTTAGTTTGGGAATCACCCAGATGGTTAGTGCTACGTCCAGGGAAATCTAACAAGGCCCTACAGAGTTTAAAGAAAATGGCAGAATTGAACGGGAGATCATTGCCAGAAAATGTGAGGATCGAGGACTGCACTAAAGAGAGCCACAGAGATTCGGCATTATCACTTCTGTGGACCACCAAATGGGCTCGAACAAGGCTGGGCTTAACCATGGCAGTGGGCTTTGGAATGGGGTTGCTGTATTATGGAATGCCGTTGGGTTCAGGAAATTTGGAGTTCAATTTATATCTGAGCGTTACATTTAACGCTCTGTCGGAAATTCCAGGGGCCATCATATCCACTGTTTTGGTTGCAAAGGCAGGGCGAAGAAGAGCAATTCTTGTGTTATCATTAACGAGCGGTGTCTTCTGCTTTGTCTGTGCATTCCAAGGAGTAGATCATCACAGGTCAGGGAATAAAAATTGGTGGGAGATGGGGGCAGAATTAGGAGCATTAATGAGCGCAGTGACGGCGTTCAATGTGTTGCTGATATACTGCTTAGAATTGTTTCCGTCGAGTGTGCGCAACTCGGCGATGTCAATGTTAAGACAGGCGATCAACGTTGGAGCCATTGTGAGCCCTGTAATTGTGGTGACTGGTCACAGCGCTCCATATCTTTCGTTTATCATTTTTGGGATCTCAATTATTATGAGCGGTTTGTTTGTCCTGGGCCTTCCTGAAACGAAAGATCGACCTCTCTATGATACATTGGAAGGTCAAGTATGGCAGGAAAATGAGTGCAAGACAAGTTCGGTAGCCCCTCTGCTGTCCTAAAACTGTTCCATCCGAGCAGGTTGATGGGGAATGTGCTCCTCTGTAACACTTCAGTCTCAAATGCAACAATTCTCCCTCCTTTCCTCCTTGCAAAGCTACTAGGAGAGAAAGGTATCAAAGTCGAGCAGGCACACATTATCCTAATAATGTTTTTCATGGAGCATAACACGCAATTTTTCTACTAGCCAGGACTGAACATGTATTATCTAATATTTATATAATTAATATTTTTTTAATATATTTTAAATTTATTATTTTAAATCATTTTAAAATATCATTTTTTTTCCAATTTACAAAATGAATCGAAAAATATTTTTTAAATATTTAATTATAAAATAAATTTCAAATCTTGATATAAAACTATTTTAATACACTTAAATACCAAATTATAATACTCAACTTCCTATACCTTTCACCTATAAGACAATGTATGTAAAACTATTTCAATACCACATGGATACCAAATTATGATATTTAATTTACACTGCCTTTCACCTATAACTCAATGGGTAAGTTCAAAGCACTTCGTGTTAGAATAATTAAAAATTCATTAACTTGCATAAGACACATATAGTCAATCACAACCCACCATTTTTATTTTTATATTCTAATTCGAAGTTTATAATTTTTTTTGAAATATTTTTTTTTAAATAAATCTAAAACCATACACAATTTAAAATCCTTCTACAAAATCCAGTAAACTAAATTAAATGTACCCATTCAAGATAGAGGAGATAGGAGTGGAATAGAAAGAAACTAAGTTCCAAAGTGATGCCCAAGAACATTCAAGAGAAGCAAGCATTCACCTTGCTTTAATCACGCCTTCCAAATTTTAAAACAAATACAACTCATTGTTGAAAACCCAACATCCTCCAATCTTTTCTAGCATTCTCCCTGCTACCAAACCATGAATTTCAAGGCAAGGGCAAACCATCTACCATGCCCAGTTGTCCCCTTCTCTCCCCTTCTCCCAGTATGTAGCATTAGCATTGTATGATTATAATAGGGGCATTGGAAAAGGGACACCGTGGCATTCCCAGATGACAAATTAGGTTCATTGGGCATGTGTGAAATCATTGTAGGTTTCGAAGTTGGTAACTTCCCTCCACATGACACTCCAATGTGCAAGAAATTAAAAAAAACTAATTTTATTTATTACATGCATTTTCCTTGGAATACAATTTTTACTATAATATATTAATTATTTAAAATATAGTATAATATGTAGTATATATATAGGATTACAACAATATAATATATAGAATAATATATTAATTTAAATATAATATAAAATAATAATTAATTATTTATATTTATATTTATATTTATTTATTTATATATATAAATAAGTTAGTTTTGTAAAGCGAATAAGTGTAAGTTGGTATTCATACTTCATTTGAAACTTAAGATCACTGATTTCATCTCACTTTTTATGCATAATGTAGTATAAAAAAATAATTTAATATTTTTAGTGGAGGTGATAATGGAAAATAAGGTTAAGTGTTCCTTCATACGGCATGACAATGTTTTATGCAGGGAGAAGATGTTCTATTTTACAGCAAGCTTGAGCAATGGTGAAATGGTGGGGAAAGGCAAGGCCATATAGAACATAAAAGTCGTGAAAGATTTCAAGATGAACTGTGCAGTGATAATGAGGGGCAATTACAAGTTATTTCAAGTGATGAACTCGATGAACCCTAGGAAGATACATGTTCAAATTTTAATGACATGTGACATCTTTCAAGCAAATTTATAGCATGGACAAACGAAAGCTACAATATAGGCTCTGAGACAAGGCCAAGGCCATAAAGAACATGCAAGTGATAAAATATTTCAATGTGCATTAGGTAGTGATGGTAACTATTGATGATAAGGTATTTTGGGTGATACCATACTCCAGGGCCCCCATATTGTACTCCAAACCCAGGTTCAGGGTAGTGGCTGGATTTACATGGCCTGCATCACTTATTACAAAGTGGCATGTAGCACTGAGGGTGGAAACATGTTTGATTTGTCATTTTCTATAGTTGAAAGTGGACGAGGATGTCATGAGTGTTGATTTGATTGAAATAGGACTCCACATTTGATGTATGGATTGAATCAATGATGCAATGTCGGTAATGTGGTGACAATACATTGAGGTCCCAGAGTCTATCTTATTGCTTCCATTCATTTATGTTACAAATATATTGACACCTAAAAACAAAAAATTACAACCCTTACGTCGTTCCTTACACCATTGGGGTAACTGCTAGTTAAATAATATCTATCTAACATTTAATTGGATAATTGACTTTCCCTTCATTATTTACTAAAATCGAGTAACAAATAAATTTATTTACTCATACCATAGTTTAAACCACTCCCCCTAAAAAAAGTGTTCTTGCATTGTCATGTTTTACTATCCTATCAGTGTTCATGTGGCACAATCACATCCTATGTCAGTTTAAGCTTTTACCAGAGTAGTTGGATTACTTATTATGTGAACTTCGATAGGTGTGTTATGGTGCAATAGCTAAAATGGGTAAGTGAAATTGTTTTATATTTTGACATCAATTAATAGTTTTCTTTACGAGCTTGTTCTTCCCTTGTGAAAAACTTGCAATGGTTTTAATGTGGCCTCCTCCTTGCAATGGATTTCCTAGTCTGGCTTGACCACTTAACTCCCTTGATGTACAGTATTCTCCTAGTAAACATTTTTTTTTGAATGTATACCTAAAGGCATTACATGGAATCATTGAATTATATAGAATGTCGACATCTATGCCCATAGTTTAGAAATAAACATATAGCAAATTTACAGTGTTGAGTAAGCATACATTTAAATTGGTTAGCTCCTTTAGCTAAGTAGCCATGAGTAAGGGGCATCCACACTATCAAAATCACCTAAGGCATAATCCTGGCCTTAACTACTTGACTCTCTGTGTCAGGTATTTAGAAGGATTTGTACCTTGGTAGATGGATATAAGTAACCATCATCCTCACCAGTTGGACTAAAACCTTTTCAATCTCCTAGTAAACATTTCATTAATCATATTGAGAAAACATATTATTGACCACAAAGGACAGTTCACTCAAGTCCATGCATCTAGTGGTGGGTAATTTGTCATCTACATCTCATCAGTTTTCTCTTCTAATGTACATTTTTTATAAAGAGGAAGATTGTGTTGTTTCTTATTTCAAACATCTATTTTGAAGGTATAGGAACAACAACAATAGTTGATTTTTCCCTGTTTTGAGTTATTTGAATATTATAATTTATTTTTAAAATATGGAATTCTTTGTGCTTATAATATATCTATTTAGGTGATTTTTGTTTGATCCCCATATGTTAGAAATATGTTGTATATTTTCCATGTATTTATAGGTACTCATGGTTTCTAAAATCATTGTTTTGATCATATAGTTATGGAAACTATGGTTTTGGTATGTATGGTATTAGTACTTAGAATTTTGGTGTTTATGGTTTATTTATTGATGGGCATATATATACTTTCACATAAAATAAAAAAATAAAACTTGGCAGTGCATTATTTTATTTTAAATGGTTGAGTTAATACAATAAAGGAGTTACTACACTGAGTTTTTTTACTTGAAACAATTTTTTCAAGTAAATTCTTGTCTATTTCATTTCTCTTATGTTTTTTGATAAAAGATTATGTTAGTATTACTTCTCTTGTTTAAGATTATCTTATAATTTTTCTCTTCATTTGATATAAGAACTAGGGTTTAAATTTATCTAAAGAGTTAGGGTTTCTTTAACTTGTGATAAATTATTGTTTGAGTGGTAGTTCTACATGTGAGAATGATTTTGAGTAAAGGAAAATGATGGGAAGCATAAGGATAAAGATTGAAAAAATTAGTAGTTAATATTTTGAGTTGTGGAAGCTCAAGATGGAAGATCTTCTTGTAGACAAATATCAGTGGGTTGTTGTGTCAAGAATGCAACATTTAGGTATGAAGTAAAAAGACTAGGAAAAGATCAATAGGAAGACAAATTTAAGTCAGATTTTATCTATCAAGTTTAGTTTTGTTGAATGTTCTAAAGGATGAAATTTATAAAGATTTGTGGGAGAATTTGGGGTGTTTGTATAAAAAAAATCTCTAGTGAACACATTATTTATTTGGAATAAGTTGTATTCATTGAAAATAAATGATAGTGACTATGTAGTTGAACATATTAATGATTTAAATATTATGGTAAGTTGATTAATTTTTAAAAAAATTAAAGTGGATGAAGAAGAAAAGTGTATTAATTATATTTTTTCTTTACCGAACTCTTAGAATAATTTATTTATGGTAATAACTACTACTGCATCGACATTAAAAATTGAGGATGTAGTGGGAGCCTTATTAACATAAGAAACAAGGTAGAATTCTATTAAAGATTATCAAACAAATGATTCCTTGTTTCTAAGAGGTTGATCCCAAAAAAGAACAAAAATAAATTCAGGACAATCAAAGTCTTATAGTTTTGCTTTGAAGTGAATCACAATGGTTGTGTCTCCTAGAACTAGGTTTTTCAGCTTGTTTAATGAGCAGACAGTGCCAATAGGTTTGGTAGGGAATATGAGCATAAAACTGAGGTGGAAGTAAATACATAATGGGAGATTATGTTGGATAAGGTATAAAGTTATATGGTGGAAGCAAGGGTCGAGTATTCTCAGATCAGAAAAGGTGACATACATCATAGTTAAAGCAATAGTCCAGGGGAGACATATATGTGGTTTGATGGATTAAAGTTTTAGTCTAGGAAGGTAGATCTACTTGAATTTGTGATGAAAAAGGATTTGAAAAACACTAAAGTTCAATGGCAACATGCTTCTCCTGGTAAGGGTTTAATTTTAGACCTTAATGGGTTTTAGGAGGCAGAGGACACCCCCAAATCCTTCGTGGACATGGTTTCCTACTCTAGACAATCTAATGTTGGGAGGAAGCCCCTAATCCCTACAAAATATACTCCTTTGGCTACCTTGGGAAAGAAGGTGATAGAGGCGGTGCTAGATAATGAAAAATTGCTCTCATATAGTGGAGTGATCTAAAAGTTTAATTGTCTTTGGCCAAAATTTTCAAATCTTCAAGTTTGGATCACATATTTATGGTGGTTCCTCATGAAAGGTAAACTGAAAATGTACCCATATGCCAAATGTTTCTTTTTTGTTGTTTTTACCTTAATAGAAAATAGAAAAAAGATTTTCCAAGATCATGTTTGGTCTTGGGATCTAGATTAGCGTATTCTTCTTTGGATGAAACCATAGCTAGATGAATGCACAAAATGGAAAACACAAATCTTGTTTTGCAAAGGGTGTACACCCTTTTATTTGAAAAAAACCATAACATATTTGAATTGGCTTGGTCCTGAAGCTAAAGGGCACATGCCCTTTTCACAAAGGGTGTATACCCCTTTTAGCAAAGGGCATGCACCCTTTGAAACACATGCTTTGGAGGAAAGTTAAAATTTTGAAGGAAATGGTATATGCCCTTTGGTTTAGAATATTTATTGTGTTGGATATTTTTTGTTTCTGTATGGTTGAGTATATATTTAGTAAAATAAATTTTGTTTGTGTTTGATATATTTAGTAAAATAGATTTATATTATAATTATAAGTTTACATTTATATTTCACTAAATATAAAAAATTAAGGTCACTCTACATCTTTTAAAATCAATTCCAAAGCTATAAGAGCTACCATTTAGAAGATAGTTTTTAAAAATATATTATGGGCAATACTCAATTTTAAGAATTTCAGGATTGAAAACTAACTAAAATATTGGAATTATTGAGCTCTAAGTTCATGTATGGATGTCATTGGTTGATATATATATATATATATATATATATATATATATATATATATATATATATATATATATATATATATATATTAAAAATAAAAATAATAAAAAATCAAAATGTTGATTTATGATTTGAGGTGGTAGAGATTTTGTTTTTTGACGTGCCTTGAGTTGGAGGTAGGGTGATGCCAACATCATTGATGATTACATTTATGGAAAGATTACGAGATAGACAGATTCACGATGGATTTTTTGTGTGACATGATCAGAGGATATGAATTTATTTTTGAGGGAAGCCGTGGTTGGTTTTTACATTTGAGTTTTTGGTTGGGTTGTGTTTTTTAGCATGGAACCAGAGTGCATTGAATCGATAAGATGGTCATTAGTTTTTGGTAGAGTGAAAGCAAGAGAGATGGGTTTTTTATGTAACATATCCAAGATGAGATTATTTAATGTCTTCTGGATTCCCATTGTTGAAGTGGCAGAGGTAGTGGAGGAGGTGCTAGGTGTGGAGGTGTTGGCTACTAGTAGGAGAGTGCGAGTCAATTTAGACTTGACATCCCTTTTTACTAGTAATCTATGTTTGGTGGTTTCGGATAGGGACTAGATTAAAGAAATGGTGGAATTCTTTGTTTGGCCGGAGCATAGGGAGGGCTTTTTGTTAGCAATTGACTCGCTTCCTTAGGTCCATTTCTAGTAATGTCTTTCTTAGGTAAAGATGGTTTGGCATTTATTTCACTGTCTATTTTTTGCCCTTTGGAAGCTAGATTCTTGTCTTTGGTTATTCTGATGAACAAAATAAGGAATGGGCTAAGGGTATAACTATGCCTATTATTGAAGATTTGTTACTTTCAATTCCATAATTGGAAGTCTAAAGGGCTCAAATATGGACACTAGAAAAATTGAAATAAATTAAGTGGTTGGTGAGAGGAGTGTTACGAGGTCTGTTTAAGGAGCCTCCATGCTAGAGAGGAAAGATAAAAGTGAATTTGGATCAGGGGATATGCAAGAAAAGGTTAAAATTTCTATAGGTGGAGGCTATTGTGGGTTCAAAGTTAGGAAAAGAGCTAGAAATTTTCTATCCAACTTCAGGGAAAATTGGTTAGGAAGAGCTTGTTTCTTGATCAAGGAAGAAATCCAATATGTTAGATTCAGGTAAGATGGTGGATAGTGATGGTAAGGTCATTGAAGAAATTATTCTGGATTAATAACCAGAATATCTATAGACTAGTTTGTGGCAGAAAAGTGGGATTTTATTTTGTATAACTATCTTTCGTTTTTTGTTGATATTCTAAATTTCAGCAATATATGTTTTCAAAAACTTCTAAAAATATGGTTGTTTTCTCCTAGTCAATGCCTTAACAACTTATGTTGTTAAGCCAGACCAACTTGGTTTATATGGCATATATGTTTTTGGGACAAGGACCCCTTAACCTTGATATTGAGCTAAAAATAATAATATATTATATATATGCATAATTATTAATAATATATATTATTATGTATGGCAGTTCAATAAGCCATCAAATTTTAGCTAATAGATCTCATCACATGTCGAGATAGGATTGGATTGGAGTCCCATGATGAGGAGTGACGTTCAATGATGAGATGAGACAATGATCATTTTAAAGACATTTAGAGTACAAGTGGCAACATCTATATTCTATTTCAAATAACTATGTTTACACGAAGTCTAAGAAAATTAAATCCACCTAAATTATTAATAATATCTATAATAACAATTAGGAATATTACTCGCATATACTTATCTCATTCATTCATAGTTATAGTACATTTTTTTACACATTTGCATTATAAAATATTATTTTAAAAAAACATGAACACATTTATTTCAAAGGTTGTACCTAATTTGAGATACATCTAAGATAGAGTATGTAGAAATTGATATGGATTTGAACCTAGGGCCAACAAACTACAAAAAAATGGTAGTTCTTGTGGTCCTGATAGTAATTTTACCTTTATTCTAATCACTAAATAAATAGAAGTGTGCACTATTTTTATGGATATAGTGGCTTCTATTAATTTTACTAAGAGTGAGAATGGGAAAATCTTAGAAATATATGTATGTGTATCTATTTTCATATCACATCGTACACCGATCGATTAGCTTATATAAGAGACATATTTCATTGAAGAAATATTTTCTATTTTTTGGTCTAATTGATTTTTAATTCATCCAATTAGTTTTTATATAGTTATAATAATCAAAACTTTAACCTAATTAGTTGAAGAGTCATCTAAATTGACATGTAGTACATCTCTACATTTTAAGAGGCTTTGTTAGATATTTGACCTATTTTTTCATTGCGATGATACATGTTTCAATCATGTGTTGGTTAATTAAAATAATACAACAGAAGCCACAGATTTTAGTGACAAATGGGACATGTCAGTAAATATTTATTTGAACGTCTTCAAGTCCATCACTTAGAATACATTGTCATTTCTCCTCACCTTCATCGTTTAAAACATCTTGAAATATTTTACCACTTTCATGCTTTTTATGGAGGAGATATTTTGTTTTATGGTGAACTCGAGCAATGATAATTGGTGCGGAAGGGTAAGATCATAATGAAAATGAAAGTGGTGAAAGATATCAAAGTGAGTTGGGTGGTGATGGTGAGGTGAAATGACAAAGTATTTTAATGTGAGAGCATATTATATATTCAACGGATCTTCTAAAAATACAAAAAATACCCCCACTATCAATTTACACAAGTTTAAAACTAAATTGAAAAAAAATATAATTATGTTAACTATATAAAACTTAATTAGATAACTCTAAAACTAATTTAAAAAATAACATTTCAAATAAAATTCATATGAAAAAGTTATACTCATTTCAAGTTTGAAATTATTTTACTTTTTTAATTTTTTTTAATAAGTTTTAATTTATATTTTTTACTTTATAACAATAAAATAATATAAATATATGTTTTTAAAGTTTGAAATTATTTTACTTTTTTAATTTTTTTTATAAGTTTTAATTTATATTTTTTACTTTAAAACAATAAAATAATACAAATATATATTTTTATTAAAAAATTAATTGTACAAAACTAAAATTAATTAAATCATGCAAAAAGGCCAATAATGGATAGATTATAACCTTGATAACATTTGTTCCAAATGTATGTTTTTAAACTGAAATTTCAAATGTTATGGATGTAATTTGGTGGGGTCATAATCACTTCAAGAAATATATATATCTATCTATATATAATTAAATTAGTGTAATAATTATTCTAAGAGTTAAAAAAATTCACAACTTTTTCTTCAAAATTCCATTTAAAGTGAATTCCTATATGTTATGGACATGGTATGGTTGGAATCACTTCAAAAAACTTCAAAACCTATAAATCTAAAAAAAAATTCTCAAAGGTGCCAATAAGACTACAATCATCCCTGAAGCTCAAATTGAATAAAAGCAAAGGGATGAAGCTTTTATAATAAAAAACAAATTTAAGTCATTTAAGACATATATTAAATTTTAGAATAAGTCCATGTTAACAAAAACAAATTTAAGACATTTACCTACGGTGTAAATTAGAATAACTGCCAAATATATTAAAATATAAATGTGAGTGGGTCATTTTGTCTTTCTCGTGATAATATAAATGAGTCAATTTTCATTTTTTTATTTCAATTTTATATATAGATAAGTAATGAAGTTAAAAACAAGGGTTGTGTAATCATTAGTCATTAACTTTAAATTGAAATTTGTTTATGGTTGAGTATTTGACCATAAATATAATAATTACAATGTAACTAGTCTTGTTGTTAAATATTTTATATCTAATTGCATATAATTGAATTAATTAAATTATATTTGTAAACATGTATTTAATGGATGGTAATTTTCCAACTATATTACATAATTAAATTACAAAACATTAATAATATTTATTCATAACTAATAAATGTTACTTAACATTAATAAATCATAATTGAATATAAAATTAATGTTATATTGATATTACATTGTCATATGAAAAGTAATATATAAATATATTGATATGTTAGAGAATTTAATTAATAAATTTTGTAATATTATTATCATTAAGATTTTTATAATATAATTTAATAATTTATTTTATTAGTA
The DNA here is from genome assembly GCA_037957365.1 of Torreya grandis. Lineage (NCBI taxonomy): Eukaryota > Viridiplantae > Streptophyta > Pinopsida > Cupressales > Taxaceae > Torreya > Torreya grandis. The sequence continues at coordinate 2,655,611 of JARHVA010000009.1, forward strand.
TATAATTATTTAAATTTAAAATTTAAATTAATAAATTATTTTTATTATATTATAGAGAATTAAATTATTCAAATTAATGATCTTATTTTAAAATGAGAAACATATATAATTATAAAGATTTAAATTGTTATAGTCATAAAGAAGATAAAAGATTTTACAAATTTTTAAATATTAATGATATAGTTGAAAATTACAATATTAATATTAAAAATGAAAAACATTCATAATTTTTAAAATATACTTTAATAAATAATTTATTTATAAAAATAAGTAGCATTTATAATAAAATATTACCTAAATAATATTTATAATAAAATTTTGTTGAGTTGTGGAGCTAAAAGCTTCACCAATGAGCAAATGCAGAGGTTGTTGGGTTACATAGTAACCAACGTCGGTCATAACCTGCCGACATCAGTTATGCATCGGCTGACATCGGTCATCTCTAGACAGACATCGACCAGCATCGGTCATCTGTGCGTTCCCAGAATTCTATTTTTTTGGAGAACAATTAGTTTGCATGTAAAGACTAAATTTAGTCTTGAGTCTACTTTTCTATTTTTGGCAGGACAGATTTGAGCCTTTGATTAAGAGGTGGATCTAACGGTGGAGAATGCATGGCTCATGGAACCCTAGTGTTGTAGTTTACTATATAATAGGGTTAGATCCTCATAACATGTAAGGGAATAACAATTCAAGTAATTGAGTTGATTGTAATTGATAGAGAGAGAGAGAACTCTTGAGGGAGAATTAATGTACATCTTCGAGGTGTGAGAAGAGAGAGATTTCTTCATTTTATTTCCTTTTGGAAGAGTTTAATACAAGATTGGTTGTTTCTCATATATCCTATTCTTTGTTGTTTCTGATTTCTAGTTACTTATTACTTCTAGTTTAATTCCGTGTTTAGTTGCTTATATAAAAGTAATCAATTGTACTCTAAGTTCCTAACAAGTGGTATCAGAACCATGTGTAGATCCTAACAAGTGGTATCAGAGCCAGGTTGAAGAAAAACTCAGAGCGAGGTTAGTGTTTATTGATTACAGAATTCACTCACAGGGGTTTCTGATTGAGTGAGAGCAAAGCAATGGCAGAAGAAAGTAAACTAAGAATGGAGAAATTCAATGGCAAGAATTATCAATTATGGAGGATGCAAATAGAAGATTATCTGTATCAGAAAGATCTGTACTTACCGTTGGGTGGGGTTTCAATGAAGCCCAAAGATATGAAAGATGAAGAATGGAATGTTCTTGATCGAAAGGCTCTTGGATCTATAAGGTTGAGCCAAGCAGCTTCTTTGATTTCCAACTTATCATAGGCAAAGACAACAGTAGAGTTAATGGATACTTTGGCAAATTTATATGAAAAACCCTTAGGTTCGAATAAGGTATATCTTATGAAGCAATTATTTAATTTGCAAATGCAGGAAGGTGGATCTTTATATAGTCATCTTAGTGATTTCCATGGATTAGTAAATCAGTTAAATTCAGTCAAAATAGTTTTTGATGATGAAATTAAGGCTCTCTTAATCTTATTTTCTTTACCTGAAAGTTAGGATAGTTTGGTAATGGCAGTTAGTAATACTGCATTTGCTTAAAATATCTTGAAAGTTGATGATGTTGTTAGTGTAATCTTGAATGAAAAAATTTACAGAAAGAGCACAGGGAAAACATCAAATAATGCTTTAAGTGTTGAAAGCAGGGGATGGCAAAGAGAGAAGGGCAAGCAAGGGAAATCAAGGTCAAAGATGGGAAGTAGTTCGAAATCCAAAAATGGAAGTATAACCTACTGGAATTGTGGAAAAAAAGGACATGCAAAGAAAGATTGTTGGTTGAAAGAAGATCAGCATGAAGGTAATAAAGAAGCAAATGATGCAGGTATTGTTGCACAGGATGCTCTTATATTTTCTTTGGATAGTCAGGTAGAATCATGGGTTTAAGATTCTGGTGCTTCTTTCCATGCAACCCCAAATAGAGAACTTTTCAATGATTATGTCCATGGAGACTTTGAAAAAGTTTATTTAGGGGATGGTGAGCCTTGTCAAATTGTTGGCAAAGGAAAAGTGTAGCTGAAATTACAGAATGGCAACACATGGGTGTTGAAGGATGTCATGCATGTACCCATCCTGAAGAGAAATCTAATTTTTGCAAGAAAGTTGGGTGATGAGGGTTGCACAGTAACTCTCACAGCTAAATCTTGGAAAGTTTTCAAGGGTGCACTTGTATTAGCTAGAGGTAAGAAAGTAGGTACACTTTATATATCTACTTGTATTACTGATTCTCCTTCTGTTTTATCTACTTCATATGTAGATGCAAAGATGTGGCATTATAGGCTTGGTCACATGAGTGAGAAGGGAACAGATATTCTTAAGTCAAAAGGTAAGCTTTCAGATTTGAAAAGCATAGATCTAGATTTTTGTGAGCATTTTATCTTTGAAAAATAGAAGAAAGTGAGGTTTCTCAAAACTGGGTCAACAAAAAAGAAGCACAAGTTGGAGCTTGTTCACATAGATGTGTGGGGACTAGCTCAGGTAGCTTCTATTGGAGGATCACAATATTATGTTTCTTTCATTGATGATACTACAAGAAAGGTATGGATTTATTGCATAAAGAGGAAATCTGATGTTTTTGACATATTTAAGAAATGGAAAGCCTTGGTTTTCAATGAGAAGGTGATGTACAGTGATCAGCTCAAGAGGCTGAATAATTCTGAGCAGGGCAATCTTGATTTGGCCAAGGTTATGATCCAAAATGAGCTCGCGGGTAAAAATCATCACTCACAAGAAAACACAGACACCGACTTCAGTCAGGTAGAGACCGACGTCGATCAGACAGGAACCGACGTCGATCAGGTGAAGACCAAAGTCAGTGATGTTAGGCAGGTGAAAATTGATGTCGGTTAGATGGCAACCGATGTCGGTCAGGTCGGTCAGGTGGCACTGACATCGGTCGGGTGCAGACTGAGAGATGACTGGGATTGGTCACTGTCAGAACAAAATTTGGGCGGACAACACGCTGTCAATGAGTCTCAAATGCCCATGAAGAGGTCCGAAAGGGTAAGTAAACCTTCAATTCGTTATTCTCTTTCTTTACACTACTTGTTGCTCACTAATGGTGGAGAACCAAAATTTTTTGATGAGGCAATGTAGGTAGAATCCAAGAAACAGTGGGGAGTATGGCATGAATGAATAAATTGATTCCTTGAAAGAGAACCAAACGTGGGATTTGGTAGAGTTGCAAGCTGGAAAGAAAGCACTGAAAAACAAATGGGTTTACAGGTTAAAGGAAGGAGAGAATGAACAAGTGAGACATAAGGCCAGGTTATATGGTCTTAAGCAAGCTCCAAGACAATGGTATTTGAGGTTTGACAGGTTTATGACAGAGCATGGCTTTAGTCAATGTCAATCTGACCATTGTGTTTATTTTACCAATTTGGATAATAGTAGCTACATTATCCTGTTACTATATGTAGATGATATGCTTGTTACAGGTTCACACATGTAGGATATTACTGAGCTAAAGGTAAAATTAGCTCAGACATTTGCCATGAAGGATTTAGCAAAGAAAATCCTTGGCATGAGTATTAAGAGAGACAGAAAAAATCACAGTTTGATTTTGTCTCAAAACGATTATGTGAATAAGGTGTTGGAGAGGTTCAATATGCAGGTTGCAAAATCGGTAAGCACACCTATGGCTAGACACTTCAAGTTGAGCAAAGAACAGTGTCCTAAATTACATGATGAGGTTGAGTACATGGTATGTACTAGACCTGATATTGCCTAAGCAGTGAGAGTTGTCAGCAAGTTTATAGCCAATCCAGAAAAAGAACACTGGAAAAAAATTTAGTGGATTCTCAGATATCTGAGAGGGACCAGCAATAGACATTTATGCTATGGAGGGTCAAACACTTCTCTACATGGGTATGTAGATTCAGATATGGCAGGTGACTTGCATGGCAGGAGAAGCACCACAGGATATGTGTTCACTGTTGGTGGAACGGTGGTTAGCTGGATTTCAAAGTTGTAGAAGGTTGTTGCCCTATCTACTACAGAGGCAAAATACATTACAGTCACAGAGGCTAGCAAGGAAATGATATGGATGACTCGGTTCATGGAAGAGTTGGGAAAAGAGCAAGAGAGTTGTAGATTGTACAGTGATAGTCAAAGTGCAATTCATTTGGCAAAGGATTCAGCCTTTCATTCAAGAACCAAACATATGCAGCTTATGTACCACTTCATTAGACAGGTATTGGAGGATGGACAATTGAAGCTAGAAAATATCCATACGGATAAGAACCCTGTTGATATGTTAATAAAGCCGGTAACAAAGCAGAAGTTGAATCTTCATTCAACTTTTGTTGGTCTTCAAGATTGAACTTGAAGATGGAGAAACAAGCTAGAGGATGTTGCTGTACAGGTACAGGTGCAGTTGTTTATCTCCAAGTGGGAGATTGTTGAGTTGTGGAGCTAAAAGCTTCACCAATGAGCAAATGCAGAGGTTGTTGGGTTACACAGTAACTAACGTCAGTCATAACCTGCCGACATCGGTTATGCATCGGCCGACATCAATCATCTCTAGACAGACATCGACCGGCATCGGTCATCTGTGCATTCCCAGAATTCTATTTTTTTGGAGAATAGTTAGTTTGCATGTAAAGACAGATTTGAGCTTTTGATTAAGAGGTGGATCTAATGGTGGAGAATGCATGGCTCATGGAACCCTAGTGTTGTAGTTTACTATATAATAGGGTTAGATCCTCATAGCATGTAAGGGAATAACAATTCAATTAATTGAGTTGATTGTAATTGATAGAGAGAGAGAGAACTCTTGAGGGAGAATTATTGTACATCTTCGAGGTGTGAGAAGAGAGAGATTTTTTCATTGTATTTCCTTCTGGAAGAGTTTAATACAAGATTGGTTGTTTCTCATATCTCCTATTCTTTGTTTCTAATTTCTAGTTACTTATTACTTCTAGTTTAATTCCGTGTTTAGTTGCTTATACAAAAGTAATCAATTGTACTCTAAGTTCCTAACAAGTGGTATCAGAGCTATGTGTAGATCCTAACAAATTTGACAAGTTCAATAATTAATTAATATTTTAAATTTTTCTATAATAAACACTTACATTTCTGACTCTTTACTATAGAGGTCGAGGACAAACTTAAAATGATTACACACCTAACCTAACCTCTTCTTTTGTTTAGGTCATCCATTTCCTTCCCTGAATGCAAGACTATTCACTTTTCTTTCCTTCCCTAAGTGTATCGCAGCTTCCGTAAGCGTGTAAGGATGACATTCCTCATGTATGATTATTAATCTCTCTCTCTCTCTCTCTCTCTCTCTCTTTTAACCCAGAGGTATCTCTGATTCTAATTGAGACATTGCAACTCTATCCAACGATCTTTATTGGGGTGAACGAAGACAAGACTAATCCTCTAGAGGTTGCTGATGGAATCCACACACACCAAATAACCTTGAAAATCTGAGCAATGAGATTATTACTCTTTTTTCGTTAAAACATGATTATTAATCTTAATAAATATTCATTGTATTTTTATCTATGAAAACTTGAACTTTTATTGAAAATAGAAGTTTAGTAGATGTTTAGCTAACATTTTATTGTGAAGGTTTATATGTCCTAATCAGAGTAATAAGTTTGTTTGTCTTATTGTGATCATTTAGTAATATCGATTATAGTTATTGGTATTGTTAATGAGATAGGATGTGGTTAATAAGATGCCAAAAACTCCCTATGGAAAGTGGCAACGGGGTACAATTTTTGTTACATCTTTTTCTAATTTTTTCCATAGCTCCATTCATCTAGACTATCTAACCTCGAATAAAGTATAAATTCATTCATGTAAAAAATTTGAAGGGGAAAATTCAGCATTCATATGAGATGCAAGTACCAATGTGACACTTTCTAAATAATATATCATCGATATACTTATTTATATGCGACTAAACTCAAAGAAAAAAGAAAGGTAAAAATACATTGTCCTTTTATCTTTATTTTACACACCCACAATGAACTTTGGAAACAAAATGTGGATGAGTAGGGTTTTAACAATTATGACAATAGTCTTTCCTTAATATGGGAGTAAATTTTGTAATCATGTTACTATTCAAGAATTAGGGAAAAATACTATATGAAACCATGATATATTAACATGGATATGGTCTAAACTTTCGTGTTATCTCACGTACTTATTGTAAAGGTATAGTATTATTATTTTTGTTGTAGGTATTGATTTTTGTCAATGAAATTATGGAGTTAATGTAAAGCTTCTTCTATTAATTTTTTTCAGTTTTATAATATTTATGGTTGCCTTTTAATAATTTATTATTATTTTTATTAAAATTAAACAATTATTAATTTGCTTGTCCAATGTCTAGTAAGAAGATTTATGTTGGCTTTAATTTTTTAAACTATTTATGGTTCGACTATAGACATTAGTGGCAACAACACCAGTAGGGACAAATCACTGCTCTACTAGCGTTATTACTTATAGCATATTCTTGCAACCACTTACGACTTTCCAAGTACTAACTAAGGGAACCCTATTTGTAGTCACGTCTTCATATGGTTGGATTATTATTGTTATTCAACTGCTACGACTTACCATGCCATGCTATTGTTACAAATTTATTTTAACACCTTTTGGAGATAAATTTGAATGTTGCTAGGTGAAACTGCATATGCTTTCATTTGTTTATTAAACTAGATGCACACACATAATACATATGAAACAAAATATTTATCTATTGTCAATAAACATTTGAAAGATGGAAAACTTCAAAATTTGCTGAAATTTACACAATATTATAACAAAAAACACAAAAGTATAGCATTCAGATAATTTATTTCACAACATTTTAGAGAGAGATGTCAATGGCTATTTCCCCACTCTTCCTTTGGGGCTTCACCAAATAGTCTTTTTATATTTCTATTTGCTAAAGGGTGTAGACAATCTATAGTAATATAGAAAGGCAATTAAAATTATAAGAACTAATCTACCTATAATATGTGACAGACACACTTCTCCTTTAAACAATTTGTATATAAAAATTTGACTCACCTATGTCAATGTTTTGTATACACAATTGCCCTTCTTTGAAGCACACAAACAATTTTGCCATCTTTTTTGTTTAATAAAATACCCAAAGTTCATTTTTTAAAATAAGTAAATAATTTTTTTATCCCAAAGTTTTATTAAAAATGCAAACATATAAATTGTGCCATTTCATGTGACCTGCTCTCAACACTTTAGGAGCCATCAAAACTAGTAATTTTATATTATATTCATTTCAATACCTGGTTAAATGTAGTGCAATCTTAAAATTCTCAATATTTTCCCTTACAAGTTATCAATATTGAAAGAATAGACTGAAGTCATTGTCAACTTCAGAAATAGACTACACAGACATTGACTACTGCTAAGGAGGTATTCATTACAACCTATTTTTGTAATTAGTGAAAAGGCCTTGTTTTTGTAATTTGTCAAACTAAATGTAGGTACTAATATAGACCTTTGATCTCTTTATAAATAGTATAATATTTAATAAAATAGGTTATAAAAATCATGAAAAATGTTCCTTCAACATCTATTGTAACTACACCAACATTTAACATCCAACCATACATGGTAAGTACTATGATTATAATGTAACTCTTGTTTACTAACATGGACAATAAGGTACTTGGATTGAATACCTTTACATTTTATTAAATTTATTTACTTTCAAAATCCTATAATTAGTATAGATTTAACCTAACTTTAATGCTAATGTATGCATATTTGGACCCTTGCACTAGACATGTAAAAAGAAATGTTTTGTGTTTGGAGCCATTATGACAATCTTGTGTAATAAATCCATTAAACTAGAACATCTCTACAGTCTTGTGGTGAGTAATATCCCACACGCCTTTAGGCTTATAGTTCGATGGAACATAAAATTGTAAGACTGTGCGATCCATCACAGACATCGACCTCTAATGTTTATGTTTGGATCGACTGCATTAATCTTATGTAATAAATACATTTGACTAGTACATCTCTATAGTCTAGTGGTGAGTAGTATCCCACATGCCTTTGGGCTTATAGTTCGATGGAACATTAAATGATAAAATTATGTGGTCTTTCACAAACATCGACCTTTGATGTTTTGTGTATGGAGCCACTACAACAATCATGTGTAATAAATCCATTTGACAAGTACATCTCTACAGTCTAGTGGTGAGTAATATCCCACATGCCTTTGGGTTCATAGTTTGGTGGAACATAAAATTATAAGACCGTGCAGTCCACCATAGAGATCAGCCGATGATGTTTTATGTTTGGAGCCACTGCGGCAACCCTGTGTAATAAATCCATTTGACTAGTACATCTCTATAGTCTAGTGGCGAGTAATATCCCACATGCCTTCAGGCCCATAGTTTGGTGGAACATAAAATCGCAAGACTGTGAGGTCCATCATAGACATTGACCTTTAATGTTTTGTGTTTGGATCCACTGCAACAATCTTGTGTAATAAATCCATTCAACTAGTACATCTTTGTAATCTAATGGCAATTAATATCTCACATGCCTTCAGGCTCATAGTTCAATGGAACATAAAATTGCAAGACCATGCAGTTTATCACAGACATTGACATCTGATGTTTTATGTTTAGAGCCACTATAATAATCCTTTGTAATAAATTCATTCTATTAGTACATCTCTACAGTCTAGTGGCAAGCAATATCCCACATGCCTTTGAGCTCATAGTTTGGTGGAACATAAAATCACAAGACCGTACAATCCATCATAGACATTAGCCTCTGATGTTTTGTGTTTGGAGCCACTATAGCAATCCTATGTAATGAATCCATTTAACTAGTACATTTGTATAATCTATTAGAAAGGAATATCCCACATGCCTTTGGGCTCATAATGCAGTGGAACATAAAATCTCTAGACTGTGTAATCCATCATAAACATCAACCTCTGATGGTTTGTGTTTAGAGACACTATAACATTCCTATGTAATAAATCCATTCAACTAATACATACTACAGTCTAGTGGTGAGTAATATCCCACATGCATTCTAGCTCATTGTTCAGTGGAACATAAAATTACAAGACTATGCGGTCTATCACAGATATCAACCTCTAATGTTTTTTATTTAGAGCCACTACATTAATCTTGTGTAATAAATCCATTCAACTAGTACATATCTACATTCTAGTGGTGAGTAGTATCTCACATACCTTTAGGCTCATATTTTGGTGAAAACTAAAATCGCAAGATCATGTGGTCCATCACAAACATCGACCTCTGATGTTTTGTGTTTGGAGCCACTACAACAATCCTATGTAATAAATCCATTCGACTAGTACATCTCTACAGTCTAGTGGCGAGTAATATCCCACATGCCTTTGGGCTCATAGTTTGGTGGAACATAAAATCGCAAGACTATGTAGTCCATCACAAACATCAACCTCTTATGGTTTATGTTTGGAGCCATTGCAATAATCTTGTGTAATAAATCCATTCGACTAGTATATCTATACACTCTAGTGGTGAGTAATATCCCATATGCCTTTAGGCTCATAGTTTGATGGAACATAAAATCTTAAAAATGTGTGGTCCATAACAAACATTATCCTCTAATGTTTTGTGTTTAGATCCATTACAACAATTATGTGTAATAAATCCATTTGACTAGTACATCTCTATAGTCTAGTGGTGAGTAATATCCCACATGCCTTCGAGCTCATAGTTTGGTGGAACATAAAATCATAAGATCATGCAGTCCATCACAAACATCGACCTCTAATGTTTTGTGTTTCGAGCCATTATAGCAATCTTGTGTGATAAATCCATTCAACTAGTACATCTCTACAGTCTAGTGGCAAGTAATATCCCACATGCCTTTGGGCTCATAGTTTGGTAGAACATAAAATCACAAGATCATATGGTCCATCATAGAATCAACCTTTGATGTTTTGTGTTTAGAGCCACTTCAACAATCCTGTGTAATAAATCCATTCGATGATTGCATTTCTATAGTCTAGTGGTTAGTAATGTCCTGCATGCCTTTGGGCTCATAGTTCAGTGGAACCTAAAATCGCAAGACTATGTGGTCCATCATAGACATTGGCTTCTGATGTTTTGTGTTTGGAGCCATTGCAATAATCTTGTGTAATAAATCCATTCAACCAGTAAATCTCTAAAGTCTACTGGTAAGTAATATCATCACATGCCTTTGTGCTCATAGTTTGGTGGATCATAAAATTGTAAGACTGTGTGGTCCATCACAAATATCAACCTCTAATGTTTTGTGTGGAGCCACTACAACAATCTTGTATAATAAATCCATTCGACTAGTAAATCTCTATAGTCTAGTGATGAGTAATATCCCACACACCTTCGAGCTCATAGTTCAGTGGAACATAAAATTGTAAGACCATGCAATCTATCACAGACATCGGCCTCTGATATTTTATGTTTGAAGCCATTGCAACAATCCTATGTAATAAATCCATTTGATTAATACATTTATACAATATTAAAGTTAAGAAATACATTTTTTATTCTCTAAATATGTTTGTATAGAGTGAGACAAAAAAAAAAAAAATTAATTAGATCATGGTGAAGGTATTTTTGGAATTCACCAAAAGTCCACCTCAGTGCATGTGAGATATTGTGAATTAAAATGGAAGTGAAGTTTGTGAGGTGGGGAGACATTTATCATTGGAGTGGAGGGGCCCTTGGGAAAGTGTCAATGGGCCACCATGGCATCGAGTTAGAACATGTCAAAAACTTAGGCTTATGCCCATATATTTTTCTCTCCTCCCCAACATGACGTGTGTACTCTGGTAATGATCGATGCACCATCTATTGGACTCATAATTTTCCATTTTGAGATCCAAGGATCCCAAAAAAATTGAGAGTATTTAGATTAGCTAATTGTAATTTAAATAATTTTATAAAGAAATCAAATTAAGTTTACATATCATAATATGTACATATAAAAATTTAAATTAAGATAAAATCCCCACAAAATATATATCTATTAATTAAGAAAAAAATTAAATCCAGTAAAATCTTTTTCACTTCACTTATTCTCTTTATGAAATTACTTCAGAAAATGTTCAAACACATTTACATTTGAATAATTCACAATGTTATAGTGTTCTTTCATCTATATTTTACACAAAAGTAATATATAATTAGCGAATGGTTATAACTGAGTGGTTATATCTTTTCACTTTTATAACTAAATTAATTAACTTTTATATATATTTTTATACTTATAAGATTATATTTTCATAATATAAATTTTAATTTTTTGTTGTAAATAATATAATAAATATGACATTTATTATTTGTATTGTAGAACAATGTAGATCACTAAAATAACCCCACAAATATTAATATTTCAATACTCCTCTTAATTTTTAGTGGGGATACATGTCAGAGTCATCTTTTTATACAACATAAATTATAATTTATAAATTATCCATGATGAATTTAGGCTAGCATATAACACTTGAAGGATTTAAACACCTTCATCATGTTAATATCATTTTTTTATATAAAAAGTTTTAGATTTCATAAACCACACAAGGTGATTTAGACTAGCATGATAGTGTGACTACATTCCACACTTTATCATAGATAAACTTACAAGTATTTAGAGCCTTCTATAATATAAAGACCTCCATTACAAAAAAATATTTTATTACTAGATACACCGTAAACTCACATAAAGTGAAGTTAACTTCAAAATCATATAGGGTGACTTTATACAATACTTTTACAATAGAGAATAAGTATAGAAAGGAAAATAAATATATCATTTTTAGTAGGTACCCCTCAATAATTTTTTTGAGAAGCCCAACATTGTTAATTGGTTAATAAATATTCATGATTATTAACATTTTCATATGAAAAAAAATCATGAAAATTTAATTAATTTAATAATAATAATAATAAATTATCATTATAAAAGCTTTTAACTTAATATAGTAAAAAACTAATTTCTTTTTAAATTTTTTAATTTAATATAATGAAATGTAATTTATTATAATGAATTTTATAAAAATTTAAAAATTTAATTATTTATTTTTATTTTATATATATATATATATATATATATATATATATATATATATATATATATATATATATATATATTTATGATTATATAATATTTTATTATTATTACTATTTTTAATATAATCATATATTTTAAATTAATATACTTGAAAATATTTAATTTTGAGTGTTTATAATTTTTTTAAACAAATATTTATCTCTTCTTCGAGTGTCCCTCGAGCTTAACACTGTTTAATTGGTTGAGCAATCACCTTAACATGGTCTGGGTCAAACTGAACAATATCATGGACCTCATTGTGCAATGGAATTCCCCTTGGAATCTCCCTTCCCTTATCTTCCTTTGGCGTCTTGCTCTCCCCCATTGGTTTTGGTGTGTCTAAAAAATTTGTAATGACAGACTCTTCCTTAACAAAAGATACCAGTCAAAAGGTGTCTTCCTTTGCCTTTTCTAGACCATTTCAAAAAACTAGAAATCCTTTCCCCCAAAGACAAAGAACCTACCCCCTATGCCTTGTGAATCTTCAAAAATTGAGATATTAAACATGTGTTACATTCTCCCTCGAAATATTTAATCCACAAGCACACTAAATGGAAGGCTCCACCAGAAGGTTGGGTGAAATTGAATTTCAATGGTACCTCCAAAGGCAACTCGGGTCCTGCAGGTGGAGGAGTTATAAAGAATTTAAAAGGGGATATGGTGGCTGCTTATGCGGGTCCCATGGGAACTCAAACAAACCACCTAGTAGAGGCCAATGTGTCTCTCTAGGGTTTACAGTTGGTGTCAAGAATCAATCGTAATAGGATAATTACGGAGGGCAACTCCTTGAATATTCTAAATGCCTTGGAAGGGAAAATAACCCTCTCTCATACCATCAAAAACATCATTGACGATGCCAAACAACTAATAAAGGGCATGTCTCACTTCCAAATTATCCACACTTGTAGGGAAGGAAATGGGGTGGCTGACCTCCTTGCTAGCATTGGACTCGGTCTCCACTCTTTAACTAACTATCATAGTGCAAGTAGCATCCCCATCAATTTTCTTAATGTCTTACAGGCTGAAGGTATCAATGCATGTCAAAATCATCATGTCTCTGCACATGTATGATCTTAGTTCAGAGGGGTGGATCTTATTTACGTTGATCCATAATTATTTCTATAGAATGGGACTTAATTGATATAACAAGTCTTTAATGGGCTTCCCAAACCATTTTTATTTCTTTTAAATCTATTGCATCTAGAAACTTCCTCCTTATCACATCGGCTCTGCATACACCGATTCGATGGGAGGTGACAGAGATAGATTGGAACCCACGTCCTGTAAGGATGTTTGTGTCCAAAAAGAGTTTGAAAAAAGATGAAATGTGGGGGTCTTACAGAGTTCATGGAATGAGTCACAAAGCACAATGCAAAGGTTTCCTGTGAATTTGATTTGGCTTGGAACAAGCGAAAAGTGACCATCCACGACATCAGAATTAATGTGACTAGGGAATTGATCAATGAAACCCCTGGCATGTCATGTGAAGGTAGCAAGGTGTTCAAGGACCAATCAAAAAATAAGAGCAGTTACAACACTTTTTGAAGACAAATGATTTTGTGCAAATGGACAAAAAAGGCTTTCCATAGATTGATCTCCTGCGCTACTAGCTCGACATTTATCTTCAAGTCATGCATTACATAGCTTGAAGGTAAATACAATCTTATATTTTTCCATTATTTTATGCTACTAAATGATTTCATTAGCTACAAAATTAGTTTGCCTTACTTTCTAATAAAGTCCCTCGAAAGCATTATCTTACTACATCAAGTGAATGGCTCTAATCCCATCCTCCACCAAGGTTTGATTCTCCGACTTATCAAGCATGGTTAAACCCTCCATGGTCGGGAGGTTCCCCTTGTGGGATCCTACTCTAAAGAGGACTCCCTGATGGAGGATCCCATCACGGGATCCCACTAGACCTCTGCGCTCTCCCCTCAGGATATCCTGTCCAAGTCCCCCTTTGATGACCTCCCACTTAAGTTGTTTATTCCCAAACCTAAACCTATATCTCTCAATGTGGGTACCCAAATAGAGACTTCTTGGAAAGGGAAATCTGTTTTAATTGATGAAATTGAAAGGAACAAATCACAACTGGAGATCTTTAACTCTAAGGTTCAACAAGCAGGGATGGCCCTTGCCAAACTCATTCAGGACTAGAACTCTTTGCACAGTCAAGCCGAATCCTTAATTCAAGCCTTTGTTCAGTCTAATCAAACCATCCCATCCCCTATCATTCAGTCACCTAAAGCTTTAAGATCTTCCCTCCGGGTTCCCCCAAAATAGTCTTCCCTATAGGGTAAAGGACAAAAGTTCCCCCACATGCTCTTCCTCAGTGAAGCTGCTGAAGGCCCTGGGAACTGTACTCAGGTAAAGGTTTCCAAGGTAAAATAGATCATCTCGATGAAGATTCTTGAAGATGCTAAAAACCCACTTGAGGGACTTTCCTCCTAAGTTTCTTTTTGGTTTCTTATTTTTTCTAGTTCTCGATTTAATACTATAAATTTTGTTATTTTGATTTATCGACCTTATTTTACCCTATTTAAACTTTTGTACTACACTTTGATGATTTCAAAATCCTTATAAACTCTGATTTTTACTTTATCAAATTAAAAAAACTTTAATATTCAATTAAATTTAATATAAAATGAATCAATTTTATAATTCATATTTAATTAATTCGATAAACCTTTATAAGCTCAATTGTATGCCTTGCATGTACCTTTTTGGTTTTAAGTTTTTAACTTAAAAACTTATGAAGTGTGTGTAGAAAAGGCACGTGATGGATGGGAAAATGATTTTTATGTGACACAAATATAATAAAAGATAAGAGCCACAAGTACGATAAGTAAAGTTAAAAGAAAAAGTGGTGTTTTTATATTTTTTTTAACTAAGTAAATTTTAACTTCCAAACCTTTGATTTGATTTTTTGATTAAATATTAGTACCTTAAAAAAACATAACTTTTCTTATTTTTGATATTTTATTATCATATTTTTAATAATATGAAAATATAATATATTGTTACATATCCTATATTTACTTTATTCAAAATAAAATTTTATAATCTATATACATATTTTTATTAAAAAATATTTTTATATGTAATGATAAGAGTTTTCTTGTTACTCTTATTTTTTAATGTAGTTTGAAAAACATGTTCACATATTTTCAAATTATTTTATCTATTTATTTTATTATTGAGTTTGTTGGAGTTTCTCTTTACACTCTATATTTTAACCTTTGAAAAATATTAATATTATTTTATTTTATCTTTTCTATTTTATATCTACAATCACACTTTTAAATTATTAATATTAAATACCTTTTTTTAATAAAATTATATTGAATATTTATTTACATTTTATTTTATTAAATAATTAGAACTTACTTGGAAATAAGCCCTACTTACTATTAATGATTTTATTTTCATCGTCTTCTTATCAATGTTTCTCCATCTATGTCCACACACAGTATTTTATTTCATAGGGGACCAAAATTTATTTTCTCTTTGTAGATAATGGAAATCCATACATGACGGTTCCAAGTGTCGAAACTCTCCTAGACCACCTCAAGAACCCCTTGGGCCTAACCTTGACCTCTCAATCATAAACCAAACCTAACTCTAATCAACGTGACCTACTAGCTAAACCCACCTTTTGACCTAACTTGACCTTGACCCTCGACCATTGATGGTCACCTTAACCATCGACGGTCACCCTGAACACTGACGATCAGGGTCCACCATCTAAACCGCTTCACTACCACATCACTCTGACTTGATTTTTTATAATTAGCTTGTTTAATTCATGTGTGAGCCAATGCATGCATGAATTATATTTAGACAACAAGTTTGAACCTACACTTCCACCTCTTCCTTCTACCTATAAAAAGAGAGGAGTAGGAGGTGAAAAAAGGATCCAAAACCTATCAAGATCTTTTGCATCTAGAGTTTCTTTTGCAAGTCTTTCTACCAGTGATCTAACCATCATGACAGAGAGATAGAGTGATGTCATCTATTGATCAACAAACATGTACTTTTACTCTATTAAAATCACTCGACTCTATCAGCAAGTCTTACACCCTAACCATTCACTCGATCAACCATCGGCAAGCTAAGTATCTATTTTTAATTATTTAATCACTTTATTTGTACTTCACAATCAGCCTAACGTAAACTAATCTCTTAGAATATTATTTTGGAGCCTCATCAATTAGCCTTTTATTACCTAGACGCAACCCATAGTAACCATCGATGGTCACCCTAACCACTAACGGTCAATCCCAACTATCGATGGTTATCCCTAACTATCGATGGTTACCCTAACCATTGAAGGTCACCTCAACCATCGATGATCACTATGTGACAAAATAAAAACAAGATATTTTCACCCACTCACCCTCAACCAAATCCAACTTTCTTTGTCTGTGCCTATTCATAGAACCCCAACCTATTTTTTGAACCATACTTGACCTATCTAGCATTAGTTTTGACCTATTTATTTTTATAATTAATCAAATTTATCAATTTATTTATCAAGTATTTCTTGTACTTAATTTCAGTATCTTATGTCATTTATGCAATTATTTTATCTTTTGATTTCTAAACATAATTGTTTTAAAAACATGGATTGACAACCTCTTAGGGAGCTCATGCTTCTTGGATCTAGCTTGCTAGGCAATCCACCCAACTATCTCTCTAACCAACCATTTGCTTTAGTGCTTTCCTATCTACAGGTCATTGTTCCCAAGCCAAAGAGGAGCTCTATACAATAATCTGATTCAATGTATGCACAACCAAATAGTTTTTTTACCATACCCGTATGTAGTTTCAGTTTTCTTCCTTTATTGGAATATAAGCTAAAATTCTTTGAAACATTCTAGCACACCCAGTGGGACCCTTGAGTCTCTATTTGGGTTTATCTTGTTTGCATCTACATTCTCTTCTCCCTATTCTATGATCATAAATGAAATTAAAATTTATTTTGGGTTTAAAATCAACTGCATACATTGGTTGCTTGCAAATTTAGCTCACTTAATTAAATTAAAGCAAAGTAATTTACTCGTAGCATCACTTGTATCACACACACAAACTAAACCACCTCATCAATCAACCAACAAAATAAATTGACATAAGGCTTGAATATGATTTCATCACCTAGCGGTCACCTTACCCTTTCTTGACAATCCTCTACTTGGAAGTCTTTACCAAAGGGAGAACCAACTCAGCTCTCTAGTTGAGTATAAACTCTAGAAATCAATATATATTGGCTAATAACCTGACACCCTTATCACTGTGATGTGTGAAGTGAGGGGGTAGGCCCCAATATCAAGCCACGTATTGATTCCCAATACAGATCCTTTTGAGAGTCTTAAACACCTAAAACCAACCATATACTTCTTTTTTAGTACCCACTCTACAAGCCAATTTCAATCACACAGTTCTTAAAACTTAAGGCATAAGTCAAAAGAGAGATTAAAAAAACTTTAGGACTTAATGTACTTTTTAGTGTGTGTTTTATTTCATTGCTTATTTCTTGTCTTCTCTCTGTTTGAGTGGTGAGATTATTTTTGTATTCTCTCTCCCTTATCTTACATGGTTCTAACTCACCAGTAGTAAAAGAACCTAGCAGAATAAAATCCATCACTTAACCAATCAACCTCTTCTACCTCCTCATCCATGGAGTACATCTCTAAACTAGAAAACTCTCCTCATCCTTCAAGAATTCCTTTTTTTCCTTAGGTAGTTACCAAAGGAGATACAAACTTTGACACCTTCTTAGATAACAATCCTGTGGCCCTTCAACATTATCTCAATACCATGCCTCACCATACCCCTACTTTGATTCCACCTATGGATCCACCTTATGGCATGCCTTCTCACATTATGGGGAATTCTTCTATTACCACAATCACCACCTAACCATTGACTACCCAAACATCTTCATCTACAATAATCCCTTTGATACTATTATGGAAAACCAACCTACCTAACCTACCAACACCCTTATGCCTTCCATCCCACCAACAACTCCTCTACCTTATAAACAACCCAACCATTAACCACATATACTCCACTCACTTTGGGAGTACCTACTACTAGCATTGTCAACCTTCCTTCAGCTACCCCCAATCCATTAGTCACTACTCCCATTAAAAATATTATGGTGTCTATACCTTCTACCTTACCACCAATTAGTACAAAGGTCACCACCTTTCCTTTGGTTAAAAACTCAACCAAATCTCCTATCCAACCCACCTTAACCTCTCAACAGGTGCCCATCACACCCAACCTAGGTTAGATCCCTAATCCACAAGGGCATGTAGCTCTACCCACTACCCAACCACCTACATCCACCTACCCCTACATGGCATCCACCCAACCACTTGTGTCCACATATCAATATGTGGTAGCTCCTCAACCCCTACCAATTATCAATATATCACCCAACCACAAAAACAATATGCACCTTATAACCTTTTAGGTGCACAACCCCAAATAGATCTAATGAAAATGCTAATGGATAAAATGACCACTCTAGAGTCATACATTTTTCGGGCTAATAACATTTTATCATATAACCAAATTAGTTACGAGCCCATTCACCCATTTGTCCCTATTAGACCATATCCTCCTCAATGGGAACTTTCCAAGTTTTCTAAATTTCAAAGTAAGGAGGACCCATAACAACACCTTAGGGCATTTAGGCATTCATATTATTTGATTGCCTATGATGATGCTCTCCTTCTTTATACCTTCCCCATGTCCCTGTTCGGTCCAACACTAGATTGGTATAGCGCCATCATAAAAAAACTCTCTCTTCTCCTTCACCCAACTAGCTCAAACTTTCTTGGATCACTTTTCAATAAACATCTCCAAGAAATTTTCCATCACTAACCTTTACTCTATATGGCAATTTGATGATGAATCTATGACTAATTTTGTAGCTCATTGGAGAAGCCTAATCAATCAACTTTACTTCTCTTTACCCTAACCCGAACTAATAGAAATTTTTACCTGGGCATGTGCCAAGCACATCTCTTCTACATTGTGTGTTCATAGCTTCAAAACCTTTGATGAAGATTTTACCATGGCACGTAAATTAGAAAATAGAGCCACAGATGAGGGAAAGTTAAAGTTGAAAAATAAAAACTTTACCTTCAAATCCAATGAGGCCTCTTTCTTTAAACTAAGTAACCAAACCAACACCAATATCAAGATCAAGGGAACTACGAATGCAGTTGTCTTTATGACCACTCTTCCACCATCTATCAAATAACCAAACTCTTCTAACTCCTCAAATCAAAACATGAGGAACCAAAACTAAAATAGTTAAAAGAAATTTACTCTGCCTAAGGAGTCTTACGTTTTAGTCTTAGAGAAGTTATTGAAAGATAATATCATACAAATTCCTCCCATAAAACCCCCTCAACCATTTGATTCTTCTCATCCTGCACTTGGTTGGTACAATGAAAATGGCCTATATACTTTCCATCGAGTAGTTGGGCATGATGTTAGTAGGTGTAATACCTTCAAAAACATTATTCAAACCCTCATTGACAAGGGGGAACCAAGCCCTTGACATTTTTAGACAACCTTTTCCCAATCATGCATCTACCAAAAATGAGAGCAACAAAGTTGAGTCTTCTCATGATGCCCATACCATCAATATGGTTCTTGACATGCTCATTGTTGAAGAACCTACCACCCAATCTACCTATTCTTCACCCTCTCCACTTATTGAGGTACTGGAGTCACTTTATCTTCCCTTAGAGACCCAAACCAAGGAAATGCCATCTTCCCCTCCTCCACTTATTGAGGTAGTGGATTCATCAATCCCTCCTTCAATTGACATACTAGAGCAAGTAACCATCACCACTTTACCTTCTCCCTCAACTATTGAATAATTCACCCTTCCTTTGGAGATCATTCCCAAAGAATAAACCACCACATCTGCACCTCCCACAAAGGAATCACCCATCCAAACCTTGTATCCTTTTATTAAGTAAAAGGATGAGGTTACCATCCCCCTTCCTCAACCTATGGGTTTATCTTTTGAGCCCACCACCCAGTTAATAAGACTAGTCTATAAACCATTCTCTAGTCTAGTTTAGAGATTAGAATTTGTATCCAAACTTGACTTATATCAAGATACCTTTTTGAAAAAACTAAGGCTCCCTTAAATCACCAAATAGGGACCTCCAACCACATATTTGACATACCAACCCATCACTTCTATTATCCAACCTACTATCAAACCAATCAAAACCTGTACCAACCCTCAACCATCTAAAAAAAAAAAATTCAAATAACTAAATCATCCTTTAGCACTTCAACCAAACCAACCAAAAACCTTGGCATCCTCCCTATGCAGATCCTTAATCACCCATCTTTGAAACTAGAGCTAACCTCACCAAACCCATGAACCAAACACCAAACCAAATTAACTAAGGAGGTAAAACCACTAAAAGACCAAAAAGGCCAAAGTTATGTCTCCCTCAACCTTGCCCTCTATTTTGGGGCCTCATCCCTCTACTTTGATTAGGAAGCCAAATATTTCAAATAAAACCCAACCACCACTTTTGGTTACACCATCACACTTACTTTATGACACACCCATCTTCACCGAGCCATTAATAACCAAACTAGCTACCTTAACATCTTCTACCTCCAACCTATTGAATTCCTTACCTAAACCAAAATTATCAATTAAGAACACCACCTTACTCAAGACCTCTACTACCAAGCCTATTCCTAAAAATACTTCCATCTCAACCAACAAGGCCAAAACCTCTAGACCCTCACCACCTTTAGCTGAGTCTTACTTAAATATTTTCCAAAGGTTATTGCAAGCTTCTTGCTTGACCTTACCTCCTATCATACCATTTGACCCTATTGGTCCAAAACCAATCTGGCATAATGATTTCCAAGTGTGCTCCTATCATAAGATACTTGAACATGACATGAATAACTACAAATCTCTCCAAACCATAATCCATTAGCTCTATAATGAGGAGATCTATTGTCAGATGAACCTCCCATGAGCCTACTACCAAACTAACGAGCAACAAACAATACCCATCACCTACCTACTCCCCCACTCTCACCTCAGAGTGAGGAGGAACCAAAACAAACTCCCACCACATTTTTCCCCTCTATCCATACTATCCATGTGGTCATAAGATCACAACACAAATATAAGGGGAAGGCAAAAGTGTCCATCCTATGGACATACCCATCTTCCACCTCTAAACCAAATCAAATCTAAACATCTTCATATTTATCCAAACCTAAGGTATCCATCTTAGGTACCTCTCAATCCAACCCCTCCAAATCAATCAGAAGAGTGGTTCTCAAACAACTTCACCAAACCCTGATAAAAATGAGCCTATACGAATTAATTTCTACCTCACCTCATCATCACCAAGCAATGATACAAGAATTGAAATCAATAGAGGTCCAACCTAAAGACCCTCAACCTATGACAACCTTTTTTGGTGCTCTCTAAATTTCTAACCTTGTCGCCTTCAAGGATTCAAAAATACCTTCTATCAACCTTGATGACCCAGATCCCCCTTTTTTCATCACTGCCTACATCAACCAAACCCACATCAAATAGGTTATGATTGATGGGGGAGCCAATATTAATATCATCTCCTCTCATGTCTATGATCAACTTAAACTACCAAACAATGTCATAACCAAAACCTCAGTCATCCTCTAATCCTTCAATGACACCATGACCACTACTTTGGGAATTATCATTCTTCACATCCATTTATGATCTTGTACACTCTTAGAACTCTTTTATGTATTAGAAGGTGAATTCTAGTATAATGTCTTACTAGGATGACCTTGGATCTACTTAATGGGTTATGTACCCTCTACCCTTCATTGTTGCATCAAATTTGAGCATGAAGGTCAGGTTATCACTATAAAAGTTGACCCAAGTCCTTTTTCATCATGAAACATGACTTATCGACCCAATGACATCCTCCTACCTCTATCTAGTATACCTTCATCAGCCAAAGATAAACCCTCAATCATAAAAGATGAAGCCATATCTTCTTCTACCAATGAGGCATCTACTAGCTCATTAATCCCCTCAGAACAAATCCCTACCATAGACCCCTTGGAATCAACATTCCAATGCCTTTAACTTTGGGAATATTTCCTCTTGACCCTTGATGCCTTCCCTACTCCCCATGAATACGGGTAACTTAACAACCAACCCATATATGACCCCAATATCAAAGCCATTATTCCCCTTAGACCTTCAAACTATCAAACCCCTTTTATCTATGGGGGAATTGACAAACATCTTGGTGATTCCATCACCTCTCTTTCACCTCAACCATTCACCTTCAGCTTCTCCTATCTAGATAAATTAAGTTTCATCAAGACATATCTCCATCAGTGTGTTTGGAAGGGTTTTGGTCTTGGACTATATAAATAGGGGCCACATGAGTTGCTTCTAACCTAAACCCAAAAACCCCATGAGAAACATGGCCTAGGCTTCTCTCTATAAAACCAATAAACCAACTCACCTCCCATCACCAACATTGATGAGGAAATTCCATCCTCGCCAACCCCTTCACCCTTAGAATTGAAGGATCTAGACATCATCCCCCCTAACATTTTTTCATCAACATGATCAACCTTGGACCCTTCACCTATCAAAAGGATGGGGTGACCATAACCATCCCTTTTACTCATCTTGAGATGATAGGAGATGACTCTCCTACCATTAATACCATTTAATGTCAGGATGATGAATCCATTCTCACCTATCTTAGTGCACTAGGCTATTCCATCCACAAATCTCTTCCTCCTGAGACTTTAACCATGTTGAATGAATCAACCATGGATATCAACTTGGGTAACCCAAATGACCCATGCATTATCAAAATCAGCCAATCACTAAATTTTGAAGATCTTTAGGACTTACCCTCCTTCATTCAGGACCAAAGCATAACATTCATTTTGTCTTAAAGTGACATGCTTGACATCAACCCCTCTATCGCTACCCACAATAGTCACCAACTATGATGCCAAACCAGCCAAGCAAAAACTTTAATGAATGCACCCTCACATATCTCTTCTCATCAAAGAAGAGCTTTAATGTCTCCTTTATATCTATTTCATTCAACCCATTGACTATCCCTAATGGGTCTCGAATGTTGTGCCTATCACCAAAGCCACAAGGGGACTATGAATTTGTGTGAACTTTCATGACCTTAACCTTGCTTACCCAAAAGATGACTTCCCTTTACCAAGCATTGACCAACTAGTTGATCTTACAGCCGGCCATGAGATGTTATCTCTCATAGATGGGTTTTTAGGCTATAATTAGATCCTAATTTCCCTTGAAGATGAACACAAAAATAATTTTATCACCCCATGGAGAACCTTCTGCTATGGGGTCATGCCTTTTGGAATGAATAACGCTAGTGCAACCTACCAATATGTTATGACCTACACCTTCCATGACCTTATCCACAAAATCATTGAAGACTATGTTGACAACCTCTTCAAGAAGTCCAAATATCATAAAGATCATTTGGCCATTCTTAGGTTCATCTTTGAATGCCTCATCCATTACCATGTTTACCTTAACCCCAAAAAGTGCATTTTTGGGGTCTTGTCAGGGAATCTCCTTGGATTTATCATCTCCATTCAAGGAATTAAAGTCAAAGCAATCCTCAACATGCCTCCTCCCACACACCTTAAGCAACTCTATAACCTACAGAGGAATATCCAATCCATTCTTCACTTTATCTCTCAACTCTTAGACTAATGCCAACCCTTCCACCAAATTTTGAAGGACATATATTTTAAGTGGAATGATGACTATCAAAAGGCCTTTAATTCGCTTAAACAATACCTTTTGTCTCCACCTATCCTCACACCTCCCAAAGATGATCAACCTTTCTACCTTTATATCTCTACCACTGACCACTCCCTAGGGGAAATGCTTGTTCATCAAGATGAAAAACATAAAGAGCAAGTCATCTACTATATAAAATACATGTTTGTAGAATATGAGACTCGATACACCCATACCAAGAAACTTAGCCTAGTATTAGTCTCTATGGCCACCAAAATTTTCCATTACCTCATCAACCATAAGACCTATGTCAACCAATATTGACCCACTCAAGTGTATACACTCCAAGCCATACCAAAACCAAAGTATGGATGAGTGGCTCATGCTTTTAGTTAAGTTTGACCTTGAGTTCCTTCAACATAAGTCAATTAAATGTCAAATTATTATCAACCAATTGGTTGATGCACAATTAGTAGATAACCAACCTCCTCCTATTGATTTTATAGATGAGTCCATCACGATCCTCTCTCAGGTAGACTTCACCTATCAAGTAGCCATGTTATTTGATAGATCAAAGTGTCAACATGGTGGAGGAGTGGGTGTCATAATTATTCCCCTTCATGGTGAACCTCTTCCTTTATCCTTTAATCTATATTTTAAATGTACTAATAACATGGGTGAGTATGAAGCCCTAATCATAGGCCTCCAAACTACATTAGCCTTGGAAGTCAAAATGATCAACATCTTTGGTGACTC
Source organism: Torreya grandis (assembly GCA_037957365.1). NCBI lineage: Eukaryota > Viridiplantae > Streptophyta > Pinopsida > Cupressales > Taxaceae > Torreya > Torreya grandis. The sequence goes on from JARHVA010000009.1 coordinate 2,680,330, forward strand.
TCAACATGTGATCAATCAAATAAATGGATCTTATCAATGAAATAATGATGTTTTATAGTATTACAAACAAATAGTTGATGAACTCTTAACATCATTTGAGCATTACTGTATCCAAGCTACCCTACTATCTACAAACAAGTTTGTTGATACCATGGCTTCCCTCACCTCTCAAATCCCATCTACATCCACTGACTCTAAGATATTTATTATTATCCATCGACTTACTAAGCCCTCCTACATCAAATTAGATTCTCCCACCATCTTCAATGTGTAGGCACACCCACCTGACCTCTGGTATCAACATACCTTTAACTATTTTAACCTTGCCATCATTCCCTCTAGTTTTTCCAATAATGCTCGAAGAGAGTTTATCCAGAGTACCTCATGTTATACCATCCTAGGTGGGATTCTTTATAAATATGGCTTCAATAATTTCCTCTTCTACTACCTAAGAAGTCATTAATCCTCTCATGCTATCAAGGAAATACATGATGGGATCTATGAAAGACACTTTAGTGGCCTCATCGTGGTTAAATAAATCTTTTACCTTGGTTATTATTGGCATACCCTTAATCAAGACTACTATGATTATGTGAAAAAGTGTGTTAAATGTCAACAACATGCCAATTTACATCATGCACTTTTCCATAGTCTTTGCATCTCCATAGATTTTTGGCTTTTTTGACAATGGAGTTTGGACCATTGGTATAATTAATCCCCATTCTTCATAGTGACATCATTCTGTCATCACTGTGACTAAAGATTTGACCAAGTGGGTCAAAGCTATTCCTCTCATCTCCACCAAAACATAAAAGATTTTCAACTTTATCAATCATTACATCATTTGTCATTTTGGTGTTCCTCACAAAATTATCATTGATAATGGTAAATATTTTAAAGTAAACAAGTCCAAGGTCTTTATAACTCATTCAACATCAAGTTAAGTTTATCATCACCCTATCATCCTTAAGAAAATGGATAGGTGGAATCCTCTAACAAAACTCTCAATAACATGCTAACCAAAATGGTTAATGCATCTAGTCAAGATTGGCATTTTCACATCCTTTTCACCTTATGGGCATATCATACTAGCATTCAAACCCCTATGGCTGATAACCATTTCTCTCTAGTTTTTGAAGCAAAGGTTGTCTTGCCTCTTGAATTCTAAATTCCTTCTCTTTGTATATCCTTGCAATATCTTGTCTTAGAAGATGATTATCATCATTAACGCCTAGTCCAATTTGAGATAATTGAAAAATGTCATTTATCTTCCCTTACCAATCATCATGTATATCAAAAGTGTATCAAATGATCTTATAATAAACACCTTAAAAAATGAGAATTCAATATCAAAGACCTTGTCCTAAAGGAAAACCAACATGTCACCAATATGGCGAAAAGCAAACAGGGCAAATTTACTTTCAATTAGCTTGGACCTTATATTATAATGCACAAGTATGGATTAGGAGCTTATTGGTTGTCCTCTCTCGAATATAAACTAGAACTTGAGCCCCTTAATGCTTCACATCTACATCTTTTCTTTTGTTAAAAAGGATCACTTTTTGTCTAACTTAATCTCATCCATTGATTTCAAACACACTCATATCCTTATTTTAAGGACAACTAATTACAATTGAATCATTTGAATATCCATGACAATCATAGCCTAATATTGAACAATGGGTACCATAGTTATACCCATGACATGATTCTCATGGTACTTTTTTCCCCTTTCACAGGATGGATTCCCATGATTGTTGTCACCTAACCCTCTTTAAACCCAATCAAATTTATTGTGATTTTAGTTTTGCCTTCATAAAGGTCAACCTTTAATCCTATGTAAAAAAGTATATATCACACAAAATCAAAACCAACATCATAACCAAAAACATTTATGGTCATTCCTAGCATTCATAGACTACTCCCTTAAAGGACAACTTATGAAAACATATCAAAAAATTTCTCAATATAAGGTAGACTGCTCCCTTGAAGGACAACTATCAAGAAGCCTTAAACAAAACAAATAAACTTAGACCATCCCTTGAAGGATGGATAAGTAAAGCATTTTTCAAAAGCATAGCAATTTCTTGGAAGCTTCTTACATCGATCATCTTCCCATCAAAAACAAAAAATCAAAAAACCCATTATCAAAATCAAAATAAAAGCAAACTAATATTGAAATACACAATCGGCTCTCAAAATCAAACTTAATTTGAAAGCCACAATCGAATATCATGAGTAGGCTTGCCACATTGATTACTCTACACCTTATATGACATAAACTTATATATATTGGCTCTTTGGTGACCTACAAAAGAGGCAAGCTAGTCTCCCAAGAAGGTTCCATTTCTATCTCCCCATTTTTGCACTATAAATCAATGGATTTTGTAGATCACTTGAAAATATGTGATCAAGACACCTTTTTAACCAACTAATGAATGTTAATATGAAGCATTCAAAGGGCTTATGTTCCTTAAGCTAATCCAACTTTACCTCATTTTCATCTTTGCTAAATAAGAAGCATCATGCCCTCTTCTTATATTCTCATAACTGGTCAATATATTCATTATGACATTTCTCTCTTGATTATCTTCTCTTTCTTACATCTAATGTTATTATTCAACTTAATTTATGTGTTTTACCTTAAGCACAATGACAATGACCATGATCATAACCATATCACATCATATCAACATATATCATGAACAAAAACAAGCATCATTACCATAAACCATGTCCATAAACATAATCATAACCATCAACATCATATTAACATCATACCATCCATGAAAAATAAAGCAATAAACCATTTTCACCACATGTCTAAATCTAAATAAGGAATCATATAATCATTAAATTTTAACATGAACAAACATCATCATGACCATAAATGTCATAAACATCATCATCAACATAAATAAAAAGCCATCACATGCCTAGCTAGGTGAGTCCATATCAACATCCATATCCATACCTTAACCATAATCCATAACATCATCAATGACTAACTTGAACATCAACACCATGAAAAATAGCCAATATGTAAAGATTGTAAGTCTATAATCATAAATAACCACATAATCATTGTGTAATCAACAAATATTCATGTATCTCTATCAACATATACAGCTCACCGCATCGACTCATAGGCTGGTATCAAAATGATATACAAAAAAGTATAAATATCTCATAGCCATATCATAACTATGCCCCTAAGGCACCACTGCCTCTTGGTACCTATCCTCCCAAGGTCCCTACCTATCCTCCCATAAATGTAACCCAATATCTTAATGTCACCATGCTAGCATCACCTATCAAACTAGATCTATACTCACCCCATTAGGGCTTATTAAGACAATGTTACAAGACTATCACCTCATAATAGTAGAGCTCCTCTGCTATGGATATATACCATGCCATGGGGATAGTGCTGATGGTCCTATAGATGTTGTGGCTGCTCCTCTGACCTGTCTTAAGAAATATCTTTCTTGGCTAACCAGGGCTAGTGTATCTCTATCTTCATCCCTCTCACCTATAACTATAACCACTTGACCTTGTGCCATTACCAACTAACCCTGTAGTGCCATAGTATCTTGTGCCATGACTAGTACCACTCAATCCTGATCTTTCTCCATAGTCACTACCTATATATTTGGGGCAACCCCCTATACTGATGCTTGCTAACCACCTCTACCATTTAGATCCACATCCATTACCTAATGCCTACCATCATCACCCCAAAAATTGACCATTGTATAGAGTGCTTAGTACCATGTAAGGTACCCATCTATAAAACCAACATCATCTATATTAACCCCAGCTGACAACTCCTCATGATCAATGAAAATCTAAACTGGTTATGGCTCTCAGAGTAAAAATCTACATCCTTTCACCTATATCTCAAGAATGGACCCAAAATACCCTACACCAAGCCAAAATATCACTAAACCCTATCAAAAGGAATGAGCTCTATCTCACCCTATCTCCTGCCAAAGATCCACCTATAACTTTACAAGGATAATGTATGTCTCATGTATCCAGCCCACTCTTAAAACTTGATGTAGGGCTCTAAATCATGTCGTTAACAACCAATGCATCTAGTGCACCTCTGAACCAATCAATGTCATGAACCCCTCCACTTGGTCCTGATAGAGAACAAATATTTCTCCACTACATGAATCCAACTCTAAATTCCATCTATGCATACCCCTCCCATGATAGCTCCATTGGCCTGAGCACTCAGATATGCTCATAAGCCCAATAGTGTATAACAAATCTTATGTTGATACCATATCTCCTATGAGCTTTGAAACCCCACAACTCCCTATATATCTAGACTAGAATCATAGGCACCCAGCTGAATACTATGTGTGCTAGTAACATCTCAACTATAAGCCCTAGTAACAAATAGGGAAACCTCCTATTGTTTGAATCTAACATGACAAAACATGAGATTGCCATCATCATTATGGTCATTATCCTTCTATCATCTTTAACCCTCTGATATAATGAAGTATAGCTAAAACCTCCATCATGACACTTAGCAAAATAATAGTCATCTTTGTACATTAGTTCCATGAAATCATCTCTCTCCTCCCCCTCAATGTGATAAATCAACTCACCCCATATGGGTAGCCATGTAATCCTATGAACATCTTCAGGTAAGATCATCAATTCACCAATGGGTAGTGGGAAGTTGTTAGTGGTTAGATCCCATCTCTGAATGAGGGCCACTATCATCATTGCATCCCATGGCACATGTTGGTAATGTAACATCACACCAAGCCCCACCTCCTTCATGTACACCTAGTCAACAACAGTCATACCTTGATGAATCTCAGTGAAGACTCAAGGCACCTAATCCTACATCTATATCTTCTCCCATGACTACAAAGTTTGATAGTAACCAAGCTTAGTTATCTATACTCTTTTTGCCTATGAACTTAATCCTATACCCACAACTTATCCCCATGGCCAAACCTTTAACCTATCTTATTTTTACATTAATCAATCACACTTCTACCTAAAACACTTAACTCTTCCCCTTAAAACATTCACCTCCACCCTCAACAAACTAATCAATTCTTTCAAAATCCATCAAACACTTTTTTACCCTAGTCAACCACTGACAGTCATGGTGACTATCGATGGTTAGACAACTACCTTCTATCAGCTATCAATCATCAATGGTCGGTCTTGATTGTCAATGAGTAGGTATGACCATTGACGATCACTGTGTGTGATCACTAATAGAATACCTAAACCCTACCCACCCAAAAACCCAATAAAAAACCAAAATCAAACCTTAGATTTATACCTAATCCTACCTCTACCCTCCCCTAACTAACCTACCCTAACCAATTTCAAACTTCACCTATGAATTTAACAAAAAGTAGTAAACCCTAAAACTAGGTCAATAGCTACCCAAACCCACCCAAAAAATCACCAAAACAACTAATGTCAAATTAAACTATCAAGCTAATCTATCAATTTAATAAATCCCCTACCTTATTCCTTGACTATCATCAAAGGGGAATCCTGTGACCCACTACCTGGCCACATCATCATCCACCCTACATCTTGGCTTGGTTAAACTTATATCACTCTGACCCACTCAATAAATAGTCTCATTCACCCACTCACCCACTCAAAAAATGTTGTTAGACATTTTGCATAAAATGCCAATCACCCAAAATTCTAAAGTCAAGATCTTCAAATAAATGAAAATGACTCTTGGCAGTGCTTTTTGTTTCCACCCTTTTAGGGTTTTCACATGACCATTGACGGTCAAGGTGACTACCAATGGTTAACTTCAAGACCCTTGACTGTCAATGGTTAGGAGGTTAGCATTTTGGCTTTTGCCTCAAGCACACAACTTTTTGGCACCCCCACCATGTGCCCACCCATTAAGATTCCCTTCTCTGCTAAACCTTACTCCCAACCACATCACCTCACAATTGGACATTTTTGACCTGACTATTGCATACATTGTGATGACCTTGCCTTGGTCTTTTTGATTTCACTAATACCAATTACCATGTTGAACTTTTTTTGAACTTTCACTACCTCATGCACACCCAACCAATTGTGTCCTCTCGAGAGCACTTCTTACCTTGTATACCCATGAATACACTAGACTAGTTTATGTTTTTCTTAGGAGCACTTCTTACCTTGGATACCCATGAAAACATAAACCTTACCTAGGAGACATTGTATTTACGAGGGTTCCCAAATACCATGCCTAAATATGATCATGTGGTCCACTTGTTATTTATCTTTCTAACACTGACCTTAATTTCTACCAACTATTGCAACCTAGTTAATGTGTAATCTTGGCTATTGCAATCTTGTCACATTTTGTGTGTATTTTCCTGCTTCAGTGCCCCACCTATCACCCACATTTTATCATCACCTTCACCACTCATCAAACTTATACCCAATTATGTTTTACCTCATCACTTACTGATTTGAGGGGGAACACCTCCTCCCATACTTGGGGTAACCAAACCTTTGATCTACAATCCATTTTTGTTTTGTCTTTTGTTGATACAAAGTTACATAACAAAAAACAAAACAAAATGTAGACACCAAAAATCTACACATAATGGTTCCAAGTGTCTAAACTCTCATAGACCACCTCAGGACCCCCTTGGGCCCAAACTTGACCTTTTAACTACAAACCAGACCCAACCAAACCTAACTCTAGTTAGCTTAACTTGCTAGCTAAACCCACTTTTTAACCTAATTTGACCTTGACCCTTAACCATCGATGATCACCTTGACCACCAATGGTCAGGGTCCACCATTTAAACCACTTAACTACCACATCACTCCAACTTTTTTTTATAATTATCTCATCTAATTCATGTGAAAGCTAATGCATGCATGAGTTATATTTAGACAACAAGTTTGAACCTACACTTCCACCTCTTCCTTCTACCTATAATAGGAACATGTGGTGAAAAAGGGATCCATAACTATCAAGAGCTTTTACACCCAGAATTTCTTTTACAAGTCTTTTTACCAATGATCTAACCATCATGATAGAGAGTTGGAGTGCTTCCATCTATAAGTGAATAAATAAGTATCGTTACTTTGCTAAAATCACTCTAGACTCTATTAACAAGTCTTCTACCCTAACCATTCACCCAATCAACCACCGATAAGTGAAGTATCTATTTTTAATTATTTTGTCATTTTCTTTGTACTTTGTAATCAACCCAATTCAAACCAATCTCTCAAAATATTATTTTGGAACCTCATCAATTAGCCTTTTATTACCCAAGCCCAACCCACAATAAACTTTGATGATCACCTTGACTGCTAATGGTCTATCCTAACTATCGATGCTTATCCCTAACTACTGATGGTCACCTCAGCTGCCAACGATCACTATGTGATAAAATAATAGAAAGATATTTTCACCAACTTACCCTCAACCAAATCCAAATTTCTTTGTCTCTACCTATTCACAGAGCCCCAACCTATTTTTTGAACCATACCTGACCTATCTAGCATTAGTATTGACCTACTTATTGCTATAATTAGTCAACTTCATCAATTTTTCTAATCAAGTATTTCTTGTACTTAATTTCAATATCTTCTATCATTTATGCAAGTAATTTATCTTTAGATTTATGAACTTAATTATTTTAAAAGTATGGATTGACATCCTCCTAGGGAGATCATGCTTCTTAGATCTAGCTTGTTAGACAATCCACCCACCTATCTATCTAACCAACCATTTGCTTCAGTGATTTCTTATCTGTAGGTCATTCCTCCCAAGCCAAAGATGAACTTTCCACAATCATTTGATTCAATGCATGCAACCAAATAGGTTTGTATACCATACATGTATCTAGTTTCTTTTTTATTTCTTTCTTGAAATATAAGCTAAAATTCTCTGAAACACTCTTGAAATTAAAAATAAAAGTGATTTCTATTTTTAGTTTTAGAATCTTGTAAAAAATATGTCTTTTACCACTCTTTCTTTTTTCATTTCACATTTTATTCTCATTTTTGTGTGAAGGATACCTTAAAGTGTTTAATATATTATGGATCTAATAATATTCAATTATAAAAGAGGGTTATATGGTAGAATCTCTTTGCTAGAGAAGTTTTTATAAATTTACCTATAAAATTATTTAGACAATACCCTAGTTCTGGTGCCATTTAAAATATTGGGATCAACCAGTTGTCATTCAAATAATTTTGTAATGAAAGCAAAATAAATGTACACAACATAACATGAGTTTTAATGTAGGATAACCTCAACTAAGGATCAACCAGTTATCATCCATGAAGTAAAAATCCCACAAAACATATTCCATTAATTGCAAAATGCTTTAAACCCAATAAAATCATTTTCTCTTCACTTCTTCTCTTTACAAAATTTCTTCACGAAATATTTGGAGACATTTACATTTGAATAATTCATAATATTATAATGTTATTTCATCTATATTTTATACAAAGGTAACATATAATTAGTAAATAGTTATAACCAAGTGGTTATACTTTTTCACCTTCAAAAATAATTTAATTAGTTTATTTGCATACATTTTTATATGTATAAAATTATATTTATGCAACATAACTTTTAGATATTTTGTTGTAATTAAAGTAATAAATATACATTTATTTTTTTACTATGAAATCATGTGGACCACTAAAGTAATCCCACAATTATTAATGTTCCAACACTCTTGAGAATTTAAATCCATCCTTATTTTATTTTTAATATAGCCACAAACATTCCATCAACAATTCAGCTATAATATTAATCTTCTTGAGATTTTAATCCTTTATTTAATTCATCTCAAAGTGACCTTCATAAAAATTCATTATATTAATGATTTTTTCCTCATATTTTCCTGGTTAATAATCATAAAGAAAGGTGACCCACACACAAATACCATGAACATTTTAAATAGGAAAAATAATAGTGAAAATAATTCACTTTTGAACATGTAATAAATAGAATAGCATAAAATATTTTAGAGAATTAGGGACATGCTTAAGATATAAATATAGAATAATGTCTTGCTCAAAATGGAAATTAAAAAATAGCCATTTTTTACTTATAATTTTCCTATTTTCACATATTTACAATTACTTCATAATAATGAAACTCTCAAGTAGTCTCACATGAATTTGAGGTAAGAAAATCACATCCTATGGATTAGGTTATTCTCATGAAATAAAGGTCCAAGTTTTCAACCTAGTTGTTACCTTTTGAGAAATTTATTTTAGTTATTTAACTAAATACTTAAGATTCATTTATCCATAAAGGAGGTGATTAGAAATATGCTTATCCATAGTCATATAAAATATGAAAATTAGTAACTTGAGTGTGGCTAATGACACCCAACCAATAGGTCCCTCTTACTTGCACTCATGACCCTTATAGGATTCTTTTCATTGATTCCCAGTCATCCGTAGCCTTCCAAACTTGATCCTAGCTAAGCTAGACTGCTCTTTCCATGACAAATCTATCCCCCCAGGTCTTGTTAGCTTAAGACTATAACACTCAACTTGGACTATAGCATCGGGCCCTCTAATGTTTGATTTCAATGTTCTTATCTAAGTGCATTTTTACCTCCAATGGTTAGTTTCTTCTAGTTCTTATCTCTCTTCTTGTTAGCTTAATGCGAGCACATTCAAACCATAACCAATAGATCCCTATAAAAGCCCATTCAAATTCCATTTGGAAAGGGTTAGAAAATATCACAAAGCAAGAAAGAATACAAACAAGACTACTAAGGCAATATTCCATAATCTCCGCATACATCCAACCAATACTATTACAACATCATTTAAATCCTTACACCAGTCCCTAGCCATCAAAAACACACCCAGTTTAGCATTTTTCATCTTCATACATACAATTACACAAAGCACATCAAGTGGGATAACTACATATGGCTTGATCCCTCTTCAGAGTATTGGTATATAGGCATCATGCACACACAAGGGGTGTGGATACAAGTTTAGTGCATCTTACACATGCTAGCCCCTCCCTCTTCCTCAAATTTTGTCAAAGCATAATGAAGTTTAGGGTTTGAAGACTAAATCAACTCTATAGGGAGTTCTATGGACATCCAACAGTCAAAATTTCACAACCAGGCTCACATAGACATAATGAATAAAACCCAAAAATCTTAGACCTCCTAGATAATAATGGCAAAATAGGACTATAACATCAGACCCTAGGGTCTCTTATTTTAACACCCCTATCCAATCATAAAATGAAGTCTAGAACCTAATTTTTGATAGTGTCCCAATCCTACATAGTGAATTCCAAACTCTGTCTCAGTTGTCTCAGTTAGTTTCTAGCTAAGTCTTATTTTCTCTCCCTTATTACTATTTTTAGAAAGATTCAAATTATAGTTAAATTATAGAAATCAATAGCTTAATTATTGCATATTTATTTACTAATTTTATTACTCTAGACCCTTAACTAAATTAGGAATAATATACCAATATTTTTAAAAAGGTTAAATCATTTGGTGAATGTGACTTACTTCATTTGGGCATAAAAACCCTGAAAACCCTAGGGTAGATTTCCTACTGATTTTTCCTATATTTTTATAATTTTTTACCTGCATAATAAATAAAAAATTGGCATAAAATTTTAAACTTTTGTAGTAATTTTAAAAATATTTTTTTCAAACCCTAGTTACCCATACTAGGTCTCAGTATTTTCTTAGTATTTTTCCTATATTTTTCTAATTTTTTACTAGCATATTAAAATAAAAAATTCAATTCAAAATTCAATAGTAATTTTCAAATATATATATATATAACCCTAGTTGCATATACTAAATCCTTTTAAACTAAGAATTTTCTAATCAATTTTTTAATTTTTTTTACTTACATATTTAACTCAGAAATTCACTTTAAATTTCAAAGTTTCATAGTAATTTTCAAAATAATCATCTTTCAAACCCTAGTTGTATGTACTAGCTCATATTTGTTTCTTAAGGTATCACCTTACATGTTTGTGAGCTTCGTATCATTTTTATGCACTTTCTAATTTGTTGTTTTTAGGACTCTACATTTCCTATTTTTAGTACTTTCCTTCCATAACACCTTGCTTATTACAAACTATTATAAAAAATTCAATCAAATTTCAATTTATTTGTTTACCTTAATAATGGCCCAATACACTAGTTTTGATGAAACTGATAAAATGAAACTTTAAGATGTTTTAAATAAACAACTTGACATATAAGATGGCATGCTTAAAATACTTCAAGAGGAAAAACAAAAGGTAAACAATGGTCAATCTTTGAAAACTATAGAACAGTTGCACATAACACTACGAAGGCAACTATGTCTCAACAACCCCCTATAATAGCCCAACCTACCTCTATGTCACCAACTACAACTAGTACGCCTTTGTCTCTTGATATGGTAGCCCTTGTGCAAGAGATAAGATCTCTTCAATCCAAAGTTATACATTTTGAGCAAGGTGTTTCTATACCTACATAGGCTTTAGATTTTTTTGCTCTACTGTATACACCATTGGCATGTCACATTGCATTTACACCATTACCATAAGTGTTTATTAAACCCAAGATTACTCTATATGATGGCAAGGGTGATCTAGAGAGACATTTGAGATATTTTCATGCATCATGCTTGGACTATGTACCAAATGACTGGCTACTTACTAAGCTATTTCCATGAAGTCTAAAAGATTATGCTTTACAATGGTTCTATAATCTATCAAATTAGTCGGTCAATGCATTCAATCCTTTAGATGACATGTTCGTATCTCATTTCAGCATTAACATTGGTGATAAGGTTTCATATGCCCAAGTTGCACAACATAAACAAAGGTCAAATGAGCATCTCACAAATTATGTTCTTTGATATAAGACTATCTTGGATAAGATGACTAACCCAATGGTTGATCAAGAGTTACAAGATCTCTTCAAACAAAGTCTTCTACCAGCTTTGCCTAAATCAATAATGTTTAAAAGTTCTCTTCTTTCACTGAATCATGTCACACACTAAAGGAAAGAGAAGTCAAATTAATTGTAATGCGCAAACTCAAGTACATAAGTATATAAAAAACAACAAACAAGAGTAGCAAAAAAGTTCCATACAAAGTAAAGGTCAAGTATAACAAGAGTCAGAATGAACTAACAGTCAAGATGACTTTAGATCCCCCTCAGTGTGTGGTTTTATCAACACCTCCTTGATGAACCTTGACCAATCTACCAGTTCCTCTAGCTAGAGTTTTATAGTAACTTTTGGAATGTAATATCATATCTCTCCCTCCTATTCAAGAAGTTGATCCAATAAACCCTCTTCCATAGGGATATGATCATCATGAATTTTATGAGTTTCACAGGGCACCAGGCCATACAACAAATAGATGCATTAGTTTGAGAGACAAGATATAGGACGTGATAGATAGTAAAGTTATTGATTTTGGCACTTCAGTTGATTCTCCTCAAGATATGCAAACAAAAGATAAAGTTTTGAAAATATTTTCAAATATTTTTTGATAAAATTTTAAATAAGAGATATGGGATACATCAGGGGTTCACCATGCATATGATGCACATCCCCCACCTAATACATACATGGCACCTTCAATTAAGTTACATCCTTTGAGCAACATGATTGGTGTATATAATTCCAGAGTTTCAACTAGACCTTCCATAGCCTTCTTAGAGCAGGAGATTGTTGAGATGATTTGGATTATCATGCACTCTTTATCAGATCTTATATTCATAATCATCTTATTCATAGTGTTCTCATAGACAAAGAATCTAGTGTGAACATATGCACTATGACATTACTATAGCATTTGGGATATTTAGAGTAGGATATTACCCTAATGGACATAGTTATCAACATATTTAATGGGCATATACATATTTCATTGGGTGAGATTTTACTTCCTCTACAAGTTGGTCCAACACACGTGGCCACACCATTCACTATTGCTCCCAATGTAGGAGTTTTTGATGTGTTGCTTGGCTAATCATGGATTCAAAAACTTTGAGTAGTACCTTCTACAATTCATAGATGCATGAAATTAATTCATGATAATTAGGTTGTTATAGTTGGTGAAGTTCCATATGAGTTACCACTCCACACTTCAAAGCCATCTTCTACTTTGCAATTACCAATTTCAGTTCAGCCACTAGTTTTAGTTTCTCCACCAGCTACATTTCTTTTGCCAATTCAGATTTAGACATAGTTGAGGCGTCCATCACCAACATAGAGAGTTTATACACTTCCATAGAGTTCTCTTTTAGAGCAACCACAATTTTAGGATTCTAGATAGCTTCTAACTATAGTATTCACACCTAGGGTAGTATCATTGAGATCTCATGCATCTACACATAGAACACATGTTCAGGGAGATTCTCCTACTACTAGATGGGTCCCTAAGAGCCCTATAATTGCATCTAATTCTTAGAGTTATAGGGGGACCCCACAATTAGTTTTTACTTCAAATATTTTAGATCATTTACAACATATACAGATTTTAGAGCCACAATCTCAACCCTTCCATCATGCTTCATGAGCACACATGATTCCTCTCCTTGATACAAGACACCATGATAAGGAGTCTCACATCAGTTAGTATCATTTCTTTTCTGTATTACTTATACATAGTTTCTTTTTTCTCATTTGTATATAGTTTTTTAGTATGGCTTGTACATAGTCTTTTTATGATTGATTATACATAGCTTATTATTAAAATATCAAAACAATTCAAATACATCAAAAATACAAAAACATTCAAATAATTTAAAACACAAACATTTCGATTATATGCATTATCCATGCTTTACATTTCTACAACTATGCTAGACTTACATTTGTTGTTTTATGCTATTATTTGTCAATTTATCTACATTACCATGCTTTACTTGATCTTTTCTGAGTGTGTGTAGTGACATCTAGATCCTTGATTGCTTCACTATACCCATTGAGGGGGCATTCTACTTCTACATTTGAGACATATATCGCTATATCTTCCCCTTGGGGGCATCTTCTACATGAATACACCATCCATGTTATGTCATTTCTACACCACACACTCTAGTTATCATGTTGATGTAAATTATTTACTAGCTTATACAAATTAATCTATCGACATCTCACTAGTATATAGCACTTGTGTATTTCTTAGCATGTACCTAGTCTTGTACTACCATGTCTTGTATACTTTCACTTCTTGTTTTGATTAGTTAGATGCGATTGTATTTCTAGTATTTACATGCTTTCCTTTCTTGCTTTGCATAGCTAGATGTGATTGCATTTCTCAGTTCCTACTATTTTATCTCTTGTATGTGCTTTATGACATTTACCAATGTCATTTTATTTTATTTTTGTGTGTGTCTTAGGACATTTGCCAATGTCCTTTGCCCAAATTATTCTATGTGATTGTGGCTTTCATGCTAAGCTTGCTTGTTTCTAATTATCTGTGTATATGGCATTTGAACATGCCTTGTATGATTGTTTTCAAGTTTGAGTGACATGTGCCCATGTCCCTTATTTGTTTGGCCCCTTGGCCACTCTTGTATTCTTCTTGCTTCTTGCTTTGTGTGCTTGTTGCTTGATTTATTTTCAATTGTTTGAAATGCCATGATCCACATCATGCATTATCTTGCTTTCTTGGATGCCATGATGGACATCATGCTCCATCCCTCCTTGATAACTAACAACTAAAAGCTAAATAATTAACCAGACTTCCAATTTAAATTCAATATATTGCACATGTTATCACATTATTATATCTATCAAGGCATACCCTTATTGGTTTAACAATCTCTCATTACAAACCATGCTATATCTTGATATATCTTATCAATTATCATTACTATATCATGTATCTTTGTAGTATACCGCACTTTTAGGTCTCTTTATTTTAAAGGTAGTCATTATAGGGTCTTCATTCCTACCCTCAAAAGAGGGGGCAATAAACATGGGTTTTGTCATAGAGATTAGAGCTCCTAACAATCAAAAATTTAGATTTTAGAATACCTAGAACAATAACTAGACTTCAAACCAAGCAGATAGTGAGAATTACATAACAATCATTAGATTTAGCCCATGACAATAGTGCCAAGATTGGACTACAATACTAATCCCTATAGTGTCTATTTTTAGTGCTCCTATCCAAAAAATAAAAAAAATAGATTTTCTAAACACAAGGAGAAAAGTATGTTCAACTATAGTTTTTCACATTTAGACCAGTTCATATCAAGTAGTTTCAGTACAATTTTTCTCAAAGAATATAGATATAGGGGGCATCATGCATGGTGTGATGACTATGATAATTGGTATAAATTCTAGATTAGAATCCATGTTTCAGACACTATTGATTGGGGGAAATGTACATGGAACTTTGTCTTCTTTTATTTTCAAGTTTAGTACATTACCTAGGCATTCTCAGTCATTACGTGTCTTATTCTATCTACATGTGGTTGGTATCATTTTGGAGTGGATTTCATACAAGACTAACCTCCACATTTCAAAATGGATTTCATATAAGCCTAGTGCCCAATTTTAGAGTGGATCTCATACAAGCCTAATCTCTACATTTTAGAGTGGCCAAGAGTGGCCTAGTTTCCAACATACATTTAACTATCTATGCCAACATTGCCAAATTATAGAGCATTCATGGTCTTTAAGAGCCATCTTATACAACACACATTCATACCAATATCAATTCATAGCTTCACTTCATGGGGTGATGATGGAGCCAAGGGACTAGTTAGCCTTTGTATTCTTAAGCTACTTACTCAGAGGCATTGGACACATAGTCCAAACATTGATTAACACATGCATAATCACATAGATTCAATTAGTAGGAGACGATGGAGCCAAAAGGCCAACCTTTGTATTCTTAAGCCACTCTTGGGGAATTGAGCACTCAACTCTATTCATGATATTACTCTTGTTACAACACATAGACAACATTACTCATCATCACTCAACATCATAACATGTTTTGTATTGGTCCACATACCTGGTGAGGTGTATTCATTCTTTTCTCTTCCTCTCTCTCTAACTTAGGTTTGTATGTTCTTATTTTAGATATAGTGTATCTAGTAAGAACTAATCTACTCTTTGTTTTCTCTTGTAGATTTACACTTCACAATATACTCTCTCTATGCACACCCAACATCACATAACTTTATGAGCTTCACCCTTACAGGTAAGTTCAAGTACACTTTTTATTTTTCCTTTATCCTAGTATTTCACTTTGCTACATCACTAGAATAATGGGGGGGGAATATAGTCATATAAAATGTGAAAATTGGTAACTTGAGTGTGGATAATGACACCTAATAAATAGGTCCCTCTTGCTTGCTCTCATGACCCTTATAGGCTTATTTTCACTGATTCCTAGTCATCCGTAGCCTTCTAGACTTGATCCCAACTGAGCCAGACTACTCTTTTCATGACAAATCTATCCCCTAGGTCTCATTAACTTAGGACTATAGTGCCCAATTTGGACTATAGCATCGAGACTTCTAGTGTCTACTTTCGATGCTCCTATCTAAGTGTATTTTTACCTCTAATGTTCAGTTTCTTCTAGTTCTTAATTCTCTTTTTGTCGACTTAATGTGGGCACATTCAACCCATGACCAAAAGATCCCTATAAAAGCCCATTCAAAGTTCATTTGGAAAGGGTTGGAAAATATCACAAAGCAAACAAGACTAGTAAGGTAATCTTCCCTGTTCTATGTACACAACCAACCAATACTACTACAAGCTTATTCAAATCCTTACACCAGTCCTTAGCCACCTCAAGCAACCTAGTTTAGCATTTTTTTATCTTCATACACATAATTTCACAAAGCACATCAAGAGGGAAACCTACATAGGGCTTGATCCCTCTTCAAAGTATTGGTATATAGGTAACATGCCCATACAAGGGGTGTGGATACATGTTCAATGCATCTTACACACACTAACCCCCCCTATTCCTCAAAGTTTGTTAAAACATAATGGAGTCTAAGGTTTGAAGACTAAATAAACTTTATAGGGAGTTTCATGGATATTCAATATTTGAAATTTCATAGGTAGACTCACATGAACACAATGAATAAAACCTAGAAAGCTCATACCTCCTAGACAATAGTGGCAAAATAATTCTATAGTGTTAGACCCCAAGGTGTCTTATTTAGGCTTTCCTATCCAATCATAAAATGATGTCCATAACCTAATTTGCAACAGTGTCCTAGTCCTACACAGTGAATTCCAAACTCTATCTTAGTTATCTTAGTTTTTAGCTAAGTCTTATTTTCTTTCCCTTATTATTATTTTTAGAAAGAATTAAATTATAGTCAAATTATATAAATTAGTAGCTTAATTATTGTATATTTATTTACTAATTTTATCACTCTAGACCCTTAACTAAATTAGGAATAATATACCAATATTCCCCAAAAGGTTAAATCATTATCCCTCAAGAAATATTTTGTCTCTATAGACATTATTTATGAATTATATAGAACCTCAATTTTGAACACTTGGAAAATATAGATCTTGGTTGTTCCTCTCAGTTTTAGACCTTTCTCATTGCCGAAAGGCTTGCATTACTCATTGCTTATCTCTTAGTATGACTAATGTCAATCTGACAACTCACGCATTTTATATTATTCAAAATATTATAAACCTATATCTTCCACATTTACAAGTTGTAGACATGTACCTAATTTTTTGCTTCTTGATGTTATGACCCCACATTTCTAATACTTGTATATGACTACTTATACATTAATGTTATTACTTGCATAACTAGTTGTTACATTTCTTTATATAACTAGACTATATTGTTGGATATTAATGTGATGATACTTGGACATATCATGTTTTAATTTTGAACATGTTGATTATATGGATTAATATTGTAATTAATTTTTTATTAAAATTATGTATTATTTTATCTATTACTAATCAGATACTGTTGATGTACATTCAGTCATTGAATGCACTGAGGTATGATCTAGGTTGGATGATGACATCAGTACTGTGGGTAATGAAGTAGTTCCTGAGTAATTGAATGGGTTTTTATAGGTAGCCATGTGTTTTTTATTTAATCCCTTACCATTGGTTAGTGTACTGTTCATTTATTTTATTATAATTATCATCTTACCTTGTTATATCTTATCTTTATATGCCTTATCATATCATTATTTGATTGTTACATGTTGTTAGAATTTTAATTGGTTTAGTTGTTTTCTTTCAAACTTCCCACTCTGATCTCCTTATCTCTCCTCCATAAAATCCTCACCACCCTTGTTTTTGGACTCACCCCTTACTAGGACTTTGGACAACCTAGGGGACTTTCCTAGACCTACCCCCATGACCCCCTATGGATATCACATGGTCACTTGGTTAATTCAACCCTTATGGATTTTAAACATTTAAATTATATTTTAAATTTATTATTTTTTTGTTTAATGGTTTTTGGATCTTGTGGGATGGGTCATTTTATGACCGTTGCATTTATGTTTTGGTGGGGGGTTACTTGGGGGAAGGTGTGGATGGTATGGGGAGAGTTTATCTCTCTGGCCAATAAATGTGGGAATTGATGAGGGGTATGGGAGTTGGTCGATGATGGGGAGATGGGACACAAGGGAGAAATAATGAAAAAAACATAGGGAGTTAGAATTTTTATTTTGATTTTTGGACTAGGGTTTTATGGCTTATTCTTGGGAGGAGGATTCATTGTATGGTAAAGGATATCATTGCAACTTGGTTATTGAAATGGTTTGCATATTTGGATTTTTATATTGCCCACTTGTTTTGGGTAAGTCATTTGATTATCATTCTAGTTATTTTTCCTTGGAATGAAATTATAAAGGATCATGGGCGTTGTATATGCAGTCTTATGACTTCCCAATGGGTATCCAATGCCCAATAGATTATAATGATAGTTGATTTTTCATATAATTTTGAAAAAATATTATCTTCACCGTATGGTATTTACCTACACTTGCATTCATATATTGGCTAGAATGTTATGATTGTCATGGGAATTCTCTAAAACTTGAAAGTGTTTTGTATCTGGTTTATATTATATAATGGCATGACATGACATGCTAAATCTGTTGTTGCATTTTAATTGATTGTGCATTATGGGTTGTTGACCCTATTCCTTGAGTGAATGATGTGGGTTTATTTTTTTTAATGGATATAACTATATGTGTTTGCTTGACTATTAATAAATGGTTTCTATTTTAGTTAACCTTATAAATTATGATTGGTAAATAGGTGTTACCGTGCTTCAAATTGATCTATTCAGCATGAATATATGTTGAAATGGGTCATTATACCCTATATTACAACCTACATGGTTTTAAAGTTTGCTTCATGCATTAAATTAAAATCAGATTAGGTTTTATTTAGCCTTAATGATAGTTTCTTATTATGAATGTTTTTATTTTAATCAAATATTTCAATTTGGGGTTATTAAAATTTTAATGGTTGAGTCTCTTATTTTGATTTGGGTTCTTCTTGACCAAAGTTTGGACTGGTTCTTTTCCTTTGGATGATCTAGTTATCCATATTTTACCTAAATAATTCAATTATGATATGTGTGTGTGTGTGTGTGTGTGTGTGTGTGTGTGTGTGTGTGTGTGTGTGTGTGTGTGTGTGTGTGTGTGTGTGTGTGTGTGTGTGTGTGTGTGTGTGTGTGTGTGTGTGTGTGTTATATTTAGAGTATCCTCTGCATACTACTTGAATGCCATGATCTTTGTGGCTGTGATGTGGTTTCATTGAGAGTTTTGAGTGTTTTCATTTTGGAGATTTCTAGCATATTATTTTGAATGGCTTATCTCTACCAATGTTTTAATATGGATATATGCGCGTGTTTTTTTTTTCTATTGAAAACCTAAGAATTTGGGTGAAAGCTACTAGAATATTTATTCATATATATTAGGAATTAACTTTCTTTAAAACCTAAAAGTGGTTTATTACTTAACTAAAATGATTTTTAAATATTAGTTCTAATGATTTGGGGGAATCATATGAGGTTGTGAGACCTCATGATGATCCCACAAATCTGATGGATTGATTTTAGATTTATAATCACTTATCATTTAAATGATTATCGGAATCATTGACTGTTGCTTTGGGAATTTTATATTACCAATGTCAATGAATATGCCATCTAATTTATTATGACTGTCTAGTTTAATGATTGGACTATGACTTGGCTATGTATAACTTGTTTGAGTTATATGTTTATGATTCATTATTTTTTATATGTTGATCGATCCATTAATATTGTGTAACCATTCCTAGACTAATCCTAAATGACTAAGTGGTAACTTGTATGCTTATATCCATGGGTTATGGATTGGTATCCAATATATTAAAGGCTGATTGTACACTTGGAGGGTTTTCAAGTTAGTTTTTCCAAAGGATATGGACTTGAATTTAGTTTTTAAACCCATTCCTATATCCTTTAAACAACTTGTAGTGGTTATCCCCACTTCCAATTCATATTGATATTGGGTTTGGTTATTTCTATCTTGCCTCATAATGGTGTTTAATTGTTACTTGCATGTGTTACACTTGTTTGTGTTGAGATGTCTAATGGTTCAAAATTTGACTTGTTCAAAATCCCTTATTGACCTGAAACCACCATCTAGCTGATGGTTAGGGTGGTAAGGGCCACTAATGGTTGGGCTCATAGGGCTAGTTGGGAGGGTTTGTCTGATTTAGTTACTTGCTGCTCCATTCTTGATGATCTTACAGATAGGCATGAAGACAATGGTAATGATTTATTATATGTTGATTACATGCTATTAACTTAGTTGTTATTTTTTCATAATATATGGTTCATGAATATAGTTATCATCTTATTTCCTTTGACATTGCTTTAATTATGCCTAGTGATTTATGATATGTTAACCTTGTGTTGGAAATGGAATACATGGGATAACAAAGTAAAATATTATAACATTACTTATGTGGTAAGATGCTAAAGTTACATTATATTTACTAAAGGTAATTCATTTAAATGTACTAAGTTATTTTGAGATGTTTAGACAAACATCATTTCTTTTGCTAACTTAGAATATTCATTTGATACTATTAGGACAACATTGATCTCTATTAAGTTCATATGATATCGTTTATTTTTAATATGAATACCTTATGGTAAATATGATTAAGGGCTTACTCAGGCATATGTATATTGTTTAAATTTGATGTAAAAGCACACATAAGTATGTTGGTTCGATTGTTTACAAGTTAGACTCTTAACTTGAATGCATGTTCATTGTTGAATTATTTAGTTAACTCTCTTTAGAATATCAAATATAGATACTTATGATTTATTTATATATGATATTTTAAAATTATAAGTAGTAAATAAAATAGAGTTTTCTCTTAGATGTTTATGGATTATATAAATCTGTCCAATTATACTTGTTGCAGGTATATGCAAAAAATGTAAATGAAATTCTCTCTCACATACCTTAGACCCTAGGGTTGCATACAAAGGTAAACATGTTATGGTAAATAAATCTATTATTGTTGATCTATATACTTAAGCTTTAGTACTATTTATATTGCTAAAATGGTGTAAAATTTTGAGTGATGTTGCTATGCTAAGGGCTACCTAGTATGTATAGGAGCTGAATTTAGAATCTGGAATGAATTGTTAATGACTAAATCAAAGGAATTACTTTGGTTTTTCTCTCATTATAGAATAGTCTTGTTGAGTGATGTACTCTTCCTTACTTGATGTTTATAGAAATGAATAATGGCTGAATGTGTACATGTTGAACTATGTTCTTATGAGTTGAATGTACTAACAACTTCTTATTGGTTAGAATTGATTTCACTATTGTGTCATGATGTACTCAAAAAATTATTTTTGTAATAGTTATTTAAATGGAACATTTTATTTAAGTTCCACTTAATTAGAACTTGGCTGGAATTTTTTTTGTATAAGACATTGTTGATAGTATGAGCCTTGTATATTCAAATCATGTGGAAACCTTCAATGCTTATGTACTTCTATTTTGGGTTTACATTGTAACCTATTGTATGCACTCATAATTTATTATTGATTATAATTAAAACATATTACTATGTCATATTTGATTTTACTTGGAAGGATTTGGTATAAGATGGATTGCTTATTTAATAAAATCCTTGTTGTAGGAGAGGCTAATGAATTAGCTATTCATTATTCTTAATAGTTTATTAAGTAAACATGTGGCTGTAAAATAATATGGTATGAGTAAAAGTACATAGATTGATTATGGTCCTTTACCTTTAACCTTAAAATCAATTGAATAATTAATGATGAAAGGAATAAACTATTGGCTGCCATGTACCTTCAATTACATTAATTTCCTCTTTATCGATTTTAACACATTGGCTATGACCAATATTATATCTTTTTTTAGATCTAATCATGGGATACCACTAAATCTTGATTGATAAATAATAAAAATGATCATAGTCATACCATTATTCATTCATTCAGGTAGTGCTGTTCATGCCCATTAATTGGGCAACTTAAGAACACAAGGTGTTGTTGGATATGGTGTAGTAACCTCATGCCATCAGGGGGTTGACAACCTTGGCTGGTAGTACTTAAATTAATGGACTATGATGTCATGATTTTCATTTATTTTCATGGTTGTACTTATTTTAATCACAAATAAATATACCGTATGCATATGGGAATTCAACATATTTTACATGTCTTTAAATTAACTGTTAGTTGCCATGTATGATTGGCATGTTTGACCTCATTCTTCTTATCGATATTATAGTTGTTCTCTTTTCATAGAATTATTATAACCTAATGATAACTTAGTGTGTGTAATTTATCTCTTTTGGTTAGTTTGAAAGTAATTTTTTAACCACTTATGAGAAAAATTGAAACCCACTGAGGTGAGAAGATACTTAGTGAGGGATAAGGACCTATAAATATTCCTATGTAGACGAATGAGTACCACATATGGTGCTCAAGACATATCTATGTATGTGTACAATTATATACCCCAAACCCCATAAACCATCCTTTGGGTAACATACTTCCCCATAACATCCTTTATGAGTAATTACCCATAGTTAATTATCTTGGATCACCTCCTTTGGTTCTGGTTATAGGTACATGAGTACACTATATGAATATCACTTGCCTCTTCAAGCAAAGTGTTGGGACCAACACACTGTCTTAAATACACTCTATTGGAAATTCTCAAATTTTTATTTTTTTGGGGTTATTTCATCTGGTATCAGAGCTTGTGTTTGTGTATTGTTGAAGAACAATGTGTATTTTATCTCACTCTCTAGAATTTAATGTGAATGTTAATCCATTTTAAAATTAAATTAAGTTGTACTCACTATTAGTTCCTACCAATTGATAATCCAAGGAAGGTGTAGAATAGCAACATGCCTGAATAGATTATTCAATGATTCATAAATCAAGGATAAGGTAAGATCAAATGGTGCTCATGTTGAGTAAATGTGAGGTTGGGTAGTTGAAAAGTAGAAACATGTACTGTGTAATCTCAATAATGTTCCTAGAGATTTGCCCAATATTTGATGAGTTATACAAAGGACTTGGGATGCTAGTAAGGGTGTGAAAGTTGATATTGTGACTGATGCATGAATGTTTATACACATGAGTATATCAACCTTCAAGATATAATAGCTAGCATGGTTGAACTAGTTTTATGTATGACATTGGCTAGTGGAAGTCTAATTTTTGTGGTGGCCATTACTCTCTACCTTAGCCTTAGCTTGGGTTAACCCTTACCAATTTTGGTTGAGTTTGAGAAAGCCTCACTTGTCAACCATTGGATTGTATGGGTGGGTCAATGGGAGATAAGTGGTAAAGGTTTCACTCTTAGAATGAAGGGAAAATAATGCCTGACATCTTTTGATAGGTTGTATGGGAAACCCATCATTAGATGCTTGGAAAATTATGACCCTAGGAAGAACAAGGGTTTAACTCAAACCTAGAGGGATAATATGGGTAAGGGGAATTAGTTCACTTGAGAAAAATTAGTCAAGCTTGCATTTTCCACCAGTTGGGAGAATGTCTAAAAATGTTGAGGAATCATGGGGCATGAATGGTGATAATAACCATTGCTAACCTCATAGGTAAGACTACTATATTTTATTATTTAATTAAATTGAATAACCAGTTTAGATATTGAAAAGAGTTCCATGCTATAATTAAGGAACCAACATACCTCTTGTAATCTATATGGTTGTAGGTGGAGTAAAAATGTCTCCATGGGTTTGAGGTACCCTGATTAGACAATATTATTCCATGTCAAGTTTCCTTGGGGAACCATGATAGTAAACCTTGGTAAAGATGTTGAACTATTACTGTATGCAACTATTTTATTCACAACAGAATATTTTAAATAGTTTGGTTGACTGATTTATGCCATACTAGAGAGTTGTAACATAAAAGCCCTATAAGACATTTTTATATCCTCTATGGTTGGCAAAAATGACAAGGGATTCTCTTATTCCTTTTGCTCATTTTATTTAGCACTTGTTTTGGATAAGATGTGAGTTATATAGATGTAATTTATTGATAATTAGGGCAAGAAATGGTAAAT
The DNA here is from genome assembly GCA_037957365.1 of Torreya grandis. Taxonomy (NCBI): domain Eukaryota; kingdom Viridiplantae; phylum Streptophyta; class Pinopsida; order Cupressales; family Taxaceae; genus Torreya; species Torreya grandis. The sequence continues at coordinate 2,704,923 of JARHVA010000009.1, forward strand.
CCTTACTTGGATTATGCACTATTGTACTAGAATAGTTTCAACAAAGCAAAGAGTTGTCGAGTTCTTTATCAATACTCATGGGACATTATTTTGTTCTAAGTCTTGGACTTATAAACTAAGTTTGGGTAGGGTTTTAGGTTGAAACCCTAGTTATGGTTGGTTAAATTATAACCACTATAACCAAGAAGTGATTAAGTATTATGCATTATCATACAAAGGTGCTAAAAATTCATGTACTTCAGCTAAACTTAGGTAATTCTATTTTTAACAGTTGTCCCTTCAAGTAGATGAAGAGGCCTGGGATTTTGTCACTCTAAAGGATAGAATCTATTGAGTGTGTATAGATATATTTTGATTCCATGTTGACATTTTTGAGCATGGGTGTGCTTTAATCCCATAAGGAGGTTGTGATGCCCCTGATTATGTTTCACATCTATGTGATGATCATTTGATTTTAGGTTGAGCCATGAGAATGTCATGATACTCGTGGATATATATCTTACATCCATGGGGATGTCTTTTATGATTACAACTATATTATGGTTGTGGAAATTGTAATTTCCATGAAGATGATGTAATACTAATATAGAGCCTTAGATAAGTTCATCTTTTCCCAAGATTACATTGCATTAAAGAAAGCATCACTAATAAACCTTTGAGTGGTTGACACGAGTTAGTTGGAAGGATAGTGATAAAGCTTGTTGTTGGAATCTTAAAACCATGATTGGTGATCATTAGTGGATTACATGGGCAAGCCATATTATGATGATTGAGGTAAAATACCTTAGGATGTCCAAAGATGTAACTTAAGCCTAGAGGGCCTAGTGGGTGAATATAACTTACTTGCTTGGATCTGATCATGATGTTATATGATGGATAGTTATGCCCTCTTGGGTGACACTTGGACATTAGGTAGACTGATGAGGGCCATGTACCCTTATACCTCACTTAACAATGTGTTTAAGTGGTATGATGTGAAAATACCTTGGAAAAATTACCAAAGTTTTGGACCCACATGTGTGACATAGTATGATGATCCTTTTACGCATGTAAATTGTTGTATGTTATGTAAACATTTACCTCTTATTGATATTATTAATCATGCAAACTTGTAACTTCATTATTTTGTGTGAATTGAATGTGAACCTCCATATTTCCCTTGATATCAATATTGTTATATGTATATGATTTGATGTGATGTGATAATGAACAGCCTATGATGTAGTTTTCCTTTTGAAATCAACATCTATTATCTAAAGATCTGCTAAGGTATAGTGAATGTGTTGTTAGTGTGATTCTGCATCATGGCTCTAATATTGAACCTTGATGCAAGTACAATGTTCAAGGTGAAGATAACACTTCAATCATGATGGTTTGACTGGGTATGGGTTACAGAGTGGAGTCTCATGTAGGCTAAAAACCCACTTCTCCCCTTTGCACAAAATAACCACCAATTTATTCATGTTGTGCACCATTTGTGCCATAAAATGGCCATGGGATATTCATGCATAATGGTCTCTTCTTGGATTGAGTGTCCCTTTAACTATCTATTGGAGGTTGTGGTATAAATAACTTTGTGAAATTCATTTATTTATCCTTGTAAAAGGACTAATTGGTCCTAAAAATTGGACTTTCATACAAAATCAATGAGGCTAGACTTAGTGAAATACAACAATGTGTTGACTTATAAAGTCTAGCTTGCTATGAATAAGGGAATGGTTGAATTACCTAAAATGAATGTTCTAGAATGAATATTTTATTTGGATGGTAGGTGTTGACCGATAAGTACAACCATTCTATATTCAAGGTATTGTTGTATATACCTAAAATTGTTATATTTATATTTTATTTAAGCATGGCTAGAATAGATTTTGTTTTATGCTTGAGAAGAGTGGTGCTAAGTCCTGATCAAGCATATTTTAAAGTTTTTATGTATTTTATTATACTGCCAAGAGGTAAGTGTAGTGAGATGGTGGGATTGTGATCCCTATAACCATCATGTGAGCTCATAAAATTACATAGAGCATGCTAAAAACCTTAAGGTTACATGTTAATGTCTGATGAGGCTTATCCGATGTTTGGTATGGTTGGTTTAGGATGTTTCACTAACCCACAAATGGTGAATGGTGAAAGATAAGTAACCATGGATTGATAGATATATGTTCTTGGTAGCATTCTATGGTGACTGTTACCAGAAAGGTATGCATACATAACACAGGTTGTGGGAGCCATAAAAGTTGGTTGATGTTGTTGATTTTCATTTTGAAATGAATGAAATATATGTATGCATGAAGCATACTTAGGTGGTGGAAATGGAAGGCACCTATATGAATGTTGTGTTGTTTATAATTTTATAGAACATTACGAAAATATGATTATAGTTGATTTAACAAAGAAGTGTTGTGGAAGACAACACCCCAAACCCAAGGATTTTACAAAAATTTGTTGGATTACAATTTTTCCAAGTGTTGTTATGAAACACAGTTTTATGAGTTAGCATTTCCTCATAATGAGAGGAAGGCTTGGTTGAAAGTTGTTTTTCTTTTTAAAATTGATTTTGAGTGGGTAACTAAGATGAAATTTCTAAACCTATTTTTTTTGGTTGAGCTAACAACTGTGAGTTATGGTTGGAAAATAACTAATAACTCCTTGTTGCTAAAAATTGAAATGCATGCAACCTAGTATGCCTACATTAGTAGGAATTAATTGATCTCCTAATCACACAGGTGGCTAGAAATCAGGTGCAAAATTCAATTTTTATACATTAAAAGTAATAGTTCACTGATAAACTACACAAAATTTTATGGATGATAAAGGTGTGTGTAACACTTCATTTTTCTCACCTTGACCTTACAAAAGGGAACCAAGATGTAATGATGATTTTCTATCCTGGTTGAAAGAAAGGGGCATGATGTACTAAAGGTGGCATATAAAATTTAGCTAAGAAAAGATGTGAATTTTATTCACAATGTGAATTTGTTTATCTGCATGTTTTACAAGAAGGTAAGTACATGATAATATTTCATTGTTTTAATAATAGTCTATGCAAGCACGTAGCAAGCATGACCTTTATTTAAGATGATAAATAATAAATTCTATCAAGATAGTTATTCCCAATCTATTTTTGAGTTATCTATTGATGTTTGTAATGTGTGAACATTTTTTGGAAAGAGTAGAAGGAATATATTTGGTTTGGCATTATTTTGGTTGCTAATTTTTCATCAGGATGGCTCCTCTTTAAGGAGGGGAGGATGTCATGGCCCCATCTTTCTAATACTTGTATATGACTGCTTATGCATTAGTGTTATTTCTTGCATAGTTGGATGTTGTATTTACTTATATACCTATACTATATTGATGGATATTGATGTGATGATACTTGGACATATCATGTTTTAATTCTGCACATGTTGATAATATGGATTAATAATATAATTAATGATTTATTATAGTTCTATATTTTTTTTATCAATTACCGATTAGATGCTATTAATGTACATTCAGTGGTTGCAGGCACTGAGGTATGAGTTAGGATGGATGCTAGTGTCAGTACTAGGGGCAACACAGTGGTTCTTGAGTAGTCAAATGGGTTCTGATAGGTAAGCATGTGTTTTTATTTTAGTCCATTACCATTAGATATTGTATTGTTCATTTGTTCTATCATAATTATCATCTTGCCTTGTTGTATCTTGCCTTTAGCTTCCTTATCATATCTCTATTTAATTATTGCATGTTATCAGAGTGTTAATTAGTTCAGTTGTTTTATTCTAAACTTCCCACTCCAGGCTCCTTATTTCTCCTCCATGAACTGCTCATAACCTGAGTTTATTAGAATCACCCCTTACTAGGACTTAAACAGCCCAGGGACTTGCCTAGACCTACCCCCATGACCCCCTGTGTATATTACATGGTCACTTGGTTAATTTGACCCTTATGGTTTTTAAACTTACATTATAGTTTAAATTTATTATTTTTTTGTTTAATGGTTTTTATATCTTGTAGGATGGGTCATTTTATGGCCATTTCATTTATGTTTTGGTGGGTGTTGCCTTGGGGAAGGTGTGGATGGCATGGGGGGAGTTTCTCTCTCTAGGCATTGAATGCAAGAATTGATGAGGGGTATGGAATTTGGTTAGTGATGGGGAGATGGGATGGAAGGGAAAAAGAATGGGAAAAAACTTAGGGATTTTGGTTTTTGGTTTTGATTTTTGGACTAGGGTTTTATGGATTCTTCTTGGGAAGAAGATTTTTTGTATGGTTAAGGCAATTATTGTAGACCTGGTTATTTAAATGGTTTTCATCTTTGGGTTTTCTCTTCCACACTTGTTTTGGGTAAGTCATTTAACTATCATTATGATTATTTTTCCTTAGAATGAAATTATAAAGGATCATGGGCACTACATACACAGCTGGGAAGTTGTACGACTTCTTGATGGTTATCTAATGCCCAATACATTATAATGAAAGTTATTTTTTCATATGAAATTGAAAAAATATTATCTCTACCATATGGTCTTTACCTTCACTTGCATTTATATATTGGCTAGAACATTATGATTATCATTGGAATTCTCTAAAACTTGAAAGAGTTTTGTATTTGGTTTATACTGTGTAATTTCATGGCAAGGCATGTTAAATATATTGTTGCATTTTAGTTGATAGTGCATTATGTGTCATTGACCCTGTTCCTTGAGTGAATGATGTGGGCTTATTTTTTTTAATGGCTATAATTATATGCATTTTCATGACTGTTAATAGATGGTTTTTGTTTTAGTTATCCCTGCAACTTATGATTGGTAAATGGGTGTCACCATACTTCAAATTGATCTATTTAGCTAGAAAATATGTTGAAATGGGTTGTTGTACCCTATATTACAACCTGTATGGTTTTAGAGTTTGATTCATGCATTAAATTGAAATTGATCTGGGTTTTATTCAGTGTTCATGAGGGTTTTATGTTGTGAATGTTTTTATTTTAATCAAATATTTTGATTTGGGGTTCTTCAAATTTATTGGCAAAGTCACCTAGTTCGATTTGGTTCTTCTTGAATGAAGTCTGGACTAGTTCCTTTCCTTTGGATGATTCGGTTATCAACGATTTCCATGAATAATTTGATATATATATATATATTTGTGTGTGTGTTTCATTTTGAGTATCTTATGCATGTTACTTGAATGGCATGATCTTTGTGGCTATGATGTGATTTCATTAGGAGTTTTGAGTGTTTTCATTTTGGATATTTCTAGCATATTATTTTGAATGGCTTATCTCTATTGAGATTTTAATATGGATATCTATGTGTGTTTTGTTTTATGTTTAAACCCTAATTTTTTTGATGAAACCTACTAGAATATCTAGTCATATATATTAAGGGTTGACTTTCCTTAAAACCTACAAGTGGTCTGTTACTTAACTAAAATGATTTTTAAATATCGATTCTAATGATTCAAGGGAATAATATGAGGTTGTGAGACCTCATGATGATCCTATGAATCTAATTGATCAATTATGGATTTATAATCAATTATCATTTAAATGATTGTTGGAATCATTGACTGTTGTTTTGGGAATTTTGTATAGTTGAGGTCAATGAATATGTTGACTGATTTATTATGATTGTTTGGTTTAATTATTGTACTATGGCTTGGATGCGTATATCTTATTTGAGTTATATGTTTATGATTCATATTTTTTTATATGTTGATTAATTTGTTACTGTTTTGTAACCATTCCTAGACTAGGCCTAAATGACTAAGAGGTAAATTGTATGCTAATATGCATGGGTTATGGATTGGTAACCAAGATATTAAAGGTTGATCATACACTTGGAGGGTTTCCAAGTTAGTTTTTTTGAAAGCTATGGATGTGGATTTGGTTGTTAAACCCATTGATATTTCCTTTGAGTAACTTATAGTGGTTATTCCCAATCCTGATTCATGTCAATATTGGGTTTGGTTATTTCTATCTAGCCTCAAAATGGTGTTTGACTATCACTTGCATGTTTTATATTTGTTTGTGTTGAGATGTCCAATGGTTTAGAATTTAACTTGCTCATAATCCCTTCATGACCCTGGATGCCAAAACCACCATCTAGCTAATGGTTGGGGTGGTAAGGCCACCGATGGTTGGGCTCTTAGGGCTAGCTAGGAGGGTTTGTTTGATTTGATTAATTACTATTACATTCTTGGATGATCTTGAAAACATGCGTGAATAAATTAGTAATGATTTATTATATGTTTATTACATGTTCTTAACTTAGTTGTTATTGTTTCATATTATATGGTTCATGAATATAGTTATCATCTTATTTCATTTGACATTGGTTTAATTATGCTAGTGATTTATGATATGATAACCCTATTTTGGAAATGGAATATGTGGGATAATAAAGTAAAAACTTATAATGTTGTTCATGTGGTAAGATGCTGAAGTTATATTATATTTAATGTAAGTAATTCATTTACATGTACTAAGTTATTTAGAGATGTTTAGACAAACAGTATTCCTATTTTAAACTTAGAATATTCATTTTATAATATTAGTACAACATAATCTCTGGTTAAGTTCATATGATATCATTTAGTTTTCATACAAATACCTTATGGTAAATATGAGTAGGGTATTACTTGGGCATATGTATATTGTTTAACTTTGATGTAAAAGCATACATAAGTACGTTGGTTCGATTGTTTACAAGTTATACTCTTAACTTGAATGCATGTTCATTGGTGAATTGTTTAGTTAACTCTCTTTAGAATATAAAATATAGATACTTATGATTTATTTATATATGATGTTTTAACATTTGAAGCAGTAAATAAAATAGAGTTTTATCTTAGATGTTTTAGTTGTACATGGATTACATAAACCCATTCAGTTATACTTGCTGCTGGTATATGCAAAAAATGTAAATGAAATTCTCTCTCACATACCTCAGACTCATACAGTTGCATACAAAGGTAAACATGTTATGGAAAATAAATCTAATATTTTTTATCTCTTTACTTAAAATTTAGTACTAGTTACATTTCTGAAATAGAATAAAATTTTGAGTGTTGTTTCTATGCTAAGGGTTGCCTAGTATGCATAGGAGCTGAATTTAGAATCTGGAATGAATTGTTAATGAGTTAATAGGAGTTACTTTGGGTTTTATTTCATTATGTAATAGTCTTGTTGAGTGATGTACTCTCCCTTGCTTGATGTTTATAAAAATGAATAATGGTTGAATGTATACATGTTAAACATTGTTCCTATAAGCTGAGTGTAATAGTAACTTCTTCTTGTTGGCTGAAATTGATTTCACTATTGTGTCATGACATACTCAAATAATTATTTTGTAAGAGCTCCTTAAATGGAACATTTTATTTGGGTTCCACTCAATTGTAACTTGGATGGAATTTTCATTGTATTAGACATTGTTGATAGTATGCACCTTGTATATGTATTGAAATCATGTGTAAACCTTTGATGTGTATGTACTTCTATTTTGGGTTTATGTTACAACCTATTGTATGCATGCATAGGTTATTCTTGATCATAATTGAAACATATTACTATTCCATATTTGATTAGACTTGGAAGGATGTGGTATAAGATGGATTACTTCTTTAATAAAATCTTTGTTGTAGGAGAGGCTAATGAATTAGTTATTCATTGTGCTTAATAGTTTATTAAGTAAGCATATGGCTCCAAAATAATATAGTATAAGTAAAAGTACATAGATTGATTATGTTCTTTTACCCTTAACCTTATAATCAATTAAGTAATCAATGATGAAAGGAATAAACTATTGACTACCATATCCCTTCAATTACATTAATTTCTTTTTTATTGATGTTAATGCATTGGCTATTGCTAATATTATATCATTGTTTAGATATGATTGTGGGCTGCTATCAAATATTGTCTAATAAATAATAAAAATGATCATATTCATATCATTATTCAATCATTTAGATAGTGGAATTCATGCCCATTAATTGGGTAGCTTAAGAATGCAATGCATTTTTGGATATGGTGTAGTGACCTCATGTTATGAGGGGGTTGACAACCTTGGCTGGTAGTACTTGAATTGATGGCCTATGATGTCGTGGTTTTAATTCAGTTTCATGGTTATACTTATTTTAAGAAAAAATAATTTTATCGTATGCTTATGGGTGTTGGAGAGTTGTCAATGATGTCATGGAGGTGTCCAGGTGAGTGGATGAAGTGTCTTGATAGTCTAAGTATAAATGACAAAGTGTGTAGTGTGCTTGTCCTAGTATGCTTGAAGTAGGCCTGGTTGATATTTAGTTTTAGCATGATTAGGGATGGGTATAAGTTATTGATAGTTTTTTAGGGGTCTTATCAGAGTTCAAGGATGATTGGAGAGATTTTGGAAGTGCATGGTCTTCGTTCGGTTCTTCATTATGTTTATCTTGGCATATTTGGTTCTATGATAGAAAAATCTGAGTAGGTAGTTTACTGACATCACTATTGCCACATATGGATGAGTTAGGGGGATTCAGTCATATGGGTGTGATCACATTAGTCCCAAGTTGTTGTGATTTAAATTTAATGTCATGAGGTTGAGCGTATCTAAATATATGCAAGTGTAAAGTTATCCTCTCACATAGAAGATCACTAAGTTCCTATACTTAGTTAGACCGTCACTGCACATCATGCAGATATAAATAAACTAGTAAGTTTATGAATTTAATATAGGTACTCAAAGATTAAAATAATTTAATTTTTTTTCATGGATATATTATCTATAGTTTCAATAAGGTACCTTATAAATTTGGAGTCTTGAAGTGATTTCTAGCCCAAGTTATAAAGCTTCAAAGTTGCTCTAGCAGACTGTGATGTGCCAGAGACCGTCAAGTTTAATCATGTTGAAGTCTGAGGTCATTAGTATAAAAGATTTATTGGTGAGAAATTAATCATATATATTGATACAATAGTGCACGTAAAATTCAATATGTCAAAGGTGAATGTGCTAGTGACATGTGTCACATTCACGGAGCTTGGACAAAAGATCAATGGTTTACATATGATCATGTAGTAAAAAGATCGATGATACGGGTCAAGTTAATAGGTCAATATGTGAAAAATGAACTTAGACATTCTAATTATAACATTTTTAGGATCTCTGATCTAGATCTAATGGGGAGTGTTGCTTAATAAAGATCGAGCTACTCAGAAGAGATCGACAAAGCGTGTTTGTTCCAAATTATTAGGAAGTAACAAGATGATGACAAGTGATCGATGTTTATAGTAAATAAAAGGTAAAGATAGAGCTACTTATAAGTATACATATGTTTTGTATTTTATAAAAATATGTGAGGACATGATATGATGGCAAATTGCTCAAATTTTAATAGTTTCTTAGTGACCGTTGGAATTCAAATATTCGAATTTCTGAGGGAAGACCAATTTGTAGTTTTTATGCTATATCTTTTAATATATGAAGAATTTGACCATGGTATAAAAATAAAAGTTATATAGGAATTTAAGGTTCATCCAAAAATATTTATTTTAAGTTATTAATATTTGGACATTCAAATTTATTGAGCTCCAAAGTTGACTGTGTGTTTGTTCATGCTTTACAAGTAACTTGAGAAGGGTAATTGAGTTTGTTCTAATGGTTTTTAGATGTTTCAAGTGGACTGAGCTATTGGAAATTGTTTTATACTTAATTTATATCATTTTTATTGATTTTTGAGGTTTTACCAATCCATATTCAGTATAAAAAAATGTTTATAATTTGACTATTTATTCATTCATGGTTTTCTTGTGTACAAGGCTAATGTTTGAGTAGATTCAACATACAAAGAGGTGTGTGATGATGACTATAATCACTTAAAGATGTTAAATGGGTCATGTGGAGTTGACCTATGCATTTTTAAGTGGTCTTATGTTTATAATTTGCTCAATAGAGTACTAAATGGGGAAATATGTCTCCATGACACCTATAAGGGCTATTAAGGCCTAATTGAAAGGCGTAGTTGCTTAAGTGTGACCCATAATTTCTATGGCCAACTTGTGAGGATAATATTGATATATGTAAGGTGTTTTAAGGGTTAATGCAAGTCTAAAGGCTGACCAAGAAGATAATAATCATGAAGGTTCTATAAATGGTGAAATCGAAGAGGACAATTTGTAGATGTGAGAAACCTGAGAGAAAAGGTGTGTGTGAGAGTTGTGGAGTGAAGGAAAGGGTGTGTGCCTAGTGGATGGGTTGTAAATAAAACTAGGTTGATGACTATGTGTATGATTTTTAGGTCATATTTTTGATGTCAATAATAGTGCTCATGTAGGTTTGAAGATTGAGGATGAGTGAAGAGGTCTAGAGTGATCCAAAAGGATGTTTTGGATGCCTTGAATGTGAGCAAAGGATAGATGATGTTTGTGTGAGATTGGTGGTTGATTTGAGAGGTAGATCAAGGTGTGGACTATGTGTATTACCATTTATTAATGTTAGTGAGGTTGTGACTGAGTTGTTGTTGAGAGGTCTAGAGTGATCCAAAAGTTGGTTTTGGATGTTTATGGCTATGTGAAAAAGTGAAGGGGTATGATATAAATTGTATCTCAATTATATTGGTAGGAAATTAGTGTTCAATAGATGTTTATATCATAGGTTTTGGGAGGGTGCTAAATGTCTAGATCAAAAGTACTTAACCATTCTAGTGACATGTGCTCCTTGTGAAGTAGGTGTTTTACTAAATCTAGATCAAAATGACTTAACCATCCTTGGGGTAGGTGTTCCTTATGAAGTAGGTGTTTCAATAAATCTAGGTTATAAGGACTTGACCATACAAGGGGTAGGTTCTCCTTGTGGAATAGGTGTTTCACTAAATTTTGGTCAGAAGGACTTGACCATCCTAAGGGTAGGTGCTCTTTGTGGAACATGTGTTTTACTAAAGTTTAGTTAGAAGGATTTGACCATCTCATGTTTTCATACTTCTTATAGGATAATTATTCCATGAGTTTATAGACTTGAGAGTAGGTTTTATTCCCCAAGAGGGTTTCCCACATAGATCTTGTATTGTGTGTATGATCTTGCATTATCTATTATTCATTATTATGAATGACTTGTAGATTATTTGAATAATTATAGTAATTAATAAGGGTTTGAAATGATTGGAATTGAAGTTGAAATATCTTTCATCACTGATTCACCACCCCCCCCCTCTCAGTGATTTTACCTATAACAATTAGTATCAGAGCTAGGTCCTTTGGTAATGGCTTGACAAATTGAAAGAGATCTAAGGTACAATATGGGTAGCCATAAAATACAAGGAGGTTTTTCCACTAAGAAATCACTGATGTTCAATAGATCTAATTATGATTTTTGGAGTACAAGGATGAGGACCTACATTAAATCCCTAGGGTTTGACACTTGGTTATTATACACCTACTATTACTCCATCTAGTGTTTTAGATAAGAAGATGTTTGAGAACAATTATAAGGCAATGAATGCTATCACTTATGGTATTTTAGAGATTGAATACACCAAGGTAATCCATTGCATATCTTCCAAGGAAATGTGTGATAAATTGAAGACTATTTATGAAGGAGATTCAAAGGTTATGTTGGCAAAGTTGCAGACTCATCGAAGATAATTTGAGAGTCTTAAGATGAGTGGATAAGATTACGTGGCATCCTAATATGTTGTGGATGGTTATTATAAACCTACTATTCCTCCATCCAGTGTTTTAGATAATAAAATGTTTGAGAATAATTATAAGGCAATGAATGCTATCACTTATGGTCTTTTAGAGATTGAATACACCAAGGTAATCCATTACATATCTTCCAAGGAAATGTGTGATAAATTGAATAATATTTATGAAGGAGATTCAAAGGTTATGTTGGAAAAGTTTCAGACTCACCAAAGATAATTTGAGAGTCTTAAGATGAAGGAAGAAGATTCTGTGGCATCCTTTCTATAGAAAGTTGATGAGATTGTAAAAATCATCAAAAGTTTTGGAGAGAAGCTTGAAGAATCTATTATAGTTCAAAAGGTATTAAGGTATATCTCTCTCAATTTTGATTCTAAAGTATCTATTGTATAAGAAATTCATGATCTTACTTAGTTGAAGATGGATGAATTGCATGGCATTCTTACTACCAATGAGATGAGAGTCAATTATGACAAACCACCAAAGAAGGAAGCAACATTCAAGATATAAATGAAGCCAAAGAAGAAGTTCCAAGGTAATAAACTCAAGGAGGATGAAATATCTAATATTTATGAAGATGAACTAATTGTTTTATTTATAAGGAAATTGAAAACAGGGTCAAGCAAGTATAAGGGTAAACTACCCTTCAAATGCTTCAATTGTGGAGAGGTAGGACATTTTGAAAATAAGTGACCTCATAAGCATAAGAATAACGATGATGAAGAGCATGGTCAAGGTCATGATGATGGTAAGAGATCATTCAAGTCTAATAAAATCCAGAATGGATTCAAAATGTTTGACAACAAGAAGAAGTACTTCAAGGAAAAGAAGAGTCTCTACACCAAAGAAGATTGCAACTCATCATATGAGAGTGAAGATAGTGACTCAGAATATGATCATGAAGATGATGGTCCTATTGAATATGAAAAACTCTTCATGGTTGAGGAAGGAAGTTTCTCATATGAAAAGGAGTCTGCTTGGAGTGATTTAGATGATGATAAAGATGAGGTGGACTATGAGACTGAGTTGATGAATGCTCTTGAATAACTAAAGATTGAGAATAAAATTAAAAAAAAGATGAAGTCTCAAATTAATTAATATGAAGAGCAATTCAATGTGTTTGAGATAAGAATAAATGAAGACACCAAAGAGCATGAAGATATAGCCAAACATCTCAATTGTCAATTGGAAATCCTGTCTACAAAATTGAAAGCTAAAGAAGATGAATGTTCAAGGTATGTAATTGAAATTGAGTCATTAAAATATAAGTTAGAGAAGATGTCTAGTAAGATTCAATAATTTAAGAGATTTAAAATGAGCTTAAGTGATCTAGACAATATTTTAAGTTGTCAAAGTATTGTATGTGATATAATTGGTCTTGGATACAAAGAGGAATCAGAAAATGCAACTTAAGACAAGATGAAGAATAATGAAAATTAGACCTTAAAGGTAAAAATCAATCAAGGAATGAATATGATGGCAAATTGAAGACAAATTAGATCAGACAATCAAATTCCATGAGGTATGCAAGTTTCAATGGTTATTGTTACACATGTAATCATTTGGGGCATAGAGCTAGAGAATGTAAGAGACCTATTAGAAATGAGTTTACATGGAACTATGATGGGGATCATCAGTCAAAAGGTGTGAATAAAGTTAAGTGTTTCAACTGTCTTGATGAGGGACATTTTTCTAAGCATTATCTAAATAAGGTAAGGTAAGGTGAGTCTTCTTCAAAAGGAGTAGTTTGTTTCAATTTGTTAAAACAATGCACATATTGCAATATTTTGTTCTAATCAGGAAAGGCAAGATAAGCTTCTTGCAAAAGGTATAATTTACTTCAATTATTAACAAAGAGGTCACACTATTAGATTCTACAAGCAAAGGTCTATAATATAGAATAGGTTTAATCAGGTTCTTAGAGTGCAAGAAGGAAGGCAAGTTAACACATGAAAACCAAAGGTGGTAAATATGAGTCATGATGAGTCCATAGGTATAATTAATCTATTTGATATGGTGGAGAATGCTATAGAAGTTGGATAGTGTTAAGAGATCTCATTTTCTACTCATGTTGTGAATGAAGAGACTAAGCTCAAGGAAAAGACCAAGGTTCTAGTTGAGGGTAGTTTTAAGGTGTGTTTGGATGCTAATAAGTAACCTGTTATGTGTGAGCAAGTTTCAAGCTTGGTTATTATGTTGTCAAGGTTTGAAGGTGATGTTTTGAAATGAAAAGAAGTGACTTCAATGATCAAGGTATGTCAACATTCCATAGTTACTCTAAATATTATATATCCTATCATAGAAGAGAAAGTGACTGATGTAGAAAGAGAACAAGATATCAAAGTTCAAACTAAGGAGAACAAGATAAAGAAGTCTTATAGCTATAAAAGGATTCTAGTGGTTACTGAGGAGATGTGGGCCACTCCTAGCTTCACTTTGTTTTAGAGCATTATGATGTAGAGGAGGTCTCTATCTATGTTTCTTAAGAGACTCCTTTCAGTGGAGAAGCAAGTGTTGTTGTGGTTTCCTTTGGAAGGTCCTAGAAGGTAAGATATGAGTATTTCTAGTTGGATTTGGTGTGTCAATATGGGAGAAGTTCTTTGATGAGGTTAAAGTGATGCCATAAGGTGTTTTTTATTGTGTATGTAGTGTATATAGGATCAAAATGGGTGTTTTTAGGTGGTATAATGAGATTGATGGACTATCAAGAAGATTTTGGTGCTCAAAAAGGTCTATGCACTTCTTTATGATGTATTTCAGGAGGTTTTGTGTCTTGATGACCCTTTTTATACCTTTTTGAGGTTTTTATGTGCTCCCAGGTTTATCTATTCTTATTTTAGATTAAAGCCATGGTATTTAAATTCAAGATTACCAAAGGTGTAAAGGCTCAAATCTCGGTACAAAATTGTGTGATAGTTGTCTCCAGGTGTGCAAGAAGTTTTAGAGGTGGGCATTGACCAGAAGGAGGTTTGTTGACCTTGTTTGTTTTAAGATTCTAGAGTTTTGGGCTATGATAGAAAAGTAGTTTGAATTATGAGTTGAGGTCTAATGATTATTAATAGATTGAATGGGCCAAATGGGTTATCAAATCAATCTTCATAGATATTTTAAGGTTTGTGTTTTTTAAATTCTTCAAGTTTTTGTCAAAATGAAGGCCTAATTGACTAGTAGATTTGTGAAAGAAGTATGTTGCAGAGGATGACCTAGGTGATAAAAATTGGTGTACCTAAGGGGGAATATGAGATTGATCTAGATATGAAATTTTATGTCTTTAAGGTGTGTCTACTAAAAGTTGTGGGCTCTATAAGTTCTAGGTAGGGCTACAAGGAGTCTAAATAGGCCGAGTGTGAAGAAGAGTGATTTTTGATCAGTTTCTATAAAATAGAAAGGCATGGGTGTTTAAAGGTGAGTTCTAAAGTTGGTATAGAGTATGTTTCCTATTTGGTGAGTGGCATGAAGTTATGTTTATGGTCCTTTAGGTGGCTTGATAGAGAAGACTAGTAAGCTTGTATGGTGGTTATTCATGATGTGTGGAGATCTGAAGATACTCAAGAGATGTAATGGCTTAGAGATCTTAGAGGGACTCCCTCTTAGATTTTTCTTGGTGAGTTCCATTAGATTTTAGTGTTTTTATTTATTCTTTTTTCATTGGTTGCAGTGCTTGGTTTAAGAGAGTATTGACATGTAGCAAGAGGAAGTTTTCAAGGCATAAAGAGGTAGGCTCAAGGTAAGGGGGAGTTTGTATCATCTATATAAGGTGGTACTCTCTTTTTGGTAGTATTTTTAGATCCTCAAAATTAGTTTTTTCCCACTTTATCATTACATCAAAGGGGGCGAAGGTTCCTATTATGATAATGCTTGCAGAGCGAGAAAGAAGATGAGTTGTATGATAGGTGTTGACATAAATGACAAAGGGGGAGATTTTTGGAGAGTTTTAAATGATTTAATGTAGGTGTGTAGGTGACTAGATAAAGTGTATTGATAGTCTAAGTATCAATGACAAAGTGTGCAGTGTGCTTGTCCTAGTATGCTTGAAGTAGACTTGGTTGATCTTCAATTTTAGCATGATTAGGGATGGGTCTAAAGTATTGATAATATGTGAGAGGTCATATTAGAGTTAAAGGATGATTGGAGAGGTTGTGTAAGTGCATGTTATTCATTTAGTTCTTCATTATTTTCATCTTAGCATAGTTGGTTTTGTGACCAAAAAATTTGAGTAGGCAGTTTACTGATGTCACTGTTACCATGTATGGATGAGTCAGGGGGATTTGGTCATATGGGTGTGAATACATTAGTCCTAAATTAATATGGTTTAAATTTTAGGTCATGAGGTTGAGTGTATCTAAAGGTATGTGGGTGAAAAGTTGGCCTCTTAGACAAAATTTTACTAAGTTCCTATACTTAGCCAAACCATCATTGCATGTCATAGAGATATGAATAAATCAAAAAGTTTGTACATTTAATATAGGTACTCAAAGAGTCAACTAAGGTCAAAGGTTTTCATGGATATTTTGTATATATTTCCAAGAAGTTACCCTAGAAATTTGGAGTCTTGAAGTGATTTTTAGTTCAATTTATAAAGCTTCAAAGTTGATCTAGTAGATTATGATGGGCCAAAGACCATGAAATTTAATCATGTTGAAGTCTGAGGTCATTGGTCTAGAAGATCCAATGGTGAATGATTAATCATAGATCTTGATTCAACAGTGCATGTAAAATTTAATATGTCAAAGGTGAATGTGCTAGTGACACGTGTCACATTCATAGAGCTTGGACAAAAGATCAATAGTTTGTTGATGATCGTGTAGTTAGAAGATCGAAGGTGCAGGTTGAGTCAAAAAATCAATGTGTGTAGAAGGAAAAAAAATATTCCAAGTGAGAAAATAATGGGAGATCTGATATATATCTAATGGTGAGCGTTGATTAATAAATATTGAGCTACTCAGAAGAGATCGATGGAGTGCATTTGATTCAAATTGTCAAGAAGCAGCGAGATGATGACAAGTGGTCGATGTTTAATAGTAAATCAAAGGTAAAGACTAAGATAATTATAAAGAGATCAATGATTCATATTTGATAAAAATATGTGAGGACAAGAGATGATGGAAAAGTGTTTGAAGTTTAACAATTGCTCAGTGACCATTGGAATTCAAATATTGGAATTTGTGAGGGAAGACCAATCTATAGGTTTTTTGATATAACTTTTAATATCTGTAGAATTTGACCATGGTGTAAAAATAAAATTTGTAGAAGACTTTAGGGAACATCCAAAAATATTTATTTTAAGGTTTGAATTTTTGTATAGTCAAATTTATTGAGCTCTAAATTGATTGTGTTTTTTCATGCTCTAAGAGTAACCCAAAAAGGGTAATTGAGTTTATTATGATGATTTATAGATGCTTCAAGGGGACTGAGATATTGGAGAGTGTTTTGTATTCCATTAGGATAATATATATGGATTTTATAGGTTTGACCAATCCATATTCAGTATGAGCAAATGCTTAGAAGTTGACTGTTTGCTCATTCATGGTGTTCTTGTGTACAAGGCTAATGTTTGAGTAGATTGAGCATACACAAAGGTGTGTGATGATGACTATAATCATTTGAGGATATCAAAGGGGTCATATGCAGTGGAAATATGCATTTAAAAGTAGTCTTGTGTTTCTAATTTTCTTAGTGGAGTGATAAATGGGGGAATAGGTCTCCATGAGACCTATAAGGGCTACTAAGGCCTAATTGAAAGGCATAACTAGTTAAGTGTGACCCATAGTTGCTATGGTCAACATGTGAGGATAGTATTGAGATATTTAAGATGTATTAATGGTTAAGGCAATTCTAAAGTTTGACCAAGAAAATAATAATCATGAAGGCTTTATAAATGGTGAAATTAAAGAGGATGATTTTTAGATATGAGAGACCTGAGAGAAGAGGTGTGTGTGAGAGTTGTGGAGTGAAGGAAAGGGTGTGTGACCAGTGGATGGGTTATAGATAAGAGTAGGTTTATGACTATGTGCATGATATTTAGGTCATATTTTTTATGTCAATAATAGTGTTCATGCAGGCTTAAAGATTGAAGATGAGTGAAGAGGTCTAGAGTGATCTAAAAGGATGTTTTGGATGCCTTGAGTGTGAGTTAAGGTTAGATGACGTCTGTATGAGCTTGGTGGTTGATTTGAGAGGTAGGTTAAAGTGTAGACTATGTGTATGACCATTTGGTCATGTTGTTGAGGTTGTGACAAAGTTATTGTTGAGAAGTATAGAGTGATCCCAAAGGTGGTTTTAGATGTTTGTGGCTATGTGAAGAAGTGAAGGGGGCTGATATACATTATATATTTATCATATTGGTAGGAAATTAGTGCTCAAGATATGTTCATATCATAGGTGTTGGGATGGTGCTCAACTTCTAGGTCATAAGGACTTAACCATACTAGGGTCAAGTGCTCATTTTGAAGTAGGTGTTTCACGAAATCTAAGTCAAAAAGACTTGACCATCCTAAGGGCAGGTGCTCCTTGTGGAGCAAGTGTTTCACTAAATCTAGGCTATAAGGACTTGGCCATCCTAGGGGTAGGTGATCCTTATGGAATAAGTGTTTCACTAAATTCTATTCAGAAGGACTTGACCATCCTAGGGATAGGTTCTTCTTATGGAATAGGTGTTTCACTAAAGTCTAGTCAGAAGGACTTAACCATCTCATGTTTACATACTTCTTATAGGACAAGTAATCCATGTACTTGTAGGATTGAGAGTGGATTTTATTCTCCAAGAGGGTTTCCTACATAGATCTTGTGTTGTGTGTATGATCTTGCATTATCTATTGTTCATTTTTATGAATGATTTGTATATTATATGAATGCTTATGGTAATTGAATAAGGGTTTGAAAGGATTAGAATTGAATTTGAAATATCTTGCATCACTGATTCACCCCCACTCTCAGTGATTGTACCTCTAACAATGGGATTTCAACATATTCTACATGTTTTTAAATATTAAATATTGGTTTCCATGTATGATTGGCATGTTTGACCTCATTCCTATTGATGATATTATAGTTATTCTCTTTCCATAGAATTATTATAACCAATGATAACTTAGTGTGTATAAGTTATCTCTTTTGGCTAGTTTAAATGTAACCATTTAACCACCCATGAGTGGAACTGAAACCCACTGAGGTGAGAAGATACTTAACGAGGGATAAGGACCTATAAATAGTCCTATGTAGAAGAATAAATATCTCATATGGTGCTTAGGACCTATCCATGTATGCATACATCAATACACCCTGAACTCCATAAACCATCATTTGGGAAACATGCTTCCCCATAGCATCTTTTATGAGTAATGACCCCTAATTAATTATCTCAAATCACCTCCTTTGGTTCCAATTTCACATACATGAGTAAGATATATGAATATTTCTTGCCTCTTCAAGTGAAGTGTTGGGACCGACAAGCTATCCTAAACACACTTTGTTGGATATTCTTGATTTTTTTGGGGTTCATTTCACTTAGATACTTATGTCCCCGTCAAACACCTAACCTGATGTAAGTGTCCTAACCCGATGTAAGTGTCCATTACCATAAAGTCATTCAATTTAAAAATATAATGTATACCTATGGTCATCCTATGCAATTTTAAGTGAGATATTATTCAAAGAGATTGGTATAAATACATGATCAATCCTCATGCATGCCTCACCTAGTAAAGACCTAGTATAGACCAAACAACTCACAATGTAATTTATCAAAAGAATTTAATCAAGCCCTTGAGTGATCAAATCTTCCTTATTGTATCCTATTTTAATATCAATCATAAGGACAACACATCTACAGGTCTGAAACACCAAAGGAGGATCTTATGAACCACATTTTCCAAGCTATAAGCTACATCACTAAATGTACTTGTTTATCACACATTGCATTATACATACACAAGCCAACATGTAGGGAAAAAATATATAATTTAAAGGCCCTCTTTATAGTATAGGATATGTGGGTAGTGCACATTGATAGAGGAGTATATGGGGAAGCTCATCACTATGTGCCACTATCTAATTTTTTTCACAACTATTATAAAGATGAAAAACTAGGAATGATAGTCCGTGACTCAAATATAAATACATCAAAGTGAAGCTGGCATAGAATCCATAAACATCTAGGTGGTCACATATAGTTTCAAAAAGTTTTATATACTAAATACCTGCATTTGATCTAAATAAAAATGTCAATGCAATCATCTCAGGTCAATGCAAATGTCTATAACTACATAGGTATAATTTTTAGAATTAGAAGACTGATATAAAATCTAGATCTAGTCTAATTATTACATGTTTTAGTTCTAGATTTGTATTAGCATCAAAACCAACTATCTTATTTTTATTATCATTTTAATATCTATCATGATTTTATTTTCTATTTTTAGCATATCTCAGCATAATAAATTTAGTATATGTTTTATCTAAGTTTTGTAATTAATTGACCTGTTTTAGATCTATTTATCACTCATGTGCTTATTGATTTATATTTTTTTAACCATAACCCCATATTATACTTATCAAAACTTAGGGTTTAACATTTGATAAACTTAAATTAAAAAAAAATTGATCTAGGGTTTCCAAACTCTTAGGGTTTCAACTTTTTATGATTGATTTTTATATCTAAAACTTTACCCTAAGGTTTTACCCTCCTTTTGTTGCCAAGATTAATGTTTGGACACTCAAAAGTTATTTATTCCTTGATTGGAATATTTTATATTCCAAACATAACCATTTTAATATTCTTTAGAGGTATTTTTCTAATCAGGTTGGTATACTCAAAAGCCTCTTTTTTTTATCAAAATTTGGTATGAAAATTTAACTTTTTATAATTTAATATTTTTAGTAAATATTGACATACAAGGTGTATGGTGTATTTATTTTTTAATTAATTTATGATTTAATCAAAAAATTATATTTTATTCAAAAGCCTCTCTTAGATCTCTGAAATAAGTTCATGTTTTATTGTAATTACTACTTTATTGGAAATATTCTAGGGTTTTATCTATGAAGCATTCCAAATAATTTGGAATTTTTATGATTAATAATAGATTAAATTTAAAACTTATTATATATTTTATATGATTATGTTTGTATAGACAAAAACCTTTTTTTTTTCAAAATATTGTATGCATTTTACAAATTTAGCATTTTACTAATTTTAGTATATTTAGACCTGCAAGCTATATATTGTACTTTTATTTCCCTATTTTTATAGTTTCATATCATTTCCTATTTTTATAAAAAACTTATTTTATATTATAAATTTTTTTAGCTAATCAATTTATATTTCTTTCTCTTCATTTGGCACATTGTGGTGACCCTAACCTTTAGTCTCAAAACCCTAGTTAAAACTAGGGTTTCCTGATTTACTATTTTCTAAATTATGATTTCAAAGTGTTCAAAATTTAAAAATAGGATTTCCCCCTTTCTAAAAATATATTTAATATGTATTTATATCTTAGCTACTCCATTTTACAATACATCATGGTAGTTGTTACTTGTTATGTTTCATGTATAATGAAATCAATTAAAAGGAATAACTAACTTGATCAATATAATGATAGGGTTTCAAAACAAAATAAAAATTTAAGTCCTCTTTAGAACTCTTATGACAATAGTATTTAGCCTCTCCCTCCTAACCCTAAGGAGGGTGATAACTATCATCCCTATAACCAGATCTATGTTATCACTCTTTCAAGGGGTAAGGTAGATCGTGTATGTATGCACATTCAATATAAGATACTTAGGGTTTGTTCTTGTGAATCCTTAAAATATCAATTCATACTTATGATAAATTCAATATAAGAGAAGAAAAATAATTTTAGTTCAAAGAGCACATTGTTGGAAAATTAGATTACACACCTATAGAATCCAACACATGGTAGTGTTAATCATGTGTTTGTGTCCTCATCTACCAATGTTATGCCAAACAAGGTATCACATCCAAATAAAAAACTACAAAAAACTACATGTAAAAAAGAGATCTTTCAACAAGTGACCAACATTGACAAGTGACCACAAGGTTACTAAGAGTCTAAGTGAAATCTTAAGAGAAATTATTCAAGACAAAGTGATCAAATTACCTCCTCCACATCCTATAATGTGATCCAAATACTATTATGCATATCATATAATGCATGGGAATCATACAAATTGTTGTTTTGCATTAAAGAACAAAATACAAAGTCATAATGATAATGGTAATCATATCATTACTACATAAACCAATAAAACCACTCAAATTATGAGTACCTCTCCTAAAACACAAGTCCCAAAACAACAAATGCGGTTACTAAAGAAAAATTTAGAGTAAAAAAGTTCCAAATATCAAACTTAGAGCAAGAGAAGGGTCAAAAGAATAAATAAAAGGAGAAAATATCATTACTAAAGGCTCTAAACATTTTGAATAATACACAATTACTAAAGGAACCAATGCTATTCAAACCACCAGAAACCAAACCATGTGAGATCCCTTTGTTGATCAATATAGAACAACAAAAGGGCATAATTCTAAATGATTATTACAATGGTGATACCATTCTTAATACCAATATGGTAGATGAATAGTTGAGAGAAATCATTTCAATCCACTCGATACCTTACAACATGACCTATTTATACCTAAAATACTTGGTACATATTGGTTGAATCCATATCCAGAAAGTAAAAAACCAAATATAGATAAAGGCAAGGTAAATCATATAGCTCAGGATGTTCATAAGGGATTAACATTCGAGGTGCACATAGATACAAGTAATGGTATATCAATAAAGAAAAATGACATAGAACACATGGAAAAATAAAAACCAAAGGCATCTTAGAATAAGATTTTTGTTAAATCTAACATCACCAGAGTGAAATAGGCACAATATATTAATCAGTTCATCCCTTTGACACAAGAACATGATACACTTTATGATTCTGGTATGCACACATATGACACATCTAGTTCAAGACAAGTTATATAGTTACCACTACTTGAATATCCTCATCCTCATCTTGAGATCATTTGGTAGCTTATACAATTTCCAATTATTTCCTAAAAATACCAAAAAAATTAAAATCTTCAAAAATTAAAAAATATGCTTAGCATCTACATGTTCTATTAGCTCCTTGGCATATATGTTGTTAGTTCCATGTTAGTAGATAACATATCATTTATTTATATATACACATGTGTTTCAAGCATATTTTTGATGTGATACATGCATACATGGATACATGATCTATGGAATTTTTGATGTTGGGCCTTCCCTCTACTCATGTCATGTGGACATTGGAAACATCTTTTTCTTTGCTCACAATATATCCAGGTTGTATCATTTTATGGTAATTTTACATTATCATGTTTGAGGTTATTTAATTGCACATGTAGTTATCCATGCATATATCTTTCAAATTTTACTTTATATGCTATGTACTTAATTTTTTTTCTAACACATATGATCCATGGACTAGCATACTATGTTTCCATTGGTTGCTTATGCTTTCATTCATGCACTCTATTGAGTGTCTTGCCTTGCTTGTTTGAGCATTTGAATATGTTCCATTGTTTGCAAACCTCATACCTTTGTTTGAATTTTTTGAATTTTAATATGTCATTAATTGTATGGATTCTTGAATATTCTATTCTTGATTTTGTGGACTTTTGACTGACTAAGTCATGTCCCTTTGATTGTGTAACATTTGAACATGCCCCTTGCTTGAGGTCTCCTTGGACCATTGTATTTTGAATTTTTTTTTAGTTCTCTTGTGTGTATGATTGGTTATTTGTTGAGATTTTACTATTACTCTCTAGACATTTCCACGATCTATATCATGTATCTTAGGTCTTGATGTGATCACATTTTTCATGCTTCCATGATATATGTACATGGATATGTTCCTTCTACATGATACATGGTACATTCATAGTTTACATGGTCATCTTATACTTTTAAGGTAAGATAATTTACAATTTTTACTTCCCCTCACCTCAAATCATATTAGTGGGGGCATGCCATAGAGGCATGACTTCTACATTACTTCACATATTCAGATTACATTGGGGGCATGTTTTGAAAACATGTTCTCTGAATTTGTCACAATTTTAAATTTAGTGGGGGCATGTTTTTGAAACATGTTCTCCATACTTATTCATTATTCAACATACTCATATTATAGTGGATATTTTGGAAACATTTCCTCCACATTGGAACTTATATTAATTTTCAAATTTCTCCATATATAGTGGGGGCATGTTATGATAAGCATGCCATCCACACTTGTTCAAATTCCAAATTGACCAAATTCATAGTTATATGATTAAGATACATATTTGTGGTATAATTATATATGTTGGTACCATTTTTATACATAGTTTTAGCATGATACATATCTAAGGTGCATATGATATGTAGTGTGCACCTAATATTTCAAATTAAATTAGTTTAAGATTTTAAATACTTTTATATACTATCATCACACACCAAGATGGACTTTTATGAACTATATTGAACCAATCTAATAAAATATTTGGTTTGATTTTGGTATGGTTGAGGTGATTAAATCACTCAATCTTACCAATTTTATAGGTTGGGCTTGGTTACATCATCCAACCTCACCAAATTTATAATGTGAGTTGAATTGGTTCACTCACACTCACCAGGTTATAAGTATGATTGGGTTACACGGTTGATCTAATATTAACTTATAGTTGGAAACTCACATTTTATCAAGGTTTTAGGTATGTATATTCTAATATCCATTTATATATATGCACCTCTCCATGTTTTACATTTGTCTTAATCTCATATCTATGTTCATAACACTACATCTTTTCAATTTGAATTACCAAAAGGCAAGGTTGTTACATCAATACATGTGTGGACTCCTAAACCTTGTTATTTCAATTTCAATCATTTTAAATTATTTCAATTTTAGATTATATGAAATAATTATATACTATAACATGCTCTTGGTTTCAATTCAACCATAAAAAAATCATTCAAGTTGGGCTCATGCAAAGGCAATCTGTGATATACACACATAGGTACACATTTATTATCCTTTAAACCAACAATTGTATTACTAGATTAAATGTGGGGTGATAAATTTAGACACTATTTATGAATTATATAACACCACAGTCTTGTACACTTGGAAAATATAGACCTTGATTTTTCTTCTTATTTCTAAACCTTTTCCACTATTGAAAGTTTCACATCTACTATCTCTCTATGCCCATTACTTATCTATTAGTTTTAACATTGTCATTATAATAACCCAAGCCTTATATATTTCTCAAAATTATATAAATATACTTATATTCCATCTCTACAAGTTCTATACCTGTACCTATTTTTCACACCCTAGACACTTGCTTCCTAGTCAGATGCCTATGTTGATGCAAGTGTCCTGATCTGATGTTAGCGTCAAATGCCATAAAATCATTAAATTTTCAAATTTAATATATAAATATGTTCAACCTAAGTAATTTAATGTGATATATTATCCAAATGGATTGGTGTATATATAGGATCAATCATCATTCGTTCCTCACTTATCAAAGACCTAACACAAACCAAACAACTCACAAGGCAATTTACTAAAGGCATTCAATCAAACACTCAAGTGAGTAAAGCTTCCTTATTTTATCCTATTTATATATTATTCATAGGGATAACACATCTATAGGTATGAAGTACTGAAAGAGCATCTCATGAGCCATATTTTCTAAGTTACAATCTAGGTCACTCTATGTACTTGTTTATCACACACTACGTGATACACACACAAGCCAACATGTAGGAGAGAGACACATAAGTTTAAGGACATATTTTAAGTATTGGATATGTAATAAACATTCATTAACAAGGAGTATTTAGGGTAGTAGAACACCATGTTCTCGTTAACTCATTTTTACCACAACCAATATGAAGATGAAGAACTAGGGTTTTTCTATTTGACAAGGAGTGACAGTCCATGACACACATCTAAATTCACAAGAGTGAAGGTGACATAGAACCCATAAGCATAAAATTGGTCACATCTAGTTTCAACATGTATACATACTATACATTTGCATCTGATCTAGATAGAAGCATTAATAAAACTGTCCCAAGTCAATGCAAGTGTCCATGGCTATAGAGGTATAATTTACAAAATCAAGTGACTGATCTAAAATATATATCTATTCTACTTTTTTCCTATTCCAATTTTAGAAATATATTAGTATTAAAACCAAATAAATATATTATTTTCATTATCATTGTAATATATATCATAGCTATACTTTTCATTTTTATTATATCTCAACATAATAAATTCAATATATGTTTTATTTGAGATTTGTAATTAATTGGCATACTATAAATATATTTATCACCCTTGTGTTTATTCATTTGTATATTCTTAACCCTAAACCCATAGGATCCTTTTCCAAACTTAGGGTTAAATAGTCTTTTCACCCAATGCTTAGTTTTCACTTGGCCACAACGGAGGAGGAGGCTAATACCCCAAAACTTGGTTTGGTGATAACTTATTTTTTTTAGATTATATTTTATAATATATATTGTATATTTTTTTTGCATTTATATTTTACAAGTTGTCAACTATTCATCAAGCATATCCCTAAAATTATATTTGTCTCTTTTACCCTAATCCTTGTTGATGTTAATATAGCATTAGAATTTTATTGCTTATTTTAAGTATTATAGACATGTGAATCTAGTCACAAATACTTGACAATGTTAATTTTTGACATATCTTACACCACTTTAATTATGCCCAAATGCATCACTCTTATCCTTTAATCTATTTATCTATATGAGGACCTACCCTTAAGTTTATCATCACTACTACTTAAAATATCCAAGTTGATGTTCAAACTATCTTATAACATCTCTTAGACTATTCTAACCTCAGGATAATTGTCCTTGATTTTTTTTATGATATGTTTGTTTTAGGTTGAAAAATTTGCTACAACAAACTTTTCCACCTAGAGTAGCCTTGTCCCCATGCCATTTAATATCTAGTTTCCAAATTCAAAATCTTAATTTGGATTTTCTTGTATGTTTCATATGGTTAGCTAAAGAATTTTTTTTAGATGTTTCACTATATAAGTAAATCAAAATTCCATTTCAAAGGGAATTGATTTATATTTGGCACATATCTTTTATGCTATTACACATTTAATAAAGGTACCATATTCTTCCCAGCTTTAATGTCAAGAACTATGAAAAGTCTCAAATCAAGTCCGAAGCACCTCAAAATATGTCCAGATCTATAATTTATAGGTATCAAAGCCAAATTTATAATTACATACATATATTCAAAGAGCATAATTACACAATCACTCTAGGTGGGATAACTATGTGTGGCTTGATTCCCTCTTTAGATGATGTAGAAAAAATAGGTCAATCTTTTGGAGGCCATAAATGATCATCTGAGGGTCCAAAATTACTATTTAATGAATTTTTTAGGAATTTTCTATTTTTAGAAATTATATATTTTTAGGACTAGATGTCAACTTCAGTTGAATTTCATCCCATAGGCTAATTTTAGTGTTTAGTTTATTTTAGGATATTTTTAGAGCTAATCGCACTTACATGCAAAACTTAATCCAAATAGCAACTGCTAAAAATAGAAGTTTTTTTTTACTTTTTTACATGTCAATTCTAATTTCAAGTTGAGCCTTATTTAAGCATGGTTTGGGTTTGTAATTATCCCAAGTCATTCAATATGAATCAATTTAGAGTTATTGTTTCAGATCTTAGCCTATTAGTAAATTTATTAACTTGATAGTTTTTGGGTTTCATTATCAGAGTATCTAGATATGTAAGTAATGATCAATCATCAAGGGGTGATTGTGGTTAGTTTAGCCCATCACACTTCCTCTATTTTTTTACAAGATTATAGCTCTCACAATCACCCCTAGGGTTTTAAAGATAAATAAAAATAAAAAAATGACTTTCACATAGAAATATCAAAATCACAATATCTTAACCTCCTAAACAAACATAGGTGTAGAAGGTGGTGCATTTATAGCTTTGTCATAGTCAACATGAATAATTTTTTAGTAGATGTATGTGACCATCATGTGTTGTTATCCATGGAGCACATACCTATACAAGAATATTTATAGATCTTGCCTCTAAATTTGACCCATCATAGTCCTATTTTTTTTTTGTTTCTCACTATCATATATCAATTATAGTCAACTAGGAGTCATAAAATCTAAGTATCTTATGTTTTGTTGTACTTATTATTTTTAGCACATGCCACTTATCAATTTTGATTTCATTTCAATCGATTTTTCCTTAAATTCAAATATTATGCTTCAATGTCATATATTACAATATAAATAGATCTATCAAATTTTATACCTATTTTAAAAGATTTTATCATTAAATAAAAAATAAGGAAAAACATATTAGTCAACCTATACATTTTCAAGATTTTTTTTTCTAATTTTGTCCTAAGGTTTCAAATTTTCTATAATTATATACACATATATTTTCTTCTAATCTAGTTTTCAATTTAAAATTTATTTTTATTTTATTTAAAATAGTGTTTTAGTACTTGTAAAACTCATAGGATATGTCATTCTGGTCAAAGTGGTCTTTAGTTTTAATTGTGTCATGGTGTGAGGGGTATTATTACAATACTCAAGCCATTATATAACACTATGTACAACTTTTAGTTTCAAGTGGACCTCATAATATATCAAAAAAACATAGGTTTTCTATTTTTTAGATACAATAAACCTTTCATTTGTTTGTTTTTTTAGTTCATCAATAAGCATTAAGCCTTGGTAAGTTATTATCAATGTACCCTAGACATAGGATAGTTTGGCTATGAGATGGTGGAATCCTCCATAGTTATTGATTTTTGGGTTTTTTTCACTATTTACAATTGGGATCAATATATTTGAGAACCTACAAATCAAACATACCCTACCTACTTACACCTCTAATCTCATTTTCAAATTCAAAATTTTAAAATATAGTAATAGATATAATAAATGAATTATTATTTCTAAATTTTGACCCATATATTTGCATTAATCAAATCAAAAAATCATAAAAAGGGTGAAATGGTTAATGTACATTCTCAAGCCTTCCTCAATTCATATTGTTTGAATATCCAATATAAGCTACTACATGTCACCACCAAGCACCAATATGAATGCATGACTCATTTTATTATTCTTACCCCTAGAACTCAAAATCATATCTCTCACCATCCTATTCCCACTATTCATCCATGATTCATATTAGATTCATATTTTCATGATATCAACACTAGACAAGGTTTAGTTCCTCATCCTTCGTAATAAAATAAAGGTGGTAAACATGTTCCCCCTTAACCCCCTCCATCTCCCATAAGGAAAGTTAGTTAGTCCAAGTGTTATGGTATTACCATTCAATTATAGAATACCCTTGCTAAAGTTTTTATTTTATAATTATTAAAGAGATAAAAAATCTACAAAGGTATTTTAAAATAAATGATTCATGATACAAATATTCTTAGTGACACACAAAAAACATATTTTTATTCTACAATGAATATAATCAAGGATACTAAAAAGGTCATCATATTTGATAAAGGTGACTTACCTCTTAAGAATATTATAATTCAAGATCTTCCACTAGTCATTCAGGTTTAGGTGGACAAAAATATAGTCAAACATGATGATCAACAATGGTTTAGGGATGAGTATTTATAACTTAGATTTCTTACAATAATTGGGTGTAAATATGAACAAAATTAAAAAGTTAGATCAAAATATTAGGGGATTTGATAATACTCCTCATATAATACATGGAAATATCCAATTGGATTTAATAGTAGGTCTAAACATGGTGCTTACTATTTATTAAGTCACACCTAACCATTTACACTACAACTTACTTTTGGAGTAACCTTAGTTAATTCAATGGAATTTGTACCTTATACATTCCATATATGTATCAAATTTATATATGGCATCCATGAGTATATAATTCTAATAGATGACACCCCTTTTAGATATTGCAAAATAACTCAATCACAATATTGAGGATAATTGTATTATACCACATGTATAACCCATCCCACTTGATCATATGCATACATATGAGGTGGGTGAGTCAAGTATCAAGGATGAAAAAAAATCAACCATGAGATTTAAATAATATACACAAATATCATTACCAATTACCATAGAAAAAGAGGATACGATCCTAGATCTACCTCTTTTGGTCAATTCTAAAGATCCTAATTTTATAGTTACATATTAGTATGATAGTGACAATGATGACATGCAAGATCTAATATATGAAAAGTTACACAAGCTAAATTTTAATTTTATCAACCCAATTGGGTGCTTATCTCACACTCTATTCATACCTTTAGGGGTTGGAACATATCAAGATGATTCATATATAAATAAAGATAAATCAGAAAATAGTATGGAGGTACAATCCTCCAATGACAAAATAAATTATATAATTAAAGATATTAAACACAATCAAAGTGTAGACACTTGTTTTAGTATAAGTTCAAGCCATCATCAATATAAAATTAAATTTTTATGTCTAATGGTTGTATCACTTGAAGACAAGATTGCACATACTTATAACACTCAATAGGAACAAAGGCAAGTAAAATAATAGGAGTAGTTTGAAAAGTAATAGTCACCAAGGCAAAAATTGCAAAAAAATAAGATATCAAAAGAACAAATCAAAAAGGTAACATTACAAAAGGAAAAATCAAAACAAGAAAGCTTAAAAAAATCACAAGATGAAAAATAAAGGTTACATAAAGAAAAATTGCAAAAGGACCAAATTGAAAAGGATAAGTTATTAAAATAGAAATCACTAACATATAAGTTTTAAAAAAAAACTCAAGATAAGCAAGCAAGCATCCTCAAGAAAGGGTTCTTCACAAAGGAATATCAAAATGAAGGCATACCAAACAAGGTTAATGTGGTTCCAAAGAAGGTAGCTAAAAAACATTTTTTATATCTGAATCCTCTAATTTTAGTCTTCACATTAATGGCAATAATTTACTAAGGTTGAAATTATATCTTATCATGAAGTCGATATATGTAGCATGACACTTTTCTAATATCTTGGGTATGATAAACAACATATGGGTAATAGTATTAAGCCTCAATGTTGTATTGGATCGATTGATTTTACAGTCACTCTTGGGATAAAAACTTGTTCAATTATATTTCACATTGAATCTAACTTGGATCAATGCATTACAAAACTAGGAAAATCATGGCTAAGAGCTGTGTGGTTAACATTGGGTAAAGATCAATACTATGTCATATTTGAACATGAAGCTACAATGGTTACCATTTCAAGAGAGGATGAATCTTGTAGAGTAAAAAAAGACAAAGGAAAATATTTTTTTAGATAAAATTACAAAAAAGATAGATAATATAATCAAAGTAGAGAACATTATAAAACACATATGGAAAAGCAAAATAAATCAGAGAATTCAATACCACATTATGGTGTAGTTGGTTTTATATATACATATACAAATAATGATAATAATTACATATTGTTGCTTGAATATTTTGTCGATTAGCGTACTGATAAACAAAATAGGTTTGATAAGCCAAAGTAGGAAGATTAGTCATCCAAATGTGTAGTTTTACCACATTAGAAGGGGATTGATCTCTCCTCTCATCAAGGGGAGGTTCCCTATATATATATATATATAAACACATATATAAACAAAAAATAATACTCAAGGGTAGGACAAATCATCCATCTCTCTTTCTTCAAAGATGATGCATGAAAATCAAAGGGAAAACTCAAGGGAAATGACAGATAGCACTCCTCTTCTTTCAAAAGTACTATTTAGCAAACCACAAGAATACTCTAGGTAATAACAACAAAATGTAACAAAGGATGTAATAACTAGCAAATCAAGATGCAACACAAAGTCTACGCCTGAATTGCTCAAGAGTAAGATACAAAGGACAATGAGGGCACAAAGTTGCCTCAAGGTCCTTTACACAGAAATGAAAAGAAAACACACTAAAGGCAATTATGGGGGCACAAAGTCTCTCCACAGTTGATTCTTTAGGACACCTTCTTGACTGCTGTCACTAATTCTACTTATTGAATTAAAGGAATAGAAGATATATTGAAGAAAAAGACATAAGAAAAATTTCCTCAACAACAAAGATATTATAACACAAAGTCTAAAAAACCACTTGCTTTCTTATTCCAGTAACAAAATATGATAAACAAACTGAGCTCAAAGTCTCAGAAGTGCCTTTCAATTTGGGCAGAGTTTTGTTTTGATTGTCAAAAAGAGATCCTTTTACAATAGAAGAGAGTCCCTTATATATCCATTTCAAGAAGGACTCGGGAACAGTAACACATCATGTTGCGTTGGAATCTATTAAGAGGACAGGCTAGAACTTAGGGGTGTTTTACCCATTTGATTTTATTAATGCAGGGAACAAGTCACACTTATTGAAAGTTTGTAACTTTCAATGTCCACCTGAAAATCTAATCTTACCTTCATCGTTCCTCCTTTTTTGGTTAATTAAATCAGGTCTTGGATTCAGTTTGTTGTTCTGTTCCTTCCTTGATTTCTACTGGTCTTGGCCTTGAAGTCTATGAATGCGTTCTGGTCTATAAGTTTAAAGGATCAATGGCTATTTTGTTGTCTTGAATTTGATGTCTTCGGGCACGTCATCCCTTTGTCTTCTTTTAGCTTTTTTGTCTGGCACTTTTATGAATTGGACTTTCCCTTTTGGGCCTTAAGAAATGACCCTTGAATGGCCTTCAGGCTTTTTGTTTTACATCCTTCCCAAATGGAAGGTGACCCTTCAGCTTCAAGAAGTGCCCTTTAAGTTGGCAGCTGAGAGTCCCCCGCAAGGGCACCTACCCTTCAGGGTCCTTCGGTGGCCCTTCGCAAATTCTCATGGATAATTCCTGTGGGTATTTTCCCCAGGCAAATTCCCACGAAAAATTCTTGCAGACAATTCTCGTGGACAAATTGTCTGTGGAAATTTCCTGTGGACAAAAAGTCTGTGGAAATTATTTTGTTTGCCAATATGAAAATTCCTTTGGGTTTCTTGCTTCCGTGACTTCTCAAAATTCTTTCAGACTTTTTGTCTGAAATAATTGTGCCTTAGACTTGCCTTAGTCTTTTTGAAAACAACCCTTCCAAAGGGTATTTTCATTGACCAAGTGCCCTCTGCAAGGGCACTTGTCCTTCGAGAGGCCCTTTGAACTTTTACATTTTGAACTGCTCCTTTGAAATTTGGTGATGAACCAACTGTTGAACCATTTCATTGAACCAAGGCTTTGAACCTAGGCTTTGAACCAAAATGGTTTAAGCCAATGAACCCTTTGTTTGAACCAACCGTTGAACCACTTTGTTGAACCAATCGGTTGAACCAAGCTTTAAATGAAAAATGGTTCAAGACGATGGTTCAATTGAATGAACCAAGCTGATGAAACACTCCATTGAACCAAGATGTTGAACCTCTTCTTTGAACTAAGATGTTGAACCAATTTTTGGTTTAATGGTTCAAACAAAGCCTTGAACCGACTGACGAACCGTTTGATTGAACCAAAGGATGAATCAAAGTGTTGAAACAAAGTGGATGAACCAAATGAGTGAAAAAGAGTGTTGAACCACTTGATTGAACCTACCTTTGAACTATTTGACATTGAACCAATGGATGAACCAAACATTGAACCTGCTATTGATGCTTGCCGATGGAGATTTTTGTTTGAACCAAGGCACTGTAGAGTCTGTAGAAACCAAGTCTGTAGTTTTATTTAACCTTGAAAGAGTCTGTAGATTTCAACATGTAAAGCCCATTGAACTTAACTTGCAAAGTCTGTAGATTTCCTCTTCCTGCTGAGTCCGTAGATTTTCTCTTCCTGCTGAGTCTATAGATTCAAGCCTGCAGAGTCTGTAGATTTAAGCCTGTAGAGTCCATAGATTTAAGCTTGTAGAGTCCATAGAGTTCTGAGAAGCTTGAAAAATGAGGAATTTGAATGCCCAAGACAAATTTTGAAAAGGGAAGAGACAATTTTGGTCTGTAGGACCAAAATAGTTCAAATGTTGTCTCAAAAATGAGTGATATTTTTGGGAGACAACAGCTGGCTCAAGTTGGGAAACTTTTGTCAATTGTAAAAAGAATTGAAAGGAGTAGAATCCAGAATATCTAGTGTCTTCATGTGTACCATTGAGTTACGGAGTCATGCTACCCAAAAATGAAAGGCATAAAAAACAAAAACAAATAAAACAAAATAGAATTGAAAACTGTACAAATATACATATATACAGATGTAATGATCTGATACTTCAAGAGTTGAAGTGTTTCAGATGCTGCCCATTGTGAGGCAGAGAAAAGAGTGTGCCATCTTGATATTTCAATAGAAATCTATTTTCACCAATGTGCTGATGAATTATAAATGGGCCTCTCTAAAGGGAGTCAAACTTTCCATACATCCCCTTTGGTTCTCTCCTTTTGTCCCATAGCAGGACTTGATCCCCAATCTAGAAATCACAATTTTTAGCCTTCTGGTCAAAGAGTTTCTTTACCAGGATTTGATGAAAAACAATTCTGTCCACCACCATAGTTCTCTATTCCTCCAGCTCAGTCAGGTACATGATTATTTTATCAAGAGAACTTTCATATGTCTGATCTTCAATTGCCTTTGCCAATTTCAAGGCTGGCGATTCTAAGGTGATTGGTATCTCAACATTAATACTATAAAGAAGTTGAAAAGGAGACATACCAATTGCCTTTTTTGGTGTGATTCTATTTTTCCATAGAGCATCAACCAAATTATTTATGCCATGTTCTTTGATTGTCATCTGCTAGCTTCTTGATGATAGTTACCAGGTTCTTATTGCTGAATTCAGCTTGTCCATTCCCTTGTGGAAAATAATCAGAAGAGTGAGAGAGTGTAATTCCAAAATGGAAACAAAATTGTGTAATATCCTGAGATGTGAAACAAGCTGCATTATCAGTAACAATTTTGATTGGAACTCCAAACTTGGAAATGATACTCTCTTTGAGGAAGTTGCATACAACTTCTGAAGTAGCATGCTTAGTTGGGATTGCTTCTACCCACTAGGTGAAATAGTCAGTTGTTGTAAGGACATAATCATGTCCAGCACTTGAAGATGGGTTTATAGTCTCAATAAAATCAAGTCCCCATTATTGGAAAGGTTCTTCTATGATCACTGGCTTGAGAGGCATAGCAACTAACTTGGGTCTTCCAACAAATTGCAGACAGAGTTCACATTTTCTCACCCACTTATGTTCATCTTGGAAAAGAGTTGGCCAGTAATACCTGGCTCACAGAATCTTGTGAGTAGTCACAAAAGCAAAAAAATATCCTCCATAGGCCAGATTATGGAAAGATTTCAAAATATGGGTTTGTTTCTCTTTGTCTACATAGCAAAGGAATACTCCATCTATGCTTCTCTTGTATAGGCCATTATCCCAAAGGATAAAATTGACAGCTTTCAACTTGATAGTCCTCCTTTCTTTGTAAGACAAATGAGCAGGAAATTCACCATAAGTAAGGAAATGAGTGAAACATGAATACCACTCATTGGTAGTGGAGACAAAAAGGACTATTGGAGTCTCTTCTACTTCAGTTTCTTCACGTTGTGTGTCTTCTGGCTTATTGTCAGTAATTAATTGGCATAGGCCTTTACCCCTAACCAGCTTTGTCAGTTTGATGTCTAGATCAAACTCTTGAATATTTGCAATCTAATTACCTCTTTTCGTGCCAAACTCCTGCTGAGTTAATATAGACTTGATTTTAGTGTCAGGAACTAAGGCAGTAGTGTGTGAATTTAGAATATAGAAGTGGAAATGTTTGACTGCTTTCACCAAGGCATAAGCATGCTTCTCTATATTTGAATAGTTCATCTCATGGGTTTTGAGAGGAAAACTCATGAAAGAGATTGGAGATTCCATACCTTCCTTATCCTGTTAAACAGGAATTGCTAAAAGAGTGTGTTCAAATGCATAGCTGTATGTGATGAAATCTTTGTTGTAATCTAGGCAAACCAAGGTAGGGGCGTGATAAATGGTAGTTTTGATATCCTAAAATGCTGATTTACCTTCTTTAGTTTAGCTAAAGATGGTCTTCCCTTTCATCATGTTCACAATGTGTCTAGTCTTCTCAGCAAATTTGGGGATGAATCTCTGTAAGAAATTCACCTTTCTAAAGAAAGAATGAACAACATTCTTACTTGTAGGCAAATTAAGCTCTTGAATAGACTTGACTCTGTCTAAGTCAATATTTATGCCTTCTTTGGACACAATGTGTCCAAGGAGTTTCCCTTCTGTTACTCCAAAAATAGACTTTTTAGGATTAAAAAAAATACCATTCTGGCAGTAGCGCTCCAGCACTTGTTGTAGGTGGCATACATGATCAGATCGACACTTTAAAAAGACATTCAAATTGTCAAGGTATACCACTATGAATTTACCAATCTCATCTTTGAAATCCAGATCCATTACTCTCTGAAAGGTAGCACCAACATTTATTAGACCAAAAGGAATCCTCCTATATGCAAATGTACCCCAAGGCATGGTGAATGTAGTCTTGTGTTGGTCTGCTTCACCAACTTAAACTTGATTATAATCTGAGAAGCCATCCAGCATTGATAACATCTCTGCACCTATCAATGTTTGAAGCACTTGATCCATAATTGGCAAAGGATAATTATCCTTCAAAGATGCTTGATTCAGATTTTTGAAATCTACACAAATGCAAATTTTGCCATTCTTCTTCCTTATAGGTACTATGGTTTCAATCCCTATAGAATGATGGATTGGGAAGATGATTCTAGAATTTAACATTTTTTGTATCTCAGACAGAATAGTACCTAATAATTTTAGATTATACTGTCTAGATTTTTGCTTGTATGGCATTGAGTCAGCCTTGAGAGAAATGTTATGGCAGATTTCATTTGGTCTGAGAGACTTCAAGTCTTCATAAGAATATGCTAAGACATCCATGTATTGATGGAGTAAAGAGATGAACTGGAATCTTTCTTCATGGGTGCAGCACTTACGAATATTGATCATCTTGGGATTTTCTTCAGTAGTCAGATTCACTTGATCGAATCCTTGAGAGAAACTCGAGTTTGTTTGTTGTTGTTTAATGAATCTATCATGTTTGTTAAACAACTTTTCAAGAGAAACCAGGCCTTTGGGAATTTTGTTTCCTTTCAACTGTAAGAATTCTTCATTTATATATGAGTTGGATTCAGACACAAATTCATTCTTTTGAGGTTCACTGCCTTCAAAACATAGTTGTTCAAAATTATCTTTTCATTCTAGGAAGGCAATGATTTGATGATCATCATTAAATACTTGCTAATGATCAGCATTGTCAAGAACACTTGGTCTATAGACTAGCTCAATGGTATATCTATCTTCTTTGAAATCTGAATGAGGAACTAAGAGAGTTCCTAAAATAGCAAGTGCATCAGCTCTGTCATTAGACTCTCTGAGTATGGTAGAAATGTTGAAAGCATCAAAGCTTTCAATTTGATCCCAAACCAAGTTACGGTAGTGGCATAATCTTTCATTCTTAGTTCGGTATAAGTTCCTCACTTGACAAACTACTAATTCAACATCCCCTTTGGCATGAAGAAACTTAATGCCTTTTTCTTGAGCAGCCTTCATGCCAAGCAACATAGATTTATATTCAGCTGTATTGTTAGTGTTGCTAAACTATAATTTATAAGATGAAGGGAACATATCTCCTTGAGGAGATATCAAAACAATCTCAGCTCTTGAACTAGTAGAGGAACAACTACCATCAAATTCCAAAGTCCATATCTCATTTGATATTGATTTTTCTTTAGACTTTCTTTCATCAGATATGGAGGATCCTTCTTGGTCTATACTGCAGCCTACTAGTTTTTTTACTATTCTTGTTGAACTGATTTCTGAGTTGACCCTTTTAGGTGTTTCATGCATTTCATCTGTAGATAGAAAATAGTTACCCATGCCTACGGATTCAAAAAGGATTTGAGCTTCAGGGGCTGATGTCTGGGTGACCACATATTTTAGTTCTTTTTCAGAGAGCAATCTCTTCATCACGCCTTGGACATGGATCCTTGCCTCAGATAGATCCATGCTTAGTTCTCCTCCCATGTCCTTGCAAATTTTTTGTCCAAGAAAAATGCCATAAGATGCTGGGACGTCAGCCACCAAGACAATCATCTTGATTCTCTTGTCTGGAAAGGTTGCAAATGCAAATTGGGTATCTTTGATTTGCCCCAATAGTGGTACTTGCTTATTCTCCATGGAGAAACATCTCCCAAATGTCTTGGTCAGTGTGAGACCAAGAGACTCAGCTACTTTAGCTGGCATGACATTATCAGATGCGTCTGAGTCTATAATACAGTTACTCAACTTGTGGCCATTAATTAATAAAGAAACATAGAAAGGTTCTATTTTTCTAAGAGTAGCTGGGGGAGTAATGGCTAGATTATTTGGAATAGGCGTGTTCTTTGGAGAATCAGGAGTCACCTTTTTAGCCTTTTGTCCTGAGGGATGGTTTGGTTTTTTACATACTGGACCAACTTATTCAATTGATCAGGATTAGACTGCAGATATTTGAACTCAGACATTTGTATTTTTGTCTTCTTGACATGATCGATTATGTCAAATGGCTGAATTGAGCTAGGTATAAAGAAAGGTATTTCAACTTTCTAAGTTTTAGGAGGGATGGGAGGTGGGTTGGTTTTTGAATTTACAATAGAAAGGGAAGGCAAAATTGATGTATTTGCCTTTTGGGTGATAACTAGGTCCTTTGACTAAAAGGGTAGAGTGGTTCCACGTTTAGCAATTGTGATTGCTAGATGCGGTTGCTCTTCTATCTTCTCTTTATCAGCCTGCTAGACTAATTGGTTTTTGGGTCTGGTAAACATTGCATATGATCCATCAAAATCTTCTCCTTTGCTTTCAGGTTCATCCTGGTAGTTCAAGAAACCAATATGGGAGTCGCCAGCTGATTCTTCTTGATTGTCTTCAAGGAGATCATCATCATTTTCTTGATTCAATTCAGGCTAGAAAGAGAATTCTGATTTTGCTTCAAAATATCCCATTGCTAAATTGGTTGGAGGAGATTCCAGAGCAAGTTTCTCTTATAGGGGAGGAAGGCAATTTTGTTGCCCTTGATTCCTGGTAGCATTGCCCTGATATGACTAATTTGGGAATGTCCTTTTGTATGAAGGAACAAAAGACATTCCTTGAGTCATTTGCTTTTTAAGAGCAAGCAACTCATTTACTAATTTTTGCACCATTGGATCTGTGGTACCTGTAGATGCATATTTAGAAGATGATGAAGCTCTATTTCTATTTGGATATCTTCTTATCTTCCCTGCTAAGATGAGATCATCTTCTACCTCAATGGCCAAAAGTTGAGCTACAACAAGATCTATTTGACCAACACGTTTCAAGAGAAAACTTACTTTAGGTAGCTGAGAATTAATGAAAAAGCATTTGAGATTTTTAGCTGTAAGTTGAGCAATTACATGGATTCTATTTCTCAGTTTGTCAAATTTGGCTATGAAATCTCTCATAGGCTCATGAGGCTCTTTATTCATCTATATAAGTTGAGCCAAAACTGTATGTGCATCTTTTACAGGTTTGAATTTGGATTCAGACTTAGCTTTGTGAGTATTCTAATCTGTTACTGACCGAGCCTGTAGATGATAAAACTAATCTACAACATCACCTTGTAATGTCTCTACAAAAAGCTTGACTGCTACATCTTCAAATTTTACTCTGATTACTCTACAAGCTATGCTGAAGGCTGCAATGTGCTCACCAGGATGAACTTTCCCATCACCATAGAACTTGGAGAAGTTCTTCT
Source organism: Torreya grandis (assembly GCA_037957365.1). Taxonomy (NCBI): domain Eukaryota; kingdom Viridiplantae; phylum Streptophyta; class Pinopsida; order Cupressales; family Taxaceae; genus Torreya; species Torreya grandis. The sequence continues at coordinate 2,744,493 of JARHVA010000009.1, forward strand.
TTGAAATGCGTGGAAGCTCATGTAGAGGTGGAGTAAGATTGAGAGGACCAAAAGCATTACTCCAGGGGCATTGAACTACCATTGTAGGATTATGAAAAGGAGGGATAATAAATATCATAGGTGTAACTATAGGCAAAGCTTTATCAACAATAGAAGTAGATACTTCATCTAGCAATGGAGATCTGACTTTAGTAGGAGAAAAACTCTTGGTTTGTTGGAGATGAGATGGTGAAGGAAATAGATTAAAATCACTTTGTTGTACCAACTCGAATATAGGTTCAATGATACCTTTAGCCCTTTGGCTTCGTGTATACCTTGAATCTGCCAGATTGTGAAACAAAAATAGAAAAGAATTGACCTTGCTTCAGTTAAAGCTTGAGGCTTTAAACTGTGCATTCTTTCCCGATTAGTGTGGAGGTGAATGGATAGATTATAAATGGATAATGGATTTTATATCCCCATTGGAGTCGCCAAAAACTATTGGTTAAATATTTTGTCAATCAGCATACTGATAAACAAAATAGGTCTGATCAACCAAAGTAGGAAGATTAGTCATCCAAATGTGTAGTTTTACCACATCAGAAGGGGACTGATCTCTCCTCTCATCAAGGGGAGGTTCCCTATAGGTATGCAATATATATATATATATATAGAGAGAGAGAGAGAAAATAATACTCAAGGGTAGGACAAATCATCCATCTCTCTTTCTTTAGAGATGATGCATGCAAATTAAAGGAAAAATTCAAGGGAAATGATAGACAACACTCCTCTTCTTTCAGAAGTACTATTCAATAAACCACAAGAATACTCCAAGTAATAATAGCAAAATGTAACAAAGGATGTAATAACCAGCAAATTGAGATGCAGCACAAAGTCTACGCCTAAATTGCTCAAGAATAAGATACAAAGGACAATGAGGGCACAAAGTCACCTCAAGGTCCTTTACACATAAATGAAAATAAAACACACTAAAGGCAATTATGGGGGCACAAAGTCTTTCCACAGTTGATTCTTCAGGACACTTTCTTGACTGTTGTCACTAATTTTGCTTATTGAATTAAAGGAACAGAAGATATATTGAAGAAAAAGACATAAGAATAGTTTACTCAACAACAAAGATATTACAAAAAAAAGTCTAAAAAACCACTTGCTTTCTTATTCCAGTAACAAAATATGATAAACAAATTGAGCTCAAAGTCTTAGAAGTGCCTTTCAATTTGGGCAGAATTTCATTCTGATTGTCAAAAAGAGATCCTTTTACAATAGAAGAGAGTCCCTTATATAGCCATTTCAAGAAGGACTCAGGAATAGTAACACATCATGTTGCATTGGAATCTATTAAGAGGACATGCTAGAACTTAGGGGTGTTTTACCCATTTGATTTTATCAATGCAGGGAACAAGTCACGCTTATTGAAAGTTTGCAACTTTCAATGTCCACTTGGCAATCTGATCTTACCTTCATCGTTCCTCCTTTTTTGGTTAATTGAATTGGGTCCTAAATTTAGTTTGTTGTTGTGTTCCTTCCTTGCTTTTTATTGGTCTTGGCCTTGAATTTTGTGAATGCATTCTGGTCTGTAAGTTCAAGGGATCAACGAATATTTTATTGTCTTAAATTTGATGTCTTCGGGCACGTCATCCCTTTGTCTTCTTTTGGCTTTTTTGTTTGGCACTTTTCTAGATTGGACTTGCTTCTTGTTTTACATCCTTCCTGAAGGGAAGGTGACCCTTCGGCTTTAAGAAGTGCCCTTTAAGTTGGCAGTCGAGAGTCCCCCGCAAGGGCACCTGCCCTTCGAGGTCCTTCAGTGGCCCTTCACAAATTCCCACAGATAATTCCTATGGGTATTTTCCTTGGGCTTTTCCTCAGGAAAATTCCTGCGGAAAATTCTCGTGGACAATTCCCGTGGACAAATTGTCTATGGAAATTTCCTGCGGACAAAAAGTCCACGAAAATTATTCTGTTTACCAATATGCAAATTCCTTCAGGTTTCTTGCTTCCGTGACTTCTCATAATTCTTTCTAACTTTTTGTTTGAAATATTTGTGCCTTCCACTTGCCTTAGTCTTTTTGAAAATGACCCTTCTGAAGGGTATTTTCATTGACCAAGTGCCCTCCGTAAGGGCACTTGTCCTTTGGGAGGCCCTTTGAACTTTTGCATTTTGAACTACTCCTTTGAACTTTGGTGATGAACCAACTGTTGAACTGTTCCATTGAACTAAGGCTTTGAACCACTTGTTGAACCTAGGCTTTGAACCACTTGTTGAACCTAGGCTTTGAACCAAAATGGTTCAAGCTGATGAACCCTTTATTTGAACCAACCGTTGAACCACTTTGTTGAACCAATCTGTTGAACCAAGCTTTGAACCAAAAATGGTTCAAGTCGATGGTTCAAGTCAATGAACCAAGCCAATGAAATGCTCCATTGAACCAAGATGTTAAACCTCTTTGTTGAACTAAGACGTTGAACCAACCGTTGAACCAAGTTTTGGTTCAATGGTTCAAACAAAGCCTTAAACCGACTGATGAACCGTTTGATTAAACCAAAGGATGAATCAAAGCATTGAAACAAAGTGGATGAACCAAATGAGTGAAACAAAGCATTGAACCACTTTATTGAACCTTCCTTTGAACCACTTGACGTTGAACCAAAGGATGAACCAAACATTGAACCTGCTGCTGATGCTTGCCAATGGAGATTTTTGTTTGAACCAAGGCACTAAAGAGTCTATAGAAACCAAGTCCGTAGTTTTATTTAACCTTGAAAGAGTCCATAGATTTTAACCTATAAATCCCATTGAACTTGACCTACAAAGTCCGTAGATTTCCTCTTCATGCTGAGTCCATAGATTTTCTCTTCCTGCTGAGTCTGTAGATTCAAGCCTGTAGAGTCCATAGATTTAAGCCTGCAGAGTCCGTAGATTTAAGCTTGCAGAGTTTGTAGATTTTTGAGAAGCTTGAAAAATGAGGAATTTGAATTCCTAGGACAAATTTTGAAAAGGAAAGAGACAATTTTGGTCTGTAGGACCAAAATAGTTCAAATGTTGTTTAAAAAATGAGTGATATTTTTGGGAGACAACACATATCACAATTTCAAGACCAAGAAGATGATTATAATTATTCATTATAGTGGTATGATACTATCGATGACATGAGACCTACATATCAACATCCCATATCAATTGGCAGCTTAACATAAAATTCAGAACATGATTACATATGTTATGTAGGGATTCCACGAGAATGTCTTGTTGACCAAGTGGTTGGTTAAGCTTCAATATTTTCCATTTTTCATAGAATCTCAATTTCCAAACTATTATATTATTATACTTTGATATATGTTCACCATTAGTATAATCCCTTGGATTTGTTTTATTTGGCCATTTCTTTTTGTTTGTCTACCCTTATCCGAACATCTGTGACATTTTTCTAGCAATAGTCTCCACATTTCCATACTATCACATATAGTGCACATTATGCCTTGAAATGTGTTGCATATTATTTATATCCCTCCCTTTATTCTATTTTCAAAGCCTTACTATGTTCCCTTGCACACATATCAAAAAATAAAAAATACCAAAAATATAAAAACATTCAAAATGTTCTCAAAAAATAAAAAATATGGACTTAAGCATGACATGAGTTGCTAGTTTACTTTTTTGCATATGTCATTTGTCACATATTTTGGTAGATATGATATTCTCTTTTAAACACATGCATTTCATGAGGTATATAAGTGTGATTCAAGACATACATATCATACATGGATTTCTAGATGTTGGACTCCCTTTACCTAATGGCCATGCCTTGCTAGGGATATATTATTTTACAGGTTGCATTATAACATGTTATATTTATTTATAACCTATTCACCATGTTGAGCTACATATCTTACAAGTGTTTTTATAATTAATCATATCTTACATTGTAATACATGGATAAGTTATTTTTCTATGATGTGACATTGATACATATGGATGGTGTAGACTAGTTTTCACTTGTTATATGTTCCTTAGATGCCATTACTTTCTTGCATGATGGGATTGACATTTATTAATTATTGTGAAATATACTCACCCCTATGTATGTTATAGTTTATAATGTAAAATATGAACATGTCCATTGTTTGTGGCCATTGGTCCTATGTGTGAAAAAAATTTCTTGTGTGACATTTGAGCATGTCCATTATTATGGCCCTTGGCCCTATGTGTGTGATGTCTAGTGGTATACATGATATTTAAATATGTCCCTTGTATGTATAATTTGGATGAATGTGTGACATTGTGTGTAATCATGTGACATTGTGTGTTTTTCTTACTTTGCTTTTTGATCTTGATTAGTAGTGCCATGATTCATATCATGCACTTTTATTATGTACTCTACTTCAAAGATGCTTATTTTACCGCATGTCTCATTGTTATATCTATTTATATATGACACTTTTATGCCTCACATTCAATATGTGTTAGATACATTCTCAATTATAATTACATTACTATGATGACATACTCTCCACATGGAGATGGCATGATTACACATGATTCTATCTTTATGACATGATATAGTTAATTTTTCTTTTGAAATGAGTGACTTGTAGACTACATCCCTCATCTCAAAATGGGAGAATTACAATGGATTGACTTAGATATTCAATTTGTAATGAATATAAAAATAGATTACATGTTTCAAAGACTCAAAAACAAATTCAAAAGTCAAATTCTATAATGGAATAAGGTTTCAAACACTCAAATTTTCAAAGATTCAAAGTTTTAAAGATTCAAAGTTTCAAAGATTCAAAATTTTAAATATTTAAAGTTTTAAAGATTCTATATTATTTAGAAATCAAATATATTACATCAAGAGGAATTCACCTACTAGATTGAACCTTATATTCTACACCTAATCGATGGTCCACATAAGATGTTGGAGGATGAATATAATAAAATTTATCTGCTTCTAATGCATGACATGTATTGGTGCAATTACATTACAAGTCCTGAGGGTCACTAGTGGGGATACATTATCCCACTTGAAAATGGATGTAAAGTATTGAAAGTGAGTGGTTAATAAATTGAACAAATGGCATAAGTAATTTAGCCACAACAAGTAAATATTTATGTTTTTTCATTAGATGCTATTAATTGTTTTTAATGGATTTTAATGTGTATGTAAGGATGTAGAGGTTTGATTCATGTGTTATTAAACCAAGTAATGGTGGCATTAAAAACATATTGAAAGCATATAATCTATATGTGAGCACACCATCTCTAAGAGCAAGTTTGATATTGCCCTAAGAGCTAGTTTTATTAAGGATTTTGAACTAAGGAAATTTATTGATCTATTTTATAGTTTTAGAGGAGTTTATTGGGTAACTACTTAGACAAGGTATAGTTAAGGTGAGGATCAACTCAAGGTAGGATCTATTTTTTAAATAACATAAAATAAATGGATGCATTTTCATTACTATTTTTTTGATGGCTTGAAACCATTACCTTTGTGTAAACAAAGATTTGTTAATGTTTTTTGTTTGGTGGCAAGTCTATATGTAAATGCTATTAATTATTTTTATTTTTGCATAGGGAAACATTTATTTTTATTTTTTAGTGGGATAACATAGCCCTATCTATTTTATATCTCAATACATATATAGTAGAGATTGGGTATATGGCTATTATCAGGTGAGTTAAGCTCAAATTAGTGTCTCTACATGAATGGTTTGTGATGGAAAATATGTATGGATGGTTGGACATATTAGGATCACAATCTCTGTAATTATCCAAATTTTAAGTTTAATAAAGTAATAGGATGTATTAGGGTTGCCCTTTTTTAGGGTGACTATACGGGTTTTTTGTATTATTTATGCCTAATCAATACATTTATACTTATCAAAAACTTATGTACAGGTCTACAAGGTCATTATTTCTTTTTTTCCAAATCTGTATTCTATCATTATAATTTTTTTCATGGGTAACAATGTGGATAAGTTCTGATCATGGATAACATCATATTAAGGTAGGATCTATCCTCTAAATAATACAAAGAATAGAATGTGTTTTCATTCTTTTATAGCATTATGTTGTTTTATGAAATGAAATCATTGGATTATTTCAAACAAATATATGTTAATTCCATTTTATGTTTTATGAAATTAAACAACTTTAGATTTTGAAAGGACATATTAGGATCACGAGATTCAAAATTATCCAACTTGTAATTTTAACAATGTAATGGGGCATATGAGTTATTTATGGATATCTATACTTGACCAATATGTTAATTCTTGTCAAAAGCATATGTAAAGGTCTAAAGGGTCATGAATTTTTAAACTAGGTGGATATCTCACTCTAAGTTTCATCAACATGAACCCTTTCAATTAAAGGGGTTGCTCTCAAGTTCTATGTCATAGAAAAACACCTAAAATTTTATTTTAAGATGTATTCTAGCTCTTATGACTGTCATATATAACATAAAAAATAATATGCAACCCTTCACATATAATTTTCACATGATACACACATTTCACATATTCCTCCACACTTTAAACATGTTACTACTTCATACATAATTACAATTGAATGTTTGCACATAAGTGAAATATAAAATATGAAGTTATCTAACCTATAGGGTTGAGTCTTGAGATCTCTTAAATGTTTGTGTATTAGCATAGTTACAAGGAATGTAAGAATGCAAGTAAAAGAAATAAACACATTAGCCACAAAGAGATATTACACTCGATATAACCTGAAGAAACTCAATGTGAGATAACTCTAGCAAGAGTGAATCCATACTTCTTCATCTCCACTATGCTCTACATTTTAAAATATTTTTCCTTGGGATTATAAGGAAATCCAACCTTATGGATCTCATACTCATAACAATCTATGAAATATTCAATGTAATACTTGCCTCTCAAGCAAGGACAACTACTGAACTGAGTTGTCTCAATTGTTTAATATTCAATTACTACACTCAACTATCTCAGATATGTAATATATAACTAATACAATCAGCTATCTCAGTTTTGAATTCCTTAGTCTTAGATGGCTATCTTTAGATTTATTATTATCTGATCTTCTCCTGATGTCTTTTGATTATCTATGTCCTACCAAGACCTATATTTATCATTTCTAAGCCTTAAAACCCACCAAGAAGCTCAATTCAACCACCAAAAGGAAGGATACATGTTTTTAACCATTCAACTTCCCTTGATTTGGAGTTCTACATGTGGCTTTAGAGTCCTACAATCAAGCTATGAAGTATGATAGTTTGAGATCTTGAGTTTGACTTGCAAGAAAGTCCACTAACTTCTGAAGGCCACAATTTTTCATACAAACTTGAAATGGCACACCTATTTTTTCAACTTGTCTAATTTTTTGAGAGGAACTCAAATATGTATTAAAAAATTACTTTTTATGCCAACCATATTGTTTTTAATCCTATAAAAATAGGAACTAGAATTTTCCAAGACTCAGCATGTTGTAGATTACTCATATTTGATAGTCGATTATCTTACCGACTGACGTGTATGATATACATGATCAAATATATGATTAACTAAAGCCTTATTTTGTCATTCTCATGCAAAATTTCATCATGTTCTTCTTATCTTGGGAAGTCTTGGTAGTTTAGTCTTAATAATTTAGGGGACAACCTTTGCATTCTTTGTTTTATGGTTTTAGAAAAGGCATTTCTTGGAATGTTTTTTCTTCTTCTCAAATACTTTTATTCTAGACTTTAGGGTTGTGATTTAGTTTCTACCAAATCCTTTTCTATCACCTACATTTTGGGATCTCTCCAAATTTTCCCTAAGTTATTCTCAAGCAAAGAAGAATTATTAGTTTATTTTCAAGCATTTGGGGGATAAAACTCATACGTTAGAATTCACATGAAGCCCCCATTTTTAGGTGGTTTTGTAGTTAATCCATTTTTAATTTATTTTTTGGATGACTATATGAGTTATTTACAATTTTTTGTGCCTACTTAATAAATACCCAACCATGAAAATTTGTTTCTTCTTCTAAAAACATTCTTGTATAAGTCTGCAGGGTTGTGATTTCATTTCTATCAAAGCCATGTCTTATTTATTTCATGTTTACTTTCATTTTGAAATATTTATAAATTTTCACTAGGTTATTCTCAGGTAGAGAAGGATTCTTGACATAGTTTTAATCATTCAGGGAATAAAACTCCTAAATTTTCCTTTACATTATGGTGAAGTCCTTTTTAATGCCTTCTTGTAGTATTTTTTTATGTCCATAAGGACACCACCATGTGGAAAGGCCTTTTATTGTAATTGATGCTTGATTAAAAATAAATTGGTTACATATAATATAATATTATATTTTTACATTATAGTTATATATTATTATATAATTATATATAATATATTAGTGTAAGTATATAGTTATATTATGTTATTATTTAATAATTTTAATATTATTAGTATATAAGATCATATATATAATTATAATATATAGGTGTAGTCATTAAAATATAATAGTATGCACTTGGAAATATCAATATTGACCTACCTTTACTATACATGACTTGTACATACATATATGGATCTTTCCCACATTCTTTCATAGTCTTGCACCTTTCTATGGGTTCAAACCTACCAATTTTATATCAGTCATCTACATGAAATCCATAATATGTACCTAATATGTTTATTATCCTATTTAAATTATCTCTAATCATTAGATCATTGTTTATTATTCCTTAGTTTCCTCCATTCATCCTAGATGCCTTTGATTTACTGAATACATCCACCTATATCGGAGTTGTCTGTGCACCTTGAAATTGTTAGTTTAGAAAATTAAAATTGTTCCTATGGGTTGACATGTGCATTTTTCATGTCTATAAAAAAACAAGTTTCCTAAATATTCAACTACTTACACACATTATGCTTAATCATATTCTTATATAGCAAGCATCTATTAATAATAATTATATACATATGCTCATTGAGAGGAACAACCTTAAAGATTCCAAATCATAAACCTTTAAAAAGAGAAGGCCTCAGCCAAGTTTGAAATACACAAGCCAAGCCAATTTTATACATTATCAAGTGTCCAAATACAAGTTACACATTATATCCATATTATATGATTACTATTTCACACATAATCCTTATAGGGAGAATGACATGTGATTTTAACCCTCTTCAGAGTATTAGAAATATAGGCAACACTTAGCCAGTTAGTAAGGGGTGGTAGGGGTCAGCTCAACCCATATTCTACATTCCATTTTGAAGGAAAACATAGTGTCAAAAGTGAATCTAGGGTTTTAAGGAGGAGATATAATTATGAACCTACACACATAACAAACATATGATACTGCATAGAACAATAGTTTACAAGTAGGCATATTGACTTATGTCAAAATAGTTAGGCACATCTCAAATGGACATTTTAGTAGAGATTATATGGCTTTGAATTTACACAAGTTTCTAGTTACTAACAAACTCATCCAAGTAGGTATAGATAGCTACTTTTTGGATCTAAGTAACTCTTAATCTAGTTTCACTCATCCTTGTCACTTCAATAGAATAATAACAAGCTAAGTATCTTAATCCACCTTTTCATTTATATAAATAACATAGTATAATTTAGCATCTAATTTTACATTTATATTTGATTTAATTTATAAACATCTTAAATAATCTAAATATTCATAGTTTTATTTTTTAGGTTCATCAATCCAAAATAAGATAAATCATATTGGCAAACCTAAACCTTATATTGAGCATGTCAAACCGTAGGTTTCCCTTAGGATTTCTTCATGTTTTCAAATTTATGTCTTAGGGTTTTAGATATGATTTATTATTTTCCTTTCTTTACATAATAATAATAGAATAAAAAATTAATATGGATTCATAATTTTTATTTTTCATGGAAGATTCGATGAAATAAATCGAAAGGAATTGACTCAGTATCTTAAAATAAATACACATTTTCATGATGCATTGTTACATGTAACTCAATATGAAATGAAAAGTAATGCTAAGGTTGTCACATTTGAATAAAATCATGATCCCTTCAATGATATTAATAAACCTTTCAGAGATATTGATTCTAAAATAGGATTTCAAACCATTACAACCACTATTATTGTTCTTATGTTTAAACCTATGGTTACACATGTGAGACCCACCCACGGTATTGGGATAACATTAGATTTTACTCATATTTAAATGCCTAACCATACATAGATTAAAAAATTCCTCCTCTAATTGCTAATGATAGGAAATCATCATCCATTCCTACTACTCAATCTCTCATGTAGACTAATATAGATTTGCATGCTAAGGTTTTGTAGTTATAGTAGGGTTATTCTAGACCAATTCAATCAAATAAATATCAAGAATTGATTAATAATAAATTGGCCCAAAATATTTCAAATTACCATCTTTGTACATTTTTTTAACTCCTAAACTTACATTATATGATGGTAAAGATGATCCAAAGCAACATTTGAGAGCATTTCATGTAACATGTTTAGACTCTGCCTACATTGATATGTTATTAACTCATGTGTTTCTACAAAGTATTAAAGACTATGCTTTGATGGTTCTATGAATTCCCTTTACAATAATTTCATGCATTTAATCCTTTGGCTGGTTAACTTTTAGCATAATTTTCAATCAGTATCAATGAAAAATTATCTAATGCCCAAATTATAAAGTCTAAGCAAGGACCTAATGAACAAATCAATGAATATGTGCTTTGGTAAAATATCATGATATATAAGATGAAAAATTCCATGACTAACAATTAGTTATAAGATATATTCAAGAAAATTTTCTTTCCCCTCTCCATGAGTCCATTATGTCAAAGAGATTATAATTTGATGACTTATTCCACATTGTTAAGGATCAAGAAGTTAAGCTTGCATGCATAAATAAACTAAAATGTGTAGTTACTTATATAAATAATTGTAGTGAAAAGTCTTAAATTAAACCAAATTATAATGCCAAAATAAATGACTCTAATAATGAGGAAAAAAGAAACAATTAATGCATTGTCATAGACCAGTAATTGGCTTATCCTCTCAACCACACAAAAGAGGTAATTTTCATGATTGCCTAAACCTCCTCATAAGATACTACATAAATTACTTGAGCATAAAATTATATATTTCCATCCCAAAAAATAGGTTGATATGAGAAGGCCTCTACCTAAGGGATATAATAGTAATGGATATTGTGACTATCATATATGCACAAGATACTCTACAAATAAAGTATATTTAGTAAGACATAAGATTTATGATCTCGATGATAACATCACCATTGAAATTAATGAAATTAGTAAACCTATGAATTACTTAGGGTAGAAATCTAATTATAATGAAAAATTGATAATATAATTTGATCCCTTTCCAAATCATGCAATGCCAAAAAATAAGGCTAATCCTGAAGACACATGAATTATAATGTAATCCCCTATGGCATAAGAGAATCCATTGAATGTTATTATTTGTAATCTTAAAATCATATTTTTACAATGATTTACAATCACATTTGATGAAATTGAAGTTTTGGATGACAATTATAGTTATAGATCATTGATTTTATGTGCCCAAATTAACTCGTAGCCTATACATAGTATCATGGTAGATAATGGTTCAAGTGAAAATGTTTCCATTATGACACTCCCCAATATTCTTGGATATATGAAAGAGAATTCAATGGACACAAAAAATATAGTGAAAGGATTTTATAGAAAGAGACATGATCCTCTTGGGGGTATTGTGCTACAAGCTAAGGTAGACCTTACAATAGTTTATAATTTTATTTTAAGTTCTATCGACTACATGGGAATTTGACATGTTGTTATGATGTCCTTGGATACATAAAATTTATGTAGTACCATTTTAAATACACATATGTGTGAATTATATACATGGTATCAAGGTGGTTATAGTTTTATGTATTCTATATGAGTACCCTCTCCATATAGATAAATTTTCACCTCCACCTCACCCCACTATAATGTTTTATACAACCTAATCATGTTCATTCTATGTAAATAGTTCATAGGGAGGTGATTGAATTTCCTAGACAACCATTTCTCCAACACCCATTAATCAAACTTCCATTCAAGATACACAACAACCATAATTTACTTCATCATGTTCGATGCTAGTGTTATAAATAGTTTCACACATTCCACAGTGAACATAAACCCATTATTCTAATATACTAGATATTCCATAGGATATCATGGGTACTATGGATACTCATCATACACAATATCATATGAGTCATAATGCTAGTGATGGTTGTAATGCAACATGAGATCACCCCTAGATTTAGATACACATACATATGTCATTACTCACACATGATGAGTAACATTACCCATGTTTGACATAGGACCCACATGTGAGCATCACTTTGATGGGGTCATTGGTTAGTAATAACATATAAAAAATAAAAATATTAAAAATACAAAAAATAAAAATATATTCATTTTTTTAAAAGTTAAAATATTCCAAAAAAATCAAACTCATGACCTATGCATGACATGTATTGTTAGTATAAATTTTTCATTTATGTTGTTTATCACATTATGGCAAGATTAAATATCCTATTTCATATGCATATGCATTTTGCATCATAAATGAGTGAGTGTATGGCATATAGGTTCCATATGATATAGAAAAAAATTAGATGTGGGACATTCTTACCCCAAGTGGGCTACCCTTCCTACATTAGGGCATGTTTATACTTGGGGCATATCTTCGGTACATCTATTTAGGTTGCATATTTATATGAAAATTCCGTCAATCATATTGAGATACATTAGATTGATTACACATTTCTTTCTATTTTTTATATTACTTAGCGTTTTATATGGATATTATACTCTACCATGTGTGATGATTGCATACATTACTAGTGTTAATTAGCTTTTTTTTAGTGCATGTTTGTTGTTGTTTCTTGTTACATTTTGTTACCCTTATGAATTTCATTGCATGCCTTCATGTGTATTTAATTTTAAAGTTTTCTTTGTGTGATCCTTGAATGTGTATTACATTATATGCAACTCTTTTCTTGTGTGACATGGATTTTCCATTGTATGTGTCTCTTTCCTTATGTGCCATTATGTGTTCACTGAGTGTACTATGTGTGACTTTATTTCTATGTGATATTGAATGCTATTAGGTGTGATTTTATATTTTCGTCATGTCCATGACATTGTGTGTGTATATGTGGATATATCTAATATTTTATGCTAAGCTTATGGTGACATAATCCAAATCACACATATTTCTGCTTTTTTTGGTGCCATGATCAATATGATGCATCTTCCTGTGTGGGTTACTATTGAGTGATTATATCTACGATGAATACTACAACATGCATAATTATTACATATATTTTGACATGACACTTATATGACTTAGGATACATGCTTCATATATAATTTGACCACACTATGATAACATAACCCCCTTGTATTAGCACATGATTTACATGGTTACATCTTTTTATATAACATGATATGTATACATATTTTATTTTGAGATGAGTGATTTACATGTTACATCCCTCACCTCTAAAGGAGGCATATTAATGGGCTTGACATATATATTCAAACCTCCATACACAATTTTTTTGATTTTTGGGATAGATTACAGGAATCATATGGTTCAAATTAGGTTAGATTATCAAATTAGTTCAGATTTTGAGACAAATATATATAGATTGAGAAAAAAATAGAAGCATATGCATAAATTTTATAGGTAAGAAAGTGATAGATTATTATATTTATCAAATTAGGATATGAGTGACATATATATCTATGGCATTCTACTTCAGATTAGGGTCAAATTAATGTATAAATATATGGTATTCTACATCATTTTATGGATAGATGGATCATATTATGGGTCATGGATGTTATTCATGCATGCACTTTTTTATTTTAAAGTGTATATTGAAGGAATTAAATATATAATAATGAATCTGAAATCCATTTTTAGTGGTTGATTTAATCTATTCATATTTACATACGAGCCTAGTATGGGGCTCTAACTTTCCATCTTGAATGTATTATAGGTTCAAAATCAATTAAATGATTAGTTTGGTTGAGGTTTTGCATCCTTAAATGTCTAAACACTATTTCATATTCATGATTGTTGGTGAATTTATCTTCCCAACCCATAAGTTTAGGCATTGGCACTCGCCTTGGGGCATTATCACTATAGTCTCTAATGTTACAAAAGGTATCACAATTTGCCTACTCACAAGTGTATTCCTTTCATGATATTTAAATTTAAAATGTTTTAATGATTTAATATACTTTATCATTCCTATCATATATGGAAATTAATTTTTTCATGTTTCATTTCAGGTTTGTATGGAGCAATCTAGACACTTGAGTCTTCTCAAAAAGACAAAATCTAGTTATACACTCAGGTATGCAATCTCTTTATCCTATTACTCGATATCATTTTCCATTAAATGATAAAATAGGGGCATTTTTAGACACTAAAATATGGTATTGACCACTTTTTATTTTTATTCTTATCTTCTATTTACCATACAGGACTTGTACATACACATATGACTCTTTCCCACACTTTTCCTAATCATGCACATTTTTATGGGCTCATCCTTCCTAATTTTATATCAGTCACCTACATGAAATCCTTATTATGTTCCTAGTATATTTATTATCCTAAATAAACCATCTTATAATCATCAAATCATTATTTCATATTCATTGTATGCTTCCATTCATACTCATATGTCCTTCCACCCATACTAGAGTTTTTTATATACCTTGTAATGATCATTTACCAAATTCACATTCTTCTTATGGATCAACATGTACGTTTTGAATTTTGGTAGCATAACAAGTTACCCAAAGAGTTAGCTACATATACACACTAAACCTAAGCTTATTATTATCTAGAAAACATCTATTAGGAGGACTTCTATATATCTTCATATTAAGAGGAATAATCCTAAAATATTACAAATTAGAAACCCTTAAAAAGATAAGGTATTAGGTATGTCTGAAGCACCCAAGCCAAGTCAAGGTTGCACATCATCAAGTTTCAAAATTCAAGTTACATGTTGCATGCATATTATATGATCACTATTGTACACATACACCTAATTAGGAGAACTAAAAGTATTCTAATCCCTCTTCAGAGTATTATAAATGTAGGAAGTGCTTAACCACTCAATGGGGGTGGTAGGGGTTAGCTTAACCCATATTTTTCATTCCATTTTACTTGCAAACCTAGTGTGAAAAGTGAATCTAGGGTTGTAAGGAAAAGGACATATAATCTAATTTTTTGCCTACACACATAATGAACTTTTGATATGTCATGTAACATCATATTACAAATAGGTATAGTGACCTATGTCAAAATAATGGGGCACATCTCATAAGGACATTTCTTATAGAGATCAAACGACTCCAAAAGTTTGTAGGTATCCAATTGTTATTGTACTTAGCCAGGTAGGTCCAGACATTTGGTTTCTATATATGAGAGACTCTTGATCCATTTTTAGTCCTTCCTATCATTTACACACAATTGTAGACCCAAACACAACTGTAACAATTTAAATATCTTAAGATTCTTAGTCATTTATATAAATAGAAAACTATAATTGAATAGGTACTTGTACATTTATATTTAATTTAAATTAGACACATCTTAGACCATATGGATATTCATAATTTTATATTTGTTTAAGTTCATTAATTCAAAATAAGATTAAAATAATAGGTCATCTATTGGTCACATGGAATAACCTTATAAATTTTAAGTACACACCAATGACATTGATACATATTCCATCAATAGTAAGTTTATTCTATAAATAAATACTATTTTTTCCTCCCACTGAATTTTAATGTGCATGAAAATATGCAAATATTTGCGTGATCTATTAGTCACCCATGAACAATCTTCATATATGTGTCATACAAAAATATGTCAAACAAACACAATGTTATCTAATGATACATTATTCTTTTATTTTCTATTTGTGCATATTTAATTTATTCCTTGATCCAAGGGTATGAAAAATATTTTATTTACTTTTTTAATTTTTTTAATTTCCAATATTAAGTTTAATGTTGGTTTAAATGCCTTGGGTGGGAAAATGTTATAGGTAGCAAAGTCTATTTGGTGAGAAGTTGTTTGTGCCTAGAGTAAGGTTGTGTATACAACAAAACCAACTTGGTAAAATGATTTTTTATTTTTCATGCCTTCTTTTTATTTTTGGGTTAAGCTATAAATTTTTTTATTTTAACTCGAATTACAAATTTAAAAATTTTAATTTTTGTTTGACATATTTTAAATTGTAGAGAAAATTTTAATGTTAATTTTATTGATAAATTCAACACTTCAAATATCATAAAAAAATCATTTAAAGTAGGTTTTCTATTGACGTTGAGATTATTTTTATTATGATCAACAAGTGAGGACCTTAAATGTAGTGATTATTATTTTTTTATTTTTATTTTTAGTTATAAGAAATGTAAGTATGATCAATCATTAAAAACACATGGAATCATTTCTCTAACTTGGAATTTCGGCACATGTACCTTTGTTGAAGCTAGTAATTAATGCATTTTGATATAATTATTTCCAATATGAAACTTCACCAATACATCCTAGGTTGGAAGATAGATTAAGTTAAAACAAGTTTTTTAAAAGTTATTTAATGAGGAGATCATACTTTAAAAATTAAATTTTAAATGTATTCACATAAAAAACATTTGATTTGTTGAATACATAAAATTGATTAAGTTTCAAAAGAATATTTTATTACATGTTTTATTTATTTCTTAGTTCAAATAATTATTTTATATAACTATAATACCTTTTGAAATTTGAATCTAATATTATATTAAGAATTTTTCATCACTTAGATTGAATAGGTTGCTTAAACTATAATATGTGTATTCATAACCTTTGATGTAGTGAATTAAAATTTAATCATTTACAAATCAATTAATTGTTTAATTGGCAAATTTATATCTTAATAATAAAAATATTTTTTAATTGATGGATTTATCCCTTATTTATTAAAATATGAATTAGCTTGCATGTGACCTATACTTGGCAGATATGAATACTAATTATCACAAATGTTTAAGCACTATTTTATTTTTTTTACTCTTGAAAAATATTTTTGGTGGCTAAAGGTATAATGGTTTCTATAGGGGATGGTAAATATAGTATAATTATTTTTGAAACATTTAATGCATTGGTATCTTTATATTTAATTTTTAATATTTTAATTATTAAATTATTTTTTTACAATAATAAATGATTATTTTCTTTAAATGACAACATGAGATTATACTTTTTGAATGACAATTAACTTGTGATGTCAAAGTCAATACATAGTGATGTATTTGTTTTGAGACATAATAATATAAAATATTGTGATTATATATAACACAATGAAGCTTAGATGAATGGTTATATGAGATATATCATTAATTTATTTATTTTAGTTATATAATCGATAAAAAAAGTTATATTGTGTGTTTTATTTATCTATCAGATTTGTAATGTTATTGAAAATCAATGCGATCTATTAAATAAGATATTGTATTAAATAGTTTTTTTATCAAGTAATTTGAGTAATTAGCAAGTAGAAAACATTAAATTTGTTTGAAATCATCTCTTTTTATTCTTATTACTTTATTCACCATAGCTTGAAATGTTATATTTTAATAAATAAAAAAATTATGAGAAACCTAACATATTGTAAAGTCCACCCCTAAAAAATAAATAAATTATAACTTCATATTAAAAAAATATAAAAATGCATTTTTACAAACTACCAAGATGATTCCAAGGGGAAAACCCCCCAAAAAAAACAAAAACTAGTAATAATAATAACAAATAAAAAACCAAAGCCCTAAATACTCCCACCACAACACCCAAGTGTAAAGTACAACTAAAGGACCAACAAATGGAATCAAAAAGAAGGTTCACAAACCTAGGCCACCCCCCCCCCCCCCCCCCCCCCCCACCAAAAAAAAAAAGAAAAAAAGAAAAAAGAAAAACACAGTACAATAACACTAAACCAACACTAGTCTATATGTAATGTTGCTTTAATTAGTAATCATAGAAAGATTACACTTAGACAATCTTTACCCATTTGTGAATTTTGAAAGTACCCATCTACCTGCCTCCAACATTATTCCCTCTTTAGAAAGAGAGTCATCCACAATGTTAAGCTCCTTGAAAAAATGTGTGAAGGAAATTTTGATAAAAAAAATACATCTTATGAATTTTATTTAACAAAGGTAACAAATTCAAAATTTTAAGTCTTTAAACCCTAATTACCCACTTTATAACAACATCTGAGTCACCAAAAACCTATAATTTTTCCACCCCTTTGTTCACCACCAATTTCAATAAAGTTTTTAGGTCCATAAGCTCAGTAAAATTATTTGTCCCGCCTCTTAGGCTTGTCTAACACTTAATAAAATGTAAAGAATTTAAAAAAATGATACCATTAGACTCACAAAACATTGGTATGCCTTGAATAGCACCATCAAAGTATCCCATGCACCATAACTATCAATGGGTGGGTGAATAAATTATCTATGAATCTTCATCTTAGGGACAGTGCTTAAATTTCTCAAAATTAAAATGAATTGGGTAGGAACATTGAAATGTAGTAATATAAATATCTTGAAAAATATTCACATCACTAACCATCCAAATTCCTAAGATACAATCAATGGTAGGGCTCTACAAAAATTTAGTTCAATCTTCAAATACCACATCTCAAATCACTCATCCATAGTTATCCCTTACCAACAATCCAAAATGTCTGTTAGTCCTTCCATCTTTGCCCAAATGCTGACTTTATATGAAGATGTTACCAATAAATGATTGATGGTCTCAACCACCATTTTACATAAAAAAGAGCATCCAGGTTTATGCTAACTTCTATTTTGTAACAATTCCCAAGTTAAGGCTTTACTCTTAATTCTAGGCACATAAATACCCTAGTATTTAGAGGATATTTTACTTTCCAAAGTATTTTATACCACCATGATTTGGCTCCTTGATCCTCATTTGTAAATATAGCCTTGTACCCTAACCTAATAGTATACTCCAATGATGGATTTTTGGACCATACTATATCATCCTCCTCTTCATTTATTTTAACATGAATCCACTTCAGTCTCTTCACATAAGCCTCCCACTAAATATCAACCTCACCATCCAAACCTAACATCTCATCACTTTTCCACCTTTGGTGTCAAATATTAGTGGAATAGGGATTTTTGATCTGTGCATTAGTAGTGATATCAAACCATTGGAGTATAGTAATTAGGTATGCATTCAATCTATGAGAACTACCCCACCCAACCCAAGGATTATCCCCAACCTTGACTATTTTTTCATTCCTCACCTTCTAAATCAACTAATTCCTAACAAGTGGAAAGGATTGAATAGTTACCTTCCACACCAAAGAAACATTATGAATAGTATTTTTAGTGATTCTTATCCTACTAAGTGGTTTAATATACTTATAAATAATATTTTTATTCCATATCCATCCCCCCTAACTTTGAAATAATCTAAAAAAGCTTTTGGTAGCTAATGTCATCCTGAAATAATGAATATTTTTAAGGTCCCAACATCCAACATCCTTTGGCTTGGCCAAAAACTACCATTTAAATAAGGTAATGCCATATTTTATCTTCCTACCCATCCAAAGGATTTTAAAACTTTTCTTCATAATATTATCTAGTACATCCTTTAGGATATGAGCTAAATAAATCCAATAGATCAGAATAGTTTCCAAAATTGACTTCACTAAAAATCTACTACCAAGGGAGAACCATATATTACACCACACATTTATTCTCTTTTCAATATTATCAATAATCCAATTCCAATCACTTTTCCCATAGTCATTTGGTTTCAATAAAAAAACCCAAATACTTAAAAATAGGTTGTAAATCAATATGATGGAATGGAAGACACTAAAGAACCCATATCATATGATCTGCCTCTAACCTATTAAAAAAATTAAATAAATTCTACAAATTGATATCCATCCCAGCATGTTAGGTTGTGGAGCTAAAAGCTTCACTGATGCAGACATGGAGAAGGCCATTGGAGGGGTTGCTGAAGGTTGCTGAGCATCAGAGCAACCGGCGTCGGTCTGATCAGCCGACGTCGGCAGGATAGTGAAGAGAAGCAACCGACATCGGTCAGGGATCGGCCGGCATCGGTCACCTCCAGGCAGACAGGGACCGACGTCGGTCGCCTGTGTGGTTCGACTGCGAGCTTATTACGGGCAGTTAGCTAACGAACCAAGTGTTTGCATGAAGAGACCTATTTTTAGACTGAGAGCTGCGGATCTAATTATTGTAATTAGATGTCTAATCATTGTTTGGATGAGATCTATATAATAGACTCATGGTTGTATTGAAAAAGTGTTCTAGTTTGAGTTGAGCAAAGTTTGCTCCTTCTGTGTGTGAAGTGAGTAAGGGTGTTCCTCCTAGTTCCCTATCAGTGCCAAGCTTGGTACTGGTTGAAGAATCATAAGGACTTGGTGAGGCAAGGACAAGGGTTCTTCAGGTATGTAGGATCTTGGTCACAGTTGCATGGCCTATATAGGAGATCTACATGGTAAGTAAGATCGTTGATCTGCAGGTATATGTGTGTACAAGGTCAAGGTTCACAGGTGAGCAGAACCGTGTTTGATTTGCAGGTGTGCAAGATCATATAGACAGCAACACAACAGGGAGCAGTATCAGGCAGGATCTACTTAGAGTACAGGTGTGTACTCGGATAGAGCAAGAGAGGAAGGCAAGGGAGTTCCTTCCATAAGTATGGTCTGTTGAAGTGCAGGGTATTGCAGGTTCATGGGAGATCTACTTGAAGTACCTTGAGTACTTGTGGAGTACGTGGAGCACTTGTGTGTGCATGGAGCACGGGAGGTGAACACCAACTCTGTATTTGAGTTGGGTGTTGGGACCTGAGAGGGAGAGCTTTGGGGAGAAGATTTACTGTTCACTTGAGGTGTGGGAAACCTCTGTAAGGTGGTGGAGAAGAAGTGGAATCTTCTTCATTGTATTCTTTTCTGTATAAAGTGTTAATACAATTTGTGTATTGTCTCTCATATCATGTGTTATTCTGAATTCTAGTTACTTGGTGAATCTGGTTAATTTCCGCATATTTAGTTGCTTGGTTTGGTAATCATATTGTGCTCTTTTGGTGGAGCAAGATCCTGACACAACAGCCACATAAAATAAGCCATGTAACTCTTTTAACTTATATATATCCCTCGTTGATCCATAAAATAACATAAAGACAACATCCACAAAGAGCAGGTGGTTAAGAAAAGTGGACCTTCCAACATTAATCCATCTAATCACACTAGGTCTCTTGGCTTGAAAAAAAACATGACTTAGCCCTTCATCAATCAGTAAAAATAGTAGTGGGAATAGAGGAAATTCATGCCTCAATCCTTTATAATGTCTAAAAAATCCATAAGTAGAACCATTTATTAATATAGAAAAAGATATAGATGTCAAACTCCCCATGATCTAGTTCACCATCTATACATAAAAACTCATGTGGATCAATAACAAACATAAATAAAAATATTTAGAGCTATAACATGCCTTAGAAAAATCTAAATTCATAATCACAATATTTAATTTCTTAGTTTTAATAGAATGGAGCTCCTCTTGGGCCACCCCTATGGCATCATGCATTTGTTAGCCATGAAAAAATCCAATTTTTTCATTAGAAATAGTCTTACACAATATCTTCTTCAATGTAATGGCAATGATTTTAGCAATGATCTTATAAATTTAATTGCACAAATATATATACATGAAATCATAAAAATAACCTAGATTATCCTTTTTGGGAATAAGTGCAATGAAAGTAGAGTTGAAGGCACCCAAAGCCTTCCCTATTATGTTATAATCCTCCATCAACCTAAGCAAGTCCCCAAATATAATGTCAAAAACCAAGAAATACTTTTATTGTCCATCCATCGGGGCCCAGGCTTTTATCCTTTTGGAAGGATGTAAAAATTGACTTCAAATCTTCTTTAGTGACTTCCTCCATTAACCTCTGATTAACATCTTTGTTAACAAAACCAGGAAAGTTTGTAGAGATTCTAACAATCTCCATAATATTGATTCTTTATAGTTCCTCCTATAATTTCTCAAATTGAGAAACCCTCATAATTTTAATCTCCTTAAAAGTCCTAGATTTCGAGCCATCCTCCTTATGCATTTCCAAAATAGTATCTTTATTTTTCTTGTGATGGGCATATTTGTAAAATTATTTGGTATTTTCATCACCATTTTCCATCCACAAGGCTCTAATTTTAAGTTTCCATTAAGCTTCAATATCCACCAAAAATTTCCTCCTCTTTTGTTCTAAAACTTTAAACAAGTTTTTAGAATCCTCATCAAAATCCTCTTTAAAGTCCTAGTCATAAAAATGATAAATCTTGTGTTCCATAGTAATAATATCATGTTCATCCTCCATGTGTTTATTTAAATCCCACCTTTTAGAAGATTTCTTAACCTTTTTCATTCATCTTCTAGTAACTTGATATAGTATTCTTCTTTCAACTATGTGGGATTGAGTTTAAATAAAATCAGGGGGTTTAATATCCTCCTTTTCAATATGCAACACAATGGGAAGATTATACAACTCTCCTCCAATTTCCACCTAAGATATGATCCTATATGAGCCATTCAACATATATCTTAAAATAAATAACCTATCTACTATTTTATCCACTCTTTATGCACTAATTCTCATATTCCTCCAAGTTAGAACCAACTTAATTGGTTCCATATCCACCAACCCAGCTTCCTCAAAAATTTTCAAGAAGAAATCAACCAGTGGCTCAACTCTAGTAGCTAAACTTCACACTTTAGCTTTTCTAATATTAAAATTTAAATCCCTCCCCAAAAAAATATTATCTGATCTCAATAAGTCTTGAGCTATTAAATCATCACAGAAGGCCACCCTATTCTCATATTAGCCATAAATATTACCACAGAGAAAATTTTCCCCAATAATATAAGGAATATTTCAGTGCCAATCCCTAAATCCAGTAAGATCAAACTAACCAACCTCATAGAATAATTCCACCATTCTGAGATCAACACCCCAGAATGCCCATTAGAATCAATAGCGAGAAAATCCCACTCCTTAAAATTAATAACTCCATAATGACCTTTTTCCCTTCCCCCTTAGTCTCGTAGATCATTACAATGTCAATCCTATGATAATACACTAACCTCCTTAGTGCATATTATTCGAGGGATTTCCCAACCCTCTAATATTAAAGGACAAGATAATCATTAGGTCAAATACTAAGGATCTTGACCATGTTTAAGGGCCCCTATTAAATTTTATTATTTTCCTTGTAATATTTACCTCACCACTTTGTTTTTTTCATGAAAAAAAGGAAATCCTTCCCCTTCCCAAATGATATCCCTGCTGGACCATGTCTCTACACAATCCCCCTTTAATGCCACCATTCTTCAGAACCTTGTTTGCCATCTTAAATCTCAAAGGATATATAAGTTATTCAAATAAAGCTAATGAATCTTCAGTGTTATGTCTAGATGAAATTCTCTATGACCTTATAGGTCCCCCTAAAAGTGGTGGCTTTTTAACGTATTTACTATCTTGTGAATATGCCCCTCTAATTCTATGTGCATCATGTAATTCATATTCTAGTCCATAAACAACTCTATTTTCCTTCCCTAACTTATTAAACACTCTTAATTTGTGGCACATTCCATGAACAACCCTCTTTTACTTCCCTAACTTATAAACCACTCCTTCTTTATGAATCCACAATTCAAACCACTTCTATGTTGATTTTAGAATAGGGTCTACCTCTACTTACAAAGAATAGACAGGACCTCCCAACCTTGTGTTGGATTATTCATGATCCAAAATATCAGTTAGGTTGTTTATTTAATTATATTTTTTAATGGGTTGGTTGCACCTGTTGGTTGGTTTTTTATAACAAACTCCATAATCTTTTAAAATCTTGCCTATGTACAAAAATAATTGAAAAGATTTTACATTGAATATAATTTTGTGATCATTCTTCCCACAAAAAAAATGAATAGTGGTATCAGAGTGTTGGTCCACTGATCCATAATGGATGTTTGAATTAAAATATATAAGGTGATTTAAATAGCATATTAAAGCTATAGTCCTCTTGTTGTATTATGCTCATGGATAATCAGTGACAGATTATGAAATAAATAAATAGAAGAATCATTTTCTGCTTTCATCATAGAGGACGTCATTGAAAACCAAAATAGCTACTAGCTAGCCCAAAAGACATTTTATGTTATATTTTTCATTATGTCCAAGAAGTATTCAAAATAAGGCTCCTAGGAATGAAGATGACATGGATGGATCTGAACATTATTCACATGGTGCAAATCATGATTCAACCATAATTTCACTATATTTTTAGGGCTTTGAGAGGTGTTTTCGTCACATATATGCAAAAATATTGATGAAATCCTTGATTAGTGAAAATCATAGAGAAATCAATCCAATCCAAATTATAATAATGGTACAATAGGGTTTTGTGGGATCCACTAGACAAAGGTAATCAATGTTGATAATATTTTCACGTTCCTATTTATTTTTTCATAAAATTGTTGATTAACAAATATAAACATTATATTTCAGATATATCTCATGTAAGTTTGAAGGTGAGTTGGATAAATTAACTTTTGTTAGTATCTATTTAACATAGAGATCAAGGGTTTAAAAACCCATTTTTTCTATATTTTGGTCAAATTTATTTCTTGACCTTATTTGATTTTGTTTAAAAAATAATGAAAGGACAAATTGTGAAGGGAGAATATTTATTTTTTGGAGGCATGATGGTTTAATAAGAAATATAAGGTGTGACTAAATTTTTGATAAATCTCTTAATATTTTGTATATTGAATCTAATTATGAGTGTCAAGGCAAAACTTGATTAGTATTCACTTTGTTGTTATTTTACTTCTTGGTAAGGCATGGACAAAATTGTAAGTTTGATCTTTGAAAATGGTAGATTGTCACCTAAAAACTATAATGAATGGAGTAGGAACATGGAGAACACCCTAATTTTTAATGACTTATGAGAAATCATAGAGAAAGAGACTGTACCACCAAATAAAGCCAAAAAATTGATTGAGTATAAAAAACGTGATAAGCATGCACTCACACTATTAAAAACATCTTACAATGAATAAGTTATCATTCATATAGAGGTCATTAAAACTATTGCATGGAAATCCTGTAAAGCATTAAAGGATCTATACAACAAAAAACTTGCCTATAATAAGATTGATATCTTAATGCAGTTGATTAATAAAAGATTAACATTGACAAAGATGTATCTGAATATCTCTCTCGCATGAAAAAATTGAACCAAGAATACTAGAAAACCAGTGGAAAAATAGATGATGACATGTTGATTTATATCATGTTGAATGGCCTTAGTTATACATACACAAATTTTGTTGAAATGATATAGCTTAGTGATAAGCTTAATGATGCCATATTTAACTTTATTTGTGAGTTGTTGACGTAGCATGAGTGATAGTTTTTAAATAAGAAGAGTACGCCTACTGAAGAGGCTCACTATAAAAATAATAGGTCCCATTATATATATCATCACCATGTATAATGATATTTTTTAGAATAATTCTTTAAAAAACTCTCTAAGTCATTCTTTGAGACACTCTCTGCACCATTCTAGATGGTCTCCATAGAATTGTCATTGACACTCTCCAAGATCTTTAAACTAAAAGCATCACCATAGACATTCTTCTCACTCTTGTGGTTCTTATAGTGATTCAACTTCTTATAGATCTTGTTAGCACAAGAAATATCCCTTATGTTTTAAATGTGGTGGTATTGGACATCTTGCATATGTATGTCCTTATCGATGACCCTGCTTTCCACATAAAAAGAAATTGAGGAAAATTATGTGGATCATTATAGCAATAGATATTTTGGTTATTATGACACTTCCTTTGATTAGGAGGCATCCTATATGGCTGAGGTCTATGGTCCTGATGGACCTAATAACTTATTCTTAGTGATTAGTGATTCACTCATCTTATGCTATCTACTATGATCAAGACTGGTATATATTATAACTATAATTTTTTTATTTTATATTCTTAATTTTAGTTCTATTTTTGGATTTCTAATCTAATATTCATGATATGGAGTAGACATGATTGTTTTATTTTATTTCTCTCATTAAATAGCTTTTCAACTCTTTCCTGATAGGAGGATAAGATATAGAATCTGGTTGGTATTTGATCAGTCATTGGTGATAGTATGGGTTGACAGGGGTTGCTAGCACCTTTAGTGTTGAGCAATGGTCATCAACATTTGTTATATATCAGGGAGATTTGTTATACAAATTATTAGTTTGTCATTTTGATGAGATTTTAGGTGGATCCTTATGTGGATCAATGTAGTTAGATAGGCCTTGATCGTGTTCTACTATAGTATGGTACAATGATCATAGGGGATGAACAGGCCTTGATCATGTTAATTAGATTTTTATGACACAATTTACATGTCGATCTTATGTTTGAATTGAAATCAGTTATGATTAGTACCATGATGTACAATGCACTAATTGCAGTTGTTTTGAAGTTTCTTTGATAACTTTAGAGTCATTGCTCAAATGTTTTTCTTATAAACTCCTTTGGATCAATGGGGAGTTTGTTGGATTATTCATGATCCAAAATATTAGTTAGGTTGTTTATTTAATTATCTTATTTTATGGGTTGGTTTCACCCATTGGTTGGTTTTTTATAACCAACTTTGTAATCTTTTAAAAGATTACCTATGTACAAAAATCATTGAAAAGATTTTACATTGAATATAATTTTGTGATCATTCCTCCCATAGTATAATTAAACACCTTGCTCATATATTTAAAATTATTTAATATGGTGGGCTCCATCATCATTACATCCCAAGTAGAAGAGTCCTTAGAGTGCCTTGGCTCTTCCACAGACACATGAACAACTAACAACATCAATTCTTCTTCCACTCCTTTAGAATTCATATGTTTAAATCCTCTAGGAACTATATATTTATAAAATTGTGGGATACCACCAACTTATCTAAATAGTCATCTATCCTATCCCCCTCAATTTTCTTTCCACTATTTTTTTTTCTAGAATGTAATGGTTCTCCTTTACCCTCCTATTGTTTGAAACCAACTTCCTCCTCCACTCTTTATGGGAGAAATGCAATAAAAAATCTAAAGCTAAATGATCTTAATAGTGACATATATCACACTTGAAGGGGATTCCTTCATAGTCCAAAGACTGATTATGCTTCCAACAACCATAATTAAACTCTATTTCCTCATCTAAACCCTCCTTCATGTCCAAATCCATCAATATTTTTGTCATTGTCCTAGAGGGTTGCCTCTAGTAACTCTCATATACCTATAAAAAGGTCCCCATACTATATCCTATGGCCTTAAATACCTCAAATGAATAAAATTATAAAGGAAAACGGATAGCTTAACCCAAAATAGAATAATCAAGGATCTCATCATGCAAAGATCGAAACCTAGAGTCCACTTTTTTGAATATAATGGATACAATACCCAAAACCATCTCATATCCAAAATATTTCTAATGTCAAATTTAGTTTTAAATATGAATGTAAGATAACCCATAAATAATATATGAAAAATATTATAAAAACCAAGCATTGGCTGCCATACATGAGTAATCCATTTTTCTAAAAAAATTTATGAAAATTTCTTCCCAAAAAATATCCAATCAAAGTTGTATTAGTCAATTAAAACACTTAATCTATCTTCACATATTTTCCCAAGACCAATTTAATCATACTTTTGTGAAGCTTTATAAACTTATAGGCTTTCCTCCCTAAAACCACCTTGGGAAACCCAAAGGTGCCTCTATCAGCTTAAAAATTATGTCAACCCTACCCTCTAATATAAGGTTTTGTAGTCCTTATGACTAAAGACCCTATGCATTTGGAATTATGACAAGCCAACATAAGAGCCTCTAATTCTTCCCAATAACTTGATCCACCTCTAATATATGAGTTAGATATAGATCAAACATATCTCTACATCCCTCCATGTTAGGACTACCTGCCATAAATCCACAAACCCATTTGGAGATTAGAATTACACTGCCTTATATTTATCAGAGAACATATCTCCTACCACTCTAAATTTTTTCTTGTAGCTTCAAAACTGTTGGAAAATATTTCACTACCACAATTAAATGTAAAACTTCCCCTAAAAAAATAATGGTCCTAAGACCTAGTGAGCACTGCCTCCCCAAGTCTTTTAATAGGAAGTTTACCAAATCCATCTCCTCTTATTTTATTTGACCAACAATCCTCTATGAAGATTATAGTACCTTCATGGGGTCCTATATATAATCCACCTTCTCTTCTTCCCTCTCAAATAGATATAAAATCTTAACACAATGACTCTCACATCCTCTTCCTCCATGGATGATACCATGTGTTATACTATTTCGTTATTATATATTGATTTGACATGTTATTGAGATGTGTTTTTCAACTAAAAAGTGTTGTTATAATCTATTGATAGTTATGTCCTATGCTAACAATTACATTTTTTTCTAAGAAGCTCTTCTATCCTCCCATAGAGTGAATATTATACAACCACTGCATACAATTATTGAGTTTTTATGTTATAAAGAGATGTTCTATTGTGATGTTAGTTCTAAAAAGAACTATGAGATATGCATAAGTGATAATAATCATTCCTCCAACTAAACCCTTAATGTTGTGTACTACTTTATCAAGAGTGGTGGAATGAATATAAGTATAAACTAATCAAAATAACTTCAAACCATAATCGCAATCCAAAAGGTCATGATTTTTAGAGGCAAATAAATCTATGAAAGCATGATTCATAGTGGTATTTTAGTCTGAAAGATTATGGTTCATAGAGGCATTTTATCCAACATTTGATGTGCATCTTCTACATCAATGTGCAACATTATTTTATCTACTGAATTATCACTTTAAGCCATTTAGTCTGGAATATCACATTCCATGAGTCTACTAACTAGTATGGTCATTTTGAAAAATAGTTCACGTGTAAACTATCAAAATATTTCATTGTAATTTTTCAAATAGTGTGAGTTCATCCCCTTATGGATTAATTAAATATTGAATCTTATTGTAAATTTTAACAATAGGGAAGAATTTAACCCCAAGGCAAGAGATATAATATAAAAATGTCCTAATATTGAAGC
Organism: Torreya grandis; assembly: GCA_037957365.1. Taxonomy (NCBI): domain Eukaryota; kingdom Viridiplantae; phylum Streptophyta; class Pinopsida; order Cupressales; family Taxaceae; genus Torreya; species Torreya grandis. The sequence continues at coordinate 2,773,810 of JARHVA010000009.1, forward strand.
ATGCCTTGGTCATTATTATTTTGCATCTTGATATATGAATACCCTTAAATAACACTTTGTTGTCTTCTTTCTTCTCTGTTCATTTTTCGTTATGCAAAGATTTTATATATGCTTGAACCTGATGCCATTAAACCCTATCAAATTTGATCCTCTGCTTGATCTTGTTATGTCTAAAATTAAGTTTTATATCTCATTATCAAGGTCCATCCACCTATATTATAAAGTTATTGTACTTGGTAATTACATATTTTTTGTTGCATGTCAAATATAGGAAACATAAAAAAATTGTAGTGAACAATAAATTGATAGATAGGATAACATTAACAACACCACACTTTATGAGAGAATACAAATTTAAAATTTATTATTTGTCATAAATTTTTTGCATTGTAGACTACCATGACCTCCATTGTTAGATATAAAAGAATGGTGGAATCTTAGTAATTTTTTTTGAAAACATGTTATTTATTCATTAAAATTACGTATTGTTGGCCCTATATCTAGAGGTTTTGTTACATCCTGATTTCATCCTATGATTTATAACCTTTGAATCCATGGATTAATATGGTTATTAGTTGATTATTATTGCTTTGATTTGAGATTTATGACATATACTATAATGAGATAGTGATATTATTGACTAGTATACATGATATGACAGTTGTATTTTATTATTTTATACATTGTGGGTATGTATTTGTTAGTTTTGCATCATTGGATGATATTTATGATGGCTCATACTAACTACCTAATTTTTGGGAGGTGGATGCAAGATTTATCCTACCCTCATATCATGATGAGAAAGAGCATCATTCAAGAGGATGGAATGTATGGGATGATTGGGGGGGGGGGCGGGGGGGATGTCAGAGGAATTGCTAGTGACCTAACATACACATCAAAATATAATAACTTATTTGACTCTCTGTTTGATCTAGATTTTTTTTGAGTGCTTATATATTTTTCTATGATTTTATTATGTTTTATTCTTATGGTTGATCTAATTGAGTGATTTCATCATGACACCACCTATAGTTATATTTATATGATGATTTATTTATGTTTGTTGTGTTAACTATGTTTTTGTGAGTTGATGCTTAAACAATCATTATTTTATTCTTTTAGTTATCTTGCAACTGGTTATAGACTAATGGTAAAATATTCAAAAACCTAGTACCTATAGTTGTACTCAATACAAAATTATTAGAGTAGTGAAAGACAATATGATTAGTTTATATATGTTTATCAGACTTGACATAAATTATGTTAATAACTTAGTATCATGATTTGTGGTCTAAACTTTGTTTTAAAAATGCTACCATTGTAAAGATGAAACAATTTAAGACATTCTCTTTATAGTTATTGGCATGTACCTTTTGTTGTTGTTTGCGTATATTAAAATCCTAAGTTATATTATAGATGACTTTAACTAATGTTGTTTCATTAAAAGTAAAGTCTAATCTAAAGAGGACTTTAGTTAGAAATTTAACATGGCCTTAAACTTAAAGTTTTAAACATGCATGAATTATAAAAATTATAATCTCAAAACTAATTCAAGGATATGAAATCAAAAATTAAATTAACTCAAAATAAATAAAATTTTAATCTAATTAGAAAAAGGTGTCAAACTATGCATTATAGAAGAAAAAGAATAAAAACCCTCAATTAAAGATGGGTAAAGTAAAGTTTGATAAAATTAATAGTGGAGATGATCTTAGAAATAAACACGCATGATTTTTTTTGAATTAAATTAAATTGAATGAGAAGTGGCAGTGATTTACATGTAAGGATTAAGATTATTATAAGATAAGGAATTATGCATGGAAAATGGAGGATGATGATAGAGAGATGGAAGATATACGACCCATGATTATATATTACATAGTTAGGAGTTATATCCTTAGCCATCCACTCTCTAAATCACTAGGCAAAGATCTTTTATTTCATAGGGGGATTACATCTATTGTGCTACCACTTTTAGATAAGAGGTTATGTTGTCTCCAAATATTGCACCCTAGAAGAGAGTGTTCAATCCTCTTCTAGATTTGGGTAATGTTGGGACATTTCCAAGCATGTGGGTATAATATAGAGGAAACAAACCTCTAGATTTAAATGTTTGGCTCCCTGAATGTATCTATGCAAAATAACCTCTATCTAAACTAGTTTGATTGAAGGGAAAAGAGTTATAAATTACATAAAAAAAAACCTATTCTAATAATGGTGATGCACCAAGATTATCTTCCACATAAATATCATACCCTATTGCATGATACAACAAGATATATAGACTATTTCCAAGCTCTAAAGATTCTAACACAAGTATTTCAATATAGAGGTGAGATGTATGAAATGAAACAAGGTAAATGAATTGAAAGACAACCTATACATTCCAAGAAAATTTATACACATGTATAAATTCAACACACTTGGATGCACTCTATATGACCTATTATACCCATAACCCTTGCTCAGGCATGAAGGATAAAGGATAAAAGGATGAAAACCATCACTTGTTGTCACTATATGTCACACACTCAAGCAATTGCTCAGAATTTCTAAGAAAAAGACTTGTACTAATGCTTAAAGGTAAGATATCATTCCAATAGGGCTTCACCATAATTTGTGTGGTATCCTTTTACACTAGCCCAATGGATGTATATATAGTAGGGATGAAGTGGGAGGAGGAGCCCTTTGCCACCAAGAGAAGGAATCAATTTGTTAGAAATATCCATCTTCAATTACAGCCATCTTTTCAAATGATGCTCATTTGGGCCATTTTATTGATCCATGTCACCTTCAGTGGTTATGCAGCTAGTCTGCTCTCTCAAATATGCTTTCCCAATGCTTGCACTAGTAGAAATAGATATTTTTGAGTTGGGTAATGACATCAATCAGTTATCCAAATGAAAGACCACTTGTTGTAGATTTGTCCTGATGCATAACAACTTCCCACTAGCTCACTAAGGTGTGTAATGGCATAGAAAAGAGTTGATTTCATTTTGTTTGGCCTTGGAGAGGTGTTGCCTAATATTTACATGTATGCCTCCATGAAATTTGTCAGAATCCTTTGAAACTCATTCAAACTCGACCAAGTATTTTGCTCCTTTTGATTGGCCATTACAAATGACATGGATAATGGTCTGATCAATGGTGAGATGAACCTTCTGATGGGATTTGGTGGATGGAGAACATAAGCCTTTCGATCTAGTTTGAATCCTCTTGTTTGAACAACAATAGATATTTCATCATCTTGAAGTTGACATCCATATAACCATCATTATTCTTAGACAATTCCTTTGGGCATTATCTTTTCTCCCTTTGAAACCATCCTTCTACGGACTTTCTAAACTATGAAATTTTTGAAACCATCTTTCTATAGACTTTTTAAATCCATCCTTCTACGAAATTTCTAGATTGCCTTTTCTTTGAAACCATCTCTCTATGAACTCTCTTCTAGTGTCCTCCCTTTGGACTGCTCAAATATGCCCTTCAGAAATCCTTCTATAGACTCTACAGGAGTGTCTATAACCTTTAGACTTTCTAAAAGTTTCCCTTCAGATTACTCAACATTCCCTTTGGCAATCCTTTTATGGACTCTACACAAGTGTCTATACCCTTCAAAAAATTTATCGAAGGACACTTTGGCATGAAAATACCCTTCAAGACCTTGGGTTTAGGGTACTTTATCTGAAAGGTGACCCTTTGGAGGCTTTGAAAAGGCCCTTCAGACTTTTACCAAGTGTCCCTTCAGACTTTTCCCAAGTGTCCCTTTAGACTTTTTCTAAAGGATGCTTTTACAACAAAAAGACCCTTCAAACTTTTGGAAGATACATTTCAGAGAAATGAACTATTCCCTTCGCTCTTTTTCCGAAGGACACTTTTGAAGAAAAAGACCCTTCAAACTTTTCCCAAGTGTCCCTTCATAGTTTTCCCAAGTGTCCCTTTGGACTTTTTGAAATGGACCAATTCCTTTGGGATTTTGAAAGTGACCAATTCCTTTGAAAAAATGAAGTGACCAATTTTTGAGAAAAGACCCTTTGGAAATGTTTCAAGTGTCCCTTTTGACCTTTTACAAAGGACACTTTGAAGTAAAAAGACTCTTTGGTAATTTTTAAAAGGACACTTCCATGAGAAAAGACCCTTTGACAATCTGTAATGTACCCTTCAGAAAGATTATTTCAGTTAAAAGTCTGAAATAATTCCTTTGAAAAGTTACAAGGAAGAATTCTTTCAAAAAAGTTGCAAAGGAGAATTCTTTCAAAAAAATTGAAAGGAAGAATTCTTTTGAAAAAGTTGCAAAGGAGAATTCCTTAGAAAAGTTTCAAGGAAGAATTATTTCAAACTTTTTGTCTGAAACAATTCCTTCAAACTTTTTATTTCAAACAAAAAGTTTGAAAGAATTCCTTTGAGACTTGGACAAAAAACCTAAATAAAACCTCACCAAAATAAATAAACAAGTTCAAAAAGAGACCAAAACAACACTTGTGAAAATATTGAACCAAAGGCTTTGAAGGAAAAAAAATATTTAACATCTTTTTGCTATGGACTTAAATAAATAGAATGTTGCACCTAGCCAAAACATAAGATGTAAAACCTGGGAGTGAAAAATGGCTAACATTCTTGGCGATTCCAAGGGGAGGCATGACTACTATGCCTAATACTAGTTTCCTAACTCCTTATTAGGTATGGAGTCACGTATATAGGCACCCAAAAATGACTTGAACAGACCCTGGCTAAAAAACACAAGCTAGATTAATTCACACGCACAAGGCATAGACACACACCAAACAAAAGAAAGGAAACACACTTGTGCTACAAATCACTTAGGGAACACAACATCAAACCAAAGGAAACACACACCTAAACTATTATTTACAAAATAAACTTGCAAGGACTAATAACAGAACTTTAGATATATCCCATTCATAGGGATAGGAAATTCTTCTCCATTCATCTTGGTCAGTTGGAAAGAGTTGCTTTACTTACACTTGATAATGATGTAAGGGCCACTCCACAAAGTGTCAAACTTTGTATTTCTACCTAGTTTTGCTCTGTCGTCATCCCATTTCAGAACCAAGTCACCCTCCTTGAACACTTTTGCACTTGCTCTCTTATTAAAGGACTTCTTCATGAGTACTTGTTGATGTTCCATTATATTGTGTGTATTGTCTCTTGTTTCTTTTAGCTACATTAGTTATATCAATATGAATTTCATTAGAGTATTCTAAAGTAGTTCTAGCTACTGTGTAAGTTTTAGAGAAGGGAGTTCTTGAGATATGGACAACCTAGCCTCTCTCCCATAAACAAGCACAAAGGGAGAATTACCAATTGATCTCTTAGGATTAATCCTGTCAGCCCATAAGGCCACCTTCAACTTGTTGTGCCATGCTCTTTGATTTTTCTCTAATGTCCTCTTGATGAGATTGTTGTTAGTAGACCAAACTAATCCATTACGTTGAGGGTAATAATTGGATGAGGTACTCAAGTAAACTCCATTCTTATTTTCCCAATCAAAATTTTTAGCACTTATGAAAACAAGTGCATTATCAAAAATGATAACATGTGGAACCCCAAACCTTGTTATAATGTTCTCATATAACTCCAAGATTGCATTTTCATTTTCCTCCTTCAAAGCAATAGCCTCTACCCACCTTGTGATGTAGTCCACAATAGTCAATATCCATTTGTTTCCAACACTTGATGAAGGCTTAATCATACCAATGAAATCAAGGCTCCATTAGATGAAAGGCTGGTCTACTTAGATAGGATTCAATCGAAGGGATACAAGTTTTTATTTGCCTACAAAGAAGGCACATTAAGGACACATCTTAACCCAATGGTAATAGTCCTTAAAAAGACTAGGCCAATAATAACTATCCCTCATTATCTTTTTAGCAGTCATCGTAAGAGAGAAATGACCTCCATCTGCACCATTGTGAAACTTTTCCAATAGCATATTAAAATGATCACTGTTATCACACCTTAACATCACACCATTCATGTATTTTATAAAGATAACACCATCTATAACATAATATGGAATGGTTTGAAATCCAAAATATCTCTTTTTAGACTTGTTCAAGCCATTGGAACACCCACCATTTTGAATAAAACTAATGATGTCTTGTGTCCAACTTTAAACTTTCACATGATCAGCTGGTTGGGATTGAACTTGGTTGATCAAGACTTCTTCTTTTAGCTCTTAAAAATCTGAAGCTAAATGCTCACATAACCCTTTTCCTCTTACCAACTTTATAACTTTAATATCCACATCATACTTCATCACCTTTGTAATCCACCTAGCTCTCTTTTCATTAAGGTCTTTGCTTAGGAGAAACTCCTTGGTGCTAGGATGAGAAACCATGACACGTATCTTATTGTTTGAAACCATGTGTCTAAATTTATTCAATCCTCTTATCACTGTTAGAGCTTGATTCTCAACAAATGTATACTTGACTTCATAATCTTCCAATCCTTGGTTGAAGAATGCAATTGGTTGCTCTACCTCTTCATCATTATTTTGCATAAGCATAGCTAAGATTGTATCAAGGTTAGCAAAGGTATATAGTATGAAATCCTTAGAAATGTTTAGGTTCAAGAGCGTAAGAGATTATTTAATTGCTTACTTGATTGCCTCAAAAATACTCTGACCTTCCTTTGTCTAAACAAAATCTTGGTTCTTCTTGAGCATTAATATGATAGGCTTTACCACAATCACAAAGCCTAGAATAAACCTTCTTACAAAGTTTATATTCCATAAAAATCTTTGTAGTACTTTCTTGTGTTGTGTCAAAGACAATCCTAGAATAACCTCAATCCTCTTGAGGTAAATATACAAGCCTTCTTTCAAGATAATATGACCCAATAGCTTATCTTCATGGACAACAAAGATGCAATTTTTTAGATTAAGGGATATTCCATAATCCCTACACCTCTTAAACACCTACCTTAGATGTTTCATATGATCAATAACATACTTCAAAAAATGGTTATATCATCAAGATACACAATCAAAAACTTATTGATCAAACCTTTAAAATCTATGTCCATTGCCCTTTGAAATGTAGATCTAGAAATAGATAAACCAAATGGCATATTATTATAGGCAAAGGTCCCCAATTTTATAGTGAAGGCTATCTTGAACTAATCCTCTTCATTCACTAGTATTTGATTGTAACCTGAATAACCATCAAGAAGTGAGAAGCGTTGAGAACCTGAAATAAATTGCAGAATTTATTCCATGGAAGGTAGTGGATAATGATCCTTGAGAGACACTTTATTAATATCTCAAAAATCCACACAAAGTTTGATATCTCCATTCTTGTTTTGTATAGGTACAAGATTAGCCACCCAAGTTGAGTGTTTGATAGGAAAAATAATCCTAGACTCAATCAACTTGATCAACACTTTCTTCATGAGCTCCTCTATCTTAGGATTGATAGGTCTTTATTTATGCCTGACTGGTTTAGCTCTAGGTTCTAACTCAGTGGTGTGATGAGCTAAATTGGATCAAACCTTTTCAAATATTTGTATTCCCAAGCATATATTTCATGAAATTCTTTGCATAATTCAATAAAGGCCTACCTATCAGATGGAGAACACACCTTAGCAATTTTTAGGAGGTTGTCCTTGTAAATCATGACTCTCTCATAGTTCTCCTCTTTTGTTGAAATGCTCATTAATTCTCTCTTCTTTTGATCATCTTCATTGAAAACACTCTCCAAGGTAATAAACCCCTTAGGTATCTTGTTTGTCTTCAACTAAATAACGTGTTCTTCATATTGATCATGTAGTCTCTTTTGGTTTTTTGGGGAGAATCCTGCCTCATTTTGTAAGAAGTGTGCAGTGTGTTCATCACTTTTGAACACTTAACATGACACTTAATTATCTAGAATATAATGCCTCAAAATTAACTTGATATGATATTGATATTTCTCCTTTTCTACATCAGCAATTGCATCAAATTGTGCTCCTGTTACAGCCAATCTATCAACATATTTATTTAAATCCCTTCATATGAGTTGTATGTTGAAGGCATCAAAGTATTCAAGGAGGTCCCATACCCTATGTTTATAATATTTAAGCAAGGGATTATTAGTTTTAGCTTGATTTCTCACTTGATGGATGACCAATTCACTATCCCCATAAACTTTCAAATTCTTGATCCCTCTCTTCTTTGCCCATTGGAAGCCATGAACTAGGTCTTCATATTCTACCACATTGTAAGTGCAGTTGAAATGGAATCTATATGAGGATTAGTATTGATTATTTTATGGAGAAACTAAAATAATGCTAGATCTTACACCTAATTTTCTTCTTGATCCATCAAAAAACATCTCCCATATTCCTTCAAGTTCATGATCTTCATTAGTGAGTGAAGGGATTGAAACATCCTTTTTATGCATACAATAAACTCCCAAATCAGTCTCTTATATGAAAGTATATGGATCAAGCCCATGAATTTTAGTGTTTTACTTATCAAAGAGAAGATCAAAAATACCTTCAATGGGTGAGGATGCTTCACCATCCATGACACCTTCTTCCTCTTTACTAATTAGACAATTTTGATTTGAACTTGTCTCCATGTATGGCTCAATATAAAACCTTGCTAAGGGTTGAGTCCTTATAGTCACCTTGGTTCCATATATTGTTTTAAAATCTATAAAATATGAGTTAATATAAAGGTATCCTCCTATATTAGCCGTGAAGTCACTTGACAAGTAGATAGTAAAATGGGTTGGAAGGTCTACCACCACAACGTCTTGTAAAATGGGGAAACTTGGGCAATCATGTAGGAAAAATTTCAGACCTCTGACCAATCCCACTATCTTGGTTGAAGTCCCATCAAGATAAAACACACCTTTACTATGTGGTTCACACTTCAATCCCAATTTATCAGCCATCACCTTAGGCATGACAGTGATACTAGCTCCACTATCTACAATACAATTGTGAACCAATTTGTCTCCCACAATGAGTGTGAGGTAGAAGGGTGGAGGTTTTTTAGATTTGGTAGAGGGATCTAAGACATGAATTAGAGAATTGGTAATGACCACACTACTATGTTTTGAATTTTGGGGGGCTATATGAATGTTCACTAGCTATTCTTGTAAAATCTCCTTTTGACCAGGCATATGCAAGACTTCCTAAAGGGATATGCTTGTCTTGGCATTATTTAAAGAATAAAAAATGTTTAGATGGGATGTATTCACCATTTATTTCATTCTTGAAGGTAGTGAGGGAGTTTGAACCTACTGCATTGTAGGCTTGACAACCCTACTTGCACTCTAACTTTGTTGAGGAGCATGACTAGTAGTACGTATTACACTAGGATTCACACTTTGTGGCCTTGGAGAGGCATCACTTGGAGTCACATATACTCTTGAAATATCTCCTATAGCTCTCTTCTTAGCTCTTTTTTTGGCTGTAATTGATGTGCTTTGATTCAACACATAATCATCCTTAGCTTGAAAGTTCATCATACCTACACTCTAGTTGCTACCTTCTCCATGAATATCCCTTTGATTGGGATTCACTTCTTCTAATGCCATGTAAGGAGTAGCTTCTTCTTATGCCACCAAATCTTGGTTGTCTTCTCCACCATCATGCATAGACTAACCTTGAGGTTGTCCCCATTGGTCCAAATGATCCTCCCCTTGGACCAGGTTAACATTTACTAGAACAACAACCCTTGTAGAAGGAGTGGGATTAGGATTATAGGCATTGCACTGCCTATTAAAACCTTGATGAACTTGTCATCTTCTTTGGTAGTTGTATTTAGGTGGGGATCTATAGCCTCATTAAGGATAGTATTAATGGTTAGGTAGATTACTTGTCTGAAACTAAGCTTGCTTGAGTTGCGCTCATAATGATCGAATCTCTTCATATTTATACACAATATTATCCATTTTCTTGGGAAGGTTCTTGGCTTGACATTATCATTAGGAACTTGTGCTACGCTTGGATATTCAACCAAATTATGAGACAAAAAAGGCATGGAAAATCTTAGAGGTAGTTTTCCAACTTGTATTAAGCTATTCTCAGCTTCAATAGCTATCTCATATGTGTCTGACAGAGTGAATCATCCCATTGACTATAACATCACCATCACATCAGTACCAATACCTTTGAGATAAGTGGGGAACACAAAGTTAGGAGGAGGTCTTATGACAGGGGGAAACCTATGTCAGGTCCTTTGAAATATTTCATTAAAATCTCCCATGGATTTGTTAGGACCTTTATTTATCATGTTCAACTGATGGATCAATGAGGTATGGTTACTCTTATTCTCAAATCTAGTTACCGAAAATTCCCCAAATCCATCCCAACTTATAATGCAACCACCTTCTAAAGTCCTATACCAGTCAAGTGCCTCACCTTTTAGAGACATAGTGAGCAATCTAATGGCGATGTTGGCTTGGGTGACATTATGGAAGTTACAAAAATTCAAAATGCCTCTAATATGCTCAGATGGGGTAATAGGACCCTCTCCATTGAAACCTAATGGGATCTTGGTAGCATTGGGAGGAATAGGGTCATATGCAAGAAGATCAATTAGATTCTGAGTGTTAAAGGCTAGAAAAGGTTGTTGCCTCTCCATTTATCTTCTTTCCTCTTAATCTCCTATTTCTCCAATTTCTTCTTCTTCTTCTTCTCCAAAACCTCCTTGCCAAGGATCTCTAAGCATTGGGAATGGTTCAGGGCATTATTCTTCAATAATAACTTCAACTAGAGGGGCTTGATCAAAAGTCCTAGATGACCTAGTGAGGACCATGAAGTATAATATGGGAAACTTGATCTACAATAGAGATTCTCACCTTTTAGAGTCACCAAATACTGGATTAAGGATATTTATATAACCCTAGTCTTGTCATGACCAACATTCACCTTGACATGTAAATAATTCATCCCACTGGGTGTGCTATAACTATTGTCTCCAAATCTTGTACCTTAGAAGAGAGTGTTCAATCCTCTTCTAGATTTTGGAAAATGTATATATGCAAAACAACCTCTATCTAAACCAATTTGATTGAAGGGAAAATATTTAGAAATTACATAAAGAAAACATGTTCTAAGAATGGTGATGCACCAAGATTATCTTTCACATGAATATCATACCCTATTGCATGATACAATAAGATACACAGACTATTTCCAAGCTCTAAAGATTCTAACACAATTATTTTAGTATAGAGGTGAGATGTAGGAAATGACATAAGGTAAATGAATTTAAATACAACCTATACATTCCAAGAATAGTTATACACATGAAAAAATTCAACACATTTAGACACAATCTATATTACCTATTAGATCCAAAACCCTTACTCAGGCATGAAGGACAAAGGATAGAAGGATGAAAACCATCACTTTTTATCACTATACATCACTTACACACTCAGGAAATTAATCATAACTTCTAAGAAAAAGACTTGTACTAATGCTTAAAGGCAAGATATCATTCTAGCAGGGCTTCACCATACTCTGTGTGGTCTCTTTTTACATTAGCCCAAGGGTTGTATATATAGTAAGGAAGAAGTGGGAGGATGAGCCCTTATGCACCAAGAGAGGGAATCAATCTATTAGAAGTATCCATCTTCAAATGCAACCATATTTTAAAATAATTCTCATTTGGGCCATTTTATTGATCCATGTCACCTCTAGTGGTTACACAGCTAGCTTGCTCTCTCAAAGATTCTTTCCCAATGGTTGTACTAGCAAAAATATATATTTTCAAGCTAGGTAATGGCATTAATCAATTATGAAAATGAGATACCACTTGTTTAAAATTTTTCCTGATGCCTAACAACTTCTCATTGGCTCGCTAAGGTGTGTAATGGCATGGAGAAGAGTTGCTTTCCTTCTATTTGGCCTTGGAGAGGCATCACCTAAAATCTACGTGTATACCTCCCTCGCATTTGTTAGAATCCTTTAAAACTCATTCCATCTTGACCAAGTCTTTTGATCCTTTTTATTGGCCAACACATATGATGAAAATTATGGTCTGATCAATGGTGAGATGAACCTTCTTATCGGCTTTAGTGGATGGAGAATGTGAGCCCTTGGATCTTCTTTTAATCCTCTTGTTTGAACACTAATGACTATTCCATCATCTTGAAGTTGGTATTCATATAACCATCATTCTTCTTGGATAATTCCTTTGGAGGCATTTCCTTTGGGAATTTTCTTTTCTCCCTTCAAAACCATCCTTCTACAAACTTTCCAAGCTATAGACTTTCCAAAACCATCTTTCTATGGACTTTTTGAAGTCATTGTTGGGGATCAACCCACAATGATTACACTTGTGAAAGCAATAAACGCGGAATTAAATCAGATAGATAAGTAACTAGAATGATAAATAGCAAAGAACAAGAGATACAAGAAACCACCCTGAAAACTTGTATTAAACTCTTTACAAAAGGAATACAATTGAAGAAACTTCTTTCTTCTACACCTCTCTCGGATGCACAAGATCTCTCTCTAGATCTCTATTCCTCAAGAGCTCTCTCTCTCAAGTACAATCAACTCCAACAACCTGGATTGATACAACTCTGTACTGTCCTTCAAACATTCACAATGTTCTACTCATACAATAATAAGCTAAGAAGACCTTTCCTACATATAAAATTAGGAAACTTGAGCATGCACTTACAACCAACAGTTAAGCCTCTTGAACAAGGGCTCTAAAAGCAATCTTACTAATAATAGAAATGCGAACTTAAGACTAAGACTTAAACTCATCATGCAAACACTCGGTTCTGTCCTCAGAAATAGCATTCTGGACGCACAGGTAATCGATGCCAGTTCCTGCCTGCTTGCCTGTGACCGTCGTCGACCGATCCTCTGCCAACGTCAGCGTTTCTTCAGCTTCTCCTGACCGACTTCAGTTGCTCCTGACCGATGCCGGTGACTGTGTAAACCTGCAACTTTGGTAATACGCTCCTTGGTGAAGCTTTTAGACTCCACACCTTAACAATCTCCCACTTGGAGATAAACAGTTGCACCAGTACCTGTACAGCAACATCTTCTAGCTCCTCCATCTTTAACTCAATCATGAAGACCAACAGAAGTTGAATGAAGATGCAACTTCTCCTTTGTAACTGGCTTGGTTAACATATCAACAGGATTCTTGTCTGTATGGATCTTCTCCAGCTTCAACTCACCATCTTCCAATACCTGTCGTATGAAGTGGTACCTTAGCTGTATGTGCTTGGTTCTTGAATGAAAGGCCAAATTCTTAGCCAAATGATTGCACTCTGACTATCACTATACAATCTGTAACTCCCATGCTCCCTTCCAAGCTCTTCCATGAACCATGTCATCCATATCATCTCTTTGCTAGCTTCTGTGGCTGCAATATACTCTGCTTTTGTAGTTGACAAGGCAACAACCTTCTGCAACTTTGATATCCAGCTAACCGCCATTCCACCTATAGTGAAAACATATCCTATGGTGCTCCTCCTGCCATTCAAATCACCTGCCATATCTGAATCTACATAACCATGTAGAGAAGTATCTAAACCTCCATAACACAAATGCCTACTGTTGGTTCCTCTCAGATATCTAAGGATCCACTGAACTACTTTCCAATGTTCCTTCCCTGGATTGGCCATATACTTACTTACAACTCCCACTGCTTGGGCAATATCTGGTCTAGTACACACCATTACATACATCAAACTTCCTACCATGGAAGAATATGGAACCTTACTCATGTACTCTACCTCATCATGTGAATTAGGACATTGTTCTTTACTCAACTTAAAATGTCCAGCCAAAGGTGTGCTTACCGGTTTAACATCCTGCATATTGAACCATTTCAACACCTTGTCCACATAATCCTCTTGAGACAATATCAACCTGTGATTTTTCTTGTCTCTCTTAATGCTCATGCCAAGGATTTTCTTTGCTGCTCCCAAATCCTTCATAGCAAACGTTTGAGCTAATTTCACCTTAAGCTCAGAGATATCCTGCATGTGTGATCCTGCAACCAGCGTATCATCTACATACAACAATAGAATAATATATCTACCATTATCCAATCTCTTGAAATACACACAATGGTCAGGTTGACACCTACTGTAGCCATGCTCAGTCATAAACCTGTCAAATTTCAAATACCACTGTCTAGGAGCTTGCTTGAGGCCATACAAGCTTTTCTTCAATCTGCACACCAACTTCTCCTTACCCTTGACCTCAAATCCTTCCGACTATTCCATGTATATTTCCTCATCCAAATCTCCATGAAGAAACGCTATCTTAACATCTAGCTGCTCAAGATGCAAATCCTCAAAAGCAACCAAAGACAATACAACCCGTATAGAAGTCATTTTAACAATAGGAGAAAAAATCTCACCAAAATTAATACCTAGCTTTTGTGCAAATCCTTTCACTACCAACCTGGCCTTATATCTCATCTATCCATTCTCATCTTCCTTCAACCTATAGGTCCATCTGTTCTTTAGTGTCCTCTTACCTGCTGGCAACTCAACCAAATCCCATGTTTGGTTCTCTCTCAAGGACTCCATCTCCTCAACCATGCCACGCTCCCACTAACTCTTGGACTCCACCTATAATGCTTCTTCAAAACTCTCTGGTTCTCCACCATCAGTTAGCAATAAATAGTATAAAGAAGGAGAATATCTAATTGGAGGCTTACTTACCCTTTCTGACCTCCTGATGGGTGTCTGAGACTCGTTCACAACACGCTGTCCACCCAAATTCTTTGACAGTGACCGACCTCGGTCACCTGCAGACCTGTTACTAGCTGACGCCGGTTTTTCCTGGCCGATGTCGGTGCCTGTTCTACCGATGTCGGTCTCTGTATGACCGACATCGGTTTATGTTCTGCCGACGTCGATTCCTACCCTGCCGACGTTAGTCTCTATGTTTTCCTGCAAGTGATTATTTCTTTTTCCCACGAGCTCATTTTGGACCGTCACCTCGTCCAATTCTCCATTGCTCTGCCCAGATTGATTCAGCTTCTTCAGTTGATCACTATACATCACTTTTTCATTGAAAACAACATCACGGCTCCTAATTACCTTGTTAGTTCCTAGATTCCAAAATATGAAACCAAAATCATCTGAGCCATAGCCAATAAACGTGCACCTCATAGACTTAGCATCAAGCTTCTTTCTATTTTCCTTATCTACGTGCACAAAGGCTTCACAACCAAAAACTTTGAGATATGAGAGATATACCTTTTTACCTATCCATGCCTCTTCTGGAATTCCACCATCCAGAGCTGTAGAGGGTCCTCTGTTAATCAGGTACACTGCTGTGTCAATAGCTTCTGCCCAAAACTCTAAGGGCAACCCAGCATGCAATATCATACATCTTGCACGCTCCATGATTGTTCTATTCATCCTTTCAACAATACCATTCTACTGAGGTGTCCTTGGAACCGTCCTTTGCCTGTGAATTCCATGCGTATAACAATACCAGTTGAACTTAAGGCTGCAGAACTCACCACCATTATCAGATCTCAAGCACTTCAATCTTCTACCTGTTTCATTCTCAACCATAGCTTTCCAAATCTTAAAAGTCTCAAATACATCAGATTTCTTCTTAATACAATAGATCCATACCTTTCTTGTAGCATCATCTATGAACATAACATAGTACTGTGATCCTCCAATAGAAGCTACCTGAGCCGGTCCTCACACGTCTGTGTGAACAAGCTGCAACTTATGCCTCTTCTTAGTGGACCCAGTCTTGAGAAAACTAACCCTTTTCTATTTTCCAAATACACAGTGCTCACAAAATTCTAGATTCATACTTTTCAAATCTGAAAGCTTACCTTTAGACTTAAGAATTGACATCCCCTTCTCACGCATGTGGCCAAGCCTTGAGTGCCACAATTTAGCATCCACATCTGAATTAGATAATACATAAGGAGAAATATTAGTAACACAATTACATAAATAGAGATACCTACTCTCTTGCCTCTGGCCATAACAAGTGCACCCTTGGTCACCTTCCAAGATTCTGCTGTGAGAGTTACTGTACAACCCTCATCCCCTATCTTTTCTGCAGAAATCAAATTTCTCTTCAAGCTAGGAACATGCATCACATCTCTCAACACCCATGTGTTTCCATTCTGCATCTTCAGCTGCACTTTACCTTTGCCAATAATCTTACAAGGCTCATCATCCCCTAGATACACTATTCCAAAATCTCCATGGATATAGTCACTGAAATATTCTCTATTAGGGGTAGCATGAAAAGATGCACCAGAATCTAAAACCCAAGATTCTATATTATTATGCAAAGAGAATATTAAAGCATCTTGTGCAATACCTGCAACCTTTGCTTCTTCCTTTCCTTCATGCTGATTGTCCTCCTTAGGCTTTGACCAGCAATCTCTGCTTATGTGCCCCATCTTTCCACAATTCTAGCATTGTGGCCTCCTGCCATTTCTGGATTTGGATCTACCTCTCACCTTAGACTTAGATCTTGATCTCCTCTTGCTCTTCTCTTTTTGCCTTCCCCTGCTCTCAAGATTTAAAGCATTCCCTGATGTTTCCTCTGTGCTTTTCCTGCAAATTTCTTTATTCAAGATAACACTAACAACATCCTCTACTTTTAAAATATTTGAAGCAGATGCAGTATTAGAAACTGCCATTACCAAGCCATGCCAGCTTTCAGGCAAAGAACATAATATTAAAAGAGATTTTATTTCATCATCAAACACAATATTGACTGAACTTAATTGATTAACAATTCTATGGAAATCATTCAGGTGATTAGATACAGATCCACCTTCTTGCATATGCAAATTAAATAACTGCTTCATAAGATATACCTTATTAGAAGCTGAGGGTTTTTCATACAAATTTGCTAAAGTAGTCATCAACTCTACCGTTGTTTTTGCCTATGATAAATTAGATATCACAGTAGATGCTAGACTCAGTCTTATAGACCCCAAAGCCTTTCTATTAAGAACTTCCCATTCTTCATCTTCCATGTCCTTGGGCTTCTTTGCAATCCCACCTAACGGTAAGTAAAGATCTTTCTGATACAGATATTCCTCTATCTACATTCTCTAATGTTGATAGTTCTTGCCATTAAACTTCTCCATTCTCAATTTACTTTCTTCTACCATTGCTTCTCCCACTCAAATAGAAATCCCTGCAGAAACCCCTGTGAGCAACCTGTAATCAATACACACTACACAGATCTGAACCACCTGTTAGTGAACCTGAGCTCTGATACCACTTGTTGGGGATCAACCAACAATGATTACACTTATGAAAGCAATAAACGTGGAATCAAATCAGATAGATAAGTAACTAGAATGATAAATAGCAAAGAACAAGAGATACAAGAAACCACCCTGAAAACTTGTATTAAACTCTTTACAAAAGGAATACAATTGAAGAAACTTCTTTCTTCCACACCTCTCTCAGATGCACAAGATCTCTCTCTAGATCTCTATTCCTCAAGAGCTCTCTCTCTCAAGTACAATCAACTCCAACAACCTGGATTGATACAACTCTGTACTGTCCTTCAAACATTCACAATGTTCTACTCATACAATAATAAGCTAAGAAGATCTTTCCTACATATAGAATTAGGAAACTTGAGCATGCACTTACAACTAACAGTTAAGCCTCTTGAACAAGGGCTCTAAAATAAATCTTACTAATAATAGAAACGTGAACTTAAGACTAAGACTTAAACTCATCATGCAAACACTTGATTCTGTCCTCAGAAATAGCATTCTGGACGCACAGGTAATCGACGCTGGTTCCTGCCTGCTTGCCTATGACCATCGTCGGCCGATCCTCTACCGACGCTGGTGTTTCTTCAGCTGCTCCTGACCGACGTCGGTCGCTCTTGACCGACGCCGGTGACTATGTAAACTTGCAACTTTGGTAATGCGCTCCTTGGTGAAGCTTTTAGACTCCACACCTTAATAGTCATCCTTCTCCAGACTTTCTAGATTACCTTTTCTTTGAAACCATCTCTCTATAAACTCTCTTCTAGCGTCTTCCATTTGGACTACTCAAACATGCCCTTCGAAAATCCTTCTACGGACTCTGTAAGAGTGTCTATACCCTTTGGAATTTTTGAAAGTGTCCCTTCGAAGTGCTCAACATGCCCTTTAACAATCCTTCTACAGACTCTGCACAAGTGTCTATACCCTTTAGAATTTTTCATGAAGGACACTTTGGCATAGAAATACCCTTCAGGACCTTGGGTTTAGGGCACTTTATTTGAAAGGTAACCCTTCATATCTTTTTAAAATTCCCTTCAGACTTTTCTAAAATGTCCCTTCAGACTTTTTTTGAATGACACTTTTGCAACAAAAAGACCTTTTAGACTTTTAAAAGATGCCTTTTAGAGAAAGAATTGTTCTGTTCTCTTTTTTTCAAAGGACACCTTTGAAGAAAAAGACCCTTCAGACTTTTCCCAAGTGTCCCTTTGGAATTTTTGAAATGGACAATTCCTTCAGGCTTTTGAAAGTGACCAATTCCTTCGACAAAATTAAGTGACGAATTTTCAAGAAAAGAACCTTAAAAAATGTTGCAAGTTTCCCTTCAAACTTTTTAAAGTGTCCCTTCAGAATTTTTTTGAAGGAAACTTTGAAGTAAAAAGACCCTTAAACAATTTTAAAAAGGACACTTCCATGAGAAAAGACCCTTCGGCAATCTGTAATGTACCCTTCGAAAAGATTGTTTCAGAAAAAAGTCTGAAACAATTCCTTCAAAAAAGTTACAAGGAATAATTCTTTCAAAAAAAATTCAAAGGAGAATTCTTTTAGAAAAGTTTCAAGGAATAATTCTTTCAAAAAAGTTTCAAAGGAGAATTCCTTCGAAAAATTTGCAAGGAAGAATTATTTTGGACTTTTTATCCAAAACAAAAAGTCTGAAATAATTCCTTTAGACTTTTTGTTTCGGATAAAATGTTTAAAAGAATTCCTTTGAGAATTGGACAAAAAAACCTGAAGAAAACCTCGTCAAAAGAAATAAACAAATGTGAAAAGATACCAAATAACACTTGCAAAAAGATTGAACCAAAGGCTTTGAAGGGAAAAAAACATTTGACATCTTTTTGATGTGGGGATAAATAAATACAATGTTGCACCTAGCCAAAACAAAAGATGTAAAACTTGGGAGTGAAAAATGGCTAACAGGTTCTATGGCAGTCATGAATGGGAGGGACTAAATCCACTCAGACATGGCTTCTACACTAGGACAATAGAGGTGTCCGAACTAGGCTCTATTGACTCCCCCATAATGTAAGCAATGCAAAATAAAATAAAATAACTATTGAAATCTAAAAAGGTTATTATAAAAATTTCTTATGGGTATGGTCTTCATATGAGGTATGGTCGGTGATTCCTCAACTTGATTTAGAGAATAACTCATCCAATTTTGTGTTATTAGTTTTTTTTCTAGAGTTCAGATGTAAGGAATAATTAGTTTATTTACATTATGTATCAATATCCCATTAATTTACCAATATATAGTGACCCTGTATATATATTACATAATGAATTGATCATAACAAAAACTTTGTGTAAAAAAATGGAAAAATTGTAGAAATATGGTAAATTTTGAATATGGCATTTTCATCCTTGCTTTTTGTTCAATGGAAATCTCACTCATTTCTTCTTATTTACTGTGCATGGCAAAAACATATTAGAAAATTTCCTTGTTAAATTATAATAAATGAAATGACCATATGTATTTAAGCAACAATTATATTAAGCATGATTCTTTTTTTAAATAAAAGGATGCAACGATTCAAATAGGTAGCCAGGCAAAGAGTTTAGTAATAAAATACTAGTTAAGATTAATATAGTGACTTGTGGAAAATAGAAAATGAATTAAAATATTATCCATGAATTTGATAAATGAATAAGTAATTGAAAGTTGGAATGCTCTTTATACTCGATTAGGTATAAAATAGTAAATGTAGGAAGAGACTATGTTTCCTCTTTATTACAAGATTGAATGTTCAGTGGAACTTTATTTTTGCCTCGGATTTATATATTGTGGCTTGAGCATCTAGCACAACCAACCCAAGTTGTGATATGAACTTGAGTTACATTTTAAAAATGAGAGTGATTATCATGGGGTCCTTATAATAATTAAATTGTTGAGTAAAATAATACTCTTAGTTAAATGAAACACTGAGTTAATAGTAATAAACATTGAGTGTATAATTATTAGGTCATTGAGTTGTGAGTTGAATCATCATATTTTATTTAGCTTGTTTAAAGAAATGGGCATCATGGATATACTTATGATATTAATGCAAGCAATTTTTTCTAGTTTTCAGTAGCCATATGTTGGTATTACATCAAAACATAGTCGTTGAAATTATTTATAAAGTAATATTTGAATTGGATTCCCTTTGCCATGTGTATCCATTTCATGCACTCAAACTTTAAAAAGTAACAAATAGTTATTATATAGTTGTGTATTTCATTGACTATAAATTTGGGAATCTTCTTAATAGAACCGATCGTCTATGTCAACTGTGGGGGGAAAAGACATTAATATAAAATATAATAGTGGACTGGTTATATAACCTTGATACTTATTATTTTGGTTCTTAATGACTGAGTTAATTAGTGTCCTTGTAGGTACATAAACATTTATATCAATGTTTGTAAATTGATAGGAAAATAGTTTGGGATCTTTTAGAAAGGGTTTTTGTATGAGATCTTTGAGCCACTTTTTGATTAGCTGAGTGTGACATTTGGCCTTGATAAATTTATTATGTGAGTTGTGTATTTTATTTCAAGCATATTATGGAATTATCCTAATTTTGAGGGTATACCTTTAATTATTACTCAAAGAAAGGAAAATAAGAAGCTATGTGGATAGTAAAAGATCTAGAATTTTTGTGCATTTCAAGTTGGGACAATGTATTCCTTTATAGTCATATTGAAACTATTCTAAAGATGTGACTATAACTTTGTAAGTTAGTATAACACAACCTTTTTATATAAGCACATATTTCTTTCATAATAGAGCACTCGAATACATATGCATGAGGTGTGTTATGATTATGAATTATTAAGTATTGTTCTTATTTAGAATTTTACATGTTGAGAAGAATACAAATTGGTACTTGAGTTGTCTATTTTATTTATGAGGTTTAACTTGATTTAGAGTTATCTGATATTATGATAACTATTAGTGATCAAAACTCATGTACAATTTATATTGTGAGAGTATCAATATGTGCAAATGATTAATATTTTATAGAGTAAAATGATGCTTTGAGAAGCATGCCTATATGTTACAAAATGTAAATATAGGGCATACTCAGGTAGTATAACTCATACTTGCTTGACTATTATTTATAAGTGTGGGTCGTTAACTCTTGGAATTATAAGTTAGGTTATGAGTAGAGAAATTATTGTGAACTATGATAGTATGGGATGCAATAGAGTCCTATTGTATTAAAGTATGTTTACTTAGAAGGTACATAGTATAATTGTTATGTCTAGACCCACACATATGTAAATGTATACGTGATGGTTGTTACTTTGAAAAATATGTTTAATGATATTTAGTAGGACATCATGTTTGTGTACATACAATCTTGAAAGTGTAACGAATGCTAGGTAATACTATTATGTGTTTTTTAAAATTATGACTTGCTTTGATATATTTAGTTTTTTGAATAAAAACCTATGATTCCATGTATTTATGACTTCTTCGTATGACTGATTATGGGAAAACTAGTAGTTATGTCTTAGAACACTAGACTGTGATAATATGGGATATCATGGGGTGTAGCAGTATGTAACTTATTGTAATAGTTGAGAAACTACAATTTAAATGTGAATTATACCCAGGTGGTATAAAATATAGACATTATTTATGGTTTGGGATAGGTAATAATGTAAGATTCATTCATGTGAAGATGGAATGGTTGTACACTTTGCTTACCTTTATGTTTAGCATGTGATGTGATATTATTTCTAGGAGGATGTAATTAGTATGAATTTTATGGTTAAATAATGTATAGTGAGACATTATCTTATAGTATGTATGATTTACATGTCAGTGTGGTATCTTGTGATAGAATGGGTTTTCTATGATACACTGCATGTTTAGTTTTAGAAATCATACACACTTGGGTACTTGTTTGTCTTCTAGTTTCTCGCATCATCACTATCTACCCATATGTGAAGGGAGGGCCTTTCCCTGATGGGATTAATGTGGGGAATCATTGGTCCATGGTTGGTGTGGAAAAGCACTTGAATGATGCTCTCTCTACCCACATCAGTATCACTTACTTGGAAACCACACTTGAGATTGTCAGATATATATGAGTTGGTTCAAATCAAGATCTAGAGGGTATGGTATCTATTTCTATTATTAATGTTGAATACCTAAAGGAAATACAATTGTAATATATTTATATATATTTGAACAAGAGTTACTGTATTATTGGACTAGCCATGGCTAAGCCCTAATGTATTTATTTTACTTAAAGTTGTAATAAGCTATATTACATTATGGTATTTGAATTTGGAAATGTTATTATTCGTATCATTTGGATAAGTTGTTAAGTATGTTTCTATGGATTGAATGTAAAGCATTTAGTTGTTATTTTTAAAAATTACTATGTTATTACAAGTACAACTTGAGGGGTTGTAATAGGTTTTGGCCTTGTTTATGATTGTGCCCATTATGATGCAATATATGAACCTAGGTATAAATTAGGAAAAATGGGAATTACAATTTCTAACCCTAAGACAACAAAATATTATCCTGAATATGCAATAAATTTTTAAAGATCAAAGAAAGAAAAGTGTGTTAAACAAAGATTTTAATTTTTGGAGCATATATAACATAATTTTAATGTATATTTATTTATATTAAATAAAATAAAATTCAGCTCATAAATTTCATATATTGAATGTAGTGTGTGTAATGGTAATTATTTATCAAATTAAATGTACATTTGTTTGAAGTGACACAATTGTTTAGTTGTGTCATTTTTTGTTCTCCTTGTTAATGATGGTCTTCTTGATATTTATCTTATTGTTTGGTATTATTTAATTTTTAAAGGTTGATCTTTTTTTCTATAAGGTAACTTACTAATCCTAATATTTTTCAATTTTATAAAAGGGGAAAAATGACTTTTTAAGTTATAGTTAAAAAAAATCCTTTATTTTAGTGTTCTTACCTATGGTTTTTTTTAAAAAATTTGCAGTGTTTGGTTTAAGATAATTGAAATTAGTATGATAAGTATTGATATTGGCATGATTTTTACCTCTTTAACCAAAAATGCTATTTCTTCATTACTCAAAAGAGACATTGAAATGAAACCTTTTTTACAAATATTAGAGATATGTCCTATCATTTCACTTGTAAGTGTAGATATACACCATCACATTTCAATTTATGATGGATTACATTTAGAATATGTATTTTGGAAATAAAATTCAATGCTCTTGTTGCATCTAATGAGCTTCAAGAAGGACATATTGTGTAGATTATCAAGTTCTAGTAAATAAATGTTAAATATGAAATGTAAGTTGCTTATAGTTTTCTCCCTTTTGTAAATGTTAAATATGAAATGTAAGTTGTTTATAGTTTTCTCCCTTTTGTATGTAAGTAACATTTTTCCATTTAAGTATTTTTCCAAAATAATATTTTATTTTATTTTCAAACAAGATTGTTTTGATACTGGAATTACATATTACAACATCCAAACATAGTAAGATTGGAAACCCAACACATATACTAAATACATACAAGAAACAAATAAAAAAATATTTGGCAAGTTCCATTTCTTCACAAATAAAAATTAGTATGCAAAAAGTGTTGGGATGCTTTCCATGGGTAATGATATTCCAAAAACTATTTTCCATATCACTTGACATACAACTTATCCTACTACATAATATTCTACTTAAGTAGAATATCTAACAAAAAATAATTATTTCTTCCCCATGATATATGGCCATATCCCAAAAATAAAAAATCCAAATGTGAATTTCTTATCATCAATTGAACCTACATGATCTATGTCTATATGTCCTATCAATAATAATTGATCATTCCTATTGTATTCTAGGCCATGCTCTATAATACCTAAAATATATATCAATATTTACTTTTTATTTCTAGTAACTCACCTTTGGTTCTTGCATGAACCATGAAAGATAAATGAAAACATAGTTGATATATAGTCTAGTGTAATCAAGTAAATGAGATTCCTAATTAATTGATGATAGAGAGTAGAGTTTACTAGTGGTGATGGATTTTAATGAGATAATGAAAGTCTTGTATATGTGGGTGTTTCAATATGCTTACAATCCATCATCCAAAATTTATTGAGCATAGTCTTATAATACTTCATGTGAGACATAAATATATGGCATCCCCTTTTCTAGACCTCCAAACCAAGACTATAATGCAGTGGCCTAATATTTGTCATGTCGAATGATTTCTTAAGATCATTATTTTTTGTAAAAATCATCTTCACTAAGATTTTAGTGATGAAAATTTCTTTGACATATACTATAAGAATCACAACCTCCCTCCTAATTTTTGAGGTATAGGTTTGGATCATATGGAGTTTTTTGGAATCCATGGTGTATAAGATTCTAATCAATATTTATGTATCAAGTTCAAGGAGATTTTTTGAGACCATACAAATATTTGATAAGTCTACATGCCTTTTTCTCTTAACCAGGTGTGAAAAAACCATCCCATTGGGTCATGTAGACTTCCTCTTGTAGATATTCATCTAGGATGGCACTTTTCATGTTCATATGATGAAATTTCCATCTAAAATAAACATTCATAGAAAATAACATTCTAATAGTATTTATCTTGACTATGAGAGAAAAATTATCCTCATAGTCAATGCCTTCTTTATATATGTATCCATTTTCTACAAGTCTTTATTTGTACTTGTCAATGTTGTCATATGTTTTATATTTGATCTTAAAGAATCACTTATAATCTATAGGATTATTTCATGGTGTAATATAAATAGGTTACCATGTATTATTCTTTATCAGTGACTGATACTCTACATCATAAACCATTGAGGACTCAAAATATTTTTTAATAATGTCCAAATTCACCTCTGTATGAGCCATGCTACAATTCCTCAGTCTAAAATAGAAGCATCTAAGCCTCCATCTAATTTTTCACCTTAAATACTTGTATACCACTTGGGCATAAATTGAATAATATTAGTGGGTGGTGAAGTTGGAGGACCTAACTAACCATCATCATTGTCCTCATCTTCACTACCACTATCAACATTATAAATATTTATAGTACTAATGCTTATATCATGTGGCTATGTGAAAGGTGTTTTTGACTCACCCTTCTCATAAAATTCAACATCCATGCTGATGTATATATTCCTAATTATTAGGTCCATGAGTCAGTAGGCTTTTGACTCTTCACTGTAGTTAATAAAAATACATGCCAAAGATTTATTAGCTTGTTTATTTATCTTCTTTTCAAGGACATGCATATGTGATTTATAGAAAAAACATGAATATGATAGATATAAAGTTTATATACATTCCATGATTTTTATGGATTAATACCATTGAGAGCTTTGGTGGTTGTTTGATTTGGCAGGTAAATCATTGTGTGAATTATTTATGTTAAGTATGTACAAAGTAGGTATGAGTCCTCAATCATCCTATTTACTATATCCATAATAGTGTGAATATGTTTCTTTGCAAAACCATTTTTTTTTGGTGTATAAGGTGTAGTCAACTACCATAAAATGCCATGTGGCTTCAAAATTTGAGATAACTCTTTACTAGTGTATTCTGCCCCTCAATCTGAGTAGATGGCATGAAGTGATGGATAGATTATCATTCCATAATGGATTTTAATTAATTTAAAACTTTAAATTCTTGATATTTAATCTTCAATAAATATACCCACATCTTTCCTGAGTAGTCATCAATAAAAATATTAGAACCCACTAACACAAGGTCACATGTGCCTACATAGATTTTTGTGCACCATATCTAACAAACCAATTTACTAATATGAACTTGTGATAAATGGGTTTATATTTTATTTTATAGCTATAAAAATGGAACACACATCAATATTCTTCTTTAGTTAGGGAGGCCTCTCACCATGTTTTGCCTATGTAGTGCAATCACATACCTAAAACTCAAGTGTACATATGTCTTATGCCAAATATTAGCTTATAATATATATTTTAAAATGAGGCATTGACTATATTTGAAAAAAAAATCAATATGGAACATTTTTCTTACACCTTAATCTCTTTCAGTAATTTTTGAGTCTTTAGTCTTGTCTTGAATGAGACACATTATTTTATCATTTTACTAATCATATTCAACTCGAAGGTTGTGATCATTAAATTAAATTACATATAATATTATTTTTGTTAGTCCCAAAACATATTGTACCTATTTTATTTTACATTTATGATTTCCAAGTGATAAATAAATATCCCCTATACCTTGGACACTATATGATTAATCATCTCATAGAGATACATTACCTCGACAAGATGAATGGTTCAAAGTGGTGAACTAATCATTCCATCTAGTCATGTTACTTATGGAACTAGAATCCACATTCCATAATGTATTTAGAGGATTGAAATCTTATTTTATTTGTGTATAAAAGATAAAATCCTCATCTAAAGGATCATTATCTTCAACAAATGTTTTCATGCTACTGTTGTGGATAAAGCTTCTTCTTCTAGTTGGGTGTGAATTATGACTTATTATTCTATTTTTGTGGTGATTGCTATTGTGTTATTTTTTTTAGATGAGATTTATGTGAATGAATTATACCAAAAATCCTTCATTTCATGGCATGTATTTCCATAGATTAGAGTTACTTTATTGAAACAAGGTGTGTTCCCTTGTTGATCTTGATAACTACTCTACTTGGGAGATTATTTTGAATGCTTCATGGGATTCTTCCCCTTCTGGTGTGACGTAAGTGCATGTTATTCTTCATCTTCCACTTATATGTGTATGGATTCTTCCTACTATAACATGTTAACTAATTTTTCAAAAGTTGGTTTCTTCTCTAAGATATTTAGAGAAATCATAAATATCTTGCAAGTGGGGGGGGGGGGGGGGGGGGTGATGCACTTTTAGGATGATGGATACCAAGGAATCATTTTAAGTTTTCTCACCCAATGTTTTTATTGAGGCACACAATGTTAAACACGATGAATAAATCCTTAAAAAAAGTCACCTATCTTTAGTTTGAAATAGTGAAGCTAGATTTGTAGATGAAAGATGGTATATTGGTTCTTGGCTTCATAGATGATAATAAATTCATCCCATATGTATTTGGATAAATTAGTAGATTGGATATGAATTTTGACATCATCTGATACCCTAAACATAATGATCAACTTTGTATTTTGGTTTTCTTTGTCAAATTTCCATTATTGGTCAGTGTCTGAGGCACACTAGGTGTAGGTGTCATAAAAAACAACTAGATCTCTTCAAATTCCATGTGAGTTCTCACCTTGGTCTTCCATGCAACATAATGATCACCACGAAGAAGCTATGTATCCATCAAAACAAATCTTGGGCCATTTATAGCCATTACAAAATGGAGTGAAAATTTGAAAAAAATAATTAAATCTATTAAAGTATCATTTTTTGAATAGAACTAACATGACATAATGTTTAATAATATGTTTTTACACCACTATGAAAATTATCATGTTATGGGTATGCACTATTTTTGAGATACATAATTAATTTGATTTTTAGGGGCTTACATAAACCTAAATCACCTATTTAAAAAAATAAAAATAAGAAAATAAAAAATTGAAGCACTATAGGATTTGTAAAAAAATAATTTAAATTGTATTTTAATGCTAACATTTTAGTCATCCTCATGAAGTTTTGACAAACAGTTCCTCTTAGAGCTCTAAAACTCAAATTTTTACTACTATAGGCACATGTTTGGGAAAAAAATCAAATCTATAAACCCCTATTTTCTCCTTCTTACATAACTTCTAATTTTTTAAATTATTTCTATATTTTATTATCTTATACTTTAGCTTTCCATATTATTTTAAATCATCAAATTTTGTTAAGAAACAAAAAAATATATCATTGTTTGAATAATGTTGTATAAAAATTTTACATAAAAAACAACACCTTACTTTCATGTAAAGATCTGAAGATGTCTTATAATATTTTTGATGTATGGAGAGTGGTTTTTGACAGCCACAATAGGTCATATAAATAAATCCAAAAATCCCATTAAAAATAAAAATAGTGATATAGAGAAAATAACAATATAATGCCTCTTTGATTATGTCCAAACCTATCATAATATATGTGCCTCTCCTTGTGAGATTAAATTTAACTCATGCCTCATGCTTATATAGACAAAATAAAATCTCTTACATATCTAGATATTATAGTAACTCTCCCATACAATTTCATAATTTGTGCATGGAAGAGAAAGATAAAATTATAACAACCCCGTTAGGATAGACATAGAAATTTACAATTTTTTTAAAACACATATGCCAAAAATAAATTACACCATATGAATATAAAGAGACCATAAGAAAAATCAAGGTGTTATAATAGAAATAAGAAAAATACATCACATAAAATTGATCTCTAAAATCATGAGAGTACACATCATAATGCAAATATAGAAAGTAATCACATTAACTGAATTAAAACTAATACAAG
Source organism: Torreya grandis (assembly GCA_037957365.1). NCBI lineage: Eukaryota > Viridiplantae > Streptophyta > Pinopsida > Cupressales > Taxaceae > Torreya > Torreya grandis. The sequence goes on from JARHVA010000009.1 coordinate 2,802,485, forward strand.
TCTACAACCACCACTGTCAAAGTAAAGTATTAAGTAACTAAAAATATTCATGACAATATTAAATAATAATAATAATAATAATAATAATAATAATAATAATAATAATAATAATAATACAATACAGTGTACATAAAAGATATATGACTCCTCCAGAGCATAGTTCCCAAACTCAAATATTTGTAGAAATATCAAGTGTCATCTAGATAAGTAGTACTATTATGGGGAGGGAGAGCATCATTCTAGTGATTTTTCACACCAACCATAGACCAATGATCTCCTGAACTAATCTCATTAGGAAATGGACTTCACTTCATAGATGAGTAGATCGTGATGGCATAGGAATCTAGAGAGACAAACAAGTACCCATGTGTTGTATGATTTCTAAACTAAACATGCAGTATATCATAGAAAACCATTATATTGCAAGATATTTCACAAACATGTAAATCATACCCATAAAATGATAATTTATCACTAAACATACTTTGGCCCAAAGTTTTACAAATATTAAATAATAATAATGTAGATCAATCAAATTCATACACACCACTTTATTAGACTAACTTTATCTGTCATTGTGATAATTGTAAGCCAATAAAGTCCATCTCACTCCTTTCTTTGTACTAGCAATGCAAATTGGTCAAACACAATTCAACCATAAGATTTATTTAATTTACATCATATTAGCAACACAATAATATAACATGCTAAACATAGGAGTAACCCCAACATACACCTATTTTGTCAAATGTATGAATGAATATTACATTATATTCTATCCCATACTAGAAATAATGACTATAGTTTATACCATCTAAGTAAATACATATTTAACTATAGATTTTCAGTATCATAATTAGTGTTTAAATATACTACACCCTATGATAACCCATATTACCATAGTCTAATATTTTAATACATAAATACTAGTTTTTCTCAATCAATCATAATAAAGTAGTCATAATTATGTGGAAACATAAACTTATATTCAAGCAACTAGATATAATGAAACAAATCACAGTTTTCATAGAACACAATAATATACTATCATAGCATTCATTAACTTTTCAAGTTAAATGCATGCATACATAAAATCTTACTAACTATTATGAACATATTATTCATAATAATATGTGGCATGCATACATGTAACCAATAAAATATAGATATGAGTCATGGCATAACAATTATAGTATGTACCATCCAGGTACAACATGCATTTACACTATAGTACACTATGATATCCCATACTATCACAGTTCACAACTACATAAATAAACATGACCAAACCCATACTTTCTATAATCAAATTACCCACATACATAATAATAAATAAGTAAATACGAGTTTATACCACCCAAGTATATTCTAAGTGTAAATTGTATACTAGCATTCAAACAACATAACTTCGATGCACTATTATATGCTAAATATAACCAAGTATTTATATATATTAACAATCTCATAGCTTGTACTACACACAAGTATTAAATATTAATTGCATATAACTAACAGTCAACCTTATTATTAGTAATGAGTTAGATAAATCATAAACTCATTATGATCTTTCATTCCAACAACTCATTTCACTTCTAGGAGACTATTCCAAAGGGTTATAGTTTTTGGTTTCTAAGAAACTTAATGACTTACTCTAGCCATATATTAGACTAAAGATATAATTATTATATAGGATTTACTTGTACATCATAAAATAACACCACATGTAATTATTCCAATGCTATGCAAAAACTAACCCACTATTCACTTATGTGTTTTAACCAAGAATCTTTTATTTACTTAACTGTGTTTAAATGAACATGACTTGACACTAGGTTAGAAACTTAAGTTCATGCTGACATAGTTTCACCATTCTCGAAGTCACGTAACCAAATGTTTTATATATTTTTCAACTTGGAGGCTAATGTAAACATGACAATATTTTCATAATAGTAAAAAATAATTAATCCCTTTTAATATCATTTAGATTATACATTTTAAGATCCACCAAGGTACAAGGATCACTATAACTCATTGATTTTATTGTACTGAAAAATATCCCATTACGGTATACTTATTTAATAAACCAAAATATGCTCAATATAGTTATCCAAGAATACAATATATAAGAGTTGGATATAACCAATTACTAAATTGTCATAAATTTTTACATCTCACTATTACCATACACCAAATTGTTATATACAGTTCAGTTTTTTCAATTCATACACTTCTCAATACATACATACATACATACATACATACATACATACATACATACATACATACATACATACATATATATATATATATAGGATTTTGGTGATGGCATTCATTATATTATATAACCCAAATAATAAACTTTGGCAACCTTGAATACATAGCATAACTATAAATTAAATATAAAACAACCTGGTATTAAAGGTACACCATCTCATCTCTCATTAATTGATTGAGTTTTAATTCTATCGAATCACTCCAAGGTTATAACCATGGTTGCTTGAGCATTAACAGAGGTACTTACCATAATCAAGATAAATTGGCCCATAGGCATATTGTATAAAGTAATTACATTTGATGGTTCATGCTCAATGACAATTACATATTAAATATAATATAAATCACCCATAAGTTAATTACATGTTCCATGATTCCTTTATATATTTTAGGAAGAATCTATATATAAATCGCCTCATATATTTAGCAGGGCTAGACAAGAATATATCATTGACTTATCAATTTTAAACATACTTATCAATGACTTATCAAAAGGGTTAAGTGTACCAAATCTTTAAAAGCCAAAGATATAGAAAACTATGATCCACATAATCATTTAATACATACATATACATGTAAGTATGTTATATATTTAAATATAGTGATTTGGTTGCTTAGTCAAATACAATGATTTAACAATTTATTAAAGGCTAGAAAATAATTCAAAATCAATGCCACAAGGATATACAACGATGTCAATAACAAAAAACTATTCCATAAATTAAAACAATGATGCAAACCTGCTCAGTCTGAATTTGCAAATTCAAAGATTCACTTACTCTATTTTACTCATGTTAGCATTTGATTGAATTTTAGGTTTCAGACATTGAAATAATTACTTCAATGATTTCAGGGATTGTGAACTATGCAATGATTACATTACTCATAAGGATTTGGAAAATAACATAAACTGAAAGAATCTCAATGATTTACTAAAATCTAGAAAATAACACTTCAACAATTTGTTATTTATACCCAATCCAGCTAATAAACAATGATTCATAAAGTTTATTATTCATAATATTTTATTAATGTATCAATTAATTTAGATAATTTTTATATTCATTTGGTAACCAGGTTAGCAATTCATTTACATATCCATAATATTCATTTCCATAACTCACATGATGGTGATTACTTATTATAACTTATACAAATTAATATGACTACGAATTATTTATAGTAATCATATATAAATTAATATATAGGTTTATCCAATTACATTAACTCGTTAATACAAAACATATACTCTATTTAATTGCCTTAATATTAATATGAATTAATGACCTACAAATAATTAACGAATTATTGGACATACCTAAATAGATTACTAGTTAAAATAGAATGTTAAATTTATAAAATAGAACTACTAGCTTAATCTAACTAATATACATAATACATTATAATCGCTATTACTAGAATCATTATATATATATATATATATATATATATATATATATAATCACTATTATTAAATTTATTATAAGGGTATTTAATATAAGCAGATCTACTGCTCTTATATGGAATATACAATAAAACTATTAAAGCCTCTACCCCCATCCTCTCCCCCCCCGCCCCCCTCCTGTTAATCCAATTCACTCAAAGATAGTTTTGGGAAGACTAATATATAAATAGGTATTTATTTTTATGCAGATGAAAAATCCTATTTCACCAAATCACTATATTTTATATAAAAACATATGAATTCATAAAACATCACCTATCTAGTAGTATATCCAAGCCAAAAAAATGAAATCTCTTAACCTCCCTTGCTTCCTTGGTGCTGCTCTTTTTTATCCTCCTCCCTTTACCTATTACGGCATTATTCTTATCTTCTATTTATTTTTCCTCTGAACAATACTCATGATCCATATTAAGATTTCTTATTGATTTCTACTTCTAAAATAGGTGTAGCCTTTACTTTTGCTTTAAGATTCTTTTTGTTTTTATTTCTTTTTAAAAAAAAAGATATTTTAATATTCTTTTTTTTAAAGCATGATTTTCTTGGTTTTATTTATTTCTTTTTTCTTTTTTCCATGGTAAATTATATATATTTCATTTTAACATCTAATATGGAAGTTTCATAATTTTATTAAATAAATTAGCATCTTGAATGCTAGGAGGGTTTAATAATATCTCTATTAATCAACAACCTCAAAATTTCACAATTCACTTTCTATAGGCATTAATGATCACATGAAAAACACACTAGAAGACATCCATAAATCATTAAACTATGTTAGCAAATCAAGTAAAAATAAATATCTAATGCAAATGACATTAAACACACTTTGATAACTATTTAATTATGCATTCTAACATATGTTGACTATTGTGGTGTGTACAGGGTTTTCACCAGTGCTCTATCGACCTTCGATGTCTCCATCTACATCACCCTCTCTAATGATGCTCTCCCTCTAGCACACTTTGAGGGAGAAAGCAAATGACTCCATGGATATGACATCACCCTCTCTAAGAGTATACAAGATCATCATATAAGCCAAAGCAAATGACCAAGGATATTTCTACAAAATCTTCCATCTCCTCTACACATCTCTCTAACCTAGAGAGTTTTTTTCTTATTTTGGAGAAAAGTTATGAGGAAACTTGGCAAGAATGATGTGTATAAGTTAATACCATCACCACCCCATGTAGCTCCTAATAAGTATTGCATGTCAATATTGTCATTACTCCATGGAGTTCCTGACAAGCATGGTGATGAATAAGAACTAGAAATACTACATTTTTAATTTTTACAAAATTAGGAATAAACATTCTATTGTATACATACATATGGCCATATGACTAAATTTAATAATTTCATCTGTCAAATCTTAGAATCGATAAGTTCATTTGTCAGATCTAAACTCAATAAATACTAATTCAATATGAGTCTAAGTAGGATACAATCCTATCACTTAGAACTCACATTACTAATTCACCACTTGTCCTTTAGGTCTCCACAACCTAATGATCTCCATAATGTGTATAGAATTCAATGAACCACAAATCCATACTAATAGATAATATTAAACAATACTATATGCTAAATAATTTCAAATGTACCAACATACATTTAGGAAAAATCATACAATCATTCTAAAATTGTATTAAGTTACCACAAGCCAATCATAATTAGTATCATATTTCATAGCTTAACCTATAGTGTTATTTTCATAGTTAAGAGGAGATAATGTTGAAATTAACCTAACATATAAAGGCCAAGGATCACTTCGTCCTTAAAACCTTACAAAGGAACAATCAAGACAATATCTCCCTACTTGCTTGGATAGAATGCAATAAAATAAAAGTTTATCTTGACCCTTAGATTGATAAGATGTTCCACACATCCTATACTCTACTCACTTCCAATGAAAAGTATAAAAATAACTCTTCAAACAACATGCTTTTAAGAAAAAGATAAAAATATCAATCTAATTAAGGCCATATAATAATATAACAGTTTAAATCAACTTATAGCTTTTAATCTAGAATCTAATATATAATTCAAGGTTTGTCACTCTACGTGGTCTAAAATCATAAGTTAGATAAAGTAATAACCTTAAAAAGTCACAAGTGGAAAGTAGAGAACTATCATCTCAAAAATAAAACTCCTACATACCCTCACAAGGAAAAATGACAACACTAAAACTATCATAAAATATAGTAACATAAAAAGTCACAATATTGCCAAAACACTACCTACTTACCAAATATGTAAGTATAGTATCATAATCTATTTCCAAAATCAAGAGAAAAATATACCAACCACAAATATGTATCAATTTATCCAATCCTAGAACTTCTCTCTCAACAAAAGTAGAATATATTCTCCCACAAAATTTTATGAAATATGATCAACAACATTTCAAAACCAAGTTCTTGTTTAAGAGAACATTAATTCAACATCATGAAAAAAAATATGAATCCTATTGGTAGCTTATAATGATGTCAATAAAAATGCAATAATGTCAACTTACCTCTAGGTTGTCTAAGAGAGATGACACTCCTTACTTGACCACATAACTTAAGGGTGCCAGTTTATAAATAGACTCCTAACACAAATGAATTATCAAGCAAAAAAACAACACTCTTATAAGAATATTTCCATTGCCCTAGGTGGTACCAACTAAAAATGGCCTTATAAGATTTTACATTTCTAATATTTATAAATAAGACACAAAATCTAAAGCACATATATTTAAGTAAGCAATATCTCATGCTTGTTAAACACTCACAACACAAAACATGATGGTGAAGGTGACTTGATTATCCAGGAAGATGTAATCATACTCGAGGTATTTGATCTAAGTAATTAAACTTATGGTAGAAATATCTTATTCATAACTCATGAACTATGTTATGTACTCACCTACCCAAACCTCATATACAACTATCACCATTGACGCACTCGGTAAACCAACTCTTTAACAACTCTAAGAGGGTGTAAGTTATCCAAACACATGTCGTGAATGTTGCAAAACTCTAATCATAGTGTAACATGCTTCTTGCATTGAGGCACTACAAATACAGCATACTAATGAAATACTTCATGTCAATAGGTTCACACTAGTGAATAGAAAGACATAAAAATGCAAATGGACTCATAGTTCTTAGAGTTCAATCCAAAAATCTAATACCATATGTAACAACCTCATTGGGTTAGACATAGAAATATGTGATTTTTTTAAACACATACCAAAAATAGATTACACCACATAAATCTACAAAGACCATAGGAAAACTCAAGGTGTGATAATAGCAATAGGGAAAATACATCACATAACACCAATTTTTTAAAATCATAAGAGTACACATCATAATGTGAATATATAAAATAATCACATTAACTTATCTACAACTGATACAAGTCTATAGCCACCACTGTCAAAGTATAGTATTAAGTATTTAAACTCTTCATGACAATATTCAATAATAAGGATAACACAATATAGTGTAAATATAAGACACATGGATCTCCTGGAGTATAGTTCCTAAACTAAAGTATCTATGACAATATCAAGTATCCTCTTGATAAGTAGTACTATTGTGGGGAGGGATAACATCATCCAAGTGATTTTTCACACCAACCACAAACCAATGATCCCCCACACTAATCCCATCAAGAAATGATCCTCCCTACATAGATGAGTAGATAGTGATGGCACAAGAATCCAAAGAGATAAGTAAGTACCCATGTGCTATATGATTTCTAAACTAAACATGCAGTGTATCATAGAAAACTATTTTATTATAAAATATCACACAAACATGTAAATCATACTCATGAAATGATAATGCCTCACTAAACATACTTTGACCCAAAGTTTTATAAATAATAAACAATAATGATCTAGATCAATTAAATTCATACACACCACTTGATCAGAATACTTTAATCTGTCATTGTGATACCAGTAAGCCAGTGAAGTCCATCTCACTCCTTACTCTGTACCAACGATGTAGATTGATCAAATACAATTCAACCACAAGATTCATTTAATTTACAACCTACTATGAATATAATCATACAACATGCTAAACATAGGAGTAATCCAAGCATACATTTATTTCGTTAAATGTATGAATGAATCTTACTCTATATTCTATCCCATATTAGAAATAATGACTAAATTTTATACCATTTGGGTAAATACACATTTAACTGTAGATTTTCACTACCACAATTAGTTTCCAAACATACTACACCTTATGATAACCCATATTACTATTGTCTAGTATTCTAAGACAACTAATATTTTCTTCAATCTATCATAATAAAGTAGTCATAATTATACGAAAACATAAACTTATATTCAAGCAACTGGATATAATGAAACAAATCACAGTTCCCATGGAACACAATAATATACTAGCAGATCATTCATTAACTTTCCAAGATGAATGCACACATACATAAAGTCTTACTAACTATTATGAAAATATTATTCATAATAATATTCAGTATGCATATATGTAATCAATCAATTATAGATATGAGTCTGAGCATAACAATTATAGTATGTACCATCTGGGCACAACATGTATTTACACTATAATACTCTATGATATCCCATACTAGCATAGTTCACAACTACATAAATATACATGACCAAACTTGTACTTTATAAAATTATATGACCCACATACATAATAACAAATAATAAAATATGAGTTTATACCACCTGGATATATTCTAAGTTTAAACTGCATACTAGCATTCAATAAATATAACTTCGATGCACTATTATATGCTAGATATAACCAAGTATTTATATATATAACACTCTCATAACTTATACTGAACATAAGTATTCAATATTAATTACATATAACTAAAAATCAACCTTATTATTAGTAGTGACTTAGATAACTCATAAACTCATTATTATATTTCATTCCAATGACTCATTTTGCTTCTAGGAGACTGTTCCAAAGGCTAATAGTTTTTAGTTTCTAAGAAACTTAATGACTTAATCTAGCCATCTATTAGACTATAAGTATAATTCCTATATAGGAGTACTTTTACATCATAAACTAACACCACATGTAAGTATTCCAATGCTATGTAAAAACTAATCCACTGTTCATTTATGTGTTTTAACCAAGAATCTCTTATATACTTAACTATGTTTAAATGAACATGCCCTGACACTAGATTAGAAACTTATGTTCATGATAACATAGTTTCACCATTATTGAGGTCCTATGACCAAATTTCTTATATATTTTCAACTTAGAGGTTAATCTAAACATGACAATATTTATATAATAGTAAGAAATAAGTAATCCCTTTTAATATCATTTATATTAACATTTCAAGAGCTGCCAATGTATAAGGATCACTATAACTTATTGATTTTGTTATACCGACAACTATCCCATTATGGTATACTTATTTAATAAACCATAATATGCTCGATATAGTTATCCAAGTATACAATATATGAGATCTAGATATAATCAATTAGTAAATTGTCCTAAATATTTGCATCTCGCTATTACCATACACTGAGTTATTATATACAACTTAGTCTTTTCAATCCATTCACTTCTCATATACACCTTGTATATATATATATATATATATATATATATATATATATATATATATATATATATATATATATATATATATATATATATAACTCTTAAGGATTCTAGTGACATCATTCATTATATTATACAACCCAGATAATAAACTTTGGAGACCTAAAATACATAACATAACTATAGATTAAATATATGACATGGTATTAAAGGTACAACATCTCATCTCTCATTAATTGATTGAGTTTTAATTATAGTGACTCACTCCAAGGTTATAACCATGGTTGTTTCAACATCAACATAGGTACTTATCATAATCAATATTAATCACCCCATAGGCATATTGCATAAGGTAATTATATTTGATGATTCATGATCAATGAAAATTATATGTTAAATATAATATAAATCACCCATAAGCTAATTACATGTTCCATGATTCCTTAATATATTTTTTTATATGTTCAGGAAAGTTCTAATATAAATCACCTCATATATCTAGCAAGGTTGGACAAGTATATATCAATGACTTAACAATTTTAAACATACTTATCAATGACTTATCAAAAGGGTTAAGTACAGTGACTCTTTAAAATCCAAAGATCTAGAAAAATATGATCCACATAATCCTTCAATACATACATATACATGCAAGTACACTATAGATTAAAATACAATGATTTGGTTGCTTAGTCAAATACAGTGATTTAATAATTTACTAAAGGTTGGAAAATAATTCAAAATCAATGCCACATGGATATACAATGATGCTAATAGCAAAATCAAACCCATAAATTAAAATAATGATGTAAACCTGCTCAGTTTGAATTTAAAAATTCAAATATTTACTTACTCTTCTTTACTCCGATTAACATTTGATTGAATTTTAAGTTTCAAACATTTAAATAATTATTGCAATGATTTCAGGGACTATGAACTATGTAGTGATTACATTACTCACAAGGATCTAGAAAATAACATAGGCTGGAAGAATGCTTAGTGATTTACTAAAATATAGAAAATAACACTTCATTAATTCATTATTTATACCTAATCCAACCAATAAACAATGATTCATAATATTCTATTAATGTATTGATTAACCTGGATAATTTTTATATTCATTTGGTAACCAGTTTAGCAATTCATTTTCATAGCTATAATATTAATCACCATAATTCACATGATGGCGATTACTTATAATAACTTATACAAATTAATATGACTATGAATTACTTATAGTAATCATATATCAATTAATATAGGTTTATCCAATTACATTAATTCATTAATACTAAACATATACTCTATTTAATCACCTTAACATTAATATGAATTAATGACCTAAAAATAAGTAACAAATTATTGGCCATATTTGAATAGATTACTAATTAAAATAGAATAGATTAAATTTAAAAAATAGAACTACTAGCTCAATCTAACCAATATACATAATACATTAGAACCGTTGTACTATATTCGCTATATATATATATATATATATATATATATATATATATATATATATATATATATATATATATATATATATATATATATATATGATTGTTTTTATTAAATGTATTATAAGGGTTTTTAATATAGGCAAATTTGATGCTCTTATATGAAATATACAATAAAATTGTTAACCACCGCCCCCACCTCATTAATTCAATTCACTCAAAGATAGTTTTGTGAAGACTAATATACAAATAGGTATTTAGTTTTATGCAGATAAATATTCCTATTTCACCAAACCACTATATTTTACATAAAAACATATGAATTCATAAAACATCACCTACGTAGTAGTATATCTAAGCTAAAACAATGAAATTTGTTGACCTCCCTGACTTCCTTGGTAATGCTCTTTTTTTTTTCTCCTCCTCTCTTTGCCTATTATGCCATTATTATTATCTTCTATTTCTTTCTCCTCCAGATAATACTCATGATCCATATTAAGATTCCTTCTTAATTTCTAATTCTAAAATAGGTGTAGCCTTTACTTTTGCTTTAAGATTCTTTTTTATTTTATTTTTGTTTTTTTTAAAGATATTTTAATGTTCTTTTTTTTTAAATGTGATTTTATTGATTTTATTTATTTCTTTTTTCCATGGAAAATTATATTTTAATTATTTTAACATCTAATATTTAAATTTCATAATTTTATTAAATAAATTAGTATCCTAGATGCCAGGACAGTTTAATATCTCTATTAATTAATAATCTCAAATTTACGCAATTCACTTTCTAAAGGCATTAATGATCACACACAAAACACAATAGAAGACATCCACAAATCATTAAACTATGCTATCATATCAAGTAAAAATGACTATCTAATACAAACTACATTAAAAACGTTTTACTAACCATTCAATTACACATTCTAACATGTGTTGACTATTATGGTGTGTGCAGGGTTTTCACTAGCTCTTTGTCAATCTCCAATGTCTCCATCTATGTCACCCTCTCTGATGATGATCTCCCTCTGGCACACTCTAAGAGATAAGTTCTCTTGCATCCACCTCACAATAAAATAGGTAGTTAAACCATAACAATCATATATATATATATATACATCCATAATAAAACATAGCTAAAATTAAAAATCAACATGATCTTAAAGTAAACATTTACTTACAGCTAACTTATAGTAGAGTGATCATGTAACATAAGTAATATCTGCCCCATATCAACATATATCTCACAACTTAGTTAAAAATAACCAAATCGAAATTTATCAACTATAGATATATATGGATAATCTAGCAAGTTTTCCTAGCAAGAAATAGGTATGTAACAAAAATAAAATGCATTTGTTACTTAAAGGTTGCACGGGATGGGAAAATTTGATTGCTTATGACTCTTCTTTCTTCTTCCTTTCCACCTTTATCTTCTTTCTCTCCATAATCTTATTCTCGCCTAATCTTCCCAAGAGCCTAATTTGATACCAAATATGAACAATATTAATAATTGCTTGGATGTTTTTCCCTTTGAAATGATGGAATTATTTATAGATACAATATTATATTTTTATAAAATACAATAATGAGAAAAAACATGGAATATGTTTTGGATTTGATTTTTTCGATGTGACAAAGGAAAATAGGTGTGATATATTTTAATGAGGTTGTAGATGAATTTTATAACCAACTTGAAAATGAAAAAATTATGTGCCATAAAATGTAATTGTTAGATAATAAAATAATATATATAATCATTTTGAACATTCATGTGAAATAATATTACAATTTTTATTGACAATAAGTCCTTGTGTTAAATATATTGAAATTATACCAATGCATCAATTGAATCTCAAGAATGTTTTAGACATGCCATAAATGTTGAATAGAGTTATGATAGACATTATCAATGAAGTCATGTCAATTTATTGTGTGTCAAAAATACATTGAAAGGATATCAGATGGAAAAAGGAGATCACTTTAAATCAACATGTTAGGAAATAACATTGACATCACATTGTGGGGTGATCATCTAAATTCAATACGCATGGAAATAAGTGAACTTATTTCTAGCCCAACTATACCTATTCTTGTAGTGAATGAAGCTCATACATTATATTTTGGTGGAGTATCTATTAAGACTATTTCCAATAGTGAATACTTTATTAACCCTATAATTGTAGAGGTTGAATTTTGTGTCATTAGCTAGCTTAGACAAGCTCAAAAGTTACTTCACCTTCATTGATAAAAAAAATTCTTTTAGTCATTCAGGAACTTAACTATTAAATCAAAATTAATTGTAATCAGTTGCATGGAACTTCATAAAAAATGTAATCAACTTTAGTGAAATAAATTGACATAATTTTAGGTGAAAATATTAATTTTGCACATTTAATTAAGTTAACTTAGATAGTTAGCTTTTCCACTAAGGCTAGGTAGTGTGTGTACATGCCCATGTATGAATTTAATACTTACCTATCTCACATGTGCCACCATCATTAGATGCCATTTTTAATGTGAAAAATAGGACAAGAGAATCAAAGTTTTCACTTTGCTATATATTCTCTTCTCCTCCTTTGCATTTTACACATACATATACTAAACATTGAGTGACAATCTCTAATATATTATTTCTTATTTTAGTTATCCTCTTTTCTCCTCTGTAATGTGTGAACTATGCCTTAATTTGCATTTAATCTTGGATACCATATTAAGATTTGATCTAGATAGAATCAAATTCAAACTAAGGCATAGCTCATGTAGGAGATAATTAAAATGATAAATAATATATTAGGGATTAATCACTCAATGTTAAGTATTTGTGTATTTTATAAAATACAAAGGAAGAGGAGAATATATATATATATATATATATATATATATATATATATATATATATATATATATATATATATATATATATATATATATAACACCTCTTTTTCTTTTACTTTATTTGTCACATTAAATGTGGCATCTAATTATGGTGGCACATGTGAGGTAACTAAACATTAAATGCATACTTGGACATGTACATGCACTAACTAGCCTTAGTCGAAAATCTAGCCATATAAATTAACATAATTAATTTGCACAATTAATATTTGAACTAACATGCCCCTTAAGTGAAATTTAATGAGGTATATATCAAAAAAAAAGAGTCTTATTATCTTTAGAAAATAGGTCCCAACAACAAGGCATGATGAGGTACATATTTTCAAATATCAAAAAAATATTGTGTGATGTCAAGTTTCCATATGGACACCAATACATCTTGTTAGAATACATGGATGTCAAGTCATTGTAACTTTTAAGGTGAACTAGGAACTAGTGCTCTATACAAGGCTCATTCATAAGAAACATTGATCTCAATATATTGGATAATAAGAACCTAATTTAGCATTTAGAGGGAATGGTGTACAATTATTCATCATGTCCTTGCTACCTAATTTATTGAGATCATTATTTATTTTGAGTTAGCCTCATATAGAGTATTGGTTCCTAGTTTGAAATGGAGGTTACAGAGGCTCAATGCCCATGTATTCTGGTAAGATGGATTGGTTTCCATGTGACCACTTGACATCACACTACATTTTCTTGATATTTATACATAGGTACCTCATTAGTTCTTCTTTTTGGGACCTATTTTATAAAGATTCTAAGACTCTTGATTTTTTCTATAGACCTCCCTAAGTTGAACTTAAGGGATGGTGTTGGTGAAAATATAATTATGTATATTAACTTAAGTTAACTTAGGTAGTTATTTTTTACACTAAGGTTAGTTAGTGTGTGCACATGTCCAAGTATAAATTTAACGCTTACCTACCTCACATGTGCCACCATTATTAGACACCACCTTTAATGTGGCCAATATAAAAAGAGAAGTAAATGTGTGACTTTGTTATGCATTATTTTCTCCTCCTTTGTAGTTTAAACATAGGGATATTGAACATTGAGTGATCATTATCTAATATATTATTTATCATTTTAGTTTGTCTCTTCTTTCCTCCTCTTATGTGAGATTTTCCTCAATTTCAATTTAATCCTAGCTAGACTAGATACTAATAATAATTTCTTATCCATAACTTCTACTACCTTTCTTTCCCTTTTATGGTGGATAAAAGTTTGTATGACATTATCTTAAATGTGATGTGGACATCTCTGAATGAGATTACAAATATTCTCTTTTCTTGGAAGTAAGTGATTCAACAAGTGAGCTAAAGCCATTGTTTTCTTTTGACAAAATTATAGAATCAATAATGGGTAATCAAAGAAAAAATTTATAGTTTATTATTGTTGATGATGAAGTTATGTAAGATATAATTTATCATCTTTTGGGTCAATAATTCATCTTTATAATATCAATCAAGATAAGAAACTACAATGGGGGAATAAAATAAAATATGTGATCTTCGATGAAGATAACCTCCAAAAAAACATCTATATATGTTAAAATGGTTTTGTTTCTATTGAGAGGTCTTTTGACACACCAACTTAGGTAGTGAATTTTAGGCCCTCCCTCCTAAAAGGATATTTATGTGAACAAATATCCCTAAGGTCTTGGTTACTAGGTCTTGGTATGTAGGTTAATTTAGTTGGATCATTGTGGAACATTCCATATAAGGGGCTTGTTTGGAGTTTTTCAAACTAACCATATGTACTAAATTAAGAATTAATGGCTAGGGAACTAACATAAAAATTAAGAATAAACTACAATTGATTCAAATATGTTTATTTCACACATAGATACAATGGTGCAATATCCATAGTAAATAAAGATTGAACAATCAAGATAAGCGTTATTAAAAGATTGCATTCATCGATACCTAATATCTAAATTAGAAAAATCATAAAAAAGTCTAAAAGTCAAGGGGGAAGGAGATAAGAGGATCTTATTACAATTAAGATGAATTTTAGTTGTCTACCTAATCAAATCACATGAAACCAATCATTAGTTGAGTCATACCTAGCACAACTCTAACTAAATGATGATACTTGATTTTGAGGACAAACTGTTGAGATCAAAGAAGAGCATAACCACCATATACATGAGTAGGGTATGGGCCCTCATCTCTATAACTATAAAATTATCATGATATTCCATTTTGATTAATAAATGTTGAGACTTATGACAATCATTCATTACACGCTTCACCTGAATAACAACAAGGAAAAGACTACTCTATAAAATCATGAAAATATTTATCTAGCTAACTATGGATAACTAGATAATCTAGTCCACTACTCTATCACTAAAATTAAAAGGAGACAAACCTTATTATATTAATTATTTTATCATTTATATACCATGAAATTCCATGTATTTTTTTTATATTTAACCCACTATTAGGTGGTTACAAACATTCAATGATGATTTGAAATGGGGGATTGTTGTTTATATTCTTTGGATTTGCCAATCAATCCATAC
Source organism: Torreya grandis (assembly GCA_037957365.1). Lineage (NCBI taxonomy): Eukaryota > Viridiplantae > Streptophyta > Pinopsida > Cupressales > Taxaceae > Torreya > Torreya grandis. The sequence continues at coordinate 2,818,703 of JARHVA010000009.1, forward strand.
TTTTTATTTAGAGGCCACACCTTTTTAAGGTATAATAGTGATCTTTTATGCTTCATTGATCACCTCTAATTTATCTCTATGTGATTATCCACATCTTTTACGGTTAGACATCATGCTATATCAAGGTATACCCCTAACTTATTAGTCATTCTCTAAATCCCCAAGATCATGCCATAGTCAAAACCATTTTCCATTATGATTTAAAGCAAAATATACACCCTCTAGGATTAATTTTCCATTAAGAGACCATCCACACTTGACTCAATAACCTAGGTAGATGGCATAGTGATTTTTTGGGCCTGATGGTCTATTGATAGCTAAACAAGTAGCAAATTTATGCTCTGGGCTCTTTTTAATGATGTGGCATGTTGATTTACCCATCATGTTTTAATTTAGGCTTACTCAATAAGCATATTCACCATATGTCCTTCCATCTCTCCCTTAACTATCCTTGCTCTTATTTTGTCTCCATGGTATTTATTTCTTTATCACTCTTGAAACTTTTCAAATCATGCCATTTATCAAATTCTAGATTTTCTAGGCCTTTCAACCATCATTTCATCATCCTTAAGTCATCAAACCCTGAGATGTAGCCACATAATGATATATTAAGTCTTCAATATTTATATGTTGCCTTTTTTTCTTTCACAAACTATTGGCTTCCACTAATTATTGATTTGAGAGATCGAATGGTTGATGGGCCTTCAGGGCTATCTACTACATTCTATTTCTCTAGAGGGCCCAAGTTCCCATGATCATTCCACATTTAATGATATTAGGGACTCAAGGTTATCAGAACTTATAATTTCTTTGAGCTTTCCCCTAATGCTATTACATCTATGCTCATGCCACGTGGTATGATCATAGAGTCTAGAGACCTTTCAAACACTTAGTCGCAATTTCAAAGAACTTTATTTTGGAGGTAGTATCCATGAATGGTTGACATGTGGAGGCTCTACATTGAATCATTTGATCTTGCGTATTGTAAATAAAATGACTGAGTCATCAAACCTTTAAGAGAAATCATATGAAATAAAACATGATAATAAATGTGAGAATTCAAAAAATATTTTCTACTCTAACTTGAAACATCTACATACATATAGACTTTCAATTAGATAAAAACCATTATTTAGATTCTTTTTATCAACCATAAACCCTATTCTCATGATGAAGGATCATGGGTGGTGATCCAAAATATCGAGGCAAAATAAAATAATACATTTTTTTCTAAAATCTATAATTTTCATTTTGTATGGACTGTGAAAGCATAAAATATCAAATAATATTACTCTTTATATTATTATAGTTATGAAATATATTAAATATTACATTTCATTTTTTATTTTATTTTTTAAGATTTTAGCTTTAAAAAAATGTGTTCATTAATAATATCTTCATTTGGATTTGTTATCATGTAATTAGATTTTTTTCAATAAACATGTATTTTAAAATTCTAGAATTATCAATATTTTGCTTTGTTACATTATGTTTTCATAAACATTGTTTTCTTATATACTTCTCATTTATTGTAATCATATAGTTTGGAAAGAATCTTTTTCTTTCTTTCTTTCTTTTTATATATAACTTGGACTTGTATAATATTGTAAAAGACCATTTTAATGTTTGGATGTCCAAAAAATCTATAGATACTTGACTTTGTTAATTGTAATTAACAAATATAAAAAAAATTGCTCTTTGTTAAACTATGCTTTGAAATCATATTAAATATTATTTTTTATTTTAAATTAATTTTAAGATTTATTTTAAAATTATAGAATTATCAAAATCCCACTTACATTAAGTTTTCATAAGCATTGTTTTCTTGCATTCTTATGTTTTTCAAATAGCCTAAAGTTCTATTACATTTTGAAACAATACTCTCAGGTCTGTATTTCTAAAAACTATATAGATGGTTAAATTCTTAATTTTACTTTATATATATATATATATATATATATATTAGTGATAGTGTTTTCATATAATAATATCTTTATTTCATGTATATTTTATATACATTTTATTGATGTAAAAAATCAATTAGCTTGTAGATTCTAATCTACAAAGGAAACAAAAAATGCACAAGTATTGTGTGAAGAATAAAGAACATCTCAAAGAAAACCAACAATGTTGATACCAAATCAAAAAAATTATATATAAACATAGAAAGAAATAAAAAATCGTTCAAGTAGCCAATTACATCTTCTTATTTCAAATCAAACAACACTTCATTCAAATCAATATGTGTGTGATTCTTCAATGAATATTGAACCTATTCCTTGCAAACACACAAACAACATGTTTAGAGTTGTAAGAAAAACCTCTTAACTACATGTTCTTTTTATTTTGAGAATTTTATATGCACATCATCTCAAACATTGTATAATGTATTGAAGGAAATGTCTACCAAGTGGATCAATTATCGTTTGTTCAAACATACTTTATATGCAAAGAGAATTATCCAAGTATGAAAAATCAAATGAAAAATGAAGTGTTCATTTTTTGTATATTTTTTTCATAATTAAATGGTCATCATTATTAAAAATTCAACTATATGGATCTTGGAGAACAACTTATATTTTTCAAAGTTTTAACAGAAGTTGAGAAAATACTTATAACATAGTTTAATCTAATTTTATAGGTACAACATGTTCATGGAGGCCAATACAAATATAACATGCATAATATTATTTTTACTCATGAAATTAGTGCCAATGAAAAAAAAATCCACAAAATTTGATCAGTTGGATATAATGCTTATCAAAATACAAGGTCCTCAATAAAAAACATATTTTTTTATGTTAGAAAATCTCAAGTATAAAATGTTCTAGAATAAAATGTAGTGCATGATCCATACTAAAAGGATGTATTTTTTGCTGATGAAACATTGTAATAATTACATGTTGAACTTGTTGATGTCTCATTTATGCTTCCATATATATGTATTGACATCAAAGAATCCCAACAAATTGAACCAAATTTACACGGATTTAAAACTACATGTTCTAACTACATAGCAAAACCACCTTCCTCATTTTTCCAATTTCTCTCATATACAATAATATAAATAGAATAAATACAAAAATATTTTCAATCAATAGACCAAGAAACACCATGTATGATCTCATGGCCAAATCTTAGCACGTCTCCTTTAATTGAATATAATATATAAGGTTTATTTGTTATGGCATTTCCTACAAGTGAAGCTATGTTTAAGAGCACATTGGTCTAAAAACATTTATATTCATGAATGTGTACTTAATTTGATGTGTTATTATGATAATAGATTCAATATTCATCCAATATTTATAATTTTTCTAGTTAGTTAAATGATGCATCATTGTACCAAGGAACAATAACTATTTTTGTTAAAAAATATCAAGCATAATTTACCATCAACTATTATAGATCTTCAAGAATGGATTCATAAAATTCATGATGATAAATTTTTTAATGAATTGATGCACTTTTATTCCACTTTTTAGAGTACAATATCATATTGGACATAAACCTATGTTGAACTAACTGATATGATTGATTAATTAGGTTCTACTTTTTTTTCATGATAAGTGCTACTAACACCATCCCCTTGAAGATCCACATCAAGATTATCATTGGATAATACAAAATAACATATAATACACATCTTAAAACTCTTTATATGCATCATGGATTATAATATTTTATAAGTGTTATAAGATCACTTGGAAGTAGTTGAAAACTTGGAAAACATGTAAAATCTTACCACCCATGACATATTCATCATAAAATTTATAAAAATTAAATTATTTTTTAGATGATTAATTTTCAAATGATGGCATTCTTTGTTACAAATTTGAAGAACTTGATGAATGGAAAATTTATTCATGGCTACATCCCAAAAATGATATTCATATAAATAAGCTTGATATGCTTGGTCATCATGAATTTTATATACATCATAACTATAATGATACTAACATTTCAAATTCCTTAAAGGAAATAAAAAATGATTTATAGAACTAAATTAATAAAGCTATTAAATTTATGAATCTCATTCTGTCAATCCATCTATTTTGATCGCACTATCTACAAAACAAAAAAATTCTCTTGATGTTATTATATTCCACTATAATCAATGCACCACAATGCTTCCATTAAAAATGATTATTCATGGAACTATTGGTATAGGCAAATCATACCTTATCAACAAAATAATATTTTTATTGAATTTAAAAGAAAATCACAAAAATTTCCCATTCATATTGGTTACACCAATAGGTAAATAAAATTTTAATATTAATGATTTGAAAACCACATTCAAGCATTCTAATACCTATAAAAGAAAAGAAACCTTTGGAAGGGAAATCACTTGCAGTCTTACAATAATTTTTGTAATATAGTCAATACACTTTGATCAATGAAACAAGTTTCATAGGGAAAAATCTATTGACACATATTGATAGATTTTTGTGAGAGGCCTTTCCACAACATATAAATGATTCGTTTGGTGTAAGATCTATTATTCTTATTGGTGGTTTGGGTCAGCTCGCTCTAGTACATGATAGACAATGTATGTTAGAACATCATATGGTTCGACCCTTTGGTAAATGTTCAACATTTTTATTATATTGCACACATTTTTAATCAAAAATGCTATGATCCATGCCAGATGACTTTCTAAAACCTAACATTGAATGTACAAAATGATAAACCAAAAGTTTAATACTGAAAATTATCAATCTCTCAAATAGATAGTTATTCATTTTCTGAATAAAATCTCTCATTTCATTTGTCAACTCATTTATATGTAATAAATTATTTGGATTTAAAACATAACAAGGAAATGTTTAAATCATGAAAAAAATGATTTCATGGAACAACATAGATCATGCCAAGATAAGAAACCTTGGAGATCTTGATGATGAACAATTAGATACCAAAATTATTATATCAAAAGGATAACAAATCATGCTTACATCAATTTTTTGTGTTAATTCTAGCTTTCTTCACAAAATTCATGCAATAGTGTATAAACTAGCACCAAACCATCTAAATTTCCAATGTTTATGGTTATGCACATGAAAATATATATAGGCATAACATGGGATCTAGAAAATATTCAAAATATGTCGATCCCTCCCATAACTCGAGGCAACCTTAAAAAAATTCTATTAAAAATGGCCTAATCTAACAATATGTAAATCACATGAGATAACATTGAAAAATGAAATAATTTATATTGATACTACTAAATGCTAGGGCCTAAATTTTACTACACTATCCAAAGAGCAATCCTTGCAATACCTTTGTATTTTGCCTCTTTTCTCTTTAGACCAATATGAAAGAATGTAATATGGTACATACATCCATATCAAAAAAATAAAATAAATGATTTTATTCCTTATAAAAGCTCCCTCTTCACTTAAGTAGGATTCAATTCCCTCACTCTTTTGACATTTACATTGTGATTCCATTGTGCAATTACTATTAAAAAACATAACATAAAGCTTATCTTTTAATGAGATATTACATTTAGGATGGGGGTTATTTATAAGCCTCTATAAACTCCATGTTATTGTCTTCATAATAAAATGAATTTTTGGTTGAGGGGCATCACATACCCATTATCACTAGGTGGATGATTTTTAATATATCCATCTACAAGCCTTTGAGACTAAAACTTTCCATGATTAAAATTTCTATATGATCTAATTACCTTTAAATAAAAACCATATAATCTAATAAATTTGGTTTGATTATTTGGATCTATGAACCTCACTTTCAATATGTTTTATACTTTATTAATAAGCTGGGTGCATCAAATATATAACATGTTTTATTAAAGGATCCATTTACAAACTACCCTCTCCTTTTTAAAATGGAAGTGATTGTGATGTCCTAATTTTTTTTTAATGTTAACATCATTCACTTGAAAAAAATTTATCCTAGGGAATGTTCTATCCTTAGGATAATATTACTTGCCGATGACATATTTTTATTTTCCTTCATATCCTCCATCACGGGGATAATTATCATTTACTATTTGGCACTTGCCCATATAAAGTGCTTCAATCCTCATTTACTTTGAACCTTTGTAAATCTATTCTTACATTTTAAAGTCTTCTCTTGGTTATCCCTTCCATCTACCATTAAGAATAAATTAATTTATATGTAATCCTAAAATATATTTTAATATAAGGATCCTATAAAATATACAATGGTAGAACACCATTATAGATCCAACATGAATAAAATATGTCAGTCCATAAAGCAATTTGGGGATATATATATATATATATATATATATATATAAGGGTTGTGAGCATAGGAGGTTGTAAGGGTTATAAAATGGGAATCTACACATACAATAGGAATTGAATAGCCTAACCAAATCTAATGTGTCATTAGATGCTAAATAAAGAGCTATAATAGATTCAAATGGGTGCCACTATGCATAAGCAAGGTTATAAACGTAATAATTCTCTTATATTCTTAATCAAGAGATATAACTAATATGGGGGTATCATTAGGTCCTAAATAAAGAGATAAAACTAATATAAATGTTGAAATATAAAGTTAAGGTATCTCTGGGCATAAACATGAGTTATAAATAAATAGAATGTATAAGATAAAAATGAACTAACAAACATGTGGTAACATATTCATAGAAGATAAAATAATCCAATATAATAATACCAACCAAATTACAAAAGAAAGAGTAAATAGTTAGGGATACTTACCTTAAGTTGACTTGGTGGTGCATTAATATCCCTTCGGGCATGTAGCACTTTGTGATATATTTTTTATGGGAGGTCAATTTGAATAAAATAATATATAATTAAACCTCAGTTGGGGACTCCAAATACTAGGTACATATTTTTTGTTCAACTCATATCCTTGATATATTTAAACACATTATGATAGCTTATTTTCCCTTTATGTAAGAATCTTAGCCCTAATTCCTCTTCTTATTCTGAAGGTGGATTTATGATTGTGAGAAAATATGATTGGATGTCTTCTCCTTGAGAAATGATAATTAGGAACCCTATAAATATAGACCCAAACCCTAAAATTTTAAAAAAAAAAAAATTATTTAATGTTATCAACCTAGTTGATGGATTAAAAGATGTTTTTAATATAGATCATATGGCATCAGCTCAATTGATGATGTTGGATAAATTAGGGGGCACTAAAAGATGTTACCAGTTAGGTGAATGATGTTAGATAAAGGAGCACAAATGGAAAAAGAGGAATAAAGGTGGCAAACTGATCTTCAACAGACAAGCTAAGTTATTTTCATAATGATCTAAATTAGCAGTAGGAATTGTAATGCATGATACAATCTCTAAAAAATTTCACCATCGAGCTCACATGGATCCTTATGTACTCATTGGGATGTACATTCAAGGATATTGATGTGTAGATGAGTTATTCTAAATAAATTTTTGGTAAGAAAAAAAATGTTTATACATATTCCTCACCTAAAGATCATCACATGTCATAATAGTGTAATTTGGGATAGTGCTTGAATAAAAAATCATAATACCATAAAATGAATGTAAATGGTTGTAATGAAGCTAAAAAATGATATACACATAATGTTGGTGTCCTAGATTGTACCTTAGCTGAGGAGAAGATTGCTCAAGTCTTTTACTCAAATCTAGTCTAACATGGGACTAATCCTAGATATGGGTATCCTAATAATGGATTAGACCTCTGGAGAAGGCCAACTTCCTTTTAGATTTATCACCTAAACCAGCACTTGCTTGGAAAAAGGAGAGATATTTTGACAATAACTTATGAAATCATATAAAAAGGGGTGATTCACCAATGATTCTATCACTCAAAATCACACCAGACATAGTATGAGACACATTCAAGACCAAATAATATCAATCTCACATAAATATTTTAGAATAATGCATTAATCAATTATCAAATTAGCATGAGTAGGCAAATATCTACTTTTAAATTAGACACCAAACCATATATTACACTTAGAATGACTTGTGAGGATTGCTAAAGCAGATAATGAAGGTCATAAAATTTAGACAAAGGCAAGGAAAGTATACATTCACTTAACCAATCAATGAACTTATAAAACACACTTCAATTCAGCTACAAAAATGGAGGAATTTAGTCTCTGTTATATCAAATAGGTGTTATAGTACAATTTTGATAGAGTCTAGTTATACCAAAAAGAGGGATCCATTTTAAGGCATGGAAGCCTATATCTATAGAAAAGAGAAGGAGATAGAGAAAGAAATGATTAGATAGAAAACATTAAATAAAGGCTAACTACTCTTGATGGATTAGCATTGTTAAAGATACTGAGTCATGGTCTTATCAAGAAAGAAGGTCCTATAAAAGAATTAAATGCTCCATTGATCTTTATCCATCTACCAAGTGTCTTTATTACAACTCTATGTCATTATCTATCTGATATACTGACAAGGACCAAGTCTTGTATTTGACATAATTATGCCACATTTTCTTTGGGTGGCTAATTGTACCTTCTCATTGAAAAAGTGATCTTGATGATAGGTGAGACACATATCTATGGTTTATATTTATGCTAATATCAAATATAAGTCTATTTATAGGTGAAAACCAATCTAATTATTGGTTTTGATCTAGTCATAGTATGCATAGAACCTTTAAACTTATTGACTTTGCTTCATAATCATTGGTCTATCTTTAACCTTTGTATTAGGTCTAAAAGACATATTTTACCTATATGGAGCTCTGTTGGCAATGTTTGGTCTCGTTAGTTCCAACTAGATCTTGGTCAAGCTATAATTCCTTTGTTTTTATCTTTCCCTTATCGAAGAATGCCTTATCAACTTTCATCAAAATATCTCAGGCTCACCCTTTGTTTATCGGCTATCGATTGCCAACTTAGATCATTGACATGTTGACCCATCTTTTTCCATTAGATCCTACTTGTCTGAATGAATATTGATCATTGATCTTCTGCTAGTTGAATACACTATTGACACTTATCATTCACATATTTTCTTTTGAGATTCACTGACCCCTTTGACCTCTACTCACCATTAGATCTAAATGTACAATCAAACGCATACCATTGATCTACCTCAAACCCATTGTTTGAAAATCCAATGCTATTTATTGGGTCTTAAATTTGATGTCCACACAAATATCATTTGACATCCATGTGGATGTATTTGACATACCATAGACCATCAAACTTAATCTCCAATGGATTTTTATAGTGGCTTAAAGTTGAAATCTACACAAATGTATCCCATTATTTGACCAACTTTAAATATTTATATCTTGAATTAAAAGAATCATGGAGGGGCCAAATTTGCTAGAGATGTTCCCGAGACTAGAAAAATTATGCCTATTTGATCCACTGGGTCCAGGATATTTCTAAATGGAGATAAAAAAAATCTCAAACAAGTTGGTATGTGTGTTTTTTCATGATGTCCACATGACCATCATTGATCATTTGAATCTCAACAGTTATTCATCAAGGCCTAAATTTGACACTTACATGACCATCTTTCTCTACGTGAATAAATTTAGAAATTTATAACCTAAGCTAGGAAGATCATGTGTACTTGAAACTTTCAAGATATGTTCTTAGCATAAGGGAATTTATGGCACTACAATCCTATTACTCGTGAGGCCTTTTGAGCTCATTTATAAAATGTGTAAGTAAACTAGTTCATTTGTTTCCTGCATGACATCCTGACAATGGTTTGGTTCCTCAAATTTGCATAGTCCATATTTTGCTCAATCTTTCAAGACTATGATTATCTCCTAAAGCTTGTGCAACTTGATTCATGTTCTTAGACACCATGAAAACTACTTAGACCCTTTATCTACAACTGTAGACCTATCCGTTAAAGATCAATTAGATCACACTTTAAGGATGCTTAAATTATTTCAAAAGATTTGTAAAAGCTATATGATCTCCACTTGAGGTCTATCTGTTCCTTGTGACATTGGGTCAATCTTCAATCAAGATTCCACTCCTCCCACTAGACTCTTAGACTAGGCACATTTTCGATATGTAGACCAAATTTGGTCAACATCTTTGGTGATTTAGCTAGGTAGCATGTTTACTATGCTTAATAAATTAGACTAGATACATGACTCTTGGATCATTTATATGATACATGGACCATTTACATTGACTTCAAGACAACCTTTTGACTTGCAAAGATAAAGAATTATAACATATAGGGAAAGAAACAAACTTGAAATGGAAACTAACTTAATAAAGCAAAGCCAACTAACCTACTAAATAATTGTGCAACAAAGCACTTATTTGGGACAAGACAAAAACAAACAACTATGTTAAGAAAACATCTAGAGAAAAAAAAAAAAAAATGTATAGGGGACTTAGCTTCATTAATAGCAGTGCTTAAGATGTATCCCATTCACTAGAATAGGAATTTTTTCACCATTATTCCTTGTGATTTTTAAATCATTATAGGATTTTCAATTGGAGACTGTGTATGGACCACTCCAGAGAGAATCAATTTTTTTGTGCTTTCCTAGCTTAGCTTTGTCCTCATACCACTTGAGGACCAAATCTCCTTCTTGTAAACCTCTTAAAGAATCTCCTTTATCAAAATATCTCTTTACCATTGCTTGATGGGCCTCCATAACCAACATGGACTAATGTATCATCTCTTTTAGCTCCATAAGCTTGATATATCTGATTTCCATTATCTCATTCTCTAAAAGCTCAATTTGTTGCATTAATTCCAAACCAAGGAATTCAAGATTAATAGGCATTATTGCTTCCTTACCATATACTATCTTGTATGAAGAATTGGCTATAGACCTTTTATAGGTGATCTTGTCATCCTTCAAAGCTGACTTTAATTTGAGATGCTATAACCTCTGATTGTCTTTAATTTTCCTCTTGATGATATTCAATAAATTCTTGTTAGTAGACTCAATAAGGACATTGCCTTATGGATAATAGTTTGATGAGGTAATAATAAAAACACTATGTTGAACTACCCATTAGCTGATCTTAAACCCCACAAAAGCCATATCATTATAAAAAATTATGGTTGAAGGGACCCCAAATATGGTATACAAACCTTCATAGAAGTCTAAAACATTGGTTTCATTGGTTTCTTTTAATGCTACTACTTTTATCCATCTAGTAAAATAATATGTGGAAGTTAGGATCCACTTGTGTCTTGAGATTGAAGGGGGATTGATAAGACTAATAAATTCCAATACCCATTGGACAAAGGGTTGATTCATTTTAATTGGTGGGAGAGGTAAGGTTGCAAGCTTAACCTTTCCAACAAATATGGCACATTATCTGCATTTCCTAACCCATGCATGACAATAAACAAATAAAATTTTCCAATAATACCCACTTCTCATTATCTTTTGGGTTGTGATCCTTGATGAATAATGACCTCCACCATTTCCATCATAGAATTTCTCAAGTAGTCTCTATGTTTGACCTGGTTCTATACACCTTAGCAATATGCCATTGAGATCTTTTTTGAACAACACATTATCAATAAGAATAAAAGGATTTGATCGTAATCTAAAATATCTCCTCTTTGAAGGGGTTAGATGAGAAGGATAAACACCATCCTATAAGTATCTTACCATATCTTGGACCCATCTGGAAGATGAGGTCTGATTAGTTGTAACTTTCTCATCATTTGACAACATAACCAGTTCATTGGCCTCTTGTAAGTCTTGTGCTAGGTGTTCACAAAGTCCTTTACCTCTAACTAGATTTGTGGCCTTGATCTCAACATCATATTCAATGAATTTGTTTATCCAACTAGATCTCTTGTCATTTATATCCTTGTTTAAGAGGAAATCCTTGACACTTGGATGTGCAACCATCAAATGTATCTTATTATTGGACAAAAAGTACCTAAACTTTTTAAGAGACCTTATGACTAAAAGTACATGTTTCTCAACAAAATAATACCTTGTTTCATATTATTCTAAGCCTTGACTAAAGAAGGCTATTGGATTCTCTAAATTCTCTTTATTCTACTACATGAGAAAACCTAAAATTGTGTCCATGTTTGCATAGGTGTATAATAATAAATCTTTTGTGAAGTTGGGGTTTAGGAGTGTAAGAGCACTAGCTATAACTTTCTTTATCTCTTAAAAACTTCTTACTCCTTTGGACCAACTAAAACCCTTCTTTAGCATGGTTGTGAGTGGCCTAGCTAAAGTAGCAAAATTTAAAATGTATCTCCTTATGAAATTGATCTTGCCTAAAAAGCTTTGCAAGGATTTCTTGCGTTTAGTCAAGGAAAGTATAAGAATTAACTCTATCTAATCAGGATCTATGCTTATACCATATTTTAAAATTATAGGTCCAAGAAGCCTACCTTCATGAATAGATAAAACACACTTTTTTGGATTCAAAGATACTCTAAATTCCCTGCACCTTTCAAACACTTGTCTAAGGTGAATCATATGCTCATATGTACTATTAGAGAACAATGTTATGTCATCCAAATAAATAAGTATAAACTTGTTAAGGAGACCTTGAAATGCCATGTCTATGGCTTTCTAAAAAGTGGATCCAACATTAGATAATTTGAAAGGCATATTTATATATGTAAATGTCCCCCACTTTGTGGTGAAGGATGTTTTGAACTTGTCTTCTTCTTTGACCAAAATTTAGTTATTTCCACTATAGCCATCCAATAAAGAGAACTTTTCTGAACCTAAAATTAGCTATAAAATCTACTCCATCGATGGCAATGGATAGTTGTCTTTAAGAGAGTCCTTTTTCAAGTCATATAAGTCAACACATAGCCTTCTTTCACCATTAGTTTTTTGTATTGGAACAAGGCTCACCACCGAAATTGAGTGCTTAATTAGAAATATTATAGTTGATGCAATGAACTTATGTAGTTCAACGCTCATCAAAGGTTCAAGCTTTGGGTTAATTGGCCTTTGTCTTTGTCTGAATGGCCTAGTCACATCTAACTCAATGGTATGTTGAGCTAGACTTGGATCAAATCCTTTAAGGTCACTGTACTGCCATGGAAAGACATTTGCAAAACTTGAACATAACTCAATAAAAAGCTTCTTTCTTTGAATATGTAAAAAATTTTACCAACTTTAAACTCTTACCAATGGCAATATCCACATTTGTATGATGTTCTTCCTTGGTTGACAAAGAAAACCTTTTTTTCTCAATTCATCATCTCTGTTGAATATGTTTTTAAGGGTGACCAACCCTTTAGGCAACTTATTTGTATTCAATTGCACAATCTGGTCACCATACTACTATAAATTCTTGTCTTGGTTTCTTAAGGAGAATTCAACTTCCTATTGTAAGAATATGACAATCTGACTATCATCTTCAAATACTTGCCAATTGTCATGGATGTCTAGGATAGAAGGTCTCATAATTACCTTGATGTGTGATTGAACTTTTTCATTTTTTATGTCATCTAGGATACTGAATTATAACCCAATGGTAGCCATCCTATTTGCATGATTATTATTATTTGTTTATATAGCCTTAATATTAAAATATTGAAAGTTTTCAACTAGGTACCATACTCTATTATTATAGGACCTAAGTAGTGGGTTCTTGCATATATTAAGTCCCCTTAATTGGTGAACTACTGGTTCACTATCTCCAAAAACTTGTAAATAATTGACCTTCATCTTTCTTGCCAATTGAAAACCATGTACTAGTGCTTCATATTCATTAAAACTATTGGAACATCCAAACTAAAACTTGAGATAAGATAAATACCTTTTATTGGATAGATAAATTAACATCATTCCAACTCTAGTGACATGTTTGTTCCTAGATCTATCAAAATATAATTGCCATAGGTCATCGCTAGGTTGATGATCTTTCATCAATGTTGGAATTAGTGAATCATTTTCATGAAAATAATACAAAATAATTACTTCTTATTCAATTAAATTTTAGGGATCATGTCCATGCAAATAATAGGCCCATTCATTAAGGAAAATATTTGGGACTCCATCTAGAGGTGATTCAATTTCCACCTCATTATTTTCTAGTACCTTGTCTGAGATAATAAATTAGTGTTCACCATACTTGGCATATATGGCTCTAAATGAATTATTGTAATAGGTTTAGAACATATTGTCAACTTAGTACCATACCTAGTCCTGAACATTAAATAGGTCCAATCTGTTGACAAATGTCCTCTAATCTTTGAAGTAAAGTCTCTTGATAGACACATGGAAAAATGAGGAAAGTCCACTACTACTATATTTTGATGAATAATACCATTGGGGAAAACATGTAATATCAGTTCTAGATCTTTGATTATGCCTACTATTTTTGTTGGTGACCCATCCAATTATAATACTCCCTTGGTATTTGGCTCATAGACAAGACCAAGCATGGCTGTAATTTCTCTAGGTATGACAATGTTGCTAACCCCACTATCTACCATATAATTATGGACTAAGAAGTCACCTACTATAAAAGAGAGATAAAAGGGAGGGGTTTTGTTTGATTTGGAATTATTTTTATCCACCTTTATCATGTTATGTACCTACTAATCAGGTTGTGTGATTTGTTGGTCTAAATTGGCCAAGACAGCTCCTTGTTTTTCAACTGGTTCTTTAGATACCTTAAGACCTAAGAGATCTTGAATAAACATGTCTTTTTGTCTTGGAATGGTAAGGTGATACCACATTATAAGGATAACATTTGATTTATTCATTTAATCTATTATGATGAATAAGTTTCCACAAACCTTTGTCTACAACTTTTGATCCATTGGTTGTTCTCTAGTTAGAGGCATTTGGGGAACCTTCATTGCCTCTGTATTTTGAATCTTTTGTGCTATAGGAACAACAACTTGATATTTGAAACTCTTGTAAATAAAATTAGGAGAACTATAAGTATTTATCACATCTTGAGCTTCCTCAAATGCTCTTCTTTTAGCTCTAGTCAAAATTGTAACTTGACCATTTGTGATGCTAGTTTCACAAACTTAGTTGAATGTAATATGATCATCCAATTGCCAATTAACGTTGATAGCATCAGGCTGCCCAAAAATTTGTTGAGATTATCCTTGGAATGCCATATTCATGTCTTGATAATGACCATCTTGAAGAGATAAATTTTCATGTGTCATTTATGGCATGGTAATATCTTGTGATACCAAGGCTTGATTTTAGATGTCATTTGGATTAGAACACTGCCAACTTGAATCTTGCATCAAGTTATTCTGAGGAACAGTAGCTTTTGAATTGGAAGGTACATTAGGATCAAGGGATGAATATGGATTAGTTTTGGTTATGGATATTTTATTTTTATAAGGTTTCCTATTATACTTGAAACCTTGGTAAGGGGGTCATTGGTTATTGAAGGACTAATAATTATTCTAATTTTGTTGTTGATAAGGTCTAGTTTTTCACTGTTATCTCTTGAGTTGAACAATCTCATTTATAAAATCTTGTAACATACTTTTCAAATCACCAATATCATTATCTTGATTAAGAGGGGCTACAACTTGGACTTTTGGAGATGGAATGGGAGCTAAAGATGGAATCTGGGGGAACTTGAGGAGCAGGAATAGGTTGCAATTCTTATAATATGGGCATTAGAGGCCTTAAACCAAGTTTACTAGATTATATTAAATGATTTTATACTCTTTTTCAATTTTAGAGGTATTTTTCAAGGTATTACCACCCATAGATTATATCATGACACTTATATCATAATTAAGGGCCTTAAGATAGTATAACAATGCATACTCTGGAGATGGTGTAACCAATGAATGGATCCTAGTCCATGTCTTTTAGAATTTGAGGTTAAAATCAAACATGAATTCATGGGGGTACCTTTGTATGGTAGTTAGTTATTCAACCAAAGATAGGTGATCAATCTTGTCTTTAAATTTCCTAACTAAGGTTTCACCTAAATCATCCCATGTAGCAATAGAAGTCAAAGGAAGGTTCATATACCATTGCAATGATTTTCCTTTGAAGGAAGTCGTAAGTAATTTGATAGCCACATTATCTTGAGTAACATTATGAATAGAACATAGATTGGAAACATCTCAGATATGCTCAATAGTATTAGTTTTATCCCATTCTCTTGAGAAGAAAGGGATAATTTTTGGGCAGACACAGGAATGTCATCATATTGGGCTAAATTCAGGGGACTACCCTTATTGAAGGGAATAAAAACTTGATTTATAATAACAATTTAGGAAAAAAAGATTGGATTATGGGGATAATAGATTGGACTAAAACAATAGAATGACCAGGAGATGAATGTTGCTTTGGAGGATAAGGTATTGTACTATTGAATCTTGATATTTTATAAGTAAAAAGCAATTCAATATGTTCAAAAGGAATTCCTTTACTTGATTATATTGTTATAACCTTTGGCATGAAATCACTATCTAGAAGATGTTATGAGCTCTCCAACTTGAAATATCTTTAACTTTTGATAATGGTAGATGTCTCCTCCTTTTGCAATTTCTTCTTCTCAATCTTCAAACTTTAATTATGCCAAAAAAACTTGTTCCCATCAAGGGTGCCAAAACTATTGGTGTTCTAGATTGCACCCTAGCTAAGTAGAAGATTATTCAAGTCTTTTACTCAAATATAATCCAACATGGGACTGATCCTATGCTTTGGGTACCCTAATAATGGATCAGACCTCTAAAGAAGGCTAGCTTCCTTTTGGATCTATCACTTAAACTTGCACTTTCTTGGAAAAGGGAGAGAGATTTTGACAATACCTTATGAAATCATGTAAAAAGGGGTGATTAACCAATGATTTGATTACTCAAACTCACACAAGACACACTATGAGACACATTTAACACCAAATAATATCAATCTCACATAGATATTTAGAATAAGGCATTAATTAGTTATCAAATTAGCATGAGAGGGGAAATATCCACTTTCAAGCTAGACAAAAAACCATATATTCCACTTAGAATAACCTATGAGGATTGATAAAGTAGATAATTAAGGTGAGAAAATTTAGACAAAGGCAAGGAAAGTATACAATCACTTAACCAATCAATGAATTCATAAGACACTTCAATTCAGCTACAAAAATGGATGAATTTAGTCTCTATTATATCAAATAGGTGTTATAGTATAATTTTGGCAAAGTCTGGTCATACCAAAAAGAGGGATCCATTTTAAATATTAGAATCCTATATTTATAGAAAAAGGAGAGAGAGAGAGAGAGAGAGAGAGAGAGAGAGAGAGAGAGAGAGAGAGAGAGAGAGAGAGAGAGAGAGAGAGAGAGAGAGAGAGAGAGAGAGAGAGAGAGAGAATTGAGTAGATAAAAAACATTGAGTGAATTCCAACTGCTCTTGATGGATTAGCATTCTCAAGGATGCTGAGTCATGGTCTTATCAAGAAAGAAGGTCTTATAAAATAATTCAATGCTCCATTTATATTTATCCATACACCAAGTGTCCTTATTAGAACTCCATGTCATTATCTATCTGATCTGCTGATGAGGACCATTTCTTGGATTGTAAAAATTATGCCACATCTACTTTGTGTGGCCAACTATACTTGCTTATTGAAAAAGTGACATTGAAGATAGGAGAGACATGTCTCAATGGTTTGTATTTACTCCAATATCAAACATAGGTCTATTTATATGTGAAAACCAATCTAATTATTGGTTTTCACATAGTCACTATATCTGTAGAACCTATAAACTTCTTGAATTTGCTTCACAGTCACTAGTCTATCTTTGACCTCTGTATTAGGTCCAAAAGACCTATTTTACCTATATGGAGCTCTGTTGGAAATGATTGGTCTCATTGGTTCCACGTGGATCTTGCTCAAGCTTTGATTCTTTTTCTTTTATCTTGCACTGGTCAAAGAATGCCTTATCAAATTTTGTCAAAATGTCTTGGGCTCACCCCTTGTTTATTGGTTATCGATTGCCAACTCAAATCATTGACATGTTGACCCATCTTGCTTCATTAGATCCTACTTGTTTAGATGAATGTTGATCATTGATCTTGTACCAGTTGACCATACTATTGAAACTTATCATGCACACATTTATTTATGAGATTAGTTGACCCCTTTGATATCTGCTCACCATTAGATCTAAATGTATGATCAAACACGTGTTATTAAATTTGCCTAGGACCCATGGTTTGAAAATCCAATAGCTATTTAATAGTTCTTAAATTTGACATCTGCATGACCATCATTTGACATCTACATGGACATATTTGATGTCCTTTAGATCATCAAACTTAAGCTCCAATGGATTTTTATAGTGGCTTAAAGTTGATGTCTACTCAAACGTATTCCATTATTTGACCAAATTTGAATATTTATATCTTGAAGCACAAGAATCATGGAGGGACCAAATTTGTTGGAGATGTTCTTGAGACCAAAAATATTATGCCCACTTGATCCACTAGTTCTAGTAGCTTTTTAAGTGGAAATAAAAAAATGATCAAAAAAGTTGGTATGTGTGCCTTCCCATGACATCTGCATGATTTTCATTGATCATTTGAATCTCAATGTCTATTTACCAAGGCCTGAATTTGATACTTGCATGATTGTCTTGCTCTATGTGACCAACTTTGGAACTCCATAACCTAAGATAGGAAGCTTGTGTAGACTTGAAACTTGCAGGATATGTTCTTAGCACAAGGGACTTTATGGAACTATAATTATATTGCTATTGAGGCCTTCTAAGCTCATTTATAAAATATGTAAGTAAATTGGTTCATTTTTTTCCTTCATGACATCCTAACGATGGTCTAGTTCCTCAAATTTACATAGTCCATATTTTTATCAATCTTTAAAGACTCTAATGATCTATTGAAGCTTGTGTAACCTGATTCATGTTCCTAGACACCATGAAAACTACTTGGACCCTTCACCTACAACTGTAGACCTATCCCTTGAAGATCAATTATATCACACTTTAAGGCTGCTTAAAGTGTTTCAAAATATTTTAAAAAGTTATATGATCTCCAATTTAGGTCTATCTACTAGACTTGTGACATTGGATCACTCTTCAATCAGGATCCTGCTCCTTCCAATGGAATCCTGGACCAGACACATTTTTGGTATGTAGACTAAATTTGGTCAACACATACCTCAACTTAACTTTTCACTAAAATTTATGAATGGAAATACCTTAGACTTGATTATGGAAATAATATAAGTTTATTATATTAACCCTAATGATACATAACTACATGGACTAATAAATTGAGCCATACATAAATGAGTCTAAATTTAAGTATATAAATTATGATGGATCTCAAGGGAGGATGGTACTAGGACAAGTCTAGATAGCCATGATGTAAATGCTCAATTACGTCTGAAACATCCAAAGGATAATAAGTATTTTAGGACATGTCCGAATACCATTTACGTAGAGTCTAAATTAAGTCTATATGACCCAAAGGATAATAATTGAAATTTCAAGATCTCAAACATAACTAAGAAGAATCTAATAAAAAACATGGAAATAGTCAAGACAACATCTTGAAAACCCTAAAGGTATAAGTTTTATTCATATATGGATAGTTAGAATGGAACTCTTGGTTAATTTCTTAATTCTTAGCATATGAAACCTTTGAACCCTAATGTTGTGTTGATATTAGCATGTCTAGAAGATATGAGGAATGGAAAATAAATATATGGTGGAGAATTGGAAACAAATAATTGTAATGATTGGATATTTGCATATAAATACATATGACACAAATGATAGATATAAGGCCTCTTATCCAACTCTACTAGCCTACTACACTCAAAAGGACCTCTAACTCTATTATGAGGTAAACTATGGAGTTTGAGATTTAAATAGAATAGGGGATGTGCCAATGATTTGATCACATATTTTTTATGATTTACTATTTAAAATTTGTCTTTTGATTTTGATATTCAAATTATTATCTTTGATATTATCGCTTTTTGACTTTTTAATTTATATTTTCCTCTTCCATATGGATTTGGAAGGCCAATAATAGGTTTTGTAGATCAAAACAAAAGAGAGATTACACCTATCCAATGTATAAAATAACCTATAAATGATGACTCTTAGATACTCCTATGCTTGCACCTTAGAAAATAGTATGATCTTGAGTCCAACCTTGGTATACCTAATAAGGAGTGTGAAAATAAGGCAAAATATATGAGATTGAATATGTTGACTTAGTATAAAACTATAAATTGAATGATATAATTTTAGATAGATATGATAATTTCATCACAAGAAATGGTAAATGTGAATTAAATACATGTAGATATGCTACAATAGATTTTACAAAAAGAATATAACTAGTTTTAAGAGATAAAATAACATTCTCAATTATTTCCTTATATTTATAAGAAACACTTAGCTACAGTTGGGAGTTGGGTCTATAGAGGTAGGTGACATAGGAGGTGGGCACATGTGAGGAATTCCTAGTTGATTCCCTAGGGTCTTATAATAAAACTCACAAACTGGGAGCCTATAAACATGCTAAAGTGGGATATATCAAAAAGGTGATGTAGAGGGAGATCGAAAGTAAGATAAAATAAGAAGATAAATCCCAAAGGCATATATCATATAATAAGAGTTAAGGACCAAGATAAAAATTAACAGTAGTAAGAGTTAGGATCAAGAGGTAGGATCCAAGAGGCAAGGTAAAATAGTAAATAACTTGGAGGTGATACAATGGTAAGACAGTGTGAGGCCCGATTTTGCAAGAGGTTTATTTATCTTCTTGTTTCACTTTAATTTTCCTTTTGACAGACCCCCATGTATTTATTTGAGGCAAAATTTTACCTATTAACATATTGGTATAGAGATAACACTTTACTTTTGTATTGATGTTACTATTAGAATTAGTTTCTATACATCAATCACTAACATGCATTCTTTTTTGGGGTGTTGGCTAGTAAGTTAGCATAGATACATCTTGACTCAATATTGAATACTTTGAGTGTGTGATTTTGAAAATTTGAATTATTATTTCATGTCATGATTATTGTGTTGAGGTCCTTATTTTGATTCATTGCTTACACAGTTTGTTGTTACTTGTAAATGAATATTTATGGAAAAAATTGTGTAAATTTTTTTTAATCAAATCATGCTCCGTAAACCATCATCAAGTATGCAATTTTACTCATTTCATTCACACATTTTGATGATTGTTCATGGATTATGATCCAAAACTTTTATTAAAAAATTTTAACACAATTTTTTCTAGAAATCTTATTCACATACTTCATAGACTATGGAAATATTATCTCATTAATTGTTATTGCTTGTTTTTTCATTGTGTAATTTATTTGATTTAAATTTATTGTGGATTATACATTTTGACATGTTCCTCAAGAATATATGATTCCAAGTTTTCCAAGTGAGGGACCTTTGATTCTATTGATGATGAAACTACAAAAACATGTAGGTGCTTAGAGTTAAAATATTTCCACCTAGTATTTTTTTCTAGATTGTGAACTAATTTGCATTATTAAGAATATCATAATTTTGTATTCCCTTGTCACTATTCAAACCCCTTCACCCTAATCCATGAGATTCATATAAACCTATATATAATCAAGTGGGGCTATGGGTGAGTTAACAAAGGTTTCCCAACTTGAAAAATACAAATATAAAGAGAGACCCACTTGTAAAGTGGCGTAAAAAGTAGGTTAAGTGAATTTAAGAGTAAAAACAAAGACCCTTGACTTTATATTTGAATCTAAGAGTGATTTTAGGGAATTTTTGAGAATTTTACAACATCCCATACCTTATTAATTCCCATGTATATAAAAGAAACTAATAGATGTCTAAAATGGCATTGATTACCCACATGCCTTGTAAATTAGAGTTATTACTTGATAAGATTAGTTATAAAGATGAAGACCTTTAGGATGGGAAGGGATAAATGTCACCTTCCCATTTGCCAATAGTGGTAATTTCCTATAGAAATCTATCCTTTTGCACATTTAAAATATGTTTAATAAAATTTGGATTTGGAGCTTGAGCTTGAAGGAGACTAAGTAGGATCTTATATGTTGTTACTATATTATGAATTTAAGCCTTAAATAATGGATTTGAGACAACACAAGTTGAGGATCTGAGGTAGGGAACTCATGGAATATAATCATTCTTTTATTTAACTCTTTTTAAGCTCTTATTTCCCATTTCCTTGAAAATGTATGATTTATGGATTTGCAAGGCCCTTTAACTTGTAATATTTTTCTTAGTTTATTTCTTGATTGGGCCTAAGGAAAATTCATTTTGTATTAAACCTCTTAAGTGTGTTTATGAGTTATTTCCTCCCAATTTGTTTTCTAGTTTTTTTGTTGTCATGTTGATTAAAATAGTGATGTGATGTTGCCCAATAGGGCATAGTTGGGTTATTATTGTAGCATATTTAAGGTTGATCTTTACCTTGTTATTTTGTGTACAACCAAAAAAATTGGGATAGGGTTTGGATTTTTTTTTTTTTTTTTCCAAATTCCTCCTATCCTCGCCCCATAGTGTGTGAATTGAAAACTCCTCTTAGTTGGTATGAAAACTTTTCATTGACAGATACTTATCATCCATGTATTATAGGCCAATGATGATAACATGTCCCCTTACTCCTATATGAGAAAATTTTTAGGGATTGGATGCTATAAATAAAAAAATAAATCTTAGGTTGTTTTATTTAAAAAAATAATTATTACATATATATCCTTGAGAGCCCTAATCTCAAGGAATTAATTACTACACAATCCCTAATATCGTGGAGTCAGTTATGACAAATCAAATCACAATTACCCATACATTACACACATTACATGTAAACATTAACACTTATTTAGGAATATTTATAAAATTCTTCCACTTAGTTTGAACATGGGAGAAAATAATCAAATTCTTCAGAAGCTTTTCTCTTAAAACATTTCTTAGACCAGGTATGAATCCATCAAGCTATCTCATAACCTTCGTAAATGTGTATTTATCGAATTGAATTATTAAGTTTATATAATTATCTCCCCAAATACCTAAATTTATAATCTACTAAACCATATGGATAATAATACATGTTGATTTTACCTCTGCTTATCTTACCCTAAGAAGTGACATTATTTTACAATATGAGTTTTTCAAACATGTCAATACTATAGAAGATTATTCAACACACCACACAAAACAAAATGCAAACAAATATGCCACTACTTCATAATGAAAATAACTAATGGCTGATGAAAATATGATGATATTTTTCTAACCTCCTATTACCTCCAACCTCCATTTTGATGTTGTTCACTCAGTATATGTATTCTTCATCACTACCATATGCACTCATTGATTCATCCTCAATGACTGGTTCTTTCTGGATGACCATATTAACTTCATTTGATTTTTTTCTTCAACTTTCCTTTGAGAATATCATTAGCTCAAACTTTAAAATTATATAATGTATGTCCATTTTTATTTTAGTAAATCATTCAATTTTTCTCCTTATTTTAATATCTTTTTTATGATTGTTTCTTGAATACAACACACTTTCTTCTTTTGTTTCTTATAATGTCACCCTTTTTTCTTCCATTAGGAGAGTTGAGATCATATATTCCAAAGATTGAGATGACATCTAACCAAGATTAAAGACAACATTATTGTATTTTGAAGATAAAATATTTAATAATATGGATTTTTCATTTGCATCCTCAATTGGAGCTTTAACTTTTGCTAGTTGTCTAATGAGAGATATCAAATCCTTAATGTTACTAAACATTACAACACAATCACTCATTTTGAATTAGAATAACTACAAATTTAGATAAAAATTTTCATTTAATGCTTTAACACCAAATGTTCTATTCAAATTTCCCCAACTTTCTATGGATGGAGTTTTGAAATTTACACAATGTAATTCAAAATATAAGAGTGTAAGGCCAATGATGGCTTTACCTTTATCAACTCTACTCTACCAATCCAATAAATTATAAGGATATGTTGGTGATTTATTTTTACCACTTAATAATCCCCATAAATTAGTATTCATTATTTACTTCTAAATTTTGACTTTCCAAGTGTGAAAATTGAGATAAGTGATTCTTTCTAATGGAATATCCATCTTAGGAACTGAATAAAACAACACAAGATATCAATTACCTTGATAATATATCCTTGTATAATTGACAAAACTAAAATGACACACAATTATGTGAGACTATAAAACTATAATTGATCTACCATTATAAACACAACTCTTCTATTACAAAATAATTCTTTTAAATATCTTGACTTAAAACTACATAATTCAACCTAGAAAAAATAAAATCCTATGAAGCTTTAAACCAAAAGCTATTAATAATCTATATCTTGACAAAATACCACATCACCTATCTATTTATAATTGAATATCATATAATAATGACATGGATAAATTTAGCGCTAAACTATAAAAATGTTTACATAAAATTAAAAAACTATTAAAACTTAAATTTAATCTAAAACTAAAACAAATCAAACACCTGTACTAATTTTGAAATCTGAATTTAGATGTAGGGGTTGACTGAGCTTCAAACTTGTGGATTTGATTTTTTTGTGAATCCATTGTGTCATGGAGTACACGGGAGTTGAAGAGATCATGTCAAGCTCAAGCCAAGTTCATATTATTGTGTGATTACACAACATGCCCTATTTTCAAGATGAAAATAGGGGCCCTCTTTATTTTGAGCTAGATTTTGGTGATATATCTCATGATTATGTTTTTCATATATAATTAGCTTAATATTTTGACTTTTCCATATGAGAATTGATTAAATCTTTGATAATCATGATCCTCTTTGCCTAAGCAGATAAAGTCATTAATCCTTTGTTTTAAATCATTTTACTATAGGCTTTATCTTATGAATTTTGGGCTTAAATATCTATTTTATGTGAATGAATGGTTTCAATTTCAGTATTGATTCATTAATTCTCACATAAAATTCACTTGGTAAGACTTTGTTTTATCAAAAATATTTACTTATTTTTCTTATTTTATCCAAGGTTTTCAAAGTCTTTTGAGGCCTTATAGATTCTTCCAAGTGTCTAACTATTATTGACATAGATTCAAACTCTTTTTTTTAAAAAAATTGACTAAGTCTTTTGAAATCCACTAGGCCCTAAGATCAGACCACATGGCATGATCCCAGTGACCCAGCTCGATGGAGAATTGAAGGCCTTAACAAAAACTAAAAAACTCAAAAGATCATAAGTTCATAACCTCATAACCTTGGGGTAATTAAGGCATTAAATTGAGAGCTTGAGATTTGATCAACATTGGTAAAGATCCATGGCTCTAGGGATATAATATTGCACCATATGGCACCATCCTAGAAGGCTAGAAGAATGGAGGATTGACAACATTAACCCATAATCTTGGGGTATTAATAATATTAACCCAAATGCATGGAGATCCTGAGGACCCAAGAAGATGACACATAGTGATGACTAATTAAGAACAAAGTAAATCATAAGATACCTAATAAGAAGCCACATGACCATGATGATGACAAAGGTAGATAGTGAGGTAAAATTCAGGGATGTCGACAAGTTGCCAAGGGGTAAAATGGGCCCTAATAGAAAGGGATAATATCCTAGTGAAGGACAAGGAATGCAAATATAAGAAAGATCTATGTGGTAATGATGACATCAAAAGAGATATAGGGCTAAGATTTATGGCTTGTTTATTCATTAAAACCATCAAGAGTCCCATGAGGACTATGTGTTGAGTTTGGAAAGCGTAGTCAAAAGGTAGTTGGTTTTTCACCAACTAAAAGGCCCTGAAGTGATAGATTTAAAGCTATTAAATAAGTGATTTGATCTAAAAGACCTTAAAATCAAGCTAGGGATGGCCCTTTAATTTAATCAACCTCAAAAATTAATTTTGGAAGTATGCCCAGGGCAAGGTGCAATGGTAGTCCCAAGAAGGTTCTAATGATAATCTACGTCCAATATTTGAATCTGATTGTAACTAACACTTATAATTGAATTTATGGTGTGAGTCATCACATGACATGAACATGATAAAATTCCAAAAATAAACCTTGAACATAAAAGATAAAATTCAACATTTAAGAGGCATGGTCTCTAAAACTACAAATCATGCTCCAACTAGAAATATGTCGGTAAATTTATCAAAATCTCAACTACAATATGAATAATCATTGAATATTTGTAACTACCCCTATAATGGGATGAGATGGAAGATAAGGCCATGAGCTCCTCAAATTAGCTATAAAATTAGATGACATTTCCATTGTCAAGGGCCATACTTTAGGCATCAAAATTCTTTTGGAATCAATCTAGATTACACCAACCTTTCCCCCATGCCTTAAACCTTAATTACTTGCCTAGGGATATTGATTGTAACATAATGATTTTATAATGTTGAATACATATTTTATTACATTTTTCTCATTTAATGTCTCTAGTATTTTGATTTAGCTGGTTAACTAGTGTTAGGCCTATTATTTTGCTTATTTATAGATGATTGCCTTAGTTATGTTGTGCCATAGCTATCATAACTAGTGTTTTAGATCTTTTCATGATTTATTTTAGACTTCTTGCATTCATTGTGTGCAATAGTTATAGAGTGCCAAATAGGCTATATTTATAATCTATTCAATAGATTAATGGATTTCATGATTATCCTTAGACATTTTCCAACTAAGTGGTTATAAGTTTGTGTAATTTCTAGACCAGGCACATAGTGATATAATTGTGGTCAGGTATGCTTTAAATTCCTTGACATCAAGAGGCTTGTTTAGATCAAAGACAAACTCTCTCTTTTCTACCTTACCCTCTCTCCTTTTTACTTTTTTGGGAATTATATCTTTCCTTAGTTTAGATATTGAGATGAATTGTAATAAAGTGGATCTTAATTGATTTATTAGTTGAATCAAGTAGATAGTAGGATATAGATGAATAATAATCAAGCAAGTAAATGAACATAAATGCTCATATAAATTGAACCTCTAGTGGTATCAATTGATAGTTGTAGAGTAAACTTGGTTAAACTACTCATTCTTTGGATTGAACCAACATCAATCCTAATTTTAATGAGGGGACATTCATTGCATGATTATTGCCTCCATTTGTTCCCCTTAGGACAATTAATTCAATAGTTATTTCCTAGGTGGGTTATTTGGAGTGGTCAACACATCTCGAGGTATAATAAGATCAATCCATATAGAAACCCACATATCCACATAGATTATGTCATCATAATAACAATAGGTATTAATTAAATAGAGGGGATGTCATATGGTTTGTATCAATTTATTAGAATTTATACAATAAAAATTCAAGGCAATGGAATATCAAAGCCAATCTATTTCTAATAGTTAAAGTCATATAGATCAAAGGAAAGTTCCAAAGACACAAAGATAGAGAATTTGATTTGAATGGCACTTCTATTTGAAAGAAATTTGAGCATCTAATCAAAGTCCTTGACTTTGTGATGATTGTACAACACATGAATTCTGACAAGAGACACGATTGGATTCTTAATTGTAGATAAAATATTTTTTGCATATAGATATTTCCCAAAGTACTTGGTGACAACTACATTATTTTTTTTGTAAACATAAACCTAAATTACTCTTAAATTTTTCATAAGAATCTCATTGTAATAGACAATGGATAATGGCTCTAATATCAAATTAAAGAACAAATATCAAATTATTTTATTCAACAAAATAAGGGTTACATATATATATTGAGAGCCCTTAATATCATGCAATTAGTTTCCACACAGTCCCTAATATCATGGATTCAATTATGACAACTCAACTCATGATTAACCATACATTACACACATTAAATGTACACACTAACACTAATTTAGGAATATTTATATTGTCTCTTACTTTAATATTGAGATAATTTTCCTTATATCCCTTAATGTGTGTTCCTTTCAAGGAGGTCCTTAGTACTTCAAGATTTGTATTTGTGTTTGGATTGAGTATTTGGTTGTTTCTAACAAGTATGAAGAGTGTATAACTATAAGGTTTTCACAATTTCTTGTTCTTTTTTATAGTGTTTTATGCTTTTCACCATACTTAAAAACCTTTTTTTTGGTTACTACTATGATCACCATTGAGATTTCTTGGCTCAAGGATGCCTAGAAAAGTTTCATTGATATAAAAATTATGGAGGCAAGACCCTCCTTGACTTGACATTGCAAGTTTACTTACAAGCTAGCAGACATCATTTGAGATTACATTTAGTTGACACAAAATTGTAAATATTTTATTGAGATTTTGTTTCTAATCCTTGAAAACACATGTAAAATATTTGGAAAATAAAATTTAAAAAAAAAAGAGTTTTATGTAATGTTTCAGGGGTTTGTATACCCTTTCTTCTCCTATACCCTCTTAGTGAAAGCTTATAAATGATTGGAAACTAAATATATGTTTGAATTTAAACACTTTCAAGTTAGATTTAAAGTATGATTTAGTATTATGTGCATTTCAAGACCAAAGGGATATACTACACATTCATAATTTTGGGAGTAAACTAATCTCATCTAAAATTTTCCTAATGTATTTTGTCTATTCTAAACTTTTTCATGATTATTTGGCATTTTATGGTTTAATTTTTGGATTTACAATGCTCTAGATATGATTTTTAGAAGTTTGGGCCCTAAAAATTCCTTATTATTTTATAAATTTGACTATTTTATTGCAATTAATACTTGAACCATGTAAGGTGAAAATTTATGAAAATAATTTTATAGAATTTTTTGGAGTTTCTATAATGATTTGGAATTTTTATATACTTTTATTTCAATGTAAAAATGGAATACCATGCTACCCTATCTCTTTTTATTACATTAATTTGTGTTAGGTCAAAGGTTGGGTTTCCAACTCAATTGATATAGTTTTTTTTTTTTTTTTTTTTGCATTGAGCCTATTTTACATTGGGAGTTCCATTTGGCATAGAACTAAGTTTCCTACTAGTCAATCAGTTATCCAAGGGGTGTTCAATGGTGGGCTACCTTAGTGGTGGTGGAGGATGACTATGTTAGCATTGACTAAGTAGTATTAGAAAATATCTATGTTCATAGGCTTATGAAAACTAAACAAATCCCAAATAAATGGTTTTGGAGTGGTGTTATCTCCTAGTTTGGTGATGTAGGGATAGAAAAAGCTCTGCCAACGTTGAACCACATAATCACTTAAAGGTTAACATCGATGACATTAAATTATTTCTCAATCCTGATAAGATGATAGATTTTTAGAGGTATCATTCTATTTTTTCCCAACTTTAGATATTTCCTTGATAGGGGCTTGTAGTCATTAGTATAGTTATGGAACTAACAAAGCCAACAACTTTAGATTTAAAAGTTTGGTAGTTAGGACTTGTTAACCCCTAATCAGCCATGAAAGCTTGATCAAGCTTAAAGATGCTTCCCTATAAATTAAACTAGATAATGTTTTACTAGATTAAAAGATATTAGGTGTATGAATCTTAACGTTGATTGTAAGCCTCAGTTCTCTTTACATAATTGATAGGGGTAGGGGAAAATAATGTAGTGGCACTTGAGTGGCAATGAAACTCAAGTGGTGGGGGAGATATGGTGGTCATTGAGTGGCCCATTGAAAACAACTCACCAATGTAAACCAATATTGACTCGATTAGGTAACATATCATTGAACACGGGCCTAGGTTTGGACCCTAACTATCTTACTTCGCATGTGCTCACTAGCTACGGTTTGGGTGACTTCTAGACCATCTCCTCCCCTCTGCCTCCTTATTCTTTCACACCTTTATGTAAACCGTTGTCAAAATATTGTTCTTAAAATGAATATAAAACACAAAAAATAAAATAAATAAATTAAAAATGGAATTATAATTAATAATAAAATATTAATAAATTTACACCCTAAGTTTGATATTTGACCTCTTAGTAGTGATTCACGAGAGCCATTTTTTCCAAACCACCCAAATAGATTAATAAGTTATAAGGAGTTCTATGGGGGAACCCATGATTCTCCCATCACCTCAATAAGTGCAAATATCAATTAAATTCATTTTTCACCCACTTCATCTTTTTTGCCTATTCAAGCTCTTAGAGTGTTGTTTAGACATTTTGTGAGTCTAAGGGGTGAAATCAACCCAATAATGCATTTCAAATATTAGAGTCTAAATCTGAGGCTTTCTCAAAAAACATGATTTTTCACATGGATCCAATTAATGAAGGCCAACTAGAGACATGAAGTATGAACAATAAAGATTATGAGTTAGTCTTCCCTTCCACTACCTCAAGTCCTCTTTCCCTTTAGTTTTATTAATCTTGGTTGAGTTTTAAGGTCTTTATAGGAATCTATAAGGATTATTAGGACTTTTTAGATATGATACGATCTGATAGTTAGGATAGGCTAAATTTAAAAATTAAGATTGGATAGTCCACCAACTAAGGGCTTGCCAAGAATATTTAAGGCACCTTTTGAGGTCACATGAGATTTATTTAACCTTTCCCTTAACCCTTTTTACAAAAGAAACACAATTTAAAATTAGTTTCCAATTTTGACTTGAAATATAATTTTGGGCCCTCTAATTGGCCAAAACCACCTAGGGTCTCATTTGAACCCCACTGAGCATAGGGATGGTTTATTTGACCTTAGACCATGCTGAAACTATTTATTCATAAATAATGGGTTCAGATAAAGATGCCAGGAGTCGTGGGGCTGCCCAAGCTTGTGAAGGTTGTGTATGTCATCTAGGTCACATTGGGTCATTTAATGTAATTAAAGTAAGGGCATTATGATAACCATGAAACAACCTATAAATTAGTAATTGCACTCATTTATCCATGTGGCATGCATTTTTGGATTAATTGAGCATCACAAATCACTTATTTTACATTGTAAATTCTCAAAAAAATCATTTTTTTTGTTGTTTATTTAATGTGAAAATTTGGGCACAATAGAGAGAGCAAAGGGGCATAGTAAATTTATACACAAATTAAACTAAACTAAAAAAATAAATTTAATAAGTTAATGAAAATAATTCTAACATGGAATATATATGATCCTACATATCTAATTAAGTGCAATAAAGTAAAAACATACCTTAAACATAATATTTTTTTTAAAACTAGGTGTTAGTGGGCTCTTTGAAAATATTTACCCCATTTGTTTGTATTAGATAAGTGTTCATCTAATTATGTATTTAATTATATATGGACCTCACCATTTTTAGGTATGTTTAACCTCCTTCTCTTGGGTTTAATCCAATTTTAATACTAAATCTCTGACATAAAAATTATGACTTTAACTTTCTTGTTATTGCTTATAAATGCAATTTTAATATTGATGGTTATGTTATAGAGTGATCATGTGTCTCTTGTCACATAAGTCTAAGGAATGAAGGTAGGAAAATTGGATATCTTCATTAGTAATGATGGTTTGAATATAAATTTTCAACGATGGTATCTCCACTTCTAGTGATAAGAAAAACTTAGATCTATAAACTAAAGAGAATGGTGTTTACCCAATGATAATTTGAGCACTAATGTAATATGCCTAAAGGGTAAGATAGTGTTTGAGATATTATAAATGAAAATTTTATAGTCTATTTATATCCAAAAGGCTATAAGTAGGTTTTTTTAATTTTGAAAATGGTTAATTATATGAAAATATGCATAGGTCAAATTGGCTTAATTTTATACAGTTTCTTATACATGTGTTTTGAATCACCTTATAAATTATACTCGATATTATTTTGGAACATAGATTCACCATATTTACTATGCATGTATGGTTTTAATTCACCAAAAAATTATATGAAACATGTATGGGTCAGACTGGAATCGCTAGGGGTGTGTGTGTGTGTGTGTGTGTGTGTGTGTGTGTGTGTGTGTGTGTAAATGTGTATATATATGATAACGACCATCTAGGACACAATAAACTTAACATAATAATTATATTTTGGTTGGCATGGTTTGTTAATTGAAATCAAAAAATATTTGAAATGCTAATTATGGATATGGTTAAAACATTTTGGTAGACCTTATTATGTAATTTATAATTTTAAAACTATGAAAATATTTTGAATATTTTTTGGCACCATTTATAAAACTAATTAAAAAAATATTCTCTTCCTTCTATATGGTTTTAATAACTAAAAAAATTAATAACAAATAATTATCAAACTTAATGTTTATTTTATTTCTAGCATTGAATGTGGTGCAAGTGGAGTCAAACCTATGGGGATCAAGGTTGAGATCATACCCCATTTTTTAGTGAATTAGTGCTAATACATTGAGGGGCCCCAAGGCAACATTTAATATTGGTCCAACATGTCATCCAAAAGATTAATGTAAGTTACTTGAATACATATGTAATAATTTTTCAATTTTTCTAATCATTTATGTAAGTTATTAGTGGAAGTAAAGCTCTAATAGTCAAGAGATTGGGGTGAGAGGTTGGAAATGAAGGCACAAATAATTTCTAAGCTTGTTTCCTTATGATTGGAAGGTATGAATTTGTGTTTATTTTGTTTTGAGAGCAATTTTTTGTATGCACAATCATCTATCTTGAAATAAAAAAATATAATAATAGGTTTTTTGAAAAGCATTTCTTTAAAGATATTTGCTCAAAACATTGTGCACGTTGGTTTTCTTAAAATTTATGTGTATATTTGTAAATTTTTTCTTTAAAAAAGGGATTTTTTTCTTTCACTCATTTTGACTACATAGTTATTCTATTCACACATGTGATATGAGGTTGATATGTTCTCAAAATCTATGAAATGGATATTTTTGGGTTACTCAGAAATATGGTTGAAAGATCATGAGGCTCTGTTGTGTTTATTCATTTTTTTCTTTGTGTGTTGTTTAAAATAAGTATCTTGCATGCCATTATTTCTAAGAAAAAATAAATTTTTTATTTATTTAAACGAAGTATGTGGTAAAGACAAACTAAATAATATAATAAACTGAGTATAGAAAAAGTTGTGATAAAAAATTAGAGTGTAGAGTATAAATAATAAACCAACTATGGGGCCATAGGGCAAGACAACTATGAAAAGTGAGGATGACATAACTAAAAAAAATTAAAACATTTTCATAGTTTTAAAATTATAAACTATATAATAAGGTCTACCAAAATGTCTTAATCGTATCCATATTGGCCTTTTACAAAAAACCAATTAACAAACTATGCCAACCAAAATATAATTATTAACTTAAGCATATTGTGTCCTAGGTGGTCCTTATCTCTCTCTCTCATGCATGCACGTGTGAATACACACACACACACACATCTGTAACAAGATTTCTCAAAACCTTAATGTTCAATTCTCTCTCTCTCTCTCTCTCTCTCTCTCTCTCTCTCTCTCTCTCTCTCTCTCACACACACACACACACACACACACACATGAAAATTGAACATTAGGGTTTTGAGAAATCTTGTTGAAGATAATGTATATAAATGACTAATTTTGACATAGTGATTTGTCTTCATTTTGTTGAAATGTTTGGGGAACTTTTATTCAAAATAAGTATTTGATTATTTGGCATGGTTGAAATTGGAAATATTGGTTTCATATTTTTGAAGATACAGTTGCTTGTATTTTTAAAAATATATATATGAAACTCATAGGACTGGGATTTTTTATGGATTTGAGTTTCATGTATTTGATCATGTCTTATTTACCATTTTCTTGAAAGTAGCATGAGGATTGTGAAATAAAAAATGGGGAAAGATCTCAACCTCGATCTCCATAGTTTTAATTCCACCCACACCGCATTTAATGCCAAAATAAAATAAATATTAGGTTTGAAAATTATTTATTATTAAGTTTTTTTAGTTATTAAAAATATATAGAAGGAAAAGCATACTTGTTTTATATGGTTTTATAAATTGTGCTAAAAAATATTCAAAACATTTTCATAGTTTTAAAATTATAAAATATATAATAAGGTTTGCCAAAATGTCTTAACCATATCCATAAGTGGATTTTCAAAAAAAAAATTATTTCAATTAACAAACCATGACAATCAAAATATAATTATCACCTTAAACTTATCATGTCCTAAGTGGTCCCTCTCTCTCTCTCTCTCTCTCTCTCTCTCTCTCTCTCTCTCTCTCTCTCTCTCTCTCTCTCTCTCTCTCTCTCTCTCTCTCTCTCTCTCACACACACACACACACACACACACACACAAATTGAACATTAAGGTTTTGAGAAAGCTTGTTGAAGATAATGCAGAGTATATAAATGATTAATTTTTACATAGTGGTTTGTCTTCATTTTCTGAAATGTTTGAGGAATTTTTGTTCAAAATGAGTATTTGATTATTTGGTATGGTCAAAATTAGAAATATTGGTTTCATATTTTTAAAAATATAGTTTCATATATTTTAAAATATATATATGAAACTCATAGGGCCAAGAATTTTTATGTATTTTAGTTTCATGTATTTGATTATGGTCTATTTACCATTTTCTTAAAAGTGGCATGAGGATTGTGAAAGAATAATGCATGGTTTTCTTAGGCTGGCAGTTGTTATTTCGGTATGGTTGTAAAGATGATAAAATGATTAATTTATATACACAATGATGGTTATATAAGTATTATTTAAATTTTATTTCAAATTAAATAATTTGATGTATTATATTTTTAAGATCATGAAAATCAAGAAGCATTTGAGCTCAGTTGTATAAAATGCTTATTTTACCATACTTTATTAGATATCAAGCTAGAATCCAGGTTCAAGTAATTTAGGTAGATATGTTTGGGTTTGTGATAACAATAAACATAGTGAGGTTAATCCTTCACATGGTAGCTCTCAAGGTGGCCAATTATTTCATGGTTGCAGGGCTACTAACATATTTCCTAGACCATTTAACTAGGGAACCCATGTTTCCTTACATTTTGATGCCATTGACCCTGCCTTTCAAAATGTTCTCAACTCTTTGCCTGATAACTCTTTGAATTTATGTGTAAATAAAGGGTGGATGATATCACATTGGAGTAATAGTCCATGTGAATGAGGCACTCCAATTGAGCCCTCTTGATGCTTTCTATCAATAAACTCATCTTCAAGAACATTATACAACCATGATCTATATGAAAATGCCTTGTCATTTTAACTATAACTTGTTTCCAATTTAGACTATTTTCAATCTTTTATAAATTAATAATTTTGGAAATTTATTGCAATAGATCAGAGATGTGACACAACATCCAACACATGAAAATATAATGGCCTTTAGAAGTAAAAATTGCCATATACTATAAAGGGAAATTATTCGACACCTTCCCTTCTATGTGATCACTTTAAGAATTGCTAAAATGTATTACCAATTGATTACCTTTATACTCTTTTTCAACTAATCATCAGGAATGTCTTATCCTCAACAAGGTCTTATTACATTCATTATAGCTATGCACCTTTTTATAAAACACACTTCACCACACAATTATCAAAATCTTTGACTGTAATACAAAACATTCTAATATGATCACTATACAAAAGGAATTAATGGTAATCATGGTACATAATGTATCAACAAAGCTTCAAAGCAATAATCCTTCTCATGAAAGTTGGAATTGTTCAATAAACAAAAATAATTAAATTCTCACCTTTAGGATTCACATTTTTCTTCCTTATAATTGACTATGTTTTTTCTTTATCTCCCTTGATACTTAATCAATCGACCTCCAACTAGACTCTTTGGATTCATATTTCCATGATACACAAGATATCTAGTTTTCAAAAAAAATCATTGATTATTTTTTAAGATACAATTATTTTTCTAATCATGATTTAATGCTGATTTTAGAGGTTATGACTGACTCGATGCCTATTATTTGTCTGGACAATGATAAGTAGGAGTAGCAGTAGACATGTGTTATATAATTTATAAATATTCTCTCTAAATTACATGAAATAAAACTAACTCACATAATGACCATCAATTTTTCTGGGTTTTTTATATCTTTAATTGATTAAATACTTCAATGCATATCCACAGGATTGCCATGTTCTAATACAACTATGACACCCATTTCAGTCCCTATACACATTAGATAACTCCAACTCTACAATATATTCCACCCAATTGATTTCATGTAACCTCCCATGCATTTTTAAATTTGATCAATGATTACATAAAGTATAATTTGATTTATGCAAATCAAACACCTGAATTGGATGCTAGAATGCAAGCTCAAACCTTTGAAACTATGTGCAATTAGTAATAGGCTAGTCACTCCATCAAGAGTTACGGTTCCACTCCACTTATTTAAAAAAAAACACTAGAACATAAGACATTAGGTGAAACTTAGTGCATGTCACCCATATATAAATATTTGACTCAAAACATACTTATTAAACATGCAATAATATTGTTATTAACAACAAATTACCTTCCACAGATATTCTAAAATCAGCATGAGATCATAGTATGGTTATAGAACCCATACCATTTTATATATTTTTTGGTTATAGTAGCAAAAATGTGATTTAGAAATCATTCAGATATTATATCATGTACGTCCACCCCTGACCAGTAGCACAAAACTTATCTTCAATTGGTTTTTTTATTTTACCTAGGGAAATAGAAACAATGATGCAAATTCATACAACTCAATGAAGACACAAATCTTGTACTCTACACAAGCCAATATCAATTGATGCATATATATTTTAATCTTATAATTATTTACACATAATATTATCAAAATATTGAGAGTGGATCTAAAGACCCCCAAAATGCTCAAAGCCTACAATTTTACTAGCATTTATGTTTGTTCATCAGAAGAAAAATACAATAAAATCAACCTACATCATTTTCCTATCTATTACAACCATTTTGGGATATATCCATCAAATATGTTGACTTGAGAAAATAAAAACATAGAAAACATGCTAAAATATTATAAGAACTCATTCACATGATCACAAACAAATATCATAATCCTAAATGTGTTTACTAGAATAAAATAATTTACACGGGTTTCAATCTCCCCTATTGGGAAATTTTTTTCTACCTATCCTTCGTCTCTCCTCTCCATGTATTTAACCAAAAAACTACTTCACTAAATATGGATTTTTGGTCCTGAATTTTCTCAATCGTTTGTCTTACATAACATATATTGAATTTAGGTTTTCTTGAACTTGAATTCTTATCTTCTAAATGGTGATGAGGTGTTCATAGGTAGGTAATCTACTTTACTCTTGTAGAATTATTTCTATAGTTACACACCTTAAGGGTGGCAAAATGGAGTTTTGTAGTAACCTTCTACCTTTCAGACAAGGCTTATTGCTTTCATTATAACTTTATTTTACAAAAATGCTCAAATTGAATTGATGTTCCTAAATCACCTCTCAACACATGTATGCTACCATTCCACCTGATGAGCATAATGTTCCATTGCCTAGGCCACCTAAAAATATTCTTGAAGCAACTAAAATTTTTAATCCCAATGCAATTATTCCACTTAACACTAATATTCCATCCCTTGAGCCTAAAAAAACCTACTTCTTATAGTAGGAAACATGCTAGCAGCCATGTAACACAACTTATGGAGGTTAGAATGTTAAAAAAATTTAAGTTGAAGGTAGATAATTATGAAGGGGCCCAGGCCCACTTGATTTAATTTCCCACTACTTCCATGGAGTATATTGAGTACTTGACTAATAAGGGTGCCCCTTTAATAGATTTAGTTTCTAATGCAAACTCTGGTTAAATTCTTGTATTAAATTTTTTTGTTGATACTTGGTACTTATGAAATACTATCATGATATTTTTAAGTATGTTGATATTATAATTGGTAGTTTTGATATATAAATGGATTTATTTTATTTCCTACATAACAATATGTTTGAATGGTTTACTTAATAATTATAGAAATGCACATGGATTTTAATGTTCTAGTAATTAATATTATTTTAATATACTAATTTTTTATGTTATTTCTGTATAGTGGATCATGTTTTAGCCTTGCCAAAATCAATAAATAAATATATGTAACATGCTCAAGATTCAAGATGAGCTTGAGGGAGGTTGAAATCAATAATATTTTTTTTGTTATCTTTTATGTCCCAAAAATATGGTTCTCCAGGACTTTTGTGCAATACGGTAAGATCATGTGTAGTACTTAGTATAAATTGAGTATAGACTTCTATAAGTTTCTCAAAAGACTTATCCAAGATCAAACATTAAATTATGATTTTTGACATTGAATTATGTGTATGCTAATTTTTTGTTTTAGTTTCTCTTAGTTATAATAGTGATTATATTTTCCTTCTTCATTTTTCTATTTTCATTTACATTTTTGTTTTTCTCTCTTGGTTTCTTTCATTTTGTTTATTTTTTCTTTCTTTTCATTTATAGCGATATAGATAGACTGATAAAATACTTTGATAGAATCATAAATATTTCCTTCAAGAGATTACTTTTTTTTATAGGCTTTACTCTATTGGATAGGTTAGATTAGATTATTTGAAATCTCATTTATATATGCATATATTTGATAACTGAGATATTTAATTAGTGCATCGTTCATTACTTGACTTGCAGATTATTCTTAGAACTTATAAAAACTTCTATGCACATCTTAGAAACATTTGTTACTTCTTAGAATCATTGTTATTCTACAACCATAAAAATAAAAATCTAAGTTGCGTCAAATAATTACTAAGAAATTGTAATGTGTTCTTATAAATTTATGTTGGCCCCTATTTCCATGTTTTTCAAGTGAGTTATGATTTGGTTCAAGTTTTAATTTATACTCAATTTATACTAAGTATTGCACTATGGCCCCATAGTTGGTTTATTATTTATACTCTATACTCTAATTTTTTGTTATATTTTTTGTTATACTCAGTTTATTATATTATTTGGTTGGTCTTTACCACACACTTATTTACCTTAAACTTATTATGTCCTAAGTCATAAGTTGTCCTTAACACATTTGTAAAACTAAGTAAAATAAGCATGCTCTTCCTTCTATATGGTTTTAATGACTTTAAAACTTAATAATAAATAAATAAAAATATAATTATAAACTTTTAAGTTGAAATTGTTACATCTTCAAGGCTTAAAAAAATGAGTGTTAAAAGAGGTTAATGACATAAATGACTTCACATCCCAAATTCTCAAACCTAATGTATATTTTATTTCTAGCATTGAGTGTGGTTTAGGTGAAATTAAAACTACGGGGATTGAGGTTGATATCTTGCCCCATTTTTTTAGTGAATTAGCATTGGCATACTGAATGGCCAAGGAAAAAATTAATGTTGGTCCAACATGTCACTTGTGGAATTAATGGAAGTTGTTCAAATATATATGTAATAGTTTTCTTGATTTTTCTAGTCATTTATGTAAGCTGTTGGTGGAAGTGAAACTATTGGTTCAATATAGATACTTACGGTTCATTACACTATATATACCTCAAATAAATTTGGTATAAAATAACAATGGAACACCACAATATACTTATGAATCTCTATAATAGAGTTTACAATTATTATATACATGTTCTCTTAATTAAACAAAATAAAAAAATACATGTTTTTCTAATAAAATATTAGCACGTTTCCATCAAAATCAAAGTCACCCACTATTAATTATCAAAATGCAATCTAGCTTCCTGAATCCATGGAAAATTATTAGGGATCATAAAATTTGTTATTCTTTCTTGATCAACCTTAGATTTTATATGCCTAAATTTTAAATTTCAACATGCCAATTTTCTTCATTTTGTTCTCAATAATTGTTATTTGCATTCTCGTCAAAAGTTGTTAGACTTGGATCTAGTACTACAAAACTCTCTAAGTGTAGTGTGTTTGAAAAATTATTAGTCAACCCTCTTTTTTCAGATGTAAACTACCAAATTGCCAGAGCTCTATCAAATAGAAAATCAAAGACATTGTATCTAGTTGTATAGAGTCTCAAACAAGTCTCTAAATTCTTGTCAAGCTTGTTTCTTAACTTTGACTTTAAAAATGACAATGCACTAAAAACTCTCTCATCTCCCACTAATTCCAAAATCATTATTTAGCATAAATTATTAAGATTAAAATATTCTAAGATGCCATCATGTAGTATTTCACTCAAACTTAAGGAAGTCCATAGTCTAGTAATCGAGCCATCTTCAAAAGCATGGTTTAGACTCTAAAACTTTAACTTGTTCTAACATTGTTGTGGTAAATTGAATAGACTACTCCCTTAGCCTTGTCAAATATAAAATTCCTTCAATTTGTTCACCATTCAACACTACACTCTTGTAGAAGTATTGATCTAAGGTTTTTATTTTATTCTAAAAATTTGACGAGATAACATTTTTTCAATATTGAGGGTACATCACAGCCATATATTCTAGTAGTTCATCTCAAAGAAAAAAATCTCTAATCTCTGAAGAGAGATATTTTGCAATTTCCTTCAATGTGGACCTTATAGAGTATACAACCTCAAATAATTAATCCCTTATAATAGGAACTTCTTTGAGTCTATTAGATCAATCAACTGTGTCAAAAGTGTGAGTTTTGGTTTATACTCAATTTATACGAAGTATTGCACATGATCTAGACATATGTATTGCTCAAAAAAAGTCTTGGAGAACCATATTTTTAGGACATAAAGGATAACCAACAAAAACATTATTGATTTCAACCTCTCCCTCAAGTTCATCCTGAAATCCATTTATACTCTATACTCTGATTTTTTGTCACAATTTTGTTATACTCAGTTTATTATATTATTTTGTTGATCTTTACAACATATTTATTTTTAAAAAATGAGAAACTGATTTCTTCTAATAAATATTGACATGCAAGATACTTATTTTTTAAAATAAACAAATAACAAAATTAATAAGTGCAACAGATCTTCATGATCATTTCAACTATATTTTTGAGTAATCTGAAAATACCCATTTCATAGATTTTGAGAACATATCAACCTTCTATCACATGTGTGAATGGAATAAATGTGTGTAATTCAATTGAGTATAAAGTTTTAGTTATATATTATTAATTTTTTTAGTTAATAAAACCATATAAAAGGAAGAGCATGTTCCTTTTTCTTTGTTTTATAAATGTGTTAAGGACCCCTTAGGACACAATAAACTTAAGGTAATAATTATATTTTGTTTGACACAATTTGTTAATTGAACTAAAAAAATATTTGAAAGGCCAATATGGATATGGTTAAAACATTTTGGTAGACCTTATTATATAGTTTATAATTTTTAAACTATGAAAATAGTTTGAATATTCTTCACAGTTATGTCATCCTCGCTTTTCATAGTTATCTTGCCCTATGGCTCCATAGTCAATTTATACTCTATACTCTAATTTTTTATAACAATTTTTGCTATACTTAATTTATTATATTATTTTTTTGGTCTTTTGAGAGACTCATATAGGTTTTTACTCAATTTATATTAGGTACTTCACATGATCTTACCATATGTACTACACAAAAAGAGTCCTAGAGAACCAAATTTTTGGGACATGAAGGATAGCAAAAGAAAACATTATTGATTTCAACCTTTCCTTTAGGCTCATCTTAAATCTTGATCATGTTACATATATTTATTTATTAATTTGGGCAAGGTTGAAACATGATCCGCTAGTTGGAAGACTTACTGACTTGCT
This sequence comes from Torreya grandis, assembly GCA_037957365.1. NCBI lineage: Eukaryota > Viridiplantae > Streptophyta > Pinopsida > Cupressales > Taxaceae > Torreya > Torreya grandis. The sequence continues at coordinate 2,860,279 of JARHVA010000009.1, forward strand.
CTAGCAGCCTTCATAGTTGTTGTATACAACCCTAATAAAGAAGATATTGATGAATAAAATGTAAGGTTCACGTTTTGAACACACAACCCATCATAGAAATTGTAGAGAGATTTTCATATTGTATTTTATTTTTAAATGTTTAAGGTAATAATTAAATTTTGGTTGGCATAGTTTGTTAATTGAAATAAAAAAATATTTGAAAGGCTATTATTAATTATGGATATGGTTAAGACATTTTTGCATACCTTATTATATAGTTTATAATTTTCAAACTATGAAAATATTTTGAATATTTTGTAAGTTATGTCATCCTTACTTTTCACAATTGTCTTTTAATATGGCCTAATAGTTGGTTTATACTCTATAATCTATTTTTTTGTCACAATTTTTGCTATACTCATTTCATTATATTATCTAGTTGGTATTTTGAGAGACTTATAAAGGTCTGTACTCAATTTATACTAAGTCATACGACCATCAAATTTAATACTTAAAAAGAACAAATTTAAGATCTTGACTTTAGACTTCTCATCCTCTAACCTCTTTCTCCATTGGTTTTTTAATTAACATAAATTACCTCTTATAAAATAAAACTACACAAGTGATTCACATTGCTTAAAACCATAGAACCACTAAACCGTAAAACCTAAATTCATATAACTTCATTTATGTTAATGTTTTATTCTTTTGTGGTCATGGGAATTATGAAGCAAGAGATAATTACAGGAGGCCAAGGAGGATTCTAAGAAAATAATAATGAAGTATAACCCAAGTAAGAAATACAAGTCATACATGTCATGGGAATCATGAAGTGATAATTTCAAGAGGAGGCCAAGGAGGAGTCTAAGCAGCTAAGGAGGAAGTATAATTCAAGTAATAAATATAAGCCCTACATATATGTAAATGTTTTCACAATTTTAATAAATTCTACCTATATTTTAAGGGATTATAACTGTTGGCATGTTATTTTTTCATCAAATATTTGCACATAGTGTGAAAACCCTTTTTTATCTTATATCAACACCCTTAATATTAGACACAATTTGGTTATCACAAGGGATTTTTTTTTAAGTAATGAGATAAAAAAGATATTTACGTTTGTTTGGGGTTGTTTGTTTAGTAACAAGATCAAAAAAACCTCAAAAATCTTGTGAATATGTGTCTGGGCATTGATGTCATGATGAATTTTATTTAGAGTTACACACACTTGCTTAGGGTTTAGGTTTGAAATGGGTCTCTATCAATTCATATTTGTGTTTTCTCTCATGTCCTCCTTACTTAGATTTATTCATTCAATCAAGTGTTTGAAATTATTGGACTGCCCCCAATTTCATAAATTAAAGTAAAATAGTTATTCTGAAAAATTTAGGGTATCTATTGATCATAATTGTTATTCCATCTCAAGCATATTTGCCCCATGAATTTATTTGGGGAAAGGGGATTAACTATGTATTTTTTCCATTATTTTTTGATTTGAATATTATGTTTGATTTTTTAGATATTTATAAGTTTTTTAAAAGAGATAATAGAAATTATCAATCAGTTTATATCTGCATGGTGATTTTGTCAAATATTCACCAATGGAATTATACCTAAACTCTATAATTTTATAAAATTTTATAGTAAGTTTTAGGGGTCCATTCTAAAAATTATCCTTAGATGTTAGTCTATGCGAGACTATTGGATGTCATTTTTTAATATTTTTTAATTATTTTATTGGTTTCTTCAACTTATTTAGTGCCTCGCTAGCATTTTTAATCTTTACCCTAAATATGATAGTACCTTGTAATAATTTGGCTCGATTGAATTGGAGGGTCCAAGTATCTTCATGCAATTTGACTAAAACCTCTTATTTAGTTTTTTGGGTAGTTTTAGTTTAAATAGGTTTGATTTCACTTTCTTTAATGGATTGAGCCTCGAAATTGGTCATGAAGTTATGGAAATCATCCTTTAGGGATATGACTCTATCAACACTCTAAATAAAAATTACATCTTTATCAATAAGGGTATCTTAGATGGTCCTTTCAACAATAATAGGTGTAGAGTAAATGTAACTAGTGATCAATTTTTCCTTGATCAATTTTTTTATGATAATATTGATGTTGAATTCCTTAATAATGAACCCAAAAACTATCAAGAACAATAAAATTATCAATAGGCTAAGATATTGAAATAATACTCAAAATTGATTCGTATTGATTTCTTGAAATAATTACAAACCCACACCATGCTTAAATAAGCCTCAACTTAGAAATTAGAGTTTACATGCAAAATTTAAAAAAAAAAACTAAAATCTTAAAAAAAAATGCCTATTTTTAAAAACTCCTAAAATATCTCAAAAATCTCTTGAAATATCTCAAGCACTATAATTAGACTATGGGACAAAAATTCAACTGAAGTTGATGTCTGGTTCTAGAAATATATAATTTTTAAAAATAGAAAAAACTTTAAAAAAAATTAAATCACAATTTTAAACCCTTAGATAATCACGTATAGCCTTAAAAAAATATCAAAAACATTCATAAGCAGGTGGAACTAACTAGGAACAATAACTTACTTTTTGATACGATCATTTTGGCATGTGGAAGATGTCAAATGGAGCTATGGGTCAAAATTTATGGCCTTTAGAAGGTTGGCCTATTTTTTCTCCATCATTCTCCTTTGGTTGAAAACAACTCAACTCCTACGAGTTGGCCAGATTATACTGCTTCCATTTTTCCTTGTCAATCTTCTTCAACTCCCATTCTGTAATTTAAGTGTTGTCTTCTCTCTTCAATCCTTCCCACTGCACCAAATACCTGTTATAATTCCCTTGCCTTGTGCTCACTGTCTTCATATCTAAAACCTGCACTATTTTTTCTTTCTTCTTCTTTGGAACCTACTTCTCTCAATTTACTTCTTCATCTTCATCATCTTCACCATCTTTTCCATAGAATTTATATAAATCTAAAACATTAAATATTGGAGATATATCAAAATTTTGTGGTAAACTCACCTCATATGCATTATCGTTGATTTTCTTCATAATTTTGATTGGTTTGATTTTTTTGTACTTTAACTTATTGTATGTGCCTTTTATAAATCTTTATTTCTTCAAATAAACTAGTACTAACTCTCCTTAAAATACTTTGTATCTTCTTCTGATATCTACTTTTGCTTTATATTTCTCATTACTTTCTTGCAACTTTCTTCTTACTCCTTGCAACTATTGCATATGCTCTACAAATATTTTTGCATCATCACTAATTCTATTTACAATTGGTAATTGTACTAAATCTAAAATACTCATAGGATTTCTCTCATAAACAATTTGAAAAGATGACTTTCATGTTGATCTATTCATTGAACTATTATATACAAACTTAGTCTATGGTAAAGCCAAGTCTCAATGCTTTGACTTCTCTCCCACTATGCATCTCAATAAATTTCTCAAGTTCCTATTCACAACTTTTGTTTGTCCATCTATTTTTGGGTGATATGCATTACTAAATTGTAGCTTAGTACCCATATTCTTCCATAAAGTCCTCCAAAAATGACTTAGAAATTTTATGTCCCTATCTAAAGTAATAGTTTTTGAAACACCATGCAATCTCATAATATCTATAAAAAATAATTCTACAATTCTAGTGGCATCATTAGTTTTCTTATATGCAATGAAATGATCCATTTTATAAAATATGTCTATAATAACAAAAATTGAATCATTATCTCTCTCTGTGTTTGGAAATCCCAATACAAATTTATACTCAAATCTGTCCATGGTCCTCTTGGAATCAGTAATGGCATATACAATCTAGTATTTTGTGTGTGTCCTTTTGCCACCTGACATATCCTACACCTCGAAACATACCTTGTCACATCTCTCTTAATATTTTGCCAAAAATACTTTTTTTCCACAAAGTCCTCCAAAAATGATGTAAAAACTTTGTATCCCTATCTGATGTAATAGTTTTTAGAACACCATGCAATCTCACAATATCTATAAAAAATAATTCTACAACTCTAGCGGCATCCTTAGTTTTCTTACATGCAATGAAATGAACCATTTTATAAAATCTATCTACAATAACAAAAATTGAATCATTGCCTCTCTATGTGTTTGACAATCCCAACACAAAGTAATACTCAAATCTGTCCATGATCCTCTTGGAATTGGTAATGGCATATACAATCCAGTATTTTATGTGTCTTTTAGACATGTGACATATCCCACACCTTTAAACATACCTTGTCACATCTCTCTTCATCTTTGGCCAAAAATACTTTTCCTCTATAAAGTCCTTCAAAAATGACTTAAAATTTTCATGTCCCTATCTGAAGTAATAGTTTTTGAAACACCATGCAATCTCATAATATCTATAAAAATTAATTCTACAACTCTAGTGTCATCATTATTTTTCTTATATGCAATGAAATGATCCATTTTATAAAATATGTCTATAATAACAAAAAGTGAATCATTATCTCTCTCTGTGTTTTGCAATCCCAACACAAATTTATACTCAAATCTATCCATGGTCCTCTTGGAATCGGTAATGGCATATACAATCCAGTATTTTGTGTGTCCTTTGGCCATCTGACATATCCTACACCTCGAAACATACCTTGTCACATCTCTCTTAATTTTTGGCCAAAAATACTTTTTCTCCACAAAGTCCTCCAAAAATGATGTAGAAATTTTGTATCCCTATCTGATGTAATAGTTTTTGGAACACCATGCAATCTCACAATATCTATAAAAAATAATTCTACAACTCTAGTGGCATCATTAGTTTTCTTACATGCAATGAAATGAACCATTTTATAAAATATATCTACAATAACAAAAATTGAATCATTGCCTCTCTATGTGTTTGACAATCCCAACACAAAGTAATACTCAAACCTGTCCATGATCCTCTTGGAATCGGTAATGGAATATACAATCCAATATTTTATGTGTCTTTTAGCCACCTGACATATCCTACACCTTGAAACATACCTTGTCACATCTCTCTTCATCTTTGGCCAAAAATAATTTTCCTCTATAAAGTCCTTCAAAAATGACTTATAAATTTCATGTTCCTATCTGAAGTAATAGTTTTTAGAACACCATGAAATCTCATAATATCCATAAAAAATAATTTATCAACTCTAGTGGCATCATTAGTTTTCTTACATGTAATAAAATGAAACATTTTATAAAATATGTCTATAATAACAAAAATTGAATCATTACTTCTCTGTGTGTTTAGCAGTCCCAACACAAAGTCATACTCAAATTTGTCCATGGTCCTCTTAGAAATGGTAATGGCATATATAATCTAGTATTTTATGTGTGTCCTATGCTACCTAACATATCCTACACCTTGAAATATACCTTGTCACATCTCTCTTCATCTTTGGCCAAAAATATTTTTTCTCCACAAAAGCTATTGTCTTTGTCTTACCAAAATATCTAGCTAAACCACCACTATGTAATTCTCTTATTATATTGTGTCATAGAGACGCAAATGGAATGCATAATTATTTCCCTTCGAAGAGATAACCTTCTTGTATAAGATACTCATCATGAATAACATCTATCCCACCTATTAATAGATTTTTGCACTACTCAACTACCTTGCTAAAATATGGATTAGTATCATATAATTATTTAATAGCTTCAAAGCTAACTACTTCACTTGTCATAGTAGTTAATAACGCTACCCTCCTACTTAATGCATTAGATACCTGATTTTGTTTTTTTAATTTATGTTTCAACATAAAAGTATACCCCTACAAGAAAGAAACCCACTTTGCATGCCTACTATTCAACTTCTTTTGTGTATTCACATACTTCAAAGCCTCATGATCTGTAAATAGGATAAACTCTTTAGGCACTAGGTAATACCTCCAATTTCTTAATGCTTATACAATTGCATAAATTTCAACATCATAAGTAGAATAAGTTGTCCTTAGCTCATTCAATTTCTCTCTAAAATATGTTATTGGCTTTCTTTCTTGACTCAACATAGCACCAGTTCTCACAAATGAAGCATCACAATCAACCTCAAACACTTTGTTAAAATTTGGTAATGCTAAAATTGGTCTTTCTATAATCTTCTTCTTCAAAATTTTAAAACTTTATGTGGCTACTCTAGTCCATACAAATTCTTTCCCTCTCATGCAATTTGTTATTGGTGCCACAATACTACTAAAATTTTTAATAATTTTTTTATAAAAAGTTTCTAAACCATGGAAACTTCTTACCTTTGTAATGTTTTTTTGAATAGGCCACTCAACAATCACCTTTATTTTTTTTTCATCCATTTTCACACCACCTATTGAAACTACAAATCCCAAAAATACCAAACTAATCTACATAAACCTGCACTTCTTCAAATTTGCATACAACTTCTTCTTTCTTAACAAATCCATTAACATTCTCAAACGATGCAAGTGTTCTTCTTTAGTATTATTTAATATCAAAATATCATCAAAATAAATAACCATAAAATTACCAATATATTCTCGTACCACTATATTCATCACCCTCATAAATGTCCTAGGTGCATTAGATAATTCAAATGGCATCACCATCCACTCATATAAGCCATCCCTAGTCTTGAATGCAGTTTTCCACTCATCTCCTTCATGAATTCAAATATGATAACCACTCCTTAGATCAATCTTGGTAAAATATTTTTCTCCTACAAGCACATCCATCATATCATATAAATGAGGTATAGGAAACCTATACTTTATTGTAATTTTGTTAATTTATCTACTATACACACATTCTCCATCCTCCATATTTATTTTAAGTTAGCAAAGTTGGTGTTGCACATGGACTCATACTCTCCGTTGTCACCTTATTTTTTATCAATTTAATAACCTATTTATTTAATTTTACATGTTTTGTTGGACTCATCTTATAAGCTGCTTGATTGGGTAGAGTTGATCCTGAAATCAAATCAATGTGATGTTGTATATCTCTCTTTAGAGGTAAACCATATGATAACTCATTAGACATAACATCTACACATTCATCCAATACTCTTATTTCTTCTGTTGGTATTGACACCATTTCTATTTCTTCATTCTTTGCTACTAATGCATAACACCAACCTACTACCTTCATATCTTGGATATTCTCTAATAGAGAGCATGCTTTCTATTTTCTCTTCCTCTTTAAGAGGTAACAAAAATACCTTTGTACCACTTTTATAAAAAGTGTACATGTTCTTTTCTCCATCATGAATTAATTTCCTATCAAATTGCCACAGTCTCCCCAATAACACATGGCATGCACCCATTAGAATAACATCACACCATATTTCATCATTATAAGTTTTTCTTATTAAAACTTGATTAAGCACCTATATCTACTATAACCTCATTCTCTTTCTTAAACCATGAAATCCGATAAGAGTTAGGATGCTTTTCACATTATAGATTTAGTTTCTCAATCATTTATTTAGAAACCATATTTTCACAACTACCACCATCTATAATTACTTTGCATACCTTTCCACTCAAAGTACATCTTGTTCAGAAAATATTTGATCACAACCATGCATCACCACCTTATTTATTCTACACTTGTTCTTTTCTTGGAGTGATCATGGTTCTTCTCATCATGCGATTCTCTCCAATATTTACACATGCAACTTCAGTATTCTACTCTTCTATTTTAGCCTCAACTAGATTTTTTTTGGGCGATCTTGCCTCCTTTCTTGATCTTGATAGTGTGGACACTCAAATTCTATGTGCCCTTCTTATCCACACCTATAATATACATAAGATCTATGTTGATTCAAAAACCATAATCTAGTACCACCATAACCTCTTCCTTTATGAAACCCTCATCCTCTTTGTTGGTATTGAAACCCTTGCCTATTATCATCTTACCTTTTTGCACCACATGATGATTCATCTTTATTGACATTAAAGTGACCTCTAGTGGTATTAAACCCACCTTGTCCCTTTATTGGAGGGAATCCACCTCTTCTTGGACCAAGATATGTCCTTGTAAAATTCTATCTATTTTTTTTCTTCTGCTTTCAAATCTAATTGATAAGCCTCCTCCATATTAAGTATTTTATGCATGCTTAATTCATCTTGAATATAAAATTTCAAACCATTTACATAACTTATATCTATCTATTCTTTTATTTCATCATTCTCCACTCATATGAAAAGCTTATAAAATTCATCTATATACTCTTGTATATTGTGATCTTTTTACCGCAAATTCTAAAATCTTCTATATAGGATTTATGCATAATCCATATGAAAAAATTTCTCTCTCAACTTATTCTCCATATTTTTCCATGAATTAATCTTCTCTTTACCTTTTCTCTATCTCTTTCTGTAGGTGATCCCACCAAATCATTGCATGACCTTTCAATTTCATGCATGCAAACTTTACCTTCTTGTCTTCTCTCATAGTCTTTTGCTCTAAGAACTTCTCCATGTTATTCATCTAATCTATCAACTCCTCTAGTTTTAAACTTCCCCCATAATATTAAACAACCTTGATTCCTTCATTCCTTCTTTCTAAATCCTGAACCATCCTCTCTTCCATTGATGGTGGCTACTCTTGTTGTTCTTCTTCTTACTGAACTTCTTCATCATGATCTGTGTCTTCCTCATCACCACCTTGTCTTTTTTGTTAATTGGTGATAACCTCTGTTAATTATTAAACTTGCCTCTACATCTCTTGTATAGTCTAGTTCATCTATACCACACCTCCTCATCCTCTTTCCATTCTTCTCTCCTCTGATATTCGATATAATAACATACTTTTTGATACAGTCATTTTGGTACGTGGAAGAGCTCAAATAGAGCTACGAGTCAAAAGTTATGGCCTCCAAAAGGTTAGCCTATTTTTTCTACATCACTTAATTAGCATCATCCATTTACCAATTTTGTCACTAGGAAATAAATTAGTTAAAATTAAATGGTGAAATAGATTTGTATGGATAATGACATTGGGTTTTCTATAGAGCACACCATTTTTAATCTTATAGGTAGTGAAATAAATGGCTAGATAAACATGCTCAAATTTGGTGTAGTAGGTTGCATAGTCAATTAATGTACAAGTATTATAGTATATGGCATACCCTTTATCAAACTCATCTTTTTTCATAAGCATTGCCCTAACTAAAACTAGGGTGGATGATGTGTATTTTGGATGATAGTGATTGAAATGTAGGTGATTTTATTAATGATTTTTTCATGGTGTCAAATACATATGGTAAATCATCATTCCACTCAATATTGACACCTCTCTTTAAGATGGAATTTATTAGAATATTTATATAGGAAAATTTGGGTATGAATCTCACAATTTCCCCTAGTTTCTCAAAAAATCTACAAATTTGAGGATTGGACAATGGTTTCAACATGTCAATAATATATTTGATCTTGGAGGGATTAATGTTGATTTCTCACCTAGATACTATGAACCCCAATATATTTTCAAATGTGACTTCAAAGACAATTTTTTTAGGTTTGGGTCTAACTTTGTAGTTGTGAAGATGTTTAGTTCATTGGGATGATATTTTTGAAGTCTATATTTTTACAATATAAACCCATAATATTAAACAATTTTATGAATATGTCATAGGAGATATGATTCACGGCATGCTAGTAGGTTTCTCTAGAATTTTTTAGGCCAATAAAATCTTGACATAGCAATATGTGTCCCAGTCAATGGTAAATAACATATTGTGTTAACCTTTAGGATAATTTTGAACTTGATTATATATAGAGATACCATCTCATAATTTATTTTAGAATATACAATAGAATAAATGGAGGATAATGTAAAGTTTTCCATATCACATGCTAATTTTATGTTGCATAAATCAATACATATGTAAATGACCATTATATTTTTCTTGTGAATGAGGACAATGTTGGAGACCCATTTAGAGTAATCCACTAGCTTGATAAACTGAGCATCCAATATTTTTGTAATTTCTTTATATAAAACATTTAAAATTTATTCTAGGAATTTTTATTACTTTTATAAAAATTGGGTCACATCAAGATAAGTGATGATGTTATGAACCATTATTTTGGGATCGATGTTAGGCATATCAAAGTATTTCTAAGCAAATATGTCCTTGAACTAGTTGAGTAACACATAATTTTTATGTTTATTTTTGGATATGAAATAAGACCATTTTTTTACTATGTGAGGTTCTTCAGTAGTTCCTAGATTGATATCAAAGGTTTCGTAGCTAACATTATGTTGCCATCATCAAAGTGCTATGGTACAAGTGGTAACTTTGAAATTTAATTATTCATTGAATCAAAGCTAGAAATACATTTTAAGAGTAAGGAGATGTGTTTTCAAAGTGAACAAGCTTATGATTTTGGTGAATTAGTTAATCTTCCTTTGCATGAAGTAGTTCTAGAATAGCCTCATCACTTGGTAATATAGATAATGGATCTTTGTATTCTATATCAATTACTATAACAATGTATTTAGTACCTTTTGATCATTTTATTCAAGATTTTTTCTCCCATTAATGACTTTAGAATCTAAGGTAATATTTTGAGTTATAAAATAAGATTAAAAAAAATAGATGTCATTGGCCAAGCTGATGTTGTCTACATATTTTGTATTATTTTAAACATCATCGACCTAAATGATGTTATTAGATTGATTTGATTGTGTTTAAATGTCATCAACATGGATGATGGAATTATAATGGCTAATGACGTGTATAAACATCATTATCCTAGTTGATGGTGTTAATATTCTATGTAATCTTTTGGACATCATTAGTCGAGCTAATGATGTCAAATTATTCTAATTTATTTGGAATAATTTCAAGGATTGATCATTATTGGTTTCACTTAGTATAATCTAATTTTTTTTAATTAACCACCTTGGGTCTTGTAAGGGACGATTAGTGGGATGCTTTAAAGGTAAAAAATCATTTTCATTATTGTTAGATTTGAAGTGTGGGTTATCAAATTTGTAAAAAGTATGAATGATAGCCTCATTATTGAAGGTGTACATTTTTGTTAGGGTATTCTGATATAAAATTACATCCAAGTGTTTTGTTTGAGCTTTAGAAATTATTTAATCTTCATCATATGACAATTGAATTATGTAATATTATTTTTTAATATGGTCTTGTTGACATTTGTCATGAGATGTATCCTTGGAAAATATGAAAATTTTACTACTAAATGTTAGCATAGAATTATAGGGGATCTCAAAAATTTTGGGAAAACCCACTATCATTACATTGAATTATTTCATCATCATATGTTACATGGAGGTGTAGACACATAAATATAAGCACAAGAACTTGACAATGCTAATTCTTGACACATCTTAAACCACATAAATTACATCCAAATATGAATCTTATTCACAATTTCTCTTACCCATTTATCAATATGTAAGCTTCCATCACCATTACACATAACTTCCAAAATGAAATGCTCAAACTACTTAAAAACACCCTTAGATTTCCCCTACTCAAAATAGTTGTCCTTGACCTTTTGAGACAAGTTTATGCTAGACAGATAAGAGAGTTGTCATGCTCTTATCCACATAGATTGATTATGTCTTGTACCAAATGATGGCTAGTTTCAAAAAAAATAATCAATCTTTTGGGTATTACTACATTTTTCATAAGGTCATCTAAAATAAATTATATAAATGTTATCCTATAAATACACATCAAAGGTCATTCATTATTGTTAGTTGGGAACTATATATTGAGTATTTTCACACTATTGTACATTGGAATAACCTATTCTATTCCTTCCAAATTTAAGATAACTCATAAGGAGTATCCATAATATAAGTTAAGATCATCTCAAAACAAGTCAAGATATATCATTTTCAAGTATCAAATCTATTTTTATATTTGCATACACATTTTTAAGGAGTACAATTTCACAATCACTCTAGGTGGGAGAATTTCATGGGCTTAGTTTCCCTCCTTGAAGTATTAGATATGTAGGTATTGGTCAATCATCAAGGGGATGACTGAGGTCATCTCAATCCATTACACCCCATCATTTTTTTTAGATTTTCAAGCTATCAAATTTTTCTTAATGTTTTAAAAACAAAATAATAGAAACAATGACTTATGTGTGGCATAACCTGAATTACAATATCTCATATTATTCAACACACACAGGCATAAAAGGTGCAGTAAATATATTTTTATCACAGTCAACCAAGACAAGTTTATGGTCAATGAACTCAAATGGTCATGTCTAAAAAATCTCTAAGTTCATGATCTGATATGTTTTATCAAAATCATATTTTATTTATTTGTCTTTGTTAATCACATGTCACAATCAACTAGGACAAGTCCATAGTAAATAGACTCTATCAACTTATATTATTATCCACTTATAAGAGACCTATCTAAAATCAGTTTTAGATTTTCCTACATAGTCACATCCTTTAGTGATTTTTAATTTTGAACATTTAAAACAATCAACAAAAATTTGTATTTGATCTAAGTTGTTTTCTTCCTAGTTTTTTCGAAAAATAGTAGTTTGCCATATTTAACAATTAACAAAATTAGAATTGTTGATTACTATACATCTTTAGCATTCAAATATATTTTAACACATATTATAATCAATATATTTTATTCTTTTATAAAAAATATGGCAAAACATATTGGTGAACTTGTACATTTTTAAAATTATTTTTCTTATTTTTGTCTTACGGTTTCAAATTAATTTTTAATTTATATACACAAAAAAATTGATTTTTAATTTATTTTTTCAAATATCATTTTTTATTTTATAATTACAATTTCTTTTTTCTTTGTTTTCATATAAATTATGTTCTGACAGTTTTAAAACTCATATGAGTTGTTGTTTTGGGGAAAATGGTCATCAATTTTATCTAATCATGGGGTATGAAGGATACCCCCCAATACTTAAGCCATGAGAAATCATTATATACATATTTTAGTTTTTTTGTACTTCATGGTATATCGAAAATGCCTAGGTTTTTATTTTTAAGCCATAGAAATTCTTTGACCATTTGTTTTTTTAGTGTACTGGTAAGCAGTTAACATTGAGAAGTTACTCTTAACATACCTTAGAGATATGATAGTGCATCTATGCAATGGTGTAATCCTCCATAGTTATCTATTTTTTAGTCTATGTTTATTATTGATGATTGGGATTAGTATATTTGAGAGCCTAAAAAGCAAACACACCTTGACTAGTTACACCCCTAACCCTTGATGCAAATTTTAAAATTTTAAATTCTAATCATGGTTATAATGAATGAATTTTACTTACATCTTTTAAAGTTTGGTATTACATTCTATGTTACTTTTCAAATCAATATTTGTATTCATTATATATTAGCATTAATCAAATTCAAATACAATAAAAAGGTTAAAATGAATAATGTATAATATCAAGCCTTCTTCAATTCATATTATTGATATCCAATCCCAAATCTTACTTATCACTAATAGGAACCAAAGGATGTGCATAACTCATTTCATTCCTCCAACTCTTATTATTCTCCCATGACTTATATGAAATTTTATTTTTCATGTTTTCAACACTAGACAAAGGTAATTACCTCATCTGCCACGATAGAAATAAGGTGGTAAACATGTTTTACCTCAATGCCCTTCACCTCCCACAAGGTGGGTCCATCAAGACAAAGAGTATGATATCACTAATCAATTACATAAATGTCATGTTAAGATTTCTATGTTAGAGCTACTCTAAACAATGCCTATGTATAAATATGTTTTGTATGAAGCATTATGCAACACAATTTTGTTTGGTAATGCAAAAACCCCTTATGTTATTTATATTATTAATAATTTATAATATATGGAGGAAATCATTTCTTTTGAAAAATAATATTTATCCCCAAGCACTTCATAGATCAGCATCTTCCATTATATATTTATGTTTATGTGCACAACAAATTAGTCAAAAGGATTCTTGTTGATAATGGATCAGGATTAAATATTTTAAATGTCTCTTTTTAAAAATCTACTGGGTATATAGGCAAAATATGTTACTTATTCAAACATGAACAATCAAGGATTTGATAACATTTCACAAAAATTACTGGGATAAACTAAATTTCACATAATCATGGGTCATCATACGATAGTTACCATTTATTAGGTCATTCCCATTTACCTTAATTAAAATATTATTTTAGGAAGACCATGAATACATGAGATTAATATAGTTCCCTCCACTCTACATGCATGCTTAAATTTCATTTTCCAAGAATGTGTGTGTGTGTGTGTGTGTGTGTCCTTTGGATCAAGAACCATTTAAGTATTGTGCATTAACATAACTAGATGATCATTAAATTATTTATATGTAGCTACATGCACAATAATTTATGTCAATATAGACACCAATTTATTCTTCCACACACTAAAAAAATTAATAGACTATAGTCAATATGGATTAAGGATTAAATATTTACAAAAAATAGGGTATAGAGGAAAAATATTGTGCACACATGCACAAGGCATTGTTAACCCCATTAAATCACTTCATATAAACGGACAATAAAGACTCAGTTATTTAAACGAATTAGGAAAATCAAATAAAGGAATATCTACATTAACTACTATCTATACATATTTCCTTAAATCAAAGCCTAAGCCAACATAGGAAGTTCATAATGCATCTACATTATAATTGGTATACCCTTAGATGATCGACGATACATCTTCCCCAATGATTTAGATATTATATGAAATTTCAAATGATGAATCTCTCTTATAATACTTATAGACTTATGAGTAACTTCCTTTCTTATATTATAAGAAAAAGTTTCCTCATTTTGCAGCCACCCAGGTATATTTTGGAGAAACTGAAGATACCAATGACCACATCAAAATAGATGGTCCATATACCATTCTTACAACACCATATATGGAATAAAAATTAACACTAATTAATGAAGATATAGTCAAAGTTTAACATAAATAGATAAAGATCCATAACTAGTACTTCTCACATCTTTTTAAATTAGGATGAAGATAAACATCTTTGATAATTTCTACATGATTACCCATAATTATTTTTATGGGCTTAAAATATATGCTTAGAATTAAACTTATAATTTCAATGTATAATATATTACTATGCCTAGATATCAAGCTAGTCAAACAAAAAATTAGAAAAATGCATCCAAAAGTAACCCTTGTAGTCAAACATGAAATTGAAAAACTTTTGGATGCATATTTTATTCAATTTGTTGATTATCTTTAATGGGTCTCTAACATATTACTAGTTACAAATCATAATGGAGAGACTCAATGTTGTATAAACTATTCGTATTTAAATAAGACATGCCCCAAAGATGACTTTCCACTACCTAACATTAATATGATTTTGGATTTTATTGTTGATTATTAAATGTTATCATTTATGTATGGTTTTTATGGGTAAATTAACTAGAGACTAACCCCATAGATCAATAAAAAATCATTTATCACACCATGGGAAACATTATGTTATGTAGTCATGCCCTTCAAATTAAAAAATGCATGAGCCACTTACCAGAGAGCTATGACATAAATCCTCCATGACTATATAAAAAATAATGTCAAATATTATTTAGATGACTTACTTAAAAAATAAAAACATCGACAATATCAACTATATATTTTTTATAAATATTTGAGAGACTCCATAAATTCAATGTTCGTCTAAATCCAAAAAGGTGAATATTTGGAGTTACATCAAGAAAGTTACTTAGCTATGTCATATCTCAAATAGGATTGAATTAGATTCCAAAGAGATTAATGCTATCATGGATATGCCTCCTCCAAGAGGGTTTAATCAATCATGATCTCTATAAGTAAATATTCAAGCAATAAGATGGTTTGTAGCACATTTAGCTTACAAGACAATTTTTCACGTGTACTAATGAAAGATACAAAATTTGAATGGAATTCTAGTGTCAATAAATTTTTGATGAAATTAAATAATATATACTCAATCTACCTATTCTCATGTTGTCAATACTAAAAAGACTTTATTATTATACATCTCTGATAGAGAACATGCATTGGGATCTCTAATCATACAATATGATGATGATCATATAGAGCATGTCATTTAATACATCAGTCATACATTAGTATATTATAATAAAAATTACAATTCAATGAAAAAGCTATGTTTAGCTATTGTGTTCACAACGTATAAATTATGACACTATATGCTTAATAATGAGACACAAAGTATCACAAAGATGGACCCACTTAAATTTATTATGTGTAATTCACACTTATTAAGATACATTGATAAATGGGTAATGTTACTCATGAAATTCAATTTAAAATTTGTATCTCATAAATCAAGAAAAGGGAAAGTTTTTTCAGATCACTTAGCTAAAACTTCATTATTGGATGCACCATCAATTAATGATGATTGAATTGCTTATCAAATTGATAATAACACATAGATAATGTACTTTGATGTATCAAAATGTGCCATTGGTGCTAGAGTAGGGATAGTTTTCATTACCCCTCAATGTCAACCATTTCAATTTTTATTTCACTTGGGATTTTTATGTACAAATAATATAGATGAATATGAGGCTTTAACACTAGGTTGATCTACTACACACACACTAAAAATAAAATATTTAAAAGCATATGGAGATTCTAAGATGATAGTTAATCAAGATTTAGATATTTATCTAACTAAATAAGAAAACTTAATCCTATAAAAAGAAAAGATACAATGAGTAATAATGTACTATGGCATGTTTCCAATAGAAAGAATACCCTGCAAAGATAATAGACATGTGGATGCAATGGCTAGTGTTACTTCCATGATTCCCATTGAAATTAATAATGAGCATGCAATTTTTATTATCAATCAACTATGACACACATCAGTTACAAAAATATCTTTAGATTCTTTATAAGCATTTACAGTTACAACACATTAAATTTAGAATGGTATATTGATGTATACAATTTATTATATCGGGTTGGTATTCCAAAAATGTTATACACAATGATAAATTAAAATTACAACATGAAGTAATGTTTTATGTTCTAATTAGAGGATATTTATTTAAAATGTCATTTGATATGCAATTAATTTGATGTCTTAGTTGTGAAGAAGCTAAAATAACCTTAATTGAAATACATGATAGCAGATGTGGAGGTCACTTCAATGGCAAATCAATGTCCTAAAAATAATTAGGGAAGGGTTATTATTGGCCTAAAATGTAACAATAATGTCAGAAATATGTAAAAATAAGGCCACATTGTTAAAATTATAGTAATCTAAATCATGCTCCATCACAAGAATTGCAACTCATTATTTCACCTTAGCCATTCTCTCTTTAGGGTTTTGATTTGATTGGCAAGATAAATCTAAAAGCATAAAGTGGTCACAAGTTCATTATTACTACCGCATAATATTTTAAAAATGGGTCAAGACCATACTATTATAGTCAACTATAAAGGAGAATATATGTCACTTCTTAATGACACATATTACTTCATGGTTTGTATTACTATAAGCTATTATAATGGATAATAGGTCATCCTTCAAAAATAAAATAGTTAAGTAATTTTGAGCTAAGTTCAATATTTGTCATACTTTATCTACTCCATACTACCCACAAGGAAATAAGCAATCAAAAAAAATAAATAATACAATCATAAAAACTATAAGCAAAAATGTTTCAAATCATGGCACTAATTGTCATAACCAGATTATCTATGCACTTTGAGCATATCTCACAAGTGTTCATACACCAACAAAGGATACACCATACTCTTTTATTTATGGAATGAAATTGGTACCTCCTCTAGAGTTGCAATTTCATTCATTATGGGTCTATTTAAAGGACCTTATAAAATATAATGAGTGTTGGAAAAAAAATGCTTACATTAGTTATAAATGCTCGATGACAAGTGTATACAAGCTATAGAACATATCAAATTTTATCAAGATCATATAAAAAAAGCATATGAAATGAATATTCACAATCATGAGTTCTAAATCAAGGATATAGTGCTAAAAGATAATCATAAAAATACTAACACAGATAGAAAAAATAAAGGTAAATTAAAAACCAATTTTTTTGGTCCATTTGTGGTTACTAAAAATGTGGGTACAAGGGTTTATCAACTGGATATACTTGAAGGGAAACATGTGAAGAGTCCTATGAATATTATGCACTTGGGCCAATATTATACATAAATTAATCATTCACAAACCTTTAAAAAAATATAGCAAATATTTCAAAAAGATAAAAACATTCAAAAAATAAAAAATCAAGACCTAATTATGATAAGTTTTGTTATTTTACTTATTTACATATGTTATTTATCACATATTTTGGTAGATGGCACATTTTTTTTAAACACACATGCATTTTAAAAATTATATGAGTGCGATGCATGACATACATTATACATGGATTATTAGATGTTGGATTCCCTTTCACCCAATGGCCATGCCTATGTTGGGTGATCTAAATTCTATAAGTTATATCTATTTTTGACCTCAAATTCCATGACAAGCTACATATCTTACTATTATTTTTCTAATCAATCATATTTTACACTACGGTACATGGATAAGTTACTTTTCTATAATATAATATTGATAAATATGCATGGAATAGACTAGTTTAAATTGTTCTACGCTCCTTTAATGTTTTTTACTTTCTTCCATGATAGGCTAGACACTGGTTGCTTATTGTCTATGGTCTTTGGCCCTTGTGTGTGAATTACTTGAACATCTCTATGATTTTTTTTTATATGTCTGATATTTTAACATGTCTATTGTCCTTATGTGTGTGATGTTTACTTGTATGTGAGACATTTGAACATGTCTCTTACATGCGTCCTTTGGCCTTATTGTATGATAATGTGTAGAATTTTTTAACTTTATGTGGTGTGCTTGTTGAGCTTAATTAGTGGTGTCAAGATATATATCATGTCACTTTTAATGTATAGTCTACTTCAACAATAGTTAATTTATTGCATGCTTTATTGCCACATCTATCTATACATGACACTTGTATGCCTCACTTTCAACATGTTACATAAATTATTCAATGATAATTACATTTATATTATGATATATTCTCCACATTATGACATAATGCTACATGGTTATATCTTTATCACATGATATAATTAACTATTCTTTTGAGATGAGTGACTTGCAAGCTACATCCCTCATCTCAAAAATGGGCATCATAGTATGTTTGTCTTAGAGATCCAAGCCTCCATAAATAGATAAAAATCATATTTGGGAAAGAGTATAGGGTTCAAAAATATATATTAAATATTTTTAAATATTTAAATTAATTCATAAATCCAACACATGATAGATATTGGCACATTACATATGACATGGATATGTACTCACTTTTCAAAAACTTAAAGTACATAATTATACACACTTGAATGCATGTCTATGGGCATATGAAAAATAGATACAAAACCAAAAGTTTAGGTTAAAAATACAATTAAAATTAAGCATACAGGTGCATGGAATTCTATATCACTTGGAACAAGATTCAAGGGGAATGATACATTTTCATGTTCATGCTTATTCAAAGTTCAAAGATACATTTTCAAATCTCAAAGTTTAAAGTTTCAAAGTTAACAGTTACAATTTCAAAGGCAAAATTATTCATTTAAATTAAAATTTATGATAAATATGGTAATGATGGGGGCCTGAATATTCTTTATTCTCTTTTAATCATGAAAACACAATCTAAATCCATATGTAGTGGTATGATTTGATCTATTACGAGTAATGTATGTTGAGGTTAAATTATGCTCAACATCCATGGAATTACTTATGGTAAAATTGTTGTGTGGTTCCATATTATATTACTATTAATGTATGTTGAGGTTTAGTGATGCTTAACATCCATGGCATTACTTATAGCAAACCCATTATGTGGTCTTATCTTCTATTGCAGGGGATGTATGTTCAAGTCCAATAACACTTAATGGTCTTGGAATCAATTAAAACAAAATCATCATGGTTCTATTTTTTAGATTAGTATATTAGGTATTATTCCCCATTCATGACATTTGGAATCATGCCTATTTACAACTCAATGACTTGATTAGTTATTTAAAACAAGGACTTGATCACTCTCAATTTAGCATTGTTTCTAATTCTCTAAGTACTTCTTTAAAGGGGAATAATTAGTTATAGGTTATAGGGTAATTTTGTTTCACTTACATACAAGTGTCCTCCTTCCTTGCTTTCCTTTCAATGTTTAAATTTTCAAAGTTTTTTTTTTTTTTAAATTTTAAATATTGACAAATAACTAATTCATGTGTTATTGTAAGTTTTGATAAATTTGAGTGTCCTACATAATTTGAGTATCCTCTAAAAGATAAAGTGTGTTGTGCACTATCAAATTCAATTTATTTCTCATTCAATCTAGTAATTACATTACTAGATTAAATAAGGAGCCAAATGTAGACACATAAATCTAGTCACAAGTATTTTACAATGCTAATTCTTGATACATATTAAACCACATGACTTGAGCTTAAATGCATGAATATTATTCACCATTCCTCTAAGAAATTTATCTATATTAGAGATTAACCCTTTTTTTTCATCACCATTACACATAAAGTTTAAAGTCAAATGCTCAAACTACTTAACATCACCATCAAATTGTCCCCAACTAAGGACAAATGTCCTTGATCTTTCAAGACAAGTCCATGTTAGGTGGACAAGAGCATTACTATGCTCATGCCCACTTATATAATCCACGTTCCATGCCAAATAATGACTAGTTTATAATTTTTAAATCATAATTTGGGTCTTCTTGCATGTTTCATAAGGTCAGCTAAAGGAAATTATTAAAATGTTTGCCTATAAATACACATCAAAGGTCATTCATTATGGTTTGTTGGGCACTATCTATTAAGAATTTTCACAATATTTTACATTGAAAAAATATGCCCTATTCCTTTCTAATTTATGTTCACTCACAAGGAGCAACCATAATATAAGTCTAGAGCATCTCAAATCAAGTCATGAGTTATCATTGCCAAATATCAAAGCCATTTTTTTATTTACATATAAATAGTTAAGGAACACAATTGTGCAATCAATATAGGTGGAGAACTATGTGGGATTGGTTTCTATATTTAGAGTATTGGATATCTACGTAGTGTTCAATCATCAGGGGGTGATTGAGGTCATCTCAACCCATTACACTCCCCTATTTTTTTTAGGTTTTCAATATATTAAAACTCCTTTAGGGTTTTAAATATAAAATAAAATAAATAATGAATTATGCACATCACAACCTGAATTTTGATATCTCATATTACTTAGCACACACAAAGGTAGAAGGTGCAATAACTAGATTTTTATCATAATTAATCAAGATGAGTCACGGTCAATGGACTCAAGCAGCCTGCAATTATATTCTTCTATAGAAATCATGTATATAAATACTCTATATCCCTATTTCTTAGTTATCACTATCAAAATCATGTTTTATCTGTTTGTATATGTCAATCACCTATCACAATCAATTAGGACAAGTTCATGATCAACAAACTCAAGAAACCTATTTTTTATCCCCTTATAGAAGACCTATTCAGAAGTAATTTCAGATTTTGTTCTTGATCCAGAGCCTACACAGTCACATCTTTTACTAATTTGGAATTTTGTACATTCAAAATAGTCAATATAAATATGTGTTCAAAATAAGTTCTTTTATTCTTAATATTTTCCAAAAATAGTAGTTTTCCATGTTTATTAATTGTAAAAATTAGAATTGATGATTATTGTACATCTTTAACGTTCTGATATTTTCTTGTTTTATACCTATTACCATCATTTCATTTTATTGTTTTATCAAAAATAAGGTGAAACAATAGGATATCTCTCAATCTCATTGTCAAATAAGGGAAGGTATTTATCCCTTTATAGGAGGGATAAGTGAATCATTAATGTATTTGAGTAATTTAGAAGTCTTAAAAAAAATGAAGTTCATTTGGCTCATCATCATCGAATTATACAATGGCGACATGTAGATCAGGATACATGTTGATGTATTTAAGTAGTGGTTCACTATTGATGGTATTTTTTGTGGGAATTTTTAATTATTTTTTAGAACTTGTTATTTTAAAATCCCATGGGTTGTGATTAACTTTATGCTTGTATTGATCATTGTTTGGGTTGAAATTTGAGCATTGTCTAACGATAGAGGAAACTTCTCTCATGTGGTGAGTCCAAATTCAGCCTAAGAGTACATTGTAATAAACCAAGAGTTCAAGAACCATGACCTTGGCACGTACTATTTTAGGTCCTATGATTATAGGAAGCCAAATGCATCCAAGGGGATTTTGATTGTTCTTGTTCTTTTCTTGAGGTAATTTTGAGTATATTCTAATGTCTTTATTACCCATAAAAAGTAGCATTAATTCCTAAACCTTTGCCTCTGACCACTTTCCTAACTTGAGTATCATTGATCATGACATTAATAACGAGAAGGGGATAATTGTCTTTGTAAAGGATTTCATCATTGATCATGTCATCCTTGGGAAGCTTGATGTAAATTCTATTTTTTATAAGGGATAATAGATGGTGTGGTGTGCCACCAAAAAATAAACTAAAAAAAATCTAACACCACATATTTACTACCAGATTACAAACTAATTAACTTAATTATATATACCATACAAGTTAAAATAAAAGGCTCAAGTGTGAAATTAAACATAGTACATCATTCAAATCACAAAAATATCCATTTAATTTATTACAATATACATCATTTTTTCCCATAGGAATTACCATATCACAATAGAGGATAGAAAGATAGGAAATGATGTCTTCAAGATAATTTTGGTTACTTTGTTAGACCTTTCTACCAAGATAAAGGAATGGGTAAAGATGATCCCAAGCATACATAAACCCTAAATATCAACACACCCCAACCAATCAACCACATATTCATAAGCTAGAATGTCTTCCACTTTGCATGGGATCATGTGAAGTCACACAAACATCATTGAAACACAAAAACACATTCTTGAATTTAAACATACAACATTCAACCATTCATACACAAAAAATATCCCTTTCGCACAATGTCTGATAATATAAAATTATAAAGGAATTTATCATTTATTATACCAATCATACATTGTTGTTATCACAATCAAGTTGTTATTTCCTCAAGAATACATTTATTAATATATTAGACTAATTCACATTTTTAGGTGAATTAATGATCATGAAAATTTAGTTTATTTTCAAGACTTTATGCATCATGGTAAATATTTATTTCCTATTTATAAATAAGTATCAAATTCATGTTAAATGCAAAGACATAATTTTAATTAACAATATTGTTCTAATTATACAAATACCATATTCTACATCAAAATTATATAGTGATATTAACCTTAATAGCATAAACCTTAATATCTACACATCAATCTTTAGCACTAGATGATAGGTTGTGTTTATGAACTTATTCTTTCAAGTTTTTCATTAAGAGTGTGACAGACGATGTGATATAGTGATACTTCTCATCCATCAAGGTTGACATGTTTATCATTAACATAATGGAAAATTAATCCTGCCCATATAATTAATTTCATAATGTGATAATGGCAAGCCTTCATGGTGTACTACAATCTTAATAAGCTTTACATGTATAATAACATAGTGATATGCTTTTACTTAGGAGTCACCTCCACAAGGTCTTCACATTTACCCTTAGCATGATGACCATATAAGCTAGCCATACATATAACCAACCACATGTAGTATCTCCATACACCTTTTATAGGTTCACTCTCTATTTTCTTAACACTAAGGTGTAGCTATTGGTCAGTGAGCCGTTACATTTATTAGCTTCTAAAAACATCACTAATCAATTCTAAATTAACTAATTATGTTGACTCCTCAAACATATACCTATCTAACCTTTACACTTAAATATTATTTATTATAGGAAACCATCTTGAACTAGACACAAATCATGATTCTTGATTGCCTCACGAAGGCTTATTCTCGCTATAATACAAATATGCATATCATTTTAACCAGTTCATATGCCTTAATGTTTGGTGTATTTTGAAGAATGAGTAGGTTCATGTCGATTATGAGCTACTAACTCAACCTAGATACCCCGAATGGTCAAAATCAATCTTTTTGTGATGTGAAATTTGATAGAACTCATGTTCATGGTAAGTACCTTAGGTTCCTAGACCCTATATCACTCATTATTCAAGTCTCACGGGTAGCCTACAGTACCCAATTTTTTTCACATGCATTATTTTGGAATCTATGTTATATTGACATGCTTTCACTAGTAAGTCATTTTCCTCGTGCTAGAATTATAAATTATGTTTCCAAATTTTAATTTTAATTAAGTATTAAAGTGACAGTAGAATTACAACCAATTTGAAATAGGTTTAGAGATAATTATTCAACTATTATAGTTAACATTCATAATTAAATAATTAAATTTACACAATAAATAATTATTTAAAATAAAATGAAATATTAAAAAAATAAATTACTAAATTTAATTAATCTAATTGCAATCATTAATTTTAAAAATTCAAACTTTCCCTAAAAATCATGTTTATAATGACCAATTACTTTCCAAGGCCTTATAGTTTGTCGAGAACTGTGAAATTGATTTTTTACTGATAAAATATTGTGAGCTACATTTTCAAGAAAAATAAATTACCCAAAGGTTTTTTATCTTATCCTTCTAAATGAAAAAATGTTAGTTTTCTCTAGTGTTCATTAGGTTTTTTTTTTTGAAATAAATTAACTTATTACTTTAAATTTTACTATCCTTTCTCTTAGAGTGAATTATAAGGAAGAGAAAATTTATCCAATTACAATCATATGACTTCAAATATTTTTTTGAAAAAATTAAATAATTTTTTTTTTTTAAACTTTCAAATGATGAAGGAAAATAAGAACATCAATTTTTTTCCATAAAATTAAATATTTTTTTCTTATAAAGACATCTAGGGAATATTTCAAAACATAAAATTCAGCCCAAATTCTAATTATGAAAATATTTCAAATTTTGATACTATAATTCTACTTTACTTTGTCAAATATTGAAATAAGCCCATAATATATTTTACACTAAATATTAGGGTTTTCATATGCTCATAGGGATGTCCCAATATATACATGAAACCCTTCAAATTTTTAAGTGTTCATGGCCACCTAGGGTGTCCTAATCTGTTTATAAAATCTTAAAAATAAAAATCCCAATAAAATCCATATGATTGAATCTTTCTAAAATGCATATAAATAGACCCATAAAATTATGAATATTTTCCATACATAGGGGTAAACTTTTTTATGCTCATTTTCATATTTATAACACATAAATAACTTATTACATTAGAGAACGGATTTCCCCCTTATTTTCCTAATTTTTCACCAACCAAAAATTGCAGGTTTTCACCATGAAACCATAATATGTTTCCCTTGTACAAATTTTGCATCTTGGTCAAATTAAATAGAGTAGAAAAATTGAATAAACAAATAGAAATAAAAAATCCCCGTGGAGGCATTCGATTCCTCCATGCTTTGCTTTAAATTTTTCTTGAATTTTCCCCCTTAAAACAAGAAATTATTCCATGCCTTTGTTTAAGAAGAAAAATATTGCATTCATGTATAACTATCCAAAACAGCCAACCATAGGGCATAAATAAATATTAAAATCATAATTTATTTTACAAAAACAACAAGAATAATCTAAATTCTGTCATGTCAAAATTTTCCCTTAAGTCTTCCTTCCAACAATATTTTTATTCATTTTTTATTCTTCTATTTTCTCTGTAAATTTCTATAAAGATTGTTTGCATCGAAAATAATAATCACTCCCTAAAGCCTCACACCCCCCTCTTATTTCCCTCTCCATTTTTCATGGGAGGACATGTATCTTCTCAAGGAAGACACTTGTCTTTCCCTAAATTTTTAATTTGTTTTATTTATTTCCATTTTATTTTATTTATTTTTCCTTTGTTTTCTTTATTTTATTTAATAAAATTTTATTTTTCTTTATTTTAATCAATAAAAATTTATTTAGTCAAATGGTTATTTACTATTATAGTCAATTTTCATACACATAATTGTAATTTGTCCCAGAATTATGATAATATAGCAATACACCTACATATGCATGCCTAAGCATAAAATATTAGTATTTTACCATCATACACATTCACATGTATGCATATAGTTATATTGTCTAGATTATGTGCTTGATTATCATTATATTTTTATTGGCAACCTTATATTATAACAATTCTTGCAAAGCTATTCTATTTATTTTGAAAATATCTAAACATGGAAAACACATGATACGACATTCATAACAATACCATAAAAAAGTAATTAAATGGCATACTCACTAAACAACAAGTAATAAAGATGATGCTACAAACATATGATCCCTAAGTAACTAGTGTTATATCATCATCATCATCATCACTTCCCTTTTTTGTTCCTCATAATGCTTCATGGGTATTGTATATTGCAAAACTAACATTGAAGCCATCAACAATACATGTGTCATTATAATCTAAAATCTGAAATTAAAAATAGAGTTTAGAGTTTGGATAGAGGTAGGAAGGGGACGGCCATAGTCTATATTCACTATATCTATGGTGGCACCCCCATAATATATAGTTTCATTGGCACACCCCCCACCCTCATCCCATATAAAAATTTATAGATTTTGTTCACTATGCCTATTGTGGCACCCCATCCCCATATATAGATGAAACTGAGATTTAGATTTAGATGAAATTGAGATTTAGATGATCACCCTTAGAGATAGATATATAGGTTAGGGGTTATATGAGATATATTTAAATAGTTGGGGTAGCTATATCTAAATCTAAATTACAGTATAGATAGTCAGCTCCCCTCCTCATTCATCTTCACTAGTAATTATTTAATATAAAAAATATGATTTCATCAATATTAACACATAATAATGTCATCAATGCATAGATCCCTAGATATAATTAAATACTCTAATTTGGAAATGGTTTCAAGTTCAAACATTTTAATCATGAATAAAAATTATCATGATGTCACAACAAGATTTTGTAAATAATCTTGTAGTTAATCGAGTCCAAATTACCATGGGACTTGATGGGTTACAATGTTTTTAATTTATGTTTTTAATGAACAATAAGTTAGTCTCAAAATTGGGATGTGATAGATAGTCTCAATGATGTGTACTTTGTAGCATGTCGGACCTTGTGGAGGTTGACTAGATTGTTCATTTTAGATGTGTGATGGAGATTCTTCTATAACTTGCAATTGTTGCATGAGAAATTTTCTATGATAGGTTGGCATTCTCATGAGTTTCAATAGGATAATTTTAAAAGGCATAGTGTTAAGTTCTTATAGAATGATCCATTAATAGAAATTTTTATAAGTACCATAACGATATTTTGGTTGAGTATTAGGATAAGACTTTTTTTATTATAGAAGGATATTTCTCTTTAGATTAAGACTCCATTATTGGAAAATGTATTTTATTATTAGGACAAGAATGCATAGGTAAATAATGGAAGATCTACATTAATTTATTATTCAAAAAAGGATTTTATTAATATAAAATATATCAATTTACATTAACTTTCCATATATAAGTTTTCATAATAAAACTCAAGCCCATCATTTTATTACCAAACTCAACCACCCATAACTATTAACTACCTACTAAGTAATAAACTATTGACATTAATTAGTTTCTCATGTTAAGGTAGATCTAAATAACAAAGGGGTGTCTCATAAATATATGCATACCTTATACATTTTTATTTTAATATTAAACTATAGAACTATAAACTTTGGATCACATGACCCAACAAACTCCTCTATATCCAAATGAGTCAAGAAGATGATCTAAATCATATGGATATGAATCCATCCAATAGTCTTTTCCACACACTAAAAATTAACACTATGTACACCCCAATACTGATCAATCTATGTCACTTCACAAAGCTTGTAATTCACAAATCATGACATGAATGATGAACATTCTTTTGGGAATGTTCATCCTTTTGACCATTTTATACTTGTATTGTAGTATAAGCACTATCATGGGAATGCTCAACTACATCAATTTGTGTTTCGATGATATTTTCATACCTTTATATGGCATGTCTACCTTGATTCCCAATAACACTGACCTCACTTCACTTGACACTACCAGTGCTAGTAACCCCTTATTATTTGTACCAACAAGTAAGAGGTGAGAAGTCCTTATAGTTTAAAAACATAGCCAAATAACTTGGTTGGATCCTCATCAATGATACAAAATAACTAAAAAATAAAAATTAGATAGAAACACAACCTCATATCTATCTAAAAAATGCCACTACAACTTAACTAAATCTTAGAGCTAGTAGCAAACTCAAGATGGGTAGGTTGTTGGCTCTATCATCCTATTAGATCCCTAGGGACCAATAAACCTAAAAATGTAACATGGTCATCTTCAACAACACAAATAGTAGGAAACTATGTTACACCCACAGTTTTCAAGCAAATATTACCCATTTTTAAAGTTATAGTAAAAAATGTGTCAAATCCCACCAAAAGTACATTTTTTGTACATTTTTTCATGCCTTATTTATCTATTAGAATACATGAATATAAAACTCATAATAGGAGACTCGAAAACAACAAAATGACCTCTCCAATGGATTTATAACATTCCAAACCCTATGGAATGAGTTGTTATATAACTATAATTGGGTAAAATATCAACTAAATAAAAATTTATACAACATTGGTCGAATGCACTAAAAAGACAGAAAAAAATATTTTTACACTAAGGGGGATTTAACCCCCTAGCCTCTAGTATGGTCAAATTAATACCATA
Organism: Torreya grandis; assembly: GCA_037957365.1. Classification (NCBI taxonomy): domain Eukaryota; kingdom Viridiplantae; phylum Streptophyta; class Pinopsida; order Cupressales; family Taxaceae; genus Torreya; species Torreya grandis. Next base: position 2,889,158 of record JARHVA010000009.1, read on the forward strand.
AAAAATAACCAATTCCTCTCAATAATAATGTGAAATATAAAATGAAAGACTCAATGTAAATTTACTTGCATTCTAGCTATTTGCATCAAATGAAAAAAGAAACTAGCAATAATTGACCTTGTAAACCTATTACTAGCAATGTCTTAACTTCAACCCTTCAAACAAACTCACCTATGCATGCAGTTGAGACATGTTTTCACAAACTAATATATTTTTTTTAATTGTGTAGCCATAACACACACACACACACACACACACACACACACACACACACACACACACACACACACACACACACAGAGAGAGAGAGAGAGAGAGAGAGAGAGAGAGAGAGAGAGAGAGAGAGAGAGAGAGAGAGAGAGAGAGAGAGAGAGAGAGAGAGAGAGAGAGAGAGAGAGAGAGAGAGAGAGAGAGAGAGAGAATCACTCGACTCTAATAAAAATGTTACCTTAAAGTGAAATATGGAACCCAACAAGATTGAAATGGGACCCACACTTTATTTTTGTAACCTAGATGCAATTATTCAATGTATAGTTATTAGATTCAATGCCATGACAATATTCTTGGAATGCCATTAACCAAATTCAATGTCATTTTAGCATTGAAATGCAACAATATAGATTTCAATGCTTTTGGTAAGTATTATATCCTTTTGGAAAGATATTTTTTTTACTTCTAGTAATAGTGGAATTTCACAAGGAGATTTTTCAGCTCTCCAACAACTATTCACAGTGCCCAAGTAGAAGAATGATGCCCCAGACTAGTTTGCAGTGCCCTAGGGAAAATGACTGTCACCCTTAATTAATAGGTTTTCCACTCCACAACATACACATACATGCCCTTTAATACTTCATTCACCAAGAGTCACTTCATGTAGTTTACATCACCATCTTCAAGGAAATCTTAGTTAAAACTATCACACCCCAACACATAAATAATGTTTTTTTCCAAAAAAAAAAATACAACATTAATAAATACTCTCAAATTTTTTAATGTGCTAAAAAAGATAAATTTCAAGCTTCTTTTCAAAGTTCCAACACTTTTGTTAACCTCCCAATCACATTTTCTACAAAATAAATGCCCCTTTTAGGATTTTAACCAAGATTCTTCACTCATCAAATGTGCCTCATAAATATATATTTAAAGTTTTTATTTTCTTGGCAAAATCTAAAATTTTCCCAAACAAAAATATATTCAAAATTTTGAAAAACAAACTTTTATAAAAAACTTCACAAATAAAAATGAAAACAAATCTTTATAGCTTCATGTCTTTCATCTCTCTTCCTCACATGCCTACCTTCATGAAAGCTCTGATACCAATGTTGGGACAAGAATACACAATTAAATAATGGAATAGCCACATTAATAAATTATTTAAAAATGCTTTATTCATATAAAATATATTGAGCTACACTATCTTGTCATATGCAAGTTTTTATAATAAAACTTAGCCTATTTTTTTCTTGCTAGACTCAACAACCCATAACTATCAAATACCTACTAAGTAATTAACTACTAACATTGATTATTTTCTCATGCTAAGGTAGATCTAAATAACAAGAAGGTTTTTCTTAAATATATGCTTCTAAGTATATATTTATTTTAATGTGAATCTATAGAACTATAAACTTTGGATCACACAACCCAACGAAAACCCCTTGACCTAAATGGTTCTAGAAGATCTAAAGAATATGACTATGAATCCATTTAATGGTCTTTTTGCACCATGAAATTTGGCACTTTTTACATCCTAGTAATGATCAACCTATGTTGCTTCAAAGATCCTATTATCTATAAATCATGACATGAATGATGAACACCCTATTGGGTATGCTCATCCTCCCTAATCATTTTGTACCTATACTATACTCATATTTTAGTATAAGCACCATCATAGGAATGTTCAACTACGTCAATCTATGTCTTAATGATAATATCTTACCTCTTTACGGCCCATCTAACCTAATTCATTATAATGTTGACCTCCCTTTGATCAACATTATCGATGCTAACTACCCTTATCAGTTGTAAAATCACCAATGACTGATTAAAGACCAATACATTCTCTTCACCCTATAAGGTGAGAGGTAATAAGTCCTTGTAGTATAAAACATATCCAAATAACTTATCTTTTTAGTAATCAACAATTTCAAATAACTCAATTAAAATTTGGATAGAAAACATAACCTCCTCTCTATCCAAAAATTGTCACTACAACATAACCCAATCTTAGAGATAGTAGTGAACTCAAGATGGGTGGGTCAGTAGCTTTGTCAACCTGTCAAATCTCTATGGACATATAAACCCCAAAATTCAACATGGTAATCTATGATATCATAAATGGTGGAAAATTGTGTTACACCATGGTTTTTAAGCACAAACTACCCATTTTCAAAGTTACAAAAAATTAAAGTGTCGTATTCCACCAAAAAATGCAATCATACATTTTTCCATGCATTATTTCTCCACATTCACAAAAATCACAAGAGGAGACTCCAAAACAACAAAATGAACTCTTTAATGGATTTAGATCATTATAAAACCTAGGGAACGAGTGGTTTTATAACTATGGTTGGGTAAAATATCAATTAGACAAAAAACCATACAACATTGATCGAATGCACTAAAAAGATGACAAAAATATTTTTAAACTGAGGGGGATGTCACCTCTTGACCTCTAGTATGGTCAAAGCCTTTCAAAAAAATGTTCTCATTAATTCCCATATTCAATAGTGTGAAATATAAAATTAAATACTCAATGTAAATCTACTTGCATTCTAGTTATTTGCATTCAAATGAAAAAATCAATTAGCAAGAATTGACCTTGTGACCTTTTAACGGAAATGTCTTAACTTCAACCCTTCAAACCAACTCACATATGCATACAATTGAGATATGTTTCCACAAACTAATAGACAATCATTTGTTTTAGTTGTGTAACCATAATATATATGTATCATTAATAATAGAATCACTTGGATATAATAAAAATCATAACATGAAGTGAAGTATGGTGCCCAACAAGCTTGAAATGGGACCCAAGTTTTGTTTTTATAGCCTAGATGCTAAAAAAATAAATTTTATCAACTCTTCAATGTTTGGTTATTAGATTCAATGTCATGATAAGAATTTTGGAATGCCTTTAACCAAATTCAACATGATTTTAACATTTGGAATGCTACAATGCAAATTTCAATGCCTCTAAGAGGTTTTAGATCATTTTAGAAGATTTTTGTTCTAATTATAAGAATAATGGAATGCCATGGGGATAATTACATTCCTCCAACACCTATTCACATACTATGAAGTAGAGTAATGATGCCCTAGACCAGTTTGTAGCACCTCAATAAAAATGATTAGTGCCCTTATGCATAGTCAATAAGTTTTCCACTCCAAAACATAAACATACATTTACTTTAATATTTCATTCATCATATGTCACTTCATGCAATTTTCAACACCATCCTTAGGGAATTTTTAGTCAAATTATCATGCCCATCACACAAATAATGATTTTTTCCCAAAAAAATCAATTTCTAGCATTAATAAATAATCCTAGACTATTTAGTACGTAGAAAAAAAGACAAATTTCAATCTTCTTTTAAAATTTCCAATGCTTTGAGAACTCCCAATTACACTTTTAGCAAAATAAATGCCCCTTTTAGGATTTTACCAAGTTTCTTCACTCAACAATGGTGCCTCATAAATATATATTTGAATTTTTTATTTTTCTTGGTAGACTCTCAAAATTTCCCAAAAAAAAAAGTATTCAAAAAATTAAAATACAAACCTTTAGAAAAAATCTTCACCCAAAAACAATCTTCAAGCAAATCTCTAGAGATTCATGCTTCACAGATCTTCTATCTCTCTTCTTCACAGGCTTGGCTTCATTGAAGCTATGATACCAATGTTGGGATAAGAATACACATGTAAATAACAAAATAGATACATTAATATATTATCCAAAAATAATTTTATTTATATGAAATATATCAAGTTATATTAACTTGCCATATGCAAGTTTTTATAGTAAAACTCAAGCCTGGTTATTTTCTTATGTGACTTAGCAACTCATAACTATCAAATACCTACTAAGTAATTAACTATTAAAATTAATTATTTTCTCATACTGAGGTAGATCTAAACAATAATGAAGTGTCTAATAAAGAGATGCATGTCCCGTACATATTTATTTTAATGCTAGACTATAAATCTATTACCTTTGGATCACACGATCCAACATTTATTAGGTGTTATATTTATTATTTTATATTTAAGTAACATGTCTTCTTGAGAAGGTTTCTTAGGTTTGATGATGGAATATTTATGTGTGATCTTGTGCCAATGGTTTAATTTTATCACATTGACATATTGTGAATGGATGTAATTTTGGTCATGATTTTCATCAATTTTATCCACAAATTCAATTGTAGGTGTTATCTCAGGGTTGTAGGTTATGTTATCATTTTTAGACTTTTGTTGTTATTGATTTTATTGTCTTTTGGAAGTTAAAATACATTCTTATGTAATATACTCATGATTAAAATTTTCATCAGTACTTTAATTACAATGAATGCTAAGATACACATCGTACACCTCATGAGTTCAAAGTGGAAGATAAAACCTAGTTTGCTCTTTAAAAATAATGCTTCAAGGGTCCACACCATAAGATGAATCTTCTATGTCATGGTCCATACACCATATTGTGTGTAGTATGAGAGATCGCATTTTTCTTGGCCTTCCACAATACTTGGGTTTGTATCCAACCTTCAATGTGTAACTCCTTAATCCATACTTCCCACCTTTGCCTGAGCCCAAAATAACTCAACATCCTTCTTATTTTAATTTTGAACATTTGTGCACAACACTGAAGGATCATATCATTGAAGTGACAACAACATGTACCCACTAAGGCATACATCAGTTGTTTATATAGGTCAAGGCAGTGAAATTCATTGGTCAGGGTAAGTGGTATAGACTTCATCAACTTTAGTTCTATTTTCTATAGCTGATTGATGACATAATGGGGATCATTTCTCTTCAAAAAAGAGTAAATGATATGTGAACAAATTTTTTTCAGGTTTACATAATTTTCACAAGGATTTTGAGTTCCTTGCTCTTGTAATATCTTGTGGCATGTGTACCACCTTGTGGTATCCATGCATTTTTTTCATATTTCTTCACAACATATATTATAGAAATCGAACACTACATAGGCATGTCTAATATATATGTGTTTCACATCAAACCACAACATTTTGTACCAATTATATAGCCCCTATGTAACTCTACATGCTACCACAATGCCACACAGAATAACATGCATGTCCCTTATATGGCTCAATGGTCCCAACACTAAACATCCATATGTCAATTACCTAATACCACTTGACATGTCAATGGGAACTCTTTAGGTCTAGGCCATGTCAAAGAGCTTGTCATCATATCGTAGTATTGGAAGTCAAACCATCAAATCTGCAAGAAGATGAAACCATCACCCAAGTAGAAGATGAACCATTTTTTAACTATTCATTTTTGTAGCATCTTTCTTGTAATGATGTATATATTATAACCCTCTAACCCATAATGGATCATATATAGAAAGATCACACAAGTAGATAAAATTTCATTAGCATGCCCTAAGTATCTAACATATCACATACATTTATAATCATGTTGGAGGCTAAGTGAATCATAGGAAGTGTTTCCATTTCTGATCATGAGAACTTGCATTCTCAACCTTGTTATACATTGTAAACATTTTTACTTGTCCCTCTTATTTACATTGAATATAAGCTCCACCACTCTAAAAATAATTCCACATTCAAATGTATGTGTGATTTACTTTTGTGATAGTTAATCCTTGTGAATTATATAACTTGTATCTTGTTGTAAAGTATAGGGTTTCCCACCACACCAAGATTCAATCATGATGGGTTTTGGTTAAGTGGTGTAAGTGGAATATTTGGCATTGATGGTGTGTGATTTTTACTTTGAGATGCTAAAGAGTTGATACCATTTGTTCTTGTTTTGAAAGACTCCTTGTTATATTTTTTGAGGTGGCTCAAATCATTTCATGAGATAATCATGTCATTTAATGTCTTAGCATAGAATCACCTTACCTTTTATTGGAATTATAGTTTTAAAACAATGATAAAGATATCTAAATTTATTTATTTATTCATGTTATGATTGACTTTATACACCAAGGACTTTCATCACTTGATGAAATCATACACAAACTCATGAGCTAGTTGTTTTGTGTTGATGAAGTTTCCAAGGCTAATTTTGGGAAGATAGTCATATTGAAATTATTTGACAAGAACATTTATTATATCTTCTATTTTTAAAATTAAATGTGGTAGAAGTCAACTATACCATTCTAATACATCCATAGTTAGGATTTTTGTTAAAATATTGATAGTTTAAATAAGTTTTTTTTATCCGGTCTTCGTAGAGGTTTCCAAATGATCTAAGATGTAAAGTGGGGTAAGAAGATCCATCATAAGTGATGGTTGGATAAATACCTCCAATGTTCATGGAAATAATGTCAGGAACTAGAGGATTTCTTTGTAATGTTTGAAGCATTTTATAACAATTAAGATGCTGAGGGATAGGATTCTCATTAGCATCCAAATAGAGAGGAGGAGAAGGACACTTATTAAGTGGTCCTAAAATATTTTTTTATGGTTGATTTTCCATTTGCAAAAGCTAATTTTACATTGGGTCCATTTGATTGTAATTTGTAACTTTCATAAAGGCCATTTATTCCAACATTTTGACAAGAACTTGGGTGTTATCTAATGATGTATTTTAGCTATGAGTTATGCTAGGATCATTGGGAAGGGGCAAGGAGTGATAAATGTCGGGGAATTTCTTTATTTCCCCACTATTGATGTAATATTAGTTTTAGGTGATGAGGGAATTTTTCTTGAGAGTTCCATCCTTAGTGGGGTGTAACTACAATTAGTATCTAGGTATTTGATTTTCAAAATCTTGTCAGGATCTTCTTATTCATCTTCTTGAGTGATTGTAATTGTGTTACATTAGATGGTTGGGGTATGTTAAAATTGATAAAATTGCACCATGAGACATTAATATCGATGGTATACATGGAAACGATAAAGTATCAATTCAAATAGAACCTAAACAAGTTGAGGCTAACTAAAAAAACCATAAGAGGTGACATGATTCAGATTGAATGAAAATAGATGGGAGAAAAGATTTGAAGCTAAAATGAGAAAATGTGAAAAATACATAACCAAGGTGGGGTAAAATTCACATCCATTTCACTAGAATGCAAGTCTAAAATATTCCTAATATAAGTATCCTATAAAATAAGAAATGATATAAGACCATTATAGTTCCAATATGCATACAAGATGTTGGTCCAAAAAGTAATATGAGGCATAGACAAGGGTCATGAGTATAAGAGGTTTTAATATATCTAAAAAGGGAATCTACACCTATAATAGCAAGTGAAGAGCCTAACTATATCCAAGGTGTCATCAAACAATGAATCAAGAGTTATAAAAGAGATAAAGCGGGTACCACTAGGCATGATCAAGATCTCTAAAGGTAAAAGTGTCATTAGACACTAAAACAAGAGCTATAACTAATCTAGGGGTGTCATTGGATGTTTAAGTAATAGCTATAACTAATCTAAAGGTTGCAATATAAAGTAAAGGTGCCTCTAGGCATAATAAAGAGTTGTAAATAAAGAGCATATACATGATAAAAATTAACTAATGAACATGTGTTAATTTATACATTGAAGACATGAAATGAACCAATCTAGTAACACCAACCAAATTAAAAAAGAAAGAGCAATGTTTTAGGGATACTTACCTTGGATTGACTTGTCGGCACATTCATATACCCCTTGGAATAAATCACTTTGTAAGAGATTGTTATAGGGTGAAGTGTACTGGAATAAAAGAAGACCTAAGTAGACCCAAGTTTGGGACTCTAAAGACTGGATATAGCTTACTAGTTCAACTCATATCCTTGGCATCTTCAAATACCTTTTACTAACTTGTCTTCCCTTGGTGTAATCTCCTCAGCCTTAATTCTTATTCTTCCTAAGGTGGATTTGTGAGTGAAATCAAATCGGATTGGATGTCTTTTATTTGATAAATTACAACTAAGAACCCTATAAATATGGATTTAGACCATAAAATTCAAAGCTCAAATTTAGCCAACATCATCAGCCCAACCAATGATGTACAAAAGGTTTTTAATAGAAATAATACATCATTGGCATGGTTGATGAAGTCTGTTAAACTAGGGAGTACTGCAAGGCATTGTCAGTCTAGTCAATGACATCATATAAAGGCATCTAAAAGGGAAAAAATGGTTAGAATGGAAAATGAGAACCCTAGGAAGATAAGCTACATTGATGTCATGGTGATATGAGTGTGGTAGTAGGAATGGTAATGCATGAAAAAATAACATACACTTAATAAGATTAATGTGTCAACAATTCCTATAAAATATAGTGTCAATAAGAAAAAATAAGGTGTATAAATAGTCAGTGTTTGATTAAGTTGGTAGTGCCTCAAACAGAAATGAAAGGAAAGGCATTTTTAAGATCCACAATGTTAGAAACCTTATGTCGATCAGCAACGTAACTTATAACATGTGAGATCACCACATACTTATATTATGAGGAGGCTCTTATCTATACTTTAAAATATGAGGCATATGTACCCTATCTCTTGTAAGATTCAAACTCATCATTTATTTTTCAAGAATGTGCAATTTCTTCACCATTAACCCATCTCAGTGGCTATTATAATAACACACATAAAAACAAAATGACATCCTCCCTTAGTTAAGCAGAATAAATACTTTTGGAAAAGGTAGCATTTTTCTAAAAGGGTCAACTAATTTCCATGCTCACAAATATTCTAGAGAATTATTAAAATCTTATGTTCACATGTGTTTTAAAATATCAACATACATCCTCTTTGAGAGGCTATAAAGTATGCAAAATATGTGGTAGATTATGCATATAGGCATTTTTTTCAACTTCATGATTTTATGCATTCCAATAATGCACATTTATTATAAATAATTACGAAGCTCTCAAGAGCTTGGATGATCAATTTATGTCTCTTGACACTTGTAATGTATGAATTTATTTTCAATTAGTTCAAGGTCTAACAAACTCAAACCATAAATATGTTGTGAGATATTTTTTAGAGGAAATTTGTAGAAATGGACATTCTCTGCCTTCAAGAAGTTAAGGTGGTGGATTTCATTCTCTATAATGTCAGTAAAGTTATCTGGCATAATCACATTGTTCTAAAAAATTAACCATGATATGGTCATGGAGGTTTAATCACATATATTTCTCCAACATGGTGTCTGCATTATGTGTACTTTAGTTTTGACCCCACCCATCATGGCATCTAGGTGCCTTTAAATATTAATAACTGCTCTTTTGGTATCATTAATGTGTACACCTCAAATAATGGTCATGAAAGGGCAGATTTATGGTGATGGATTGCTAATGAACTCATAGACACCCATTGGGACATTTGTGGTGACTTTAATATGGTAAAGTAGCCCACTGACAAGATCAACCATATACCTATGCAATGGATAGTTGGCAAACTGGAAGCATGGATTTTCATGCGAAATAAATATCACTTTTATGACCACAATACCATACATCATCCCATGTCTAAATTTTGGTATGCATGGTCCAATATCTGAAGCAAATCTATGCTTAAGCACCTTGATTAGGATGTGATTTTTACCCAGCCATACTTCTCCTTTGATGTATTTTCATTTATGGTTGAATCCATTCCATATTTTGTCATTTCTAATCACTCACCCATCTACTTTTGCATCACTTGGTAATTTAAGTGGCCCAAAATCCAAAAATCACATTTCTTTTTTAGTATTGCACTTTTGGAGTATGGGCCCACTATCACCCACATTCACAAAGTTTGGAACCTTGTCCCTCAGCCAACTCAACATCTAAGTTGGATCCAGTGATGGTCTGACACTGTCACATGTACCACCCAGTTTTTCCACATTTATGGTCGCTAAATGGCAAAGATAAGGTGATGCTCCTACTCTACCACCTCCTCCAAGTTAAGTTATGTAGTAGTGGCACTTGAGCAAACTCTTTTCCATGAGACTCTATAGCTATAAGTGATAGAACTTAGGAAAAATAATCAAATTATAGACAATTACAATGCTAGGAGGACTCAAATTTGGGCCCATTTACATTAGCTCAAGGTGGGAAATAGGGTCTCCAAGGAATTATTTCACATGTTCAAATCCCAACATGCTTCTCAACAATAGGATGTTATCCAATGCCTTACTAAAGTACCAAAAATGATCTAAATATTTGTGTGGCATTACTAACAAGTTTTCAAATCCTATGATCCATCATTTTCTTAATAACAAGTTACCCAATGTCTTTCAATTATTCCCTGCAAGTTAACTCCTACTTAGAGAGTCTCTTTCAACAAGATGTTCTTCATTGAGGACCTTTAGGAGGCTACTATGCAAATGGCCAATGATAAAGATTCTAGATGTAATGCATTTCCATGTGAATTCTATAAAATATGTGGGAAACCATTGGGTTAGACCTATATAAGGTCTACCTATAAGTTTTCAATACCCACTCCTTATGGATTGGCATTAAAAAAAAAACACCTTAAATTCAATCCCAAGAAGGGAGATACTGAGTTAATTTCTAATTGGTGGCCCACCACTCTGCTTAATGTATCTTACAAGATTCTTACCAAAGTGCTTGTGCTTCATGTTTTCCATATCTTTCCCTTGGTTGTTACACCTAAACAAATGTGATTCATTCAAAACATATACATACTAGACAATATCATTGTTGTTTGGGAGGGTATGAAATGGGCCCAAAGGTCCAACCAAAAATCCATGTTCATCAAAATTGACTTCAAGAAAGCTTACAATCACATTGAATGCTTCATCTTGGCTATGTTGGAAGCCATAAGGTTTTTCCATACTTTTCAACAATCATTTCACATGATTTTTTTAGATGATTTGGTCTTCCTTTCCATTAATGGCATCAATCCAAATAAATTGGTCTCTTCATATCCATTTGGTAAGGTTGCCTATTGGAACCTACTTTGCATGTGCTCACTATTGAAGGCTTCAAATACTTGTTGGAAAAATTTCAATCCCAATGTCTTGTTTGAGGCATTTCTCTACATGCTAAAGAACCCTCTCAACTACTTAATGGTCACTATATGCACCCAAATTTTACATGGTACAACAATATTGATACAACTCTGATAATTATTGATGTAGTGGATTGCACCCTGGCTAGGAGGCCAAGCTCCTGCCTTCCACACGCAACAATGGAAACTCCCCTCTTGCCTGTGGACCTGGCAAAACTGGGGGGGGAGTCTCTAGATAAGGGCTAGCTCCCTTCGATGTATCTTTTAGGTCTTGGATTTCCTACTGCTAACAAATAAATGAAAAAAAGGTGGGGATGAAAAGGGAGAAAAATGCTGAAAAAATAGAACCTAAACCTAAACTAAAAAGGTGATACACCAAAAAAATTTGATCCACTCAGCCTGAACATACACTTTTCACCAAGAATAAGCTCCCATACACTTCATCTAATGTGGGAAACCCTTTTGTATCAGTGAGTCAGGGGTCTGTAGAGATACAAGGAGGAAGAACTATCAAAGGTGTTCTGAAACACACTTTGACAGCGTATTCACATGTGCCTATATTCCTGCGGTAGACACTTCTGGGAGACCTGCAAAAGGAGAACTCACAAGGCACTAGACATGATATAATCATTTTGTGAAAGCATAAAAGAAAATGACTTAACACAAAAATAAAATATAGACATATGCGTGAGTGCAAGTTCAAATGGAGGTAAAAATTGCTAAGTCTTGATTCAAGGTAAAATTCGGCAGAGTTCTACCTTACAAACCTAGAGATTTTTGGGCAGAGCTTTGCCTTATAGGCTAAGAGATCCTCAAAATGAGAAGTTTTTTATATATAGAGAGAGAAGAAGACTTAAAGGTGCCCCTTTGAAAAAGACTTTTGGTGCCCTTTGACAAGCTGGCCCATGTGCATTTGAGAGCATCGAGAAGAGGAAGTCACTGTTGCTGATGTCATTCTTCTAGAAGAGGCTTGCTAAAACTATGTTGTGTAATCACCAATCTTGAATTTGGCATCCAAACATTAATGTGAAAGCACGGGCCGCGCCTCTTTTTCTGCAAACAAGATTACTCCTTCCAGATATTCAAGCGGTTTGTCTGCTCATAAATGCAAAGTGGAGAAAATAGGCTATGCCACTTATTGTTTGCACCATTTGATGACCACTTGGCAAGCACTATTCCAATTGCAAGAGTAAATCCCTCCCCTTTGCCACCTAGGCTATTTTATCTGCTTCTGCATTTTGTCTCTTCTTGGTTCTATGTTCTCTATCTCCTTCAGCCCTCGGAGCTATCTTCTTGGCAGGTCACTGAGTTCCTTGGGATTTTCTTTAAGCTTTTCAAAATCAAATGGCTATTTCACCACCTTAAATTTGATGTCTGTACACCTGTCACTAGGTGTTTGAACTTCCAACAGCTAGTTTTCCATGCTTGATTTTTGACGTCTTCGAGCCCGTCACCCCTTGGAATTTCTTCGGCTTTCTCTCTTTAGTCAGGCTTTTATGTTCCCTTTCCTTCAAGCTTTTGCTTTGGACCCTCCCAAAGGGAAGGTGACCCTTCGGCTTTGGATAAGTGTCCTTCATTTTTGGCTGAGAGTCCCCCACAAGGGCACCTGCCCTTTGGGGTCCTTCAGCTCCTTGGTCTTGAAATCCTTCGAACATTTTGTCTGAAGGATTTCTCCCTTTGCTTCTCACTTGTTTCACTGGGTCTTTTCACTTGGCCACTTTTCCTGCGGATTATCCTCTCCCAAATTTCTTCAAACTTTTTGTCTGAAGGAATTCCTTCAGATAAAAGTCTGAAATAAATCGCTCTTAACTTTGCCTTGTCTTTTTCATGGCAGGATTTTCTTTCGAAGAATTTCTTCAGACAAAATGTCTGAAGAAATTCTCTTCTTTGTCTTAAACAAATTTCTGAAGGAAACCTACCTTTTCAGCTTTCTCTTTGGCCTCTTTGAAAGTGTTCCCTGCCCTCCCCAAGGGCACTTGAGGCCAGAACTGCCCTCCGCAAGGGCACTTGAAATGGTCCATTTTGTGCCTAAGTGTTGGGAACTCGTCTCTGCCTGCAGAGTCCATAAAAACTTTTCCTGCAGAGTCCATAGAAAACTTCCTTGCAGAGTTCGTAGAAACCTTTCTTGTAGAATCCGTAGAAACACTTGTAGAGTTCATAGAAATTTCTAGACTTGTGCAAAATCAAAAATGAACTGGCTCAGAACAACAGGGAGAGAAGGGGACCGATTTTGGCCTGTTGGACCAAAAATGGTCAACAAATTGGCAACTCCCAAGGGAAGCATGTCTGTTATGCTTAGAAACCAATTACCTTAAAGTCTATTAGGCACGGAGTCAAAACGTAGCTTTGAAAAGTTAGCAACAGCCCTGATAGATCCACAAATCAATCATGAGCTTTTACCCTAGACACAAGGGAAAACACACACAAGGCTAAAAATACTACTTGTGCAAACAACACTTAGGGAAAATAGGAAAAGAAACTGAAAGCAAACTACTATGTATAGCTAACCAGGTATATTTGGCTCCCTCCTGGATCAAAGGGAAAACTTCTTAAGTCCCCTTCCTGGCAAGGAAACTTATGGTTCTAGACAAGTGGCTGAATGGAATGGAGACTTGGTGACCTATTCCTATTGTCTGCCACCTTGATTGGATTGCATCTAAGTGGATCAGAGTCAAAAATGCTCCCAACATATATGTACTATTCTTGTTCTTGGAAGCTTGTTGAATGTTGGTCTTTCATGTTGGTGCATTTCACCAAGAAATCAATGGTTACTGGCTCATCACCATAAGCCCTCTGATACACACAATCCCTTTGCAGTGCATCATGGTTTGACTCGTTCCCTTCTGCTTCATTGAAGACCCTGTCAAACTCATCTTCTGCTCCCTCGTGGCCTTCTTGAATAAGGGTGATTGTTGTGATGTCTGAAATGGAATCACAAATTGATTTCTCATCCCACAGAACATCACCTTCTTGTTCAAGGTTCTCTTCTTCAAAACATGCCTCAAGATGAACCATCCTCTCCTTTTCCTGCTCAAGGATCAGAGTCTTTAGTTATTCAAAGACATCCATCTGATCCTCCTCCAACTCAGGCTCCTTGGCATAGTCATCCTCCTCATTGAAGCAATAAGGAAGTTCATCAAACAAGGGAGGAGAGAGCTCACCATGCTTACGTTCCTCCTCATATTGCTGGAACATCCGCATGTATGCAAGACCTACATCTTCTCCATTGCTGATGATGTCTTCAAAAGGAGCATTGATGATGATTTGTTCTTCTTTGACATCCCTAATAGCCTCTTGAACAACTACAAATTAGATCTTCTGCTCCTCACTCACCTCCTGCAGAACAAGTTTCTCCTTGAGAAATGGTGAAGTGAAAAAACCATGTGGAAGAGGAGGTAGTCCTTGAGCTAGAATCGAATGATTCTCCTCTTTCCATTTGGCCAGCACTTCATCTATATCAGGTGTGGCCTGATAGCTCTCTTGGAGGTGTGTAGATGAGGTGTGTTCAGACATGTCCATCACACGTTGGCTGAGGAATGTCACTCTAGACTCCAACTCTGTAATTCTCTTGGCTATATTTTCTTAGAAGAGCCTTTCCTAGAGGTCACAATCATCATCATGAGTAGGAGCAGCCTCAACTTCTTTGAGGTTTTGAGCAAAACCTTTCTTCTCCTCCTTCTTGCCCCATGATTCCATTGTTTGCTTCCAACTCATGACCTTTGGATTGGAATTTTTCTCCTAGGAAGAAGCAATAGCTTTGTCTTCTTCAAGTTCCCGAGCTGGTTCATGACTTTCCTTCTTCCAACTTGGAATTTGGAGATCATGTTGAAAGACTTGAGGAGGTTGGGGAAGATTTGGGAGGGTCTACTCATGTACAATAAGAGTTACCTAAAGAGAGGCATGTTGGAAAGCTAGGTGCATGGGATTAAGAGCAAGATCGATTGATGCATCGGATGAGCCAGAATGAGCAAGTGTTATCTGATAGAAAGGATTTGGTGCATAAGAGGGGGCTTTCTTAGAATAGGAGGGGGCGCGCAAGGTTGGCTACCTTGCATGAATAGATTCTTATATTTTGCTACCTCCTCCTCCATGGATTTCAAGGCTTGAGCTTGCCTAAACAAACACTCTTCTTTATACATCAGCTCCTACTGATATCCATACTGCTCATCTAGTCTATCAATCTCCATTACCTTCTTCTCAAACTCCAGTGCCACTTCCTTTATCGTTAAAGGGAAACTAGGAGAGTTGCTTGAGGTGATTCCATAAATATTTTGAGCTTGATCAAAACCATACAAAGGAAAACAAAGTCCATGATTCTTATCAATGGGATTATACATACAAAAAATTATATTTCTTGATGGCACCAGAACTGCTTAACCAATTGATTAAACTCAGAGTCGCCATTGGTGTTGATGAAAAAGCCTCTAAAGGCTGGTTGGTTGAAGAACACATCAAAATTCTTCAACTCTTTGGATAAAACTTGTCTTAGTTGGTCCCACTGGGCGTGCCAAAAACTGTTGATGCAGTGGATTGCACCCTGGATAGGAGGCCGAGCTCCTGCCTTCCACATGCAACAATGGAAACTCCCCTCTTACCTGTGGGCCTGACAAAACTAGGGGGAGAGTCTCTAGATAAGGGCTAGCTCCCTTCAATGTATCTTTTAGGTCTTGGATTTCCTACTGCTAACAAATAAATGAAAAAAAAGGGGGATGAAAAGGGAGAAGGATGCTGAAAAAATAGATACTAAACCTAAACTAAAAAGGTGATACACCAAAAAAGTTTGATCCACTCAACCTGAACATACAATTTTCACCAAGAATAAGCTCCCATACACTTCATCTGATGTGGGAAACTCTTTTGTATCAGTGAGTTAGGGGTCCATAGAGATACAGGGAGGAAGAACTATCAAAGGTGTTCTGAGACACACTTTGGCAGCGTATTCACATGCACCTATATTCCTGCTATAGACACTTCTGGTAGACCTGCAAAAGGAGAACTCACAAGGCACTAGACATGCTGGAATTGTTCTGTGAAAGCATAAAATAAAATGACTTAACACAAAAATAAAACATAGACATATGCGTGAGTGCAAGTTCAAATGGAGGTAAAAATTGCTAAGTCTTGATTCAAGGTAAAATCTGGTAGAGTTCTACCTTACAAACCCAGAGATTTTTGGGTAGAGCTTTGCCTTACAGGCTAAGAGATCCTCAAAATGAGAAGTTTTTTTAATATATATAGAGAGAAGAAGACTCAAAGGTGCCCCTTTGAAAAAGACTTTTGGCACCCTTTGACAAGCCGGCCCATGTGCATTTGAGAGCATCGAGAAGAGGAAGTCACTATTGTTGATGTCATTCTTCTAGAAGAGGCCTGCTAGAACCATGTTGTGTAATCATCGGTCTTGACTTTGGCATCTAAACATTAATGTGAAAGCATGGGGCGCGCCTCTTTTTCTCCAAACAAGACTGCTCCTTCCAAATATTCATACAATTTGTCTGCTCATAAATGCAAAGTGGAGAAAATAGGCTGCGTCGCTTACTGTTTGTGCCATTTGATGACCACTTGGCAAGCACTATTCCAATTGTAGGAGTAAATCCCTCACATTTTCCACCTGGGCTATTTTGTCTGCTTCTGTATTTTGTCTCTTCCTGGTTTTGTCTTCTCTGTCTCCTTCGGCCCTCGGGGCTATCTTCTTGGCAGGTCACTGAGTTCCTTGGGCTCTTATTTAAGCTTTTTAAAATCAATGGCTATTTCACTGCCTTAAATTTGATGTCTGCACACCCGTCACTAGGTGTTTGAACTTCCAACGACTAGTTTTCCATGCTTGATTTTTGACATCTTCAGGCCCGTCACCCCTTGGAATTTCTTTGGCTTTCTCTCTTCGTGTTAGGGTGTGGAGCTAAAAGCTTCAACCTTTGCAAATAGGAATAGATGGTTGTTGAGTTCTACAGGAACCGGTGTCGGCAGCATGACCGACATCGGCAGGATCCAGTGCAGAAGGCAACCGGCGACGGCAGGAAGTCGGCCGACGTCGGCAGAACCAGACCAGCAGGGACCGACGTCGGTCGCCTGTGTGTTCCCGAAGTGTTCGTTTCACGGACAGTTAGTTAAGTGAACTATGAGTTTGCATGTCAAGACCAGCCAGAGTCTTGGGCTGCGAGGATAATTGTTTAAATTAAGAGTCTTAGTTATTGTTTGAGTTAAGGATCTATTTATAGACCCATTGGCATGTATTGTATAAGGCATGAGATAGAAAGGAAGAGTTCCTTCTAGTTGTAAGATCTATGAGTTGCAGGTTGTTGCAAGCTCATTGGTGATCTACATGTAAGCTTGGTCTTTGAATTGCAGGTTGCAGGTTCATGAGAGATCAGCTTGAAGTGCTATAGAGTGCTTGATGTACCGGTAGGGTTATTACTGACTGGTTGGTGAGGTGAACACCAATTCTGTGTGTGAGTTGGTTGTTGGGACCGTTTTTGTGTAGGAGAGTGTGTGTGAGAAGAATTACTGTACACTTGAGGTGTGGCGAATCTCTGTAAGGTGAAAGAGTGTGGCGGCTCTTTGATGTATTCTTTTCTGTTAGTGTTAATACAAGATAGTGTATTGTCTCTCACATTTTGTGCTATTGGTGAATTCTAGTTACTTGTGTTTCTGGTTATTTCCGCATATTCAATTGCTTATATATTTGGTAATCATACTGTGCTCTATCTGAGGAGCAAGATCCTAACCAGTGGAGTCAGAGCATGTTTGTTGTTCCCTGATTTCCTGACAAGTGGTATCAGAGCCTTGGTTGTAGGTTCTTGAGCTTGATACCAATAATTGGTATCAGAGCTTTTGGTTGGGATACTAACAGATTGGTGTAGATCTGGGTAGTGTGTTTTGATTACAGGTTACTCACAGGGTTTCTGTTTGAGTGGGAGTTGAGCAATGTCAGAAAGTAGTCAACTACGAATGGACAAGTTCAATGGCAAGAACTACCAATTATGGAGGATGCAGATTGAGGACTATCTGTATCAGAAAGATTTGTACTTACCGTTGGGTGGGGTTGCAAGCAAGCCCTTGGATATGAAAGATGAAGAATGGGAGGTTCTTGATCGGAAGGCTCTGGGATCTGTTAGATTGAGTCTTGATTCAACTGTGATTTCCAGCTTATCACAGTGTAAGACAACGGTGGAGTTGATGAAATCTTTGGCAAATTTATATGAAAAACCCTCGGCTTCAAACAAGGTATTTCTTATGAAGCGTTTATTTAATTTGCAAATGTTGGAAGGTGGATCTATTCATAGCCATCTTAGTGATTTCCATGGTTTAGTAAACCAGTTAAGTTCAGTGAATATTGTATTTGATGATGAACTTAGAGCTCTCTTAATCTTGTGTTCATTACCTGAAAGTTGGGAAGGTTTGGTAATGGCAGTTTCTAATACTGTGTCTCCTTCAAAAGTCTTAAAAGTGGATGATGTTGTGAGTGTAATCTTGAATGAAGAGATACGCAGGAAAAGCACAGGTGAATTATCCGGAAATGCTTTGAGTGTTGAAGGAAGAGGAAGGCCAAGAGAGAGGACAGAGCGTGGGAGATCAAGGTCGAAGACAGGCAAAAGATCCAAGTCCAGGTATGGCAGAATAACCTGCTGGAAATGTGGAAAGCAAGGGCACTTAAAGAGAGATTGCAGATCGGGTGAAGATCATCATGAAGAACATGAAGAAGAAGCAGATGTTGCAGGCTACGTTGCACAGGATGCTCTGGTATGTTCTTTGGATAAAGTAGAATCTTGGGTATTAGATTCTGGTGCCTCTTTTCATGCATCTCCACATAGAGAATTTTTTCATGAGTATGTCCAGGGAGACTTTGGAGAAATTTGTGTAGGGGATGGTAAGCCTTGTCAGGTTGTTGGCAAAGGCAAAGTGAAGCTGAAATTGCAGACAGGTGACACATGGGTGTTAAAGGAGGTCATGCATGTCCCAGTTCTGAAGCGGAATCTGATTTCTGTTAGAAGCTTGGGTGAAGAGGGTTGCACAGTAACTCTCTCAGCGGACTCTTGGAAGGTTACCAAGGGTACACTTGTTATAGCTAGAGGTAAGAAAGTAGGTACGCTTTATCTATCTACTTGTTTTACTGATTCTCTTTCTGGGTTATCTACTTCAGCTGTAGATTCAGAGATGTGGCTGGATAGGCTTGGTCACATAGATAAGAAGGAGATGCTGGTTCTTGAGTCAAAGAATATGCTTTCGGATTTAGAAGGCATGGATCGTGGTTCCTGTATGCAGAAGAAGAAAGTAAGGTTTCTTGAGGAATCCGATGTTAGTGACAAGAATGGGAAAGCCTTGGTTTTCAAGGAGAAAGTGACGGACAGAGTTCAGCATAAGGTGCAGAGGAATTCTGAGCAGAGCAAAGGTAATTTGGACAAGGTTTTGATCCAAAAAGAGCTCGCGGGAAAAAGTCAGGTCTCACAAGAAAAACACAGAGACCGACGTCGACAGGAAAACCGGCATCGGCGTCCAGACAGGGACCGACGTCGGCTATGTGCAGCCCGACGTCGGTGACTCGGGGCAGACAGAGACCGGCGTCGGCCAGGGGAAAATGACGTCGGCAGAGAGGCAGTCGCAGGGAACCGACATCGGTCGGCTGTAGACTGAGATGTGACCGGCATCGGTTATTGAGACGAATTTTGGGTGGACAGCTAGTTGTCATGGAGTCTAAAGCGCCCATTTGGAGGACTGAAGGTGTAAGTAAGTTCTTAAATTCATCATTTCCCTTCTTTACACTACTTGTTGCTCACTTATGGCATAGGACCAGGAAGTTATTGAAGAAGCAGAACAGGTAGATCCAGGAAACAGTGGGAGCTAGGCATGGATGAGGATGTGATTCCTTGGAGGAGAACCAAACAGGGGTTTTGGGTAGTGTTGCCAGCTGGAAGTAAGCACTGAGAGACGAATGGATGTTGAGGATGAAGAAGAGCGGAAATGGTTACGTGAGATGGAAGATCAGGGTATATGATCTTGTATTAGCTGCAGGGCAATGGAGGTTTGATCATTGTGTTTCTCTTTACCAGGTTGGATAGTATTAGCTACACTATTCTATTTTCTGTATGATGTGCTTGTTGCAGGGTTACATATACAGGTATTTTTGAACTAAAGGTAAAGCTAGTTCAGGTGTTTGTCATGGAGAATCTGGGAGCAGCAAGATTCTTTGGCATGAGTGTGTTCTAGAGACATGGAGGTCTTGTTGACTTTGTTTCAGGATGATTGTGTGAAACCGGTTAGCACGCCAATGGTTAGACAGTTCATAGAACAGGGGTCTTGATTCACATAGTGAGGTTGAGTGCATGGTATGTACTAAACCTGAGTTTTCCCAAGCAGTGGGAGTTGTCACAAGTTTGGAGTCAATCCGGGAGAGTAATACTGAAGGGCAGTTCAGTGGGACCAGCAGCAGGTGCACATGTTATGCAGGGTCAAGTTCTTTTTCTACATGGTTGTAGATGCGGATGTGGCAGGTAATTTGGATGACAGATTTTGCATCACGGATTTTGTGGTGGTTGGTCTTCAAGAGTGATCTTGAGGAGGGATACAAAGCCAAGGAAACAAACTAGACGATGTACAGGTACAGGTACAGGTTGCAGCTGTTTATCTCCAAGTGGGAGATTGTTAGGGTGTGGAGCTAAAAGCTTCAACCTTTGCAAACTAGGAACAGATGGTTGTTGAGTTCTACAGGAACCAGCATCGGCAGCATGACCGACGTCGGCAGGATCCAGTGCAGAAGGCAACCGGCGATGGCAGGAAGTCGGCCGACGTCGGCAGAACCAGACCAGCAGGGACCGACGTCGGTCGCCTGTGTGTTCCCGAAGTGTTCGTTTCACGGACAGTTAGTTAAGTGAACTATGAGTTTGCATGTCAAGACCAGCCAGAGTCTTGGGCTGCGAGGATAATTGTTTAAATTAAGAGTCTTAGTTATTGTTTGAGTTAAGGATCTATTTATAGACCCATTGGCATGTATTGTATAAGGCATGAGATAGAAAGGAAGAGTTCCTTCTAGTTGTAAGATCTATGAGTTGCAGGTTGTTGCAAGCTCATTGGTGATCTACATGTAAGCTTGGTCTTTGAATTGCAGGTTGCAGGTTCATGAGAGATCAGTTTGAAGTGCTATAGAGTGCTTGATGTACCGGCAGGGTTATTACTGACTGGTTGGTGAGGTGAACACCAATTCTGTGTGTGAGTTGGTTGTTGGGACCGTTTTTGTGTAGGAGAGTGTGTGTGAGAAGAATTACTGTACACTTGAGGTGTGGCGAATCTCTGTAAGGTGAAAGAGTGTGGCGGCTCTTTGATGTATTCTTTTCTGTTAGTGTTAATACAAGATAGTGTATTGTCTCTCACATTATGTGCTATTGGTGAATTCTAGTTACTTGTGTTTCTGGTTATTTCCGCATATTCAATTGCTTATATATTTGGTAATCATACTGTGCTCTATCTGAGGAGCAAGATCCTAACCAGTGGAGTCAGAGCATGTTTGTTGTTCCCTGATTTCCTGACACTTCGATCGATATTTTCTATTTCCTTTCCTTCAAGATTTTGCTTTGGACCCTCTCGAAGGGAAGGTGACCCTTCTGCTTTGGAGAAGTGTCCTTCATTTTTGGCTGAGAGTCCCCCATAAGGGCACTTGCCCTTTGGGGTCCTTCGGCTCCTTGGTCTTGAAATCCTTCAGACATTTTGTTCAAAGGATTTCTCTCTTTGCTTCTCACTTATTTCTCTGGGTCTCTTCACTCAGCCACTTTTCCCACAGATTATCCTCTCCTAAATTTCTTCAGACTTTTTGTCCGAAGGAATTCCTTCAGACAAAAGTCCGAAAGAAATTGCCCTTGCCTTTGCCTTGTCTTTTCTGCGGCAGGATTTTCTTCTGAAGAATTTCTTCGGACAAAATGTCTGAAAGAATTCCTTTGGACATTTTGTCTAAATAAATTCTCTTCTTTGCCTTAAACAAATTTTTGAAGGAAACCTACCTTTTTGGCTTTCTCTTTGGCCTCTTTGAAAGTGTTCCCTGCCCTCCACAAGGGCACTTGAGTCTGGAACTGCCCTCTGCAAGGGCACTTGAATGGTCTATTTTGTGCCTAAGTGTTGGGAACTCATCTCTGCCTGCAGAGTCTATAGAAAACTTACCTGTAGAGTCCATAGAAACTTTTTCTATAGAGTCTGTAGAAAACTTCCTTGCAGAGTCCATGGAAAATTTTCTTGCAGAGTCCGTAGAAACACCTACAGAGTCTGTAGAAATTTCCACACATGTGCAAAATCAAAAATGAATTGACTCAGAACAATAGGGAGAGAAGGGGACCCATTTTGGCCTATTGGACCAAAAATGGTAAACAATAATGATGTAATAATCTCTTATTTTATGCTCCATAGGGAACTCTCTAACTCATTTTCCATATTTTACTTCCTTATTCCTCCCTTGAGCCCTTTTGGTCCCCTTTTGTTTGACTTTTGCAGCCTTTGTCAACCTATTTTAAAAACATTCCATGTAGGACAAAACCATCACTCTAGATGACAAAACTACCCCCTCTATTATGCAATCAACCCTCAAATTACACAACTGCCATAGTATTTTAATATAGGTGTAAGTTTTGTCTTTAGGAGGTAGTTTCAGATTAAAAGAGAAGTGGTTGTGCAAATTCAAGTAGCAGTTTTGTCTCTTAAAGTGGTAGTTTTGTAACTACCCCTACATAAAGCAACAGTTTTGTCTCCTTGTATTCATATTCCAAAATTATATCCCGAGAATCATTCTTTGACATGTTCTACATGATTTTTATCATGTTTCTTGTTCACTCCATTGTAAGTTCACCTCTAATCAGGGCCAACTACCTCCCTCTTCTATTTTTAATCATTTTGAGTTACTCCTAAACTCAATTCCTAATTGGACTCAGTTAAACTCCCTCATATAAGTTCTTAACTCTTTATACAAAATAACTATTTTTGGCCTAATTTTAAATCCAAAAATTATCATTAAAAGTTTTTATTTTGAATTTTTATAGCCACAGTCCTGCTATAATTCCCTAAAGATATAGCATCTATAGTTTTCATGTCGACTGCATTGCCATAAGTGAAGAAGTGTTATTAGTCCAACAACTCAAACTTTGTAAACTAAAGCAGTAGTATGCATCAATTCAATTTCTCTCTATTTATGGTCATGTCTCTTCTCCTTTCCAACTTGTTCTAGAGCTTAGCCATCCTCTAGGTAAAGAGATTCAAGAATTCACACAAGGATAAAAAGAACTAACATACTAAATATTATTTCATCAACATACTACATGCATTCCAACTAATCTATGCCTTGATCAAGTTGAAGTTTCTTTTGATTTTCAGTATTTTATTTATTAGATTAGATTAGACTAGTGTATTCTTTTCATTAGATTAATCTTATTATTCATAAAAGAGCAAATTTAATAGGGAAAGAAGTTTATTTCTTTTCATTGTCTTTAAATTCTAATAGATTTATGTTCTCTCCATTAGAAAACCATTCCAAAAACAATACATAAGAATATCTTAGTGAATTTTTAAAATATTTTTGGTCAACATAGCATTTTGTTTTCAAAGCTGAAACAAGTTCTATTGCATTCAAAACAACTAACTAGACAATTATGAGAGTTTAGATAATCCTAGACACATAAATAGAGCTATCATATTTTTTATTTTCTTTATTTTGGTGAATTAAAAGTGTTGTTCTCTCTTGAAAACAGAAAATTAAAATTTATATTTCTTTTCTATCTTTTAATAAATCATTTGAAAATTTTGCTTACAACAAACTAGGAAAGTTTAAAGGTTAGTTTAACTTATTTGTAGATAAAGAAAATAACAAAAAAGTGTTATGACATTGTTGTTTTAGAGTAAATTTTATTTTACATCTAATTGCATATTTAGAAGACATAATTTTCATACTTAATCCATTTCACATAAACTAAACAAAAAAACCCAAAAACATCACCACCTAGTTTGCATCTAGACAAAGTTAGGAAAAATCAACATCTTGCATAATAGTAAATGTTTCTTCCTCTCTCCTTTACATGCATTGTGAATTATAGGAAAAATACACAAAAATGCTTTCATTTACTTTTAGTTTTGTCATTTATTTAATTTCAACATTTCAATTTATGCAACCAAGCGTTTTACTTTTATAAACTCAATAAAATCCAAAAGATGAGCTAAAAACAACAAGAAATCAAAAAAGATAGTGTCAAGAAGCCTTGCCAATACATGTAAGCACCTAGATTTTATTATAAGCCTTGCCAACACATGAAAGCAACCTCACTCTATCCAAGCCTCGCCTATTTTTAAAATTACCCTATACAAAGCTTTACTTCAATCATCATAGCAAGATTACACAACAATCCATTGTCTAAATAAACTCATACACTTCTACCTTATTTTTTACCTAACCTCCTTTGGATGACCCTTCCCAAGACACTAGGTCTTGTCACCATAATTTATTCCAAAGGCTTAGAGCACCTAGTTCTAAAATTGGCATACAGTCTGATATTAATATTGAGTTGATACATGAGGTTTTTCATTCCACCCAGATTCCTCATCTTATTATTTATTCCTTAACTACTTTGAATGAACAAGAAATAAATCTTGATCCACCGATCATTATCCTTTCTCAAAATAGAGGTCGTGACTATAACATTATCTAGTCCTAGTTTTCCACTCATACCTCCTTCTTCTCCTTGAGTCTAGCCTCATCTTATATCATTCATATTTTATAGATGGCATTGACCAAACATAGCCAACCTGATATAGTAGATTTTTTCCCATGGGTCATTCAACCCAATCTCCCCCATTTCCCTAGCTCAAGCATCGACCAAGATCTTCACCTTCTTGTGATCTAAAAAATTAAATTACATTGGAGTTCTATTTTGGCATAGCTTGACACTCTTAATGAGAATCATGACTTTGTTGAGGTCTTTTTGTTCTATCATAAGAACCCATTACCACCACCCATTCTGAATCTCATTGTATCTAATAACTAACTTAATCCATAGCCCTTTTATTATGTCAACTATTTCGGCTTGACCTCAAGGAGTCAAATGCACAATTTAACATGTGTTATTTACATGTACACAAATTGGTGAACCTAACATGAAGGAATTCACCCTTTTTGTATCCATTTCTTCCTCTTCTCTTCTCCCTTCTCCATCTTCTCTCCTCCTTCCATTTATTTTTTATGTATTCATATACCCCTAAAATATGTCTAGATAGGATATAGATAGATCTCTTGGCTTAGAAGGCTATAGGAGAAGCCAACTCAATTCTAGTGAGCCTTAGTTGATGATTTAAAAAAATCTAACCTTTGACACCAATGAAGACTACCAATTATACGATTACTTTCATCCAAACACTCAAACTAGGAATAGGGTCTTCATTCAAGAAATACAAGATGTATCTAAAACTATGAGTAACCACCCCAAATCTAATGATATGACCCTTAGTAGTGGAGGTGCAACTACTCCTTGAATGGCCACAAGGCCATCTATCGACTTAAAAATCCTAGATGTAGAAAACATGGCTAAATATGATCACTTCCTAAGAATGATCTATCACTTAGAGGATGAGTTCAACCATATGCAAGCAATCATACATATTCCTAGTAGGAGTCAAGGCACATCTGACCCACAAGTACAATAAAAAATCACTACCCTTGGGGCTCCCCCCCAAACTAACCTCTTCATACAACCCCATCTCATGCCTCTACCCCTCTGATATAGGAGGCCTTTAGGCTTAGCACCAACACTGGCCCAAACCAACTCATTAACACCCTGGTGAGTTGTATTTGTGATCTAGAGAATAGCCAATAAACTTTAGGTTGGGGGATATACCCAAATTCTCCTACACCAACTTATCCCTCTCCTTTTATCATCCAAGCAATGACTCGTCGATCACCACAACAACAAGACTATATGCTTATGCCATAGTAGAAACTTATACCATGAAAAACCATGTCTCTCACCAACCCCTTAGGGATATCCTCACTCACAAGTTACCTGACCCCAACACTTCTAAATCCCATTTCTCATACCAAGAACCTATTCAAAACCTAGTGGAAGGTGTATCCACTTATGCTCCACCTTTTCAAAATGATGTGGTATCTAATAATCTGCTGTTCTTAACACATTTGAGTTATGTGCCTACCACATACACCCCCTCTGTAGACAATCTATGCCCCACCTTATGTAGCATCATGTTATATAAAAACCACATACACCCTACCACAACAAGTCTCCACACTACCTACATCTAACAATATTTCCCCTTACTTTCATATGTATTCAAAACACAGTCAGTCAGATAACTATTTTCCAATTTACTCCACTTCACCTTGTCAGGCCTCCTCTATTCCTTCTAGTGGTTACCAAATCAACCCTTATATGACCCCACTTTTCATTCCAATCCTACTATGGTAATAAAATAATTTAATAACATGGGGAATTATGTTGAGTACCTCAAAGATCCTCTTGAAACCAACATAGAAGGGGTTATTCCCGCATCCCCTACCAAACCTTCCTAGATTTTAAAGGGGAGAGGGATCCCAATGTGCACGTCAAAGCTTATGCTACAGTCATTAAGTAAATGCTCCCTTGGAATGGGGTTGTTATAAAAATATTACTCAAAAACCTAAAAGTTATAGTGCTTGATTGGTATTAATACCTCCTTGAGGGGTCTATACATTTTTTTTGCCAACTCATGGCTGAGTTTGTCAAATCTTTCGATATGAACAAACTCCTAAAGATTGGCATATGAAAATTATTACACATCAAACAAGAACATAATGAGTCAATTGCCCATTTCATCATGAGATGGCACCAGGTCTTATATTCATATTCTATCAGACCCAACATGGATCAACAAAATTTGTGAAATCTCTTCCTTCACTCCCTTATAAAGGAGATGAGAGAGGATGTCCAAAAACTCCCATATCAATCCTATGAATAATCCCTCAAGAATGCCTTCTGAATCAACCAGGTAGCTATTTATAGTGGTTAGTGGATTTATGGGACCAATGGGTCCATTATCACCCCAAACCTAAACAATAGGGGATTTCATGATACAAGCTTAAACAATACCAACAACCAAGGTCCCAAGGTTCTAAATTAAAATAGGAATGCTACTACCAATGCCATCACTGACCAGAATAAAAATCCAAACCTCATGAATAAAAATCAATATCATCTTATAAACAAAACTAACATCACTAACAATGCAAGGCCTAGAAACCAAAATTCCCCTCTTTCCATCCATGTGATCGACTTTAACTAAAATGCCACCACATAACATGCAACACCAAAACCATAATCCAAATCAATACCAACCAGTCAAACAATACCCCTAGTTTCAGAACCAAACCTATTACCAACTAAACAAATAACAAGGGTTCAGGGAATAGGGGCATAACATGAGACCTAGGGACTATGATCCCAATGTTTATTGCCTCTTTTATGGAGTTATTGGTCATGACTCTCAGAACTATAGAGAATATGATAAATTTATAAAAAGACTCCCAAAAGATCAAAGGAAAACATTTGTAGACATGTTCTTAGGGAATGTTAATACAAACTCCCTAGACTTTTCAAACAATCCTATCACCCCTCAAAATTAGAATTTCCAAATCTAACAGAACCCCTTCCGCAACCTCCAAACATGCATTACCCAAATTCAACAGTAACGTGTCCCATAGAACCACCCCATTCAACACAATCAACCCAAGATGATGTCCACTCATGATGATTAAGCCTCTACCTCTAAGATTATAAACACTGATGTGGCTCCTTAATTAAGAGTACAAGGCCAAACTAAAATGATAAGGGTGGTGGAATTAAAAATTGAAGAGGATAAAAACACCATCACTCAAACTAGAGAGTATCATCATATGACCCTCCATCCCCAAAACATTATAAAAATAAAGTCTGCTCTTAAACCCATGGGGAACTACAATTTTTATATAATCTCCAATTTAACCAAAAAATTATCCCACATTTCATTACTAAACATAGTCAATAACTCCTACACTCATCAGTTAGCCTTGCTTAATGCCCCAAGATTGGGGTATTTATTCAGTGTTACTCCCCCTCCACAAGCTCATATTAACCATATTGATTTGTTCATGTTTATGCCTGGTCAAGAATCATGGGACGTTGGTTATTTATTTGATTTACGAAGCCTTATTCCTAACTCTAAGATGGCAATAAGAGGAATTCTAGCCTTATTTATATAGGTATGGATTTATAACAATTATTTGAAGAGAGTTATGGTTGATGATGGAGTGACTATCAATATCATCCCCTTTTCCTTCATACAAAAACCTGGTTATGTAGAAACCAATATTCTAAAATGTGTAATACCCTAAAAGGCTACGATAACCTCAAATCTAATTCCATAGGGACCATTATGCTCCTAGTCACTTTGGGACTCAAGACGGTTCTAACTGAGTTTTATGTCATATACAAAGACACCAATTACAACATGATCTTAGGAAGGCCTTAGATACATAGGATGAAGGCCATCCCTTCAATATTATTCCAACAAATACAATTATTACACCTAGGGAAGGTATTTGTAGCCCAGGGGGATCCTAAACCCTTTGACATGTTATAAGTAAAATATGCATAAGCAACCTAGGTTACACAGTGATTATCGTCTACCTACTAATGGGGTCACGAAGCCCCCAAAATGGGTCGATGTTACTAGATCCACAAACTCTAAAGCGGTAATCCTAAACAAGTGGGTATAAATACCCCAAGATATGTTAAAGGATAAATCTAAAGAAAAGGACATAATAACAGTTGAAAATACCATTGACCCAAAAATAGTCACTTGTTCATCAATCTCCACTATGTCTAAAACTAATACTATCAACCTCTTAAAGAAAGACACTCCTGCCATCCTCCCATTCGACCCACAAAGGGTGGGAACCTATAATTTCTCTAGGCCTCAAGCCTAGTAGCCCCAAGAGGGGTTAGCTAGCCGACCATACCTTTGCATGGAATAAGTATTTAGGAATGAGGAAACTCCCTTCAAAATAACCATTCTAATAACTATCAACACTACCACCCAATTTTCAACCATATAGAGGCAAGTTGCACTTCGCATTCCACCCTTGTCACTTTTGGACCACTTCAGAGTATGCTTGTAGATCATGTTATGATAGGGTTGTAAAAATTTTCTAGAGTCCTTGATCCATTGGGTCTACTCCCTCTAAAGATGTCAGCCATCCTACTTTACCCTGCACCTAATTATATTTCTCATCATACTACATGTTTTCCAATGGGAAATTAGACTATTCCTTCTCTCGTAACCATGCCATTACTCAAAGAGAGGATTCATAATGTGACAGTAGGTAGGAAATAAATTAAGAGGGGATTCTCACTTACCCACTATCCCACCTTGACCCTTGGAACTAAATGTGATGATTCTTACTATCACGTTGAGAACTACCTATCCTTTTATGATGAACATGATGTATTCAATATGAAGGGTGAAGATCCTAATATTCCCCCAACCCCTGATGTGTTTGAAATTTAAATGCCTCCCTCATTAAATAAATAATTGACACTAACATCAAGATAGAAGAGAATCTTAGATTTTTCAAGCTAGGGTCTTCACTCTCCAAAAAAGAGGTGGAAGGCCATAAGCAAATCCTCACATAGCTCTTAAATTTTTTCACATTATCCTACATAGACATGGTATACATAAACCCTAATGAAATCATCCTCAACCTATTTATAATGCTTGACATAGAACCTATCAAGCAAAATCTTAGGCCCATCAATCCTAAGGTTGCATTGATGGTGAAAGAGGAAGTGATCAGACTTTTAAAAGTTGGATTTATTAAGCTAGTGGACTACTCCAAATGGACGTCCAACATTATCCCCATTCTCAAGAAGAATGGTAAAAGTAGAATATGTATAGACTTTTGGAACACTAACAAAGCATCTCCAAATTATGACTTTCCTCTCTCATCCATTAACGTTATTATTTATGCTACTACGGGGTATGAATTGTTATCACTCATGGATGGTTTTTGAAGGTACAACCAAATTCATATTTATGATGAGGAACAAAGCAAGAACTCATTTATTATGCCTTAGGGGACCTTTTTTATGTTGTGATTTCCTTCAGTCTAAAAAATTTAGGGGCAACATATCAAAGGGTCATGATGCACATATTCCACAATCTCATTCATAAGATAGTGGAGGTCTATGTAGACAGTCTTTTAGGAAAAGTGAGATGATGTGTAGACCATTTAGACATGTTGTACACAATCTTAACATGTTTAATTAAATATGGAATCACTCTCAACTCATAGAAGTGTGTGTTTGGAGTCACTAGTAGAAAAATCCTAGGGTACATCATCTATTAGCATAAGATTGATATTGACCCTGCTAAAATTGAATAAATCTTAAAAATGCTTCCTCCCATAGATGATTTAATTATCATAATATTCTTAGGTAAGTTAGGATCTATTCAATGATTCATTCTTGATCTTTCCTATGTGGTTCACCCCATCAACAACCTACTCAAAAATACAAGTGACCTAACTTGGATAAATGATTATCAGGAGGCATTCAAGGTGGTAAAGTGCTTTCTTATGTCTCCCCCTACTCTCATGGTACCTATGCCAGATAAGCCCTTGATACTTTATATTAGAGTAAATGAGGTGTCCCTCACCTACATGTTGGATCAAGAAGATAATACCAATAATGAATGAGTTTTTTATTTCATTAGTCAAACCCTCATTAATTTGAGACATGATATACTCAAGCAAAAAAGGAATACTTAGCAATAGTGTTTGCAAAAAAATGATTATAACACTATATGATAAATTAAGAGATGAGTTATCATGAGATATTAGGCCCTATGAACTTTCATAACCCATCTAGATCTCTCTACGAAGGTTGGGCACTTCATTACACTCTTGAGTGAGTTAAATTTAATGTATGTCAACCAAAAGACCATTAAGGGATATATCATTATTGATTAGTTGATTAATTCACCCTTGGAATTTAATGAACTCATTGATATCGACTTCCCTGATGAGATGATGTTCTATGTATAAAAGTTAGCTATTAACTCCTCTCCTTGGTGCATAGATATCATCAATTACTTAATCGACCGTACTTACCTAAAGGTGGCAAGTCAAAATAGAAAATGTCTTCATGTCATCGTATCCAAGTATGTTATTTTGGATATGGTGATTTATCACAAGGCCTTTGATGGCATATTTCTCTGGTGTGATGACCAAGAAGAGTTAGAAAGAGTCCTCTTTCATTATCACAATGATTTTTGCAATGGACACTTTGGCAGCCATATGACTACTCAAAAAATTCATATGATGGGATACTTATCACCCACTCTAGACCATGATATTGTCAAATACATACGTAAATACAATAAATATCAATGTTTCTCATATGAGATACATATTCCCAATAGGGAATTACAACCCATCGTCACTCTATGACCGTTTTTCACTTAGGGCTTGAATTTAATAGGTAAAATTTTCCCTATTTATTCATATGTATATCTCTTCATTATCACAACTGAATATCATATTGCCACTACAAAAAATCACATTACTCATGTTGATTGTATAGGAAGATAATACAACAAAACATCCATAAATTCCAAATCCATGTAGGATACCTTGTCCTTAGGATTTATAGTTTAATTTAAAAGAAAGGAGAAGATCAAAAGCTTAGATCTAGTTGGTTAAGCCCCTACCTAGTGACAAAATACTTCAACAATGGATCCTATTAGTTATGCACTTTAGAGGGTAAGGATTTTAGTGATTCCATAAATTCCTTGCACCTAAAATGCTTATATATATCATAATAATTGTCAATTTTGTACAAAAAAGAGTCTAGTACAAGTTCCTCTATGGGGGATTGATGTGCTTTATGGAAATTTTAAAAATAATCAACATATATAATGGAATAAAAACATCTACAACATATCTTAGGATCATGTCTTCCTCTTGTGAGAGGGTCTCATACAAAAAAATATCGAGGATTCTCACTTCAGTGATGTATCCTACTAAAGCCTTCTTTAGAAGTTGCCTCACCCTCTCTAATTTGAAGGATAACATGAAAATACTTTCTAGCTCCTCCCTCTGAAGTCATCCTCCTTGTCTTGTGGCTAGAGGGTCTGCCACCTCCTCCACCCATCATAGTATCTACCAAGGCCTCCACCCTCACTCTAGCTAGCAAGGTGTTATTCTTCATCCTCATTATTATCACCATCATAGAAGGATGGTAAAATAGGGTGAATACATTTTTATGAAAATAAATCCCTATGGGGAGTCTAGGCTCAACCGAAATCTAGTCTTGAGTCAAAATAGTGCTCAACTAAAAAAGATTGATCAGGGTGTCCTTGATCGTCTACCTCCAACCACCCACAGTATATATGACCAAAAATTATAAAAGTTGACATCAAATCCATCTAATTCAAGAATGTATTACACATAAGATCAATTAAGAAAATAAAATAATCAAAGTACACATTGTAATCATAAATATGTAAATCAACATTTTACCTAGGTCTCCCTCATGCCACTCAGGGTCAAAATCATCCTCTACAACCTCCTCATCTATAACCAAGTCCTCATATAGCTCAAAATACACTGGAGGCTCACCATCTCCATATCCCAAGTTTTAGTGTTATGTAGGGTCCTCCTGATCAGGGTCTTGCAACTGTGGTGGTGGAGGTGGTAGTGGTGGGCACATCTATTGTTACCTTGCTACTCACTGGCCTCCTCCTCCCATAGTTGGTTATAGGAGAGGTCCTTGTGTCACTCTTGGTCAAGTTAGTAAGGTGATTGACACCCCTCTCATAAGAAAGTGACATACTAATTATCCAATTCTTGTTGTTATTGACTCTTGTATGCCCCTATAAACAACCCTAAGAATGAGAAGACTGGCTGCATAGGGCATACCAAACTACTAGGCACCCTATTTATGGGGTGTAACTCCACCTTTAAAAGATGGTCCTAAACTTGATTGGCCCTTGTGGCTACTTAAATATAGGCCCCCTCACTATCCAATTTCCTCACCATGTCTTTGTACTGTAAGTCAATTAGGTCGATCACTATCACAATCCCCATTACTTGGGGTAGAGCACAAAAAGGCAACACACTTTCCATCTAGTAGCCCTGATATCTTTGAGTGCTCTAATTGGTATCCCCTCTAGTAAGGAATGATATGTTCATAGATCCAACCCATAATAATCATTGGGTGGTTGATTGAGAGGGGCCCCAAATGGGCCATGTAGTAAAGATCCATGTAGGTTAGAATTAGTAACTCATATCTCTAAGAATAGCGAGACCTCTCCTTAATATGTTGAATAATTAGTGACCATCTGAATAACAATCTATCAGTACCCTTATCTCCCACTAGCTAGGAGGCAAGGATAACAATAATATCCTCCTGTAGGTTGGGTATCATCAATCCCTCCACCTTGGAATAGCTCATGATGCACTTCACACCCATATTAGGTGCAAATGTGCATCCCAACTCTAATCCTCATGATCATTATCGGTAGCCTAGATAAAAACTAATCAACCTATCATGGGAAGGCTTGTGATTTGATAGACATTAACAAAAGTAATCATCCACTCCCCTGGGGCCTGTCAGAACACAAACATGTTTTGATTCTAGTCCAATAGGTTAGAATCTCACATAGTAGTCTACTAGATGTTAGGGTAATCCCTGATTGTGTTATCCATAGAATCCCAATGTGGTTAAGAATGGCCAACTCATCTATTTTCAAGAGTGTCAAGACTCAGGGGAGCCACTCCCAAAATCTACTCTAATTTATACATTCACCCTGCTTAAATACCAAACCAACTCTTCAAAATCTCTCATTTTCTTATCTTTTCCCCCATTACAAAAGGATGAAACTACCCCTTCAACAAATGGTGGTTATGTAACCACTACATAAGATTAAACAATTACCATAGGTGGTTAATTAATCATTTTAGGTGATTAGGTAATCACCCCTAAAAGGCAATTATAGGACTGTTGTTTTATAAATTATGGTGGTTACATAACCACCATGATGGTGGCATAACTATCGATCTATAAAAATTAGTGGTTCCATCCCCAAGTGATGGTCTCATCATCATCATCCCCATTCCCTCCCAACCCACTCAAAAATCAACAAAACTCACCCTCATTAACAAAAATAATTGCATATTCCTAGTGCCCTCCCTCCTGACAATCATTTCAAAACTAAAAACTAAAAATTCCATTAGATTTTGGCAAAGTTTTAAGCAAAATTTCAAAATTAGGGAAAAATATAAAAGTACAAAATATGTTACCCAATCCTACTCGATAGCTCTTCCTACTAGTATATTTGTTATCTCTTCATTCTTCTCTTCCCATTGACTGTTTCCTTACTTAGAATGGTCATGGAAAATCTAGAGATTATAAATGACCAATGGATAAATGCATAAATGAATTAGTTTTTGGTAAGTTTTCAAATTTATTAACCATTGAACTAGTCATTTTAACTCAATAAATTTCCAAATTGGGCATATTTTTGTGTTTTGCTTTCATTCTTCATGTTACATAGTATATTCTTGTGGTTTGTGTTTTAAAACTAACAAATTAACAAGTCTTCTAGTTCTCTTATAACATGTCTTATGAATTTATAGATACACAATGACTTGGCCCCAGATTTAGTCCCCGAATATGGTGATTTAGGTAGACTAATTTTCACTGTGCGTGAGGTACATACTCTTGTCCATAGTTTGATTACATAGTTTACTTCCCTTTTTTAATTGCATTTCACTTGACTCTTGTTCTCTTCTCATAGGTTGTACTAAGTTTTGGCTAGATTTGTTCCACCACTTAAGTAATTAAGGTAAGTATTCCTAGCCACTTATTTCTCTTTCACACACTTTTATTCGGGACTACACCTTGACAACTCATGACAAAGTGTCCTCCCCAAGGGTCAATATGTATGCATCCAAATTTTACATGGTGAAACACTCTGGTACAAATCTAATGATGATGTAATTATATTTTGTTTTGTACTCCATAGAAAACTCTCTAACTTTGTTTCCCTCTTTTACTTCATTATTCTTCTCTTGACCCTTTTTGGTCCCCTTTTATTTGACTTATGCAGCTTCTATTAGATTGTTTTAAAAACTTTCCATGTAGAATGACTTGTCATTCCAAGAGACAAAACTACCCCCTTCATTATGCACCCAGCCCTAAAATTACACAATCATCGTAGTGGTTTTGTAATATAAGCAGTGGTTCTATCTTTAGGCGGTAGTTTTGTATTAAAATAGCGGTAGTTGTGTAAATTTAGGCGATGATTATGTCACCTTTGGTTTTGTCCCCTCATATTCATCTTCCAAAATTATCTCCTAAGAATTATAATTTGATGCATTTTGCATAGTTTTTGTCATGTTTATTATTCATTCCACCCTAAGTTTTCCTCCAAACAAACCCAAATCATTCTCTCTTCTATTTTCAATCATTTTGACTTCCTTCCAAGTTTAATTTTTAGTTAAACTTAGTTAAACTCCCTCACGCAAGCTCCCAACTCTTTCTACAAAAAGGTTATTTTTGGCCTAATTTCATATCTAAAAATATAAATTATTTTGAAATTTATGTGGCCATAATCCAACTATAATTCCCTAAAGATCCAATCTCTATAGTTTTCGTGTCAACTACATTACCATGAGTGAAAATGTGTTACTAGTCCTATAACTCGATCTTTACAAACCAGAGCATTGGTCAGCCTCAATTCAGTTTCTCTCTATTTGTGGTTTTATCTCCTCTTCTTCCCAATTTTTTCTAAAGCTTGGTTATCCTCCAATTAGAGATTTTCCAAAATTCACACAAAGATAAATTGAGCTAGCATATTGAAGATTCTTTCATCAATGTACTACATACATTACAGTTGATCTATGCCTTGGTCATGTTAGAGTTTATTTTTATTTTTAGTATTTATTTTATTTATTAGATTAGATTACTATGGATTTTGTTTCATTATATTAATCTTATTATTCATAAAAGATAAAATTTGATAGGGAGAGAAGTTTATTTCTTTTTATTGTCTTTGCTACCAAAAATTAAAAAAGTAATTAATTTTAATTGTGATTGCATTCCAATAAATTGATTTTATCTCCATTAGCAAACCATTCCACAAACAATACATAAAAAGATCTTAGTTAATTTTAAAAACATTTTTAGTCAACATAACATTTCATTTTCAATGTTAGAACAAATTCTTTTGCATTCAGAACAACCAACTAGACAATCACAAGAGTTTAGACAATCTTAGGCACATAAATAGAGCTAGAATTTTTATGATTTTGTTTGTTTTGGTGAATTAAAAGTATTTTTTTTTCTCTTGAAAATGAAAAATATATTTTTTATTTATTGTCTCTCATTTACCAAATCATTTAAAAAGTTTATTTACAACAAACTAGGAAAGTTGAAAGGTTAGTTTAACTTTTTTGTAGATAAAGAAAGTAAAAAAAAAGTGTTGTGGCATTGTTTAGATTAGATTTTATTTTGAATTGATTGCATATTTAGAAGACATAATTTTCATACTTAATCTATTCCACATAAATGAAAAAAAATCATTAAAAAATCATCACCTAGTTTGCATCTAGACAAAGTTAGGAAAAATTAACATCTTGCATAATAGTACGGGTTTCTTCCTCTATCTTTTGCATGCATTGTGAATTATTGAAAAAGAAAAAAAATAAGTTTTATTTTCATTTGCTTTTAGTTTTATCATTTATTTTATTTCAACATTTCAATTTCATCAATCAAGCATTATACTTTCATAAACTAAAAAAAACTTGAAAACAAGTAAAAAACAACAAAAACTAAAAAAAAATGGTGTCAAAAATCCTTGTAAATACATGTAAGCACCTAGATTTCATTATAAGTATTTCCAATATGTGTAAGCATCCATGCTCCATCCAAGCATTGCATATTCATGCAATCACCCTACACAAAGCCTTGCTTCAAGCATTGCGACAAGTATACATAGCAATTAATTGTCTAAACAAGCTCATAGACTTATACTTTGGCTTTTTGCCTAACTTTGATTGGATGACCCTTTCCAAGACACTAGGTCTTATCTATCATGGTTTATTCCCTAGGGTTAGATCACTCGCTCCCATAATTGGCATACAATCTGATATTAATATTGAGTTGAATTGTAAGGTTTTTCGTTCCACCCCAATTCCTCATCTTATTATTGATTCCTTGACTACTTTATGAACAAGAAAGAATTTATGATCCACCCATCATTGTCCTTCCTTAGAATAGAGTTCAACACTATAACATTATTCAGGACTAGTTTCTCACTCATACCTCCTTCTCCTCGAACCTAGCTTCACCTTATATCATTCACATTTTATGGATGACATTGATTAGGCATAACCAATTCGATAGAGTAGATATTTTCTCATGAGTCATTCAACCCTATTTCCCCCATTTCCTAACTCTATCATCAACCAAGAGCTTTGCCTTCCTATGATCTCAAAAACTGAAGGACCTTGAAGTTTTATTTCAACACAAAGTTGATGCTCTTAACAAGCATCGTGACTCTACTAAGGTCTTTTAGTTCTGTCACAAAAACCCATTGCCACTACCCATTATGAATCTCAATCTACCTAACAACCAACCCAATCCATAGCTCATCCATGACATCATTTATCTCAGCCTAACCTTGTGTAATTGAGTTAATATTTTAGTGTGTGTTATTCACGCGTACATAAATTGGTGAACCCACAATGAAGTACTTCATCCTTTATGTATCTCTTTTTTCCTCTTCTCTTCTCCCTTCTCCATATTCCCTCCTTCCATTTATTCTGTAGGTATTCATATACCCCCAGGATATATTTGGATAAGACATAGGTAGATCTTTGGACCTAGAAGACTATAGGAGAAGCCAAGTCAATTTTAGTGAGCCTCCATTGATGAGGTAGAATAACCCAACCTTTGACGCCAATATAGACTACTAATTCTACTATTACTCTCATCTAAGCACTCAAACCAGGAGTGAAGTCTCCATTCAATAAATATGAGATGTATCTAAAACTATGAGTAACCACCCCAACTCCAACTCTATTACCCTTATTGGTGGAGGCATGGCCATTCCTTGCATGACCATAAGGCCATATAAATCCTAAATGCAAAAAACATGGCTAAATATGATCATTACCTAGGAAGGATTCATCACTTAGAGGATGAGGTCAACCGTATTCAAGTAGCCATGCATATTCTTAATAGGATTCAAGATGCCTCTAACCCACTGGTAAGCAACAAGCATTACCCATGGGGATCTCCCCCTAAACCAACCTCTTCATACTATCCCAT
Organism: Torreya grandis; assembly: GCA_037957365.1. Lineage (NCBI taxonomy): Eukaryota > Viridiplantae > Streptophyta > Pinopsida > Cupressales > Taxaceae > Torreya > Torreya grandis. Next base: position 2,927,706 of record JARHVA010000009.1, read on the forward strand.
CTCATGTCACTACCCCTCTTATACAAGAGGCCCTTGGACTCAACACCAACACTAGCACAAACTAACTCATCATCACCTTGGTGAGTCACATTCATGACATGGAGAACAACAAACAAACTTTGGGTTGAGGGATAGTCCCAATTTTCCCTACACCATCTCGGCCCCTCTCCTTCTCTCATCGAAATAATGACTCATTTAACACCACAACAACAAGCCTATATGCTTTTGTTATAGCAGGAACTTATAACCCCACAAAATCATGTTTCTCACTAGCCCCTTGGGGATATCCTCACTCATGGGGTCCCTAACCCTGACACCTATAAATTATATTCATCTTACAAAGAACCTATTCAAACTCTAGTGGGAGGCATATACACTTAAGCTCTAGCTTTGTAAATGATTTGGTAGCCAATAATATATTATTCTTTACACCTCTAAGTTATGTGCCTCCCACATACACTACCTACATAGACAAGTTATGTCCCTCCTTACATAGCATCAGGTTATGTAAAAACCACATACATTCCACCACAACAAAACTCCACACTACCTACATCTAAAAATATTCCCCCTTATTTTCATATGTATTCAAAATCCACTCATCCAAAAAACTATTTTACTCCACTTTGACTTATCAAGATACATCCATTCCTTCTAATGGTTACCAAATCAACCCTTATATGACCCCAAATTTTCATTCCAATCCTAGTGTGATAACAATGGAATTTAACAGAATAGAGACTTATACTGAGCACCTCAAATAACTTCTTAATGCCAACATACAGGGGGTTCTTCTCTTATGTCCCCTATCAGATCTTCCCAATTTCAAAGGAGAGGCGAATCCCAATGTGCACATCAAAGCTTACTCTATGGCCATTAGGAAAATCCTACCTTAGGATGGGGTTGTTATAAAAATCTTACCCAAAACCCTATAACAGATAACACTTGATTTGTATTACTACCTCCCTGAGGGTTCTATATATTTTCTTGTCAATTCATGGTTGAGTTTATCAAAGCTTTTGATATGACCAAACTCTTGAAGATTGACATACACAAATTCTTACTCATCAAGAAAGAACAGAGTCAACTGCCCATTTCATCACGAGATGGCATCAGGTCTTATATTCCTCTACTAGTGCACCCAACATGGATCAATGGGAATTATGTGATCTATTCACTCCTTTAACAAGGGGATGAGGGAGGATGTTTAGAAATTTTTATAGTGATCCTATGAAGAAGCCCTTGAGAGTGCCTTATGAATTGACTAGGCAACTATTGGTAGTGGTTGATGAACTTACAGGACTAATAAGTGCATTATCATTGTAAGCTAAAATAATGGGGTATTTCACATTGTAAGTCCAAAAAATACCAATAACCAAGGTCCAAAGGTCCTAAATAGAAATAGGAACACCACTACTAATGGCATCACTAACCAGAACAAAAATCTAAACCCCATGAATAATAACCAATATTATCTTGTAAACAACACTAATGTCACTAACAACATGGGGGATAAAAACCAAAATCCCCAACTGCCATCCATGTAGTTGAATTTAACTAACCAATACCATGCAACATGCAACACCAGAACCATAATCAAAATCAATACGAACCAGTCAAATAATACCCCCAGTTTCAAAACCAAACCTATTAACAATGAAATAATCAAGGGTTCAGGAAATAGGGGCAGAACATGAGACCTAGGGATTACGATCCCAATTTTTATTGCCTCTTCCACCAAGTTATTGGTCATGACACTCAGAACTAATTAATATAAAAAATTTATACAAAGACTCCTAGAAGATCAAAGGTGAACAATCATAGACATGTTCTTAGGAAACACTAATACAAACTCCCAAGAATTTTCAAATGATCTTTTCACCCCTCAAAACTAGAATCTCCAAATCTACCTGAACCCTTTCCCTAACCACCAAACATGCATTACCTAAATTCAATAGTAAGGTGGCCCATAGAACCACCCCATTCAACATAATCAACCCATGATATCATGTACTCATGATATTGAAGCCTCCACTCTAGGACTATAAACACTGATGTGGATCCTTAGTTAAGAGTAAAACAAAAAAACTAGAATTAAAGGGGTCATGCAATTGGAATTCAAAAAGGATAAAAACACCATCACTCACACTAGAGAGTATCAACTTATGTCCCTTCATCCCCCAAACATTATATAAATAGAGTCTGTTCTTATACCTGTGGGGAATTATGATTTTTACATAATTTATGATTTAACCAAAACATTCTACCACATTTCATTCCTAGACCTTCTCAATAACTCCCCCACTCATTGATCGATGTTCCTTAATGCCCTAGGACTAGGTCATTTATCCAATGTTACTCCCCATCTGTAAGCTTAAATCAAACACATTTATTTGGACACTTTTCCATCTGGTCAAGAATCATGGGACATTGGTTATTTCTTCAATTTATGAAGCCTTCCTCCTAACCCTAAGTGTCAAGGAGAGGAGATCTAGCCTTATTTCTATAGGTATGGATTTATAACAATTATGTGAAGAGAACTATCGTTGATGATGGAGCGGTTGTCAACATCGTCCCCTTTTCCTTCCTACAAAAACTTGGTTATTAAAAAACTAATTATTCTATAGTGTATAACACCCTATGAGAATACAATATCCTCCAATCTACTTCCATAAAGACCATTATGCTCCTATTCACTTTGGGCCCCAAGACAGTGCTGATTGAGTTCTATGTCATAGACAAAGATACCAATTACAACATGATATTAGGAAGGCCTTGGATACATCGGGTGAAGGTCATCCCTTCAACCTTATTCTAAAAAATATGATTCTTGCACCTAGGAAAGGTATTCATAGACCAGGGGGATCCTAAACCCTTTGACATATTAAAACCAACCATGCATAAGAAACCTAGGTTACACATCAATTATTATTTACCTATCGATGGGATCATGAAGCCCCCACAATTGATCTATGTTACTGGATCCACAAAATCTAAAATGGTCATCTTAAATAAGGGGGTGAAAATGCCCTAGGCTCTATTAAAGGATAAATCTAAAGAAAAGGTAATAATAACAGCCAAAAAGACCACTGACCCAGAACTAGTCACTAATTTGGTAATGGTCACTATGTCTATAGCTAAGATTATAAACCTCTTAGATAAATACACTCCTCTTATCCTCCCATTTGACTAATGAGGGGTGGGGAAATATGATCTCTCTGGGCCTCAAGGCTTGTATTCTCAAGAGGGGTTATCTAGCCTATAAAACCTTTGCATTGTAGAAGTATCTTGTTATGATCTTGATGGGCAGATTTTACTAACGCCTCGAGGTTTTGGTGTAGCATTTCATTGCATGTGGTATCAGAGCCTCCACCTAGTTTCAAGTCATGAAGTGGGTGGCTACACTAACATGGCAGTGTTTGTTTGGGGCTCGTAAATGTAGGGATCCAGGTGGTACTGGCACAAATCCAACACAGAGTCTGGGTTCTGGAAGCATGGTGGGATGTTCTAATTTTGATGAGTAGATTTCACTAATACCTTGAGGTTTTGGTGTAGCGGTTCATTACATATCTAAGAATGAATAAATCCCCCTTCATAACAAATATTCCATCAACTATCATCACTATAACCCAATGTTTAACCATACATAGGCAAGTTATAATTCACATTCCACCCTTGTCACTTTTGAATTGCTTTAGAGTGTGTTCACAAATCACACTATGATAAGGTTGTACCGATTTTTCATGGTCCCTGATCTATTATTTCTCCTCCCTATAAATATGTCTATCATCCTACTCTAGCCTTCACTTGGTTTTATTTCTCATTACACTCAATGTTCAGCAATGGGTAACCAGACTATTCCTTCTCCCTCGATCGTGCTAGTACTCAAGGAGAGGACTCATACCATGATGGTAGGTAGGATCTAAATTAGCATTGGAATGCATGATTACCCACATATTCCTATAGGGGAACCTCTTTCTTCCCTCACAAATAACGAGGACCCTAGAGAATCACTCACTGGATTATTGTAGGCTTTTCCACATATAACAACAAGATAAATAGTATTACCCGTGTCCTACCAACAATACTTCAAGTTACATAACTATGCCTACACTCCTCTTATACCAAATCGAGATCTTAATTATAAAGGCATACTCCCCATAATAAAATAAAACCCTAACTATGTCAACATATTTCCCACCCCAAAGAAAATATCAAGTAAGTAGCTTTTTGAATTTTTGGAGGTACTTACCTACTTTGACTCAAAACTCAGAAAACAACACTTTGAGTTCCTGGAAATTATTCCTTTCCTTCATCCACAACACAAGATTAAACTGTCTACACCTCTACAATCCCTTCCATTTATCCGGAAAAGGGGATGGACTCATTGTCTTCCCAAACCTCCAAACCAGTGATCCCAAGATGGGTTACCCAAAAAAAATTGATATCCATATGGTTGAGATATCGAAAGACCAAGAAACTTCACCTATAATTGTCCCCTTCTACACACAATCAGTGAGTCCTTCACTATGATGCATAGTGGCCAAGTGTTATATCCTAATTCTTTGCTAGGGAAACCTACTTAATTATCCATGGATATGTATAGTTGGAAAATTTGATTTGGTTATTTTTTATTAAGCTTGAGATGTATGTTGTTATGGGATAGTAGGATATTGGTTAGGTTACCTGATTACATTACTATGAGTTGTAGCATATATGTTTTCATTATGATCATGTAGATTGGTTATTTCAATTATATTTTATGATGAATGTATATCATGACTGTTATGGTCTAACTACTTGCTTGTTATGAGGTTGACATAGGATAACTCATCCCTTAAAGCATGACAGAGGGAGAGAATCATCAAAGAGGGTGACATAGATGGAGATGTCAGAGAATGATAGAAAAATTAGCTAGAACCCTGCACACGCCATAATATTTATTACATGTTAGAATACATAATAAAATGGGTAACATCATGTGTTTACTACTGCTTGCATTAGATAGTCATTTGCACATGGTTTGCTACCATAGTCTAAATGGTTATTTAAAATTTATCTTGTGTGGTTTGTGTGTGTGATTGATTATGCTTTTAAAAATGTAAATTTCCATAGCTAATGTAAATTCGGGGTTAATTATTAATGGATTTATCATTTAACCATTTTGACATTTAAAGTGCTAATTTAATTAGTGAATATATATTAATTATTGTAAATAGATATAAAAAAATAAAATATGATATTTTATATTTTAAGAGAAAAAAAACTAGAAATGAAGAAAAAGTGGGAAAATGAATAGATGGAATAAAATAAAAAGAAAGAGAAAATCAAGCTTTAAAGAAAGCGTAATTCTCATGTGGAAATTAAAAAAAAGAGAAAAATCTAAAAGGAAGAAAGTCATGCCATGTTTAAGAAGAAGACTTTGGGAAATTAAAAGATATATAATACTTATCAAAAAGAGGGAGAAGGATAAGAAGCACAGTAAAGAAGAGAGGAGGTAGAGGAAAGGAAGCACTAGAACGTAGTGGGGAGACACATTTTACGAAGGATATGCCAGGTAGGCATTACACTTAAATTATGTGCTATATATATTAAATGATTTTGCATATATGTGCAACACCCAATATTTTAATCATATTAAATGATTTACCTTACCTAAAAACATGGTGATTACATAAGTATATTAACAGATATCTCATTAATTATAAAAAATTAATGATGTAGAACCCATAGATATACGAGTGACCTAAAATATGGTGCTAGGTATACTCTAGATATCATATGTTTCATTTATCAACATAGGAGTGTGGTAATATTAATTATTAATATGCTTAGATATTAATATAGGGATTTATATCATATCCTAAACTCTCCAAAAATAGCGAACCTATTATAATAATACCTAGCCTAAGTATGGCATTTTAAATTATGTGGTTTTAAAGTCTCTAGAAATGTATTGCCAGATATTAGTATGACTTGCTAATAATATAAAAATTATGATCTGCTAAAAAAATAAGTAACCTGGTTACTATATTTAAATGCAGCAACTCATTGAGTAAGGGCAGTGCCTTATGTTAAAATACAACATTTTATTCTAATACCTGAGAGTAAAATGTAATCCATAAAGAAATAATCTGATATTAAACCACATCCGGGGATCATTGTAAGAGTAATCTATTTATATTATCATTGCTTAATTTTAAATCATCTATAAATACACTATTTATTTAAAGCAATGTTTACATAAATAGTGATTATTTCTTAGATTCTCATGGATTAAAACCATAAAGAAACAATCTGATATTAAAGTGAAAATCAGGGGAAGCTATGTTTAATATGTTTAATATTTTAATAATATGTCTATCTCTTAAGCTATGTAAACCATTAAGAAATTTCCATATTGCAATTTGAACTCGAGTTGTACTACGAGCCCGAGTTGTGTTACCAGTTACCAGTCGAGTTAAATTATTTCTTCAGAGTTGCACTGCTTGATTTCTGTACCCAGCATTATAAATCTTCTAAATGGAAATTCACAAAGATTACAAGACTTTGTATTGATATCTTTCTTAACTTTAGATGCTTTAGCCTAATCATTATCTCTATGTTTGGGATTGGTGAATGAGATCTCAAAAGTGTGCATGGTACTTTTGCAAACCATTCTTGGAACAAGACATACTTCAAGACTAAAATGAAAGGATTTATAGGTCACTCTTCTCACACCCAACCAAACCATATCTTCAATAATCAAATTAATTGATGAATGAGTTTTAAATCAAATTAAATTATTATATATTGCTTTGATTCTGTAACATGTAGAGATTTAATATACAATATATTATATCAGAATGAATATTGCTAAGTGTTATTATTGTATGAGTATATATAGGTCTGTAACATCATTATGTTGCTAACTGTATATTATATTATTGTGAGTATGGACCAGTTATGGCATGGCACATAGTATATAGTAGATGGTATATAATAATATATGTAAATGTAAAAATAGTCGATGTTGAAAGGAAATTATCTTAGTGGATTAATATTTCTGCCTGAGAGCATTAAGGGATTTGTAAAAATAATTCCAAATGTCCAAGTCATCAATGGATATCATTCACAACAAGTTCAACCTTTTTTACTTCGATACTTAAATATATTTGAAATATTTAATTAATCATATAGTATGGTATGCAAAGAGATTACTGAGAATTATTGGTTTGTGTATTATTTATTGCCCATTTGAAACTTATGTTCAACACGTTCCTTGAGTATACTAATATGTATGAGGGCATATATAAATATAACTTATATATAAACATTTAGATCCATGTTAATATGCATATGTTCTGACTAGTATGTTGTCACGACCTTGGGTGAATCATATTTCGATGTACTTGATGAAACTATTGTGTATCATACAAGAACAATTAGTATATTGTTGACTACTCATAAGTAAACCAAAATATAAAAGACTATGTTGTCTTGAGAACATGTGTATGAGGTTATGTACAAAAATTTGTCTAGATAGAGATAAAAACTTTGAAGGAGAATTACAATGTAATAATCCCTTATCTTATAAATATTGTCAATATACCTCATGAACAAGGAAGTTCTAAGTATTGTTATAATCTTAGGGAGTTATTGATAAGAAATATAAATGAACAGTGATATAGTAATTTCATATCATTTGAGTACTTATATATTATGGGGTATAAGTACTCATAGATACCTATAAAAAGGGGTGGCTAAATTAAGACATAAAATTTCTTAGGGATCCAAAACTATAACCATTAAAATAGTCTCCTAGGAATGGGATGAGATATTTAAATGAATGTTTATAATGGGTTTATTAGTTCTCTATTTTTTTGTAATTATTATGACTGACTATTAATTTATATATATTCAACATTGAATACTTGTATGTGGTACATACTATGAAAATATTAAAAATGTACAAGTGTTTAGACATATTTAGCATATAATCGTGCATCGTGATGAGTGCCTATAAGTTATAGTAGTATGTAGTTTAAACATAAAGTATACTCGGGTGGTATAATCTCATACTTGCTTGATTGTTATTTATGAGAGTGGGTCTCTTGATTCTTGAAAATCATAAGTTTTATTATATGTAATTATGTAGTTGTGAACTATGAGATTATGAGATGTCATAGAATACTACAGTATAAATGAATGTTATACTTAGGTGGTACAAACTATAATTGATATACCTAAAACTCATTTATATGTTTGACAGACTAAATATATGCAAGTTGGTTAATTCTTTGAATAACATGTTTTATGACAGTTAGTAGGACTATATGTATGTATGCATACAACCCCTGTGAGTATAACGAGTGCTAAGATATAATATTATGTGTTTTATGAAAACTATGGATTGCTTTGTTATGTCTAATTGCTTGAATAAAAACTTATATTTTTATGTTTTTAAGACTACTTTATTATGACTTATTGTGTAAAATTAATAATTATGATTAGAACACTAGACTATGATAATATGGGTTATTATAGGGTGTAGTATGTATGAAAATTAATTATAGTAATTAGAATCTATAGTTAAATATATATTTTTTCTAGATGGTATTAACTGCAGTCATTATTTTTAGTATGGAATAGATAATAATATAATATTACTTCATATGTTTAATGGAATAAATGTATGCTTTTGAATACTCATATGTTTAACATGTTATAAGATTGCTAGTAAGATGTAATCTGTATGAATATTTTGGTTATATTAAGTTAACCAATATCGCATTGTTGATATTGAGTAAGGAGTGAGATGGACTTCATTGGATTCTAGCATCAAAATTTTAAATGAAAGTAATCCGATCAAGTGGTATGTATGAATTTTAACTGATCTATGGCTCACTATTATTTATTTATTGTTTGAAAACTTGAGCCAAGTAATGTGAGGTGAGACATTGTCATTTCATGAGTATGGTTTACATGTCTATACAATATATTGTAATAAAATAAGTATTCTATGGTACATTACATGTTTAATTTTAGAAATCATATAACACATGGGTACTAGCTTGTCTCTCTAGATTCCTGCACCATCACTATCTATTCATCCATGAAGGGAGGGTCATTCCCTGATGGGATTAGTGTAGGGATCGTTAGTTCATGGTTGGTGTGAAAAATTACTCGAATAGTGCTCTCCCTCCCCACAATAGTACTAATTTTAAGATGACACTTGAGATTTCCATAAGTACTAGAGAGTTCAGAGAACTCATGCTTCGGAGATCCATGTATCTTATTTATGTACATTGTTTTATGTTGTATTTATTATTGGAAACATTATCATGAAGAGATTAATTATTTATTTATTAAGGATGGACAAAAATGGTTGTATGTTGTACTAATCCTGGTTGAATATTTGTAGTTACTCTCTATGTTGTATTATGATGATCTTAATCAGTGATGTATGGTGAAGTATGCTTCATTTACAGTTATCTGTCTTATAATATTTTATGTGATCACTGGTTAGATTTTCATGATGTAATCTATTAATAGTATATATGTTTAATTTTTTTTAAAAATCACTTATTTTTAGTAAGACCCTATTGGGGATGTTACACCAAGTGTCACCTAGGCATTGCGGCATGAGTTGTTCTCATTTCCACTAAAGGGCAAGTCATGCATTTTGGGTTCAAACTAGAATTTGAGTGTCTAAACAAAGGGGTTGAGTATGATTCTCTATTGCTTACCATGATCATTACAAAATGTATGGGAATTCAAAATTTAAGGATCCAAGATGACTCACAGTTAGTCACATACTAAGTTTTTAAGGTTTACCAAACCGAGGCCAAACACCTTCAATTGTATAATATTATTGTGTGTGAGATCGCCAAAGCTTTAAATTTGTCTCTAATGAAAAGTAACCATCTTTCCAACTCTATGTTTGCCTTGTCTTTATGTTTTGAACCCCATCCAACAATAATGGAATTTGATTTCATAGTCTTAGTCAAGATAAAACCTCTTGTGCATAAGACTCCTAATGACCAAATTGTCACCCACATCAAAATGGACAACTACCCCTTAGTCCTCAATCTAGTCAATAATGATGAGTCTATCTTTGATATCTTACAAGCCTATGATGACCTCCTATCATTTCATCATAAGAGGGGCTTCTTACTTACTCATTATCCCACCTCGGCCCTTGGGACTGAATATTATGATTCTTACTGTCACGTTGATGATTACCTATCCTCTGATGATGAACACAATGTCCTCAATATGGAGGGTGAAGATATTGATCTTGACCCAACCCTCAACATGTTTGAAGAAGGAAACACCTCCCTCATTCAATAAATAATTAACACTAACATTGGGATAGAAGATAATCCTAAACTTTTCAAGCTAGGGTCTTCACTCTCTGAGTAAGAGGTGGAAGGCCATAAATAGCATCTCACAACACTCTCAAAATTCTTCATTTTCACCTACATTGACATGGTAGGCATCAACCCTGATGTAGTTTTCCATAACCTAGTTATAATGTCTGACACAAAACCTATCAAGCAAAATTTTAAGCCCATCCAGCGTAAGGTCGCATTGATGGTAAAAGATGAAGTCATCAAACTTTTAAAAGTCAGATTTATAAAGCTAGTGGACTACTCCAAATAGATGTCCAACATTCTTCCCATCCTCAATAAAAATGGTAAAATCAAAATATGTATAGACTTCTGAGACATTGACAAAGCATGTCCAAATGATGACTTCCCTCTCCCATCCATTGATATCATTGTTGATGCTACCACAAGATATGTATTACTATCACTCAAGGATAGTTTTTTGATGTACAACTAAACTCATATTTCTGATGAAGACCAAATCAAGACCTTATTTACTACACCTTGGGGGACTTTTTGTTATGTTATGATTCCCTTTGGTCTTAAAAATGTGGGGGAAATAAATCAAAGGGCCGTGACCCACATATTCTATGATTTCATTCACAAGATAGTGGAGGTCTATGTAGATGATATTTTAGGAAAAATGAAATAACATGTAGACCATTTATAGATATGTTATGCATCATCTTAACATGCTTAATTTAATATGGTGTCACTCTCAACTCAAAGAAGTGTGTGTTTGGAGTCACCGATGAAAAACTCCTAGGGTACATCATCTCATAGTATGGGATCAATATTGACCCTGATAAAATTTGAGCAATCTTAGAAATTCTCCCTCTTACAGATGAATCAGGCATCAAAATATTCTTAAGTAAGTTGGGATCCATTTGATGATTCATTATTGATCTTTCCTATGTCATTCATCTCATCAACAACCTACTTAAAAATACAAGTGGCCTAACTTGCACAAAAGATTTTTGGAGGCATTTGAGGAAATAAAGTGTTATCTTATGTCTCCCTTATGCTCATGGCACCTAAGTTAGATAATCCTCTGATCATTTATATTAGAGAAATTGAGGTGTCCCTCACTTGTATGTTGGCTCAAGAAGATGATACTGGTAAGGAACATGTCATTTATTTCATTAGTGGAACCCTCATTGATTATGATATGTGATATAATCAAGCATAAAATAAATCATTATCAAAAGTGTTCACAACCAAACGATTGTGACACTATATGCTCAATCAAGAGACAAGAGTTATTGTGAGATCCTAGAGCCTACGAACTTTCCTAACCCATCTATCTCTAGGAAGGGTGGGCACTTAATTATACTCCCAAGCGAGTTTGATTTAATGTATGTCAACCAAAATTCCATTAAGGGATAGATCATTGTTGATTGGTTGGTTGATTCACTCACCCTTAGAAGTTAATGACCACATTGATATCGACATCCCCAATCAGCTCATATGCTATGTACAAAAGCCAACTATTAGATCTTTTCCTTGGTGCACAGATATCATCAATTACTTAATAGACCACACTTACCTTGAAAGCATTAAATCACAATAGAAAATATGTCTTTGTGTCATTGTATCCAAGTATGTTGTTTTGGATATGGTCCTTTATCAGAAGGCCTTTGATGGCATGTTGCTTCAAAGTGTTGACCAAGAAGAGTCAGAAAGAGTCCTCTTTCATTGCCACAATGGCATTTATGATGGACACTTTAGTGGCCACATGAATGTTCAAAAATTTAATAGGATGGGATACTTCTAGCCTACTCTAAAACACGATGTTGTCAAATACATATGTAAATTTGATAAATGTCAACGTTTCTCACACAAGATACATATTCCCACCAGGATGTTACAACCCATCATCACTCCATGGCCCTTTTCCACTTAGGGCTTGGATTTAGTAGGTAAGCTTTCCCTTGCTTCTTCGGATGGTCATCACTTCATTTCATGGTAATTGAATATTTTACCAAGTGGACAGAAGCAATGCCATTAACAAATATCATTAGATTATTAATCTCAAAGGTTATCTTGAATCAAATCATCTACCAATTTGGGGTCCCATAGGTCATCATTATTGCCATTGGATCCCCTTTCAAAAATATTGAAATTTGTAAACTGTGTAATAAATTCATTACATCGCACCATTTGGCCTCCATGTACTATCCACAAGCCAATGGTTAATCTAAAACTACTAATAAAACCCTTAAATCAATTTTAGTTAAAATAATTAAATATTCTAAACGAGATTGGCATCTACAACACCATCCAACACTATGGGCTTATAGAACAACTATTAAAGCACCCATGGGAACAACTCCATATTCACTCGTGTTTAGATTTTAAGCCATTCTACCCTTAGAAGTTGAAATATCCAGCTTTCATGTTTCCCTTTAGGGCCTTCTTGTTTAAGAGGAGTATAGAGAGGCACAATTGGCCCAATTATAACTCTTACATGAACATTGGATTTCCACCACAAACAATCACATTACTTATATATAGATTATATTGGCAAACAATACAACAAAAACATCCACGAACTCTCAATCTGCGTAGGAACCTTTGTCCTCATGCTCGACAGTCAAATTGACAAGAAGAAAGGAGGAGTTCTAAAGTTTAGACCTAACTAATTAGGCCTTTACCTAGTGATAGAAGACTTCAACAATGGAGCCTATCAATTATGCGCTCTATAAGGGTAAGGAGTTCAGTTAGTTTGTGAACTTCTTGCACCTAAAATGCTTCTATAACTAGTACTTGCATATCACAATGTTCTCATTTGCATTGCATTTTCATAGGTTGTATGTTCTCCTGCATATCGAATGTTTTATTTAGTAATTCTTTGATTGTTAGTTCACACAATGTAGAAACTTTCAAAATGTGGAATATCATATCATTCCACTCTCACATTACCCTATCACCCCATAGAAATCATTCTCAAAACCAATATTTTACATTGGTCTTTGCCTTAGTTCTTACAAGCAAATTACACTTATGTTCCCTATATCTTCTTGCATAATTTAGAAAAATGTTAGCCTACAGTTTAGTCTAGAGGTTTGTCCATGATAGAGTCTCCTCTTACGGTGTCTTATAAAAACATAACATTAGCATGCTTAAAAATAGGTAACTTTACTCACGTATCTTGGCCCTCGATTATGAGCCCTTGCATCATACTAGTTGCATGGGGCTAAATTTTGGGGGTAAAAACCTTGCAGACAAAAAAAACTCTTGTGAAGATCAAAAAGCTTATGTAAATACAAAAGTTAAATTTCACATCTCTCACCCTTTTTCTAACCCTCAATGATGATCCCTCACATCTTAATGGTTGTGTGGGATTAGCATTGAGGAAAAATACCCCTTACTCACCTGCATCTAGTATTTGGTGATTAGCCCATGTGTCTTCTTAACCACATGAGATAGGTGTAGGGGTCACAAAGAGGAGTTAAAGTCAAATGTAGAAGCAATATCAAATTAAAAAAAGTGTCCAAAGATAATGTTCTTCAAAGAGCTTGCCTACATGCCTATGTTTAAAGAGGGTAACCTTTTTCCATTTACCAGTTCTATAAGGTCTAGTTATCTCTAGATAAAGCCAATAAAATAAGTGTTTTATAAGTCTATAAATAAGTATATTTTCCTCTTTACTCGTAAGGATTAGGTCATCTTATTTTTCCATACAAAACTTTGATTTATGGTTTTTATTTACCACCACATATATATTATTTCCCCTTTTCATTATTTGTCGTAAGTTAAAAGTCATGTGTTATGTAAACAAAACAACTAGGTAGTCAACCTACAAAATAAATGTTAGCATAATTACAATTACATATATTTATCCATCGTATTACATCATTTGCATACATTGTGTTCCCACATATACATAAGCATTTCCCATAGCAACATATCAAAAGTAATGAGATACATATACATATATACCATCACACTCTTATCCATCTAGAGTGCATGAACTGAAAATTAAAGTCATGTTGCATGAATGGGAAGTAGATAAGAGGTAAGCCAACACACACACACACACACACACACACACACACACACACACACACACACACACACACACACACACAAATCCATGCGTTAGACTGGATGGGTGGGTTAGATGGTTTCTATCGGCCACACCATGGTTCGAATCTTGATCGAGTAAATGTTAGAGTTAAAGTTTAGGGTTAAATGTGATGCTATAGGATTAGTCTTTTGGACTCACCCTATAAATGTGTGCCTAAGTGTGCACCAGGTCATTGAATCCACATCAATGTTAATGTTGACCCAGGTTAAGCGGGATACCTCGGTTAACAATACACATACACACACATACATATACATATATTTTTATATTTTGGCTTACCTCTTAATGACTTCTCATTCATATGATGTGACTTTAATTTTTAATATCATAATAATTGTTAAATTTGTAAAAAAAGGATGTGTAATACAAGCTCCTTCAAAGGGGCTAATGGCCCTTATGGCATTTTAAAAAGGAATCAACATATACAATGGAATAACAAAAATATGTGCAACATATCTCAGGAGCCTATCCTCCTCATGTGAGAGGGTCTTGATGAAAAATAATGTTGGGGACTTTCACTTCGACGACGTCTCCTATTAGAGCCTTATTTAGAATATGCTTCACCTTCTTCAATCTAAAGGCCAATATGATGACCCTTGTTGGTGCCTCCCTCTGTATTTGTCCTCCATGCCTTATGGTTGGAGGCTCTACCACCTCCTCCACCCACAATAGTATCTACCAGGGCCTTCACCATCTTCACTCTAGATAGTAGGGTGTTTTTTCTCCATCCTTGATGTTGTCACCATCACAAAATCATGATACACTAGGGCAAAGACATATGTATTATGACCAATCCCTATAGGGAATCCAAGATCGACCAAAACCTGGGCTTGAGTTAGAACAATGCTTAGCTAAAAAACATTGATCAAGGTGTCCCTAATCATATAACTCTAACCACCCACAATATTTGTGATCATAAAGTACAAAATTTGACATCATATCCAATCAATATAAGAATGAAATACACATAAAATCAACTAAAAACTTAAAAGAATTTAAGTACAAGTTATAATCATAAATATGTAAATCAACATTTTACCTGGGTCTCCCTCATGCCACTCAGGGTTAAAATTATCCTCAAAACCTCCTCATCTATATCCAAGTCCTCTTCTAGCTCAACATACATTGGAGTCTCACCATCTCTATCTCTTAGGTACTGTTACTATGTAGGGTCCTCCTGAATGGGGTCCTACAACTATGGTGGTGGTGGTGGGCCCATCAATTATTACCCTACTACTTCATAGCCTCTTCCTCCCATAGCTGACTGTGGGGGAGGTCCATGTTCCACACCTGACCAATCTAGTTGGGTGATTGGCACACATATCACAAGTGGATACCATACCAATTGTCCTAGTCTCACTACTTTTGACTCCCATATGCACCTATAAACAACCCCAAGAATGGGATTATTACCTACATAGGGAATGGCAAACTACTAAGGCACCCTATCTATGGGGTGTACCTCAACCTATAAAAGTTGGTCCCAAACCTGAGTGGCCCCCATGGCTACTACAAGGTAAGCCCCCTCATTATCCCATTTCCCAACCATGAACTAGTAGGTCAGGCAATTAGGTCAGCCACTATTAGAGTGCCCATTGCTTAGGGCAAAGCACAAAAATGTGACACACATATCCATCTAGTAGCCTTGATATCCTCAGGCACTCTAATCAGTACTCACCTCTAGTAATAGATGATACGCTCGTAGATATAACCCATAACAATCATCAAGTGGCTGGTCAAGATGGCCCCAGAATAGGTCACGTGGTAAATATCCTTGTAGGTCTAAGCCAGTAATTCCTGACTGCAAGAGTAGTGGGCCCCTCTCTACTCAATACATCAAATAATCGGTGACCAACTAAATAATAATATATTAATACCCTTAGCTCACACTAGCTAGGAGACAAGGATACCAATAATATCCTTCAACAGGGTGGGGATTGTCGATCCCTTCACTTGGGAAAGCCTCACGCCACACTTCACACCTACATTAGATGCATCAACATCTCCAAAATGTATAGCCCAACTCTTAGTCTCACAATCACTATCAATAGCCCAAATAAAAACTAACTGACGTATCGTTGGAAGGATTATGATTGGGTACACATCAACAAGAGTGATCTTCCACTCTCTTATGGCCTAGGGAAATATAAACATGTTTTGATCAGGGTTCTAATAGGTCAGAATATCACATATTAGTCTATTAGATGTTGGGGTAATCCCCACCTGCACTATCTGCATAATTCCACCACGGTCAATAAGAGCCAACTCGTCTACTGTCAAGAGTGCCAAGACTTAGGGGAGCCACTCTTGATCCCTAACTCTACTCTAATGTATATACTCCTCCTACAAAAGAAAAAAAAACCCTGAGTCAGCTTAAGGACCAAATCTACTCTTCATAATCTCTTATTTCCCTATCTTTCCTCCCCATTACAAAGGAACAAAACCATCCCCTTCTGCAAGCAATGGTTACACAATCATCGCATAAGGTTACACAAACGCCGCAATAGGTTTTGTAACGTCATTAGGTGATTGGGTAACTACCCCTAAGTGGTGGTTATGGAACTGTCTATTATGTAAATCATGGCGGTTATGTAACTATCATAGTGGTGGCATAATTATCAGTCTGTAAAGACTAGTGGTCTCTTCCTCGATCAATGATATCATTCACCATTCACATGCCCTCCCAACCCACTCAAAAACCCACAAAACTCACCCTCATTAACAAAAAATTTACATATTCTAGTATCCCCCTCCCTAATTATCATTTAAAAACTAAAATTTTTAAAATCCATTAGATTCTGGCAAAGTTTTAAGTAAAATTTCAAAAATGGGACAAAATAAAAAAGTATATAAAAACCTACCTAGTCTTGCCTAATAGCTCTTCCCATTGGTAGATTTACCATCTCCTTGTTCTCCTCTACTCGTTGACTACTTCCTTGCTCAAAATGGTCACAATTAATCTATATCTCTAAAATCACAAATGGCTAAATGCATAAATGAATTAGTTTTTGACAAGTTTTTAAATATATTAACCCCCAAACTAGTTGTTTTAACTCAAAAAAATAAAATTAGGCATGCTAATGTGTTTCAATTGCATTCTTCATGTTACGTAATGTTCTTGCAATTTGTGTTTTAAAATTAACAAATTAACAAGTCTTATAATTCTCTTGTAGCATGTCTTGTGATTTTGTAGGTACATGACTTAGCACTCGATTCAGTCCCATGATGGGGTGATTCAAGTAGTATGATCTTCTCTGCATGTATGGTATGTACTCTTATCCATAGTTTGATTACATAGATTACTTTCTATTTTTTATTACATTTCACTTGATTCTCATTCTCTTCTCATAGGTTGTGTGAAGTCTTGGTTGGCTTCATTCCACCATTTAGGTAAATAAGGTTAGTATTCATAACATTTTATTTCCTTTCCACATGACTTTACTCAATACCACACCTTATTAACTCATGACAAGGTGTCCTCCCGAGGGGACAATATGTATGCACACAAATTTTACATTACGTGACACTCTTGATACAAATTAGATGATGCTACAATGATCTCTTATTTTGTGTTCCACATAGAAATATCAAACTCTTTTTCCCTCTTTTACTTCTTTATTCCTCCCTTGACCCATTTTTGTCCCCTTTTGTTTGGATTTTACAGCCTTTGTCAGCTTGTTTTAAAAAATTCTCATGTAGGATGAAGATGTTGCTCCAGGTGACAAAACCCCCCTCTGTTACACAACTAGCCCTCAAATTACAAAATCACTGCAGTGGTTTTGTAATATAGATAGTGGTTTTATCTTTAGGAGGTGATTTCATATTAAAATATGGGTGGTTTTGCAAATTCAAGGAATGGTTTTATCACCCAAAATGGTAGTTTCACCATTGCCCCAACATAAAGCGGTGGTTTTATCCCATTGTATTCGTCTTCCAAAATTAGCCCCAAGAATCATTCTTTGACATGTTTTGCATATTCTTTGTCATGTTTCTTGTTCACTTTGTCCGAAGTTCACTCCAATTAGGGACAACACACTCCCTCTTCTATTTTCAATCATCTTGAATTTCTCACACGTTAAATTTCCAATTGAACTTAGTTAAACTACTTCATGTAAGCTCCCAACTCTTTCTACAAAAGGTCATTTTTGACCTAATTTCATATACAAAATTACCATTAGAAGTTATTTTGAAA
Organism: Torreya grandis; assembly: GCA_037957365.1. Classification (NCBI taxonomy): domain Eukaryota; kingdom Viridiplantae; phylum Streptophyta; class Pinopsida; order Cupressales; family Taxaceae; genus Torreya; species Torreya grandis. The sequence continues at coordinate 2,946,358 of JARHVA010000009.1, forward strand.
CTTTTGTAGCCATAGTCTTACTATAATTGCCTGAATATCCAGTCTACATAGTTTTAGTGTCAACTACATTACCACAAGTGAATAAATATTATTGGTCCAACAACTCAATCTTTGCAAACCAAAGCATTAGTCATCCTTAGTTCAGGGGCTCTTCATTTTTTATTGTGTCTGTTGTCCCTGAAAAATGACTCCTCATTTTTCAGACAACATATGACTATTTTGGTCCTACATGGCCAAAATTGTCCCTCCCCTTTCCAAAAATTTGTTTTGAACATTCAATTTCGTCATTTTTTCAACTTTTTGGTAAAAGGATTAGCAGGTTCAACCGGTTCAAAGGGTTTGTTGGCAAGCATCAAAACAAGGATTGAACCATTGAACCATTGAACCTTGAACCTTTTCGGTTCAATGGGTTCAATGGGTTCAAATGTTCAACATCGTCAACAAGAGTTAAGTGCTTCGGCAGAGGTTCAAAGTTTGACCGTTTCACGGCCCCGAACACTTGACAAGTCTCAAAAGCTTGAACCATTGAACCTTGAACCATTTTGGTTCATCGGTTCAACAAGTTCAACATTTAATCGGTTCAACGTGCCAAGTTCAAAGGTTGCCTCAGTTAAGGAAAGATGCACGCAAAATGAAGAGTCGGGCAAATGCTGCCAAGTGTCGTAGGCCGAGCCCCTTTATGCTTTGTTTTAGAGAAGTGGCAGAAGGTGCCATGTGTCCCTTTTGAAAACTCGTCGAAAGCTGCCACGTGTCTGCACCTATGCGACTGCTAAAAATATTCAGACCGCACCACATGTCAACATTGTAACTCAACGGAATGTGACACGTGTCAGCATTCGCTTCTCAAAGTTATTTATAAGCTACAAGGTCCCTTTCATAAAGCTTCTTCCAGAGTTTCATAGAGGGTGACAAGTGGCAGCCGGGAAAGGCTTCATTATGTTTTTCCTAAGAGTAGCGGACCATGCCACATGTCCCATATAGAGAGCGGCGGATGCTAGCAAGTGTCATCGTCCATGAGAACCCAACTGATCCCCAAATGTTTCTACGATGTCGCAAAGGCCCAAGAAGGCGGATGCTGCCAAGTGTCAATAGCAAAAGATGCCATGTGTCCCTAAAGATGCGATGGAAGATGCCACATGTCCTCGCCTGTTCCTGCAAAAGGTGCCACCTGTCAAAGGAAAGGGGCACTCGCAATACAAAGGCACACATAGAGCCAAGGAAAGGTTTCCTTCGGATGAATTATCTGAAGGAATTCCTTCGAACATTTTGTCTGAAGGAAATAAAAGGGATGACAATCTGCTAAAGAATCAAAGCCCGAAGGCCACTTAGAAGACACCAAAGGGCATGTTCCCTTCGGAAAAGGTTTGAGCCTCAGAGGGCAATGGAAACTGTCAAATGTCACAAGCTGAGACATAGTTTCGAATAAAACCTCAAAGCGTGGGACTTGCCACGTGTCCTGACCCAGTGCAAGGGATGCTGCCACGTGTCTGAATCCGCGCCCCTAGCCTCTAACAGTTTCAAATCTTATTCTGATAAGCCTATTTTGATGCTGTGGATGTTGGCACATGTCCTCGCCTGCATCACAGCAAAAAGTGGCCATGGAGAGCGAGAAAGACACGAGAGAGTTGCTGGGAAGAATGACGGGCCCACAACTGTCAAATTTGTCTCAATGAAGTGTCTATTGATTTTAGCAGACTTAAAGCATGGACTCGAATGCGTTCAAAAGACTTTTAAGGTGAGGACCAAGAGAAGGGAGAGAAAAAAAGGGAAACTCTGCAGGAGTTAATTCTAGTAGGTGAAGCAGTTCACTGAATAGATATTTAGGGCCTATAAACATTGAAAGAGCCATTTGTCTGTCCCCTGTGAGGTAAAGGTAGAGTAGATAGTTGCATGGCTAAGCAGGTGAACGAATGAGTGATTCAGGCTAAGGAGGCACTAGAGATGAATCAACATGCCATAGTTAAGGCAGTCACCCTGATCTAGCATGGCCCTTCCTAACAAGACCAAGAATGCATCCAAGGCATTGAATGTGCCGAATGGGTCACTTCATTGGGAGAAAATGCCAAGCGTCCCTTAGGCCTCTATATAATGTAATGTCTTGTATCATTTGAGGGATATATTCCCCTTACCAGAAGTGAAACTTTGCCCAAATTGAAAGGCATTACTGAGACTTTGAGCTCAGATTATAGTTCATATTTCTTTGATTGAATGAGAAAGCAAGTTACTTGAGGACTTTGTGTTGTTATAGCTTGTGCTACTTTAAGAGATTATTCGTATGTCTGTCTTCTAAAAGCATTCTTGTTTATTTGATTTAACAAGCAGAACTAGTGGAGGTGATAAGGAAGGTGTCCTGAAGCCAACTACTTTCAGACTTTGCATTGTCATAGTTGTCTTCAGTGTGTGTTTTTCTTTTTTGTTTCTGTGTAAAGGACCTTGGGATGACTTTGTGCCCCCATTGTTCTTCGTATCTCATTCTTGGGCAGTAGAGGTGGAAACTTTGTGTTCAGTTTCATACTATTGGTTACTGTGCCCTTTTATCACTTGTTACCAGAAGGAGTCCTATTGTTTGCAAGAATAAGCACTTCTGAAAGAAGAGAAGTGCCTTTTGTCACTTCACCAAGATTTCTACTATCCAGGAAGGGATCTGGCTCTTGGCTGAATGTTACTTCTAAAAGAGAAGTGCCATCACCAATCACCCAGTATTTATCCTCTATTTGTCAGCATCATCTCTAAAAAAAGAGAGATGGATGATTTATCGCACCCCTGTGTCTTACTTTCTGCATATATTTATAGTGTATAGCTCCGTATATTTAATAGGGAACCTCCACTTGATGAGATGAGAGATTTGTTCCCTTTGGATGTAGTAAACCTACAACATTGGACGACCAATCTCCCTATGTTGTGGTGATGGAAACTATTTTGCTCACCAGTTAGCTGGTCGACAAAATATTCACCTAACAGTTTTTGGTGACTCTGCTGGGGACACAGTAATTTTGTGCAATTTGGAACCTCAAGTTTCAGATTGAAACATCACATGTGTCTTACCCATTATCATTATAACCTTATCCATGCATTCTGTTGTGGAAGAACGAACTACTCCAGTGCTTTTCCATTGTTAATTTTTCCTCCCCAGCCTCGCGCAACAGTTTTTAGCGACTCCGCTGGGGATGAACGTGCAGTCTGAAGCCTCAAGTTTTAGATTGAAGCAATTTTTTCTCTCATCCATTACAAACTCTGGCGACTACGTTCTGTGTCTTACCCATTATCATTATAGCCTTACCATTTTCCTCCATCTCCATTATTTTATCTAGTTTGCAAAACCAGAGTTGCTGGAAAAGAGTGCGCAGTTTGAAGTCTCAAGCCTCAAGCTGAAGCAGGGCCAATTCTTTTCTATTTTTGTTCTGCAATCTAGCCACTTCACCCAGATTTGTTACCCCTATTTTAATTAATTAAATCATGGCAGTTCAAGGCCCTTGGGGTAACTCTTTTGGCCCACTCAACTTGACTCCACCTCTGCATGAACTTCCACGTAGCTCAAGAAAGAATTTCTCCAAATTCTTTGGTGATGGGATAGTTCACCCTGATGAACACATTGCAGCCTTTAGCATAGCCTGTGGTGTGATAGGGGTGGAATTCAAAGACGTGTCAGTCAAGCTTTTTGTGGACATACTACAAAGTGCTACTGCAGACTAGTTCTACCATCTGCATCCTAGATTAGTGACTGATTGGGATACTCTTAAAGCCAAGTTTGAAGCCAGGTTCAAGCCTGAAGAGGATGTGCATGCTTTACTGGCCCAACGCACTCAAATGAAGAAGAAACCTCATGAGCCTATGAGGGATTTTATTGTCAAGTTCAACAAGATGAGGCACAGGGTTCCCATGATCGCCCAACTGACACCTCAAAATCTCATGTGTTTCTTCATCAACTCACAGCTGCCTGAAGTGAGTTTTCTGTTGAGACGGGATAGACACATAGACCTTGAGGCTACTCAAGACTTGGCTACTGAGCTAAAAAATGACCTTATCTTGGCAGAAAAGATAAGGAAAGACCCTAACAGAGGTAAACCCTCTTCATCTTCTGAATACTCACCCACAGTCACCACTGACCCAGTGGTCCAAAAGCTAGCAAAAGAATTGCTAGCCTTGAAAAGACAAATGACACAAGGTATGTCTTTTGCTCCTTTGTATAGAGATGCACCAAAGAGGACATTTTCCTATCAGCGATATCAAGGCAACACTGCCAGAAGTCAAGGGCAACCAAATCGTCTTCCTCCCCCACAAAGGAACCTTGCCGTTGAAACACCTCCAACCAACTCAGCAGTTGGATATTTGGAAATAGAACATGTTTCCTATTTCCAACTTGAATTCGAGCAAGAAAATGGCGTTGATATCTTCAGGGAGGATCAAGAAGAATCAGCTGGCAACTCCCACATTAGTTTCCTGAATTACTAGGATGAATCCAAGAGTGAAGGTGAAGTAGTCGAAAGATCAAATGTAATATTCACTCGGTCTGAGAATTAGTCAGCACAGCAGGCCGACAAAGAAAAGGTAGAGGAGTGACCCCAACTAGTGATTTCAATTGCTAAGTAGAGAACCCTTCTCCCTTTCCAGTCGAAGGACCCGGTGATTGCCAAAGAAGTAAGTACATCAAACATCTCTGCACCTTTTACTTCAAATTCACAGACCAGTCCTCCCCTTCCCAAAAACCAAAAGGATGAGCTCCCATCCTCTCTTCCAAGTCCGTCTCAGTCATTTGACATAGTTGATCTTGTCAAAAAATATAAAATTCAAATGAATGAGTTTGAATCCCTACAAGCCAATCTTGAGCAATTAAACATTAGTGGAGAACCAGGTGCGGACCTGTCTGAGGCAAAGATTGTGGTTACCCAAATGTTAGCCCCTACTGCTCAAATTCTGTTTGAGCCTTCAGGTAGAGGTAATTACCTCTTGACCATAAAGGATGCTCGTGTCTCAGCTGATGAAAGTCCCACAGTCAGCAATCCATGATTTGATCCAAACAGGGCATTAGAAGAATTAGTAGGATGCATTATAAATCGAGAAGAATCTTCCATCTCTAGTGAAGAGAAATTTGATGAAAGATCAGCGTCTGATAATGCTTGGATCCTGGAATCTGATGGCAGCAATTCTTCCACAGCTAGATGTAGATCTCTATTGATCGGATTGAAGACTGCTCAGGATGAAGAGGTCAAACTCTTTCACACCAAAGGAGATGCTGAGCTGACATTGTGTTAGGGGTGTGATGCTGATAATCAAAATAAGTGCTAGACTGAACCAACAGAACATCAAGCTATGGTGGTGGACCATATTGTTGTATTCCAAAATCAACAAAAGGAACTCTTCATAGGGAGAGCAAGGAGCTATGATTTTCAAATGGAAGACCACGTCCACCATGGGGCAAGAAGAATAAAAATCCAAGAGGAAGACATAGAAAATTGGTTTCCTGGTGGAGAGCTCCATTTGCCTGCCACCGTTTCTGGGGGCAAAATGGTTTCATGCTAGTTTATCAAGATGGCATCCCCTTTTCTTTGTCCCACGATGAGCAGCATCTGAAGTACTTCAATTCTTGAAGTATCAGATAAGTTCACCTATACATATGTACATTTGTATAGTCTTCTATTTTTGCTTTGCTTTATTTGTATGTTTCTTTTGGAGCCTTTCTTTTTTAATAGCATGACTCTGTAGCCCAATGGCACACTTCAAGGCACTGGAGATTCTGGTTTCTACTCCCCTCAGTTGTTTCAAGTTTCCAATTGAAGGAAGTTCCCCAACTGGAGCCAGCTATTGTCCCTGAAAAATGACTCCTCATTTTTCAGACAACATATGACTATTTTGGTCCTGCATGGCCAAAATTGTCTCTCTCAATTTTGTCATTTTCTCAACTTTTTGGTAAAAGGATTAGCAGGTTCAACCGGTTCAAAGGGTCTATCGGCAAGCATCAAAATAAGGATTGAACCATTGAACCATTGAACCTTGAACCTTTTTGGTTCAATGGGTTCAATGGGTTTAAATGTTCAATGTCATCAACAAGAGCTAAGCGCTTCGGTAGAGGTTCAAAGTTTGACCGTTTCAAGGTTCTACAGCCCCGATCACTTAACAAGTCTCAAAATCTTGAACCGTTGAACCTTGAACCATTTTGGTTCATCGGTTCAATAGGTTCAACATTTAATCAGTTCAACACGTCGGGTTCAAAGGTTCAAAGGTTGCCTCAGTTAAGGAAAGACGTGCGCAAAAGAAAGAGATGGGCATATGCTGCCAAGTGTCGTAGGCCGAGCCCCTTTATGCTTTGTTTTGGAGAAGTGGCGGAAGGTGCCACATGTCCCTTTTGAAAAATCGTCGGAAATTGTCACGTGTCTACATCCATGTGACTGCTAAAAATATTCAGACCGTGCCACATGTCGGCATTGTAACTCAGTGAAATGCGACATGTGTTGGCATTCGCTTCTCAGAGTTCTTTATAAGCTACAGGGTCCCTTTCGATAAAGCTTCTTCAAGAGTTTCATAGAGGGTGACAAGTGGCAGCCGCGGAAGGCTTCACTATGTTTTTCCTAAGAGCAGCAGACTGTGCCACGTGTCCCATACAAAGAGTGGTGGATGCCGGCAAGTGTCATCATCCATGAGAACCCGACTGATCCCCAAATGTTTCCACGATGTCGCAAAGGCCCAAGAAGGCAGATGCTGCCAAGTGTCAATAGTAAAAGATGCCACGTGTCCCTGAAGATGTGACAAAAGATGCCACGCGTCCTTCCCTGTTCCTGCAAAAGGTGCCACGTGTCAAAGGAAAGGGGCACTCGCAATACAAAGACACACATAGAGCCAAGGAAAGGTTTCCTTCGGATGAATTGTCCAAAAGAATTCCTTTGGACATTTTGTCCAAAGGAAATAAAAGGGACGATAGCCCGCCAAAGAATCAAACCCTGAAGGCCACTTAGAAGACACTTAAGGGCATGTTCCCTTCAGAAAAGGTTTGAGCATCAGAGGGCAATGAAAGCTGCCAAGTGTCACAAGCTGAGACATAGTTTTGAATAAAGCCTCAAAGTGTGAAACTCACCACGTGTCCTGATCCAGTGCAGCAGATGTTGCCACGTGTCTGCATCCGTGCCCCCCAGCCTCTAACAGTTTCAAATCTTATTCCGATAAGCCTATTTTGATGCTGCAGATGCTGCCACATGTCCTCACCCGCGTCACAATAGAAAGTGGCCATGGCAAGCGAGAAAGACATGAGAGAGTTGCTGGGAAGAATGACGGGTCCGCAAACATCAAATTTGTCTCAATGAAGTGTCTGTTGATTTTATCAGACTTAAAGTGCGGACCCAAATGCGTTCAAAAGACTCTAAGGCCAGGACCAAGAGAAGGAAGAGACAAAGAGGGAAACTCTGTAGAAGTTAATTCTAGTAGATGAAGCAGTTCGTCGAGTAGATATTTAGGGCATGTAAACATTAAAATCACCGTCTGTCTGTCCTTTGTGAGGTAAAGGTAGAGTAAACAGTTGCGTAGCTAAGCAGGTGAACGAATGAGTAATTCAGGCTAAGGAGGAGGCACTAGAGATGAATCGACACACCATAGTTAAGGTAGTCGCCCTGCTCCAACATGGCCCTTCCTGACAAGACCAAAAATGCATCCAAGGCATTGAATGAGCCGAATGGGTCACTTCATTGGGAGAAAGTGCCAAGCCTCCCTCAGGCCTCTATATAATGTAATCTCTTGTATCATTTGAGGGAGATCTTCCCCTTACCAGAAGCAAAACTCTGCCCAAATTGAAAGGCATTACTGAGAATTTGAGCTCAGATTGTAGTTCATATTTCTTTGATTGAATGAGAAAGCAAGTTACTTGCAGACTTTGTGTTGTTATAGCTTGTACTACTTTAGGAGATTGTTCGTATGTCTGTCTTCTGAAAGCATTCTTGTTTGTTTGATTTAACAAGCAAAACTAGTGGAGGTGATAAGGAAGGTATCCTGAAGCCAACTACTTTCAGACTTTACATTGTCATAGTTGTCTTTAGTGTGTGTTTTTCTTTTCTATTTCTATGTAAAGGACCTTGGGATGACTTTGTGCCCCCATTGTTCATCGTATCTCACTCTTGGGCAGTTGAGGTGGAAACTTTGTGTTCTATTTCATACTATTGGTTATTGCACCCTTTTGTCACTTGTTACCAGAAAGAGTCCTATTGTTTGCAAGAATAAGCACTTTTGAAAGAAGAGAAGTGCCTTTTGTTGCTTCACCAAGATTTCTACTATCCAGAAAGGGATCTGGCTCTTGGCTAAATGTTACTTCTAAAAGAAGAGAAGTGCCATCACCAATCACCCAGTATTTCTCCTCTATTTGTCAGCATCATCTCTAAAAAAAGAGAGATGGATGGTTTATCCCACCCCTGTGTCTTACTTTCTACATATATTTATAGTATATAACTCTGCATATTAAATAGGGAACCTCCCCTTGATGAGAGGAGAGATTTGTTCCCTTTGGATGTGGTAAACCTGCAACATTGGATGACCAATCTCCCTATGCTGTGGTGATAGAAACTATTTTGCACACCAATTAGCTAGTCGACAAAATATTCACCCAATAGTGTCTCCTCTCCTCCATTTTTTCTAAATCTTGGTCATCCTTTAATTATAAAGTTTCCAAAATTCACACAAGGATAAAATGAGCTAGCATATTGAAGATTCTTTCATCAACATACTACATGCATTTTAGTTAATCTATGTCTTGGTCAAGTTAGAGTATCTTTTGATTTTAAGGATTTCCTTTATTTATTAAATTAGAATAGTGTAGTTGTATTAAATTAATCTTATTATTTAGAAAAGAAAAAATTTGATAAGGAGAGAAGTTTATTTCTTTTCATTGTCTTTGCTACCAAAAATAAAAAAGTGGTTAGTTTTAATTGTACTTGCATTCCAATAGATATGTTTTCTCTCCATTAGCAAACCATTTCACAAACTATCCATAGGAAGATCTTAGTTAATTTTTAAAATATTTCCAACCAACATAGCATTTCATTTTCAAAGTTAAAATAAGTTCTCTTGCATTCAGAACAACCAACTAGACAACCACAAGATTTTAGACAATCTTGAGCACACAAATAGGGCTAGCATTTTTTTTTATTTTGTTTGTTTTGGTGAATTAAAAGTGTTGTTGTTCTCTCTTTAAAATTTAGGTGTTCATTTTATTTGGGCATTTAGTTTAAGGTTTTTATTCAATGGTCGTGGGCATTGGCAAGGAAAAATCAAATTTTGTATTTCTTGTCTCGTTTTTAGCAAATCATTTGAAAATCTTGTTTATAACAAACTAGGAAAGTTGAAAGGTTAGTTTACCTTGTTTGTAGACAAAGAAAAAAAAAGGTGTTGTGACATTGTTGTTTTAGACTAGATTTATTTTTGCATTGATTGCATATTTAACAGACATAATTTACATAATCAATTCCACAAACAAAATAAAAACCACAAAAACATCACCACTTAGTTTGCATCTAGACAAAGTTAGGAAAAATTAGTATCTTGCAGAATAATACAGGCTTCTCCCTCTCTCATTTGCATGCATTATGAATCATTGAAAAAGAATAAAAATAAGTTTTGTTTTCATTTACTTTCAATTTTTTCATCTCTTTGCTTTTAGCAAGCAAACATTTTACTCCCATAAACTCAAGAAAACCCCAAAACAAGTTAAAAACAACAAAAACTCAAAAAAAAGTGTCAAGAAGCCTTGTCAATACATGCAAGCACCTAAGTTTTATTAGGATCTTTGCCAACACATGCAAGCATCCACACTCCATCTAAGTCTTGCCTATTTGTGCAAGCACCCTACACAAAGCCTTGTTTCAAGCATCACAATAAGCATACCTAATAATTCATTGTCTAAATAAGCTCATATGCTTCTACCTTAGCTTTTTCCCTAACCTCCTTTAGATGACTCTTCTTGAGACACCAGGTCTTGTTTGCCATGGTTTATTCCCTAGGGTTAGAGCACTTAGTCCCACAGTTAGCATACAGTCTGATATTAATATCGAGCTGAGATGTGAGGTTTTCCATTCCACCTCAATTCCTCATATTATTTTTGATTCCTTAAATACTTTAGACGAATAATAAAGAATTCATGATCCACCCATCAGTGTTCTTCCTCATAACAGAGGTTATCACTATGACATTATCCAAGCCTAGTTTCCCATTCATACCTCTTTCTTCTCCTTGGGTCTAGCCTCGTCTTATATCATTCACATTTTGTAGATGATATTGATCGAGCATAGCCAACCCAACAGATTATATCTTTTCCCATGAGCCATTGAACTTGATCTCCCCCATTTCCCTAGCTTTAGCATTAACCAAGAGGTTCACTTTTTTATGATCTCAAAAACTAACCTTGGAGTTCTATTTCAGCACAACTTGATGCTCTTAACAAGTATCATGACGTTGCTAAGTTATTTTGCTTCCATCATAAGAACCCATTTCTACCACCCATTTTGAATCTCATTCTGCTTAACAACCAACCCAATCCATAGCCTATCCATTATGTCGGTTGCCTCAACCTAACCTTGGGGAGTCTAATGCACAATTTAGTGTGTATTATTTGTGTGTACATAGTCACTTCATGGATGAATCCTTTCTTACTCTTATTGAGATGAAATTAATTTTGTTAATGTTATGAGATGTTTTGATACTTTCTGCCTCACCTCTTGATCTTGTATTAAATGGAGAAATACATAGTGTTACTAGCAATCCTTTCCCCCTTTACCTCCCTAGGTGAGTTAATATGATTGGAAATGGCTTCTGCATGATGAGATCTTTAAATTTTAGGGTATCCCTTTGCATTCTAGGCTTCCCCTCCTTTCTTTTGGCAATATGTGCTAGATTGGGTTAAACCAAAGCATGCTTATTGGATAACCAATCCCTTATCCCTTGCTGGGAAATTTCAAGTATGTTAGTGCTAGAAACTACTCATGTTTACTATTCTTAATGTTGGGTGCCCTAAAAAAATTCTATTTAGAAGCTTGAAAAGCTTATGAGATATTTTCTTTGGGCCATTTCTTCCACTAACAAAAGTTTCCACAGGGTTGATTAGGATTACTATTGTCTCCCTAAGGAGGATGGAGGGATGGGGTTGATTGACAATTCATGCCAAGGCTTGGCTCTCTCTACTAAATGGAATATCCATGCCATTGAGGGGAATGAAGCATGAAAATTGTTACTTCAAAATTATATCTCTGAAGGTACTCTTCATGGTCATGCCACTTGGAAAGGGATAGGATTTGCTAGCATTCTCACTCTCTTTGCCCATGAAAATGGTTGGGTCCTCCATGGTTAAAAACATCTGCAAAGCTTAATAAAATATGAAATCTTGGTTACTATGGAATGGAAATGGTTTTAGAGATGGTCTTTATATTAACCACCACTCCTTGTGGTGGTCCCCCATCATCAATTTCCATGTTCATTTTGTATAAGTTCCTTAGATTCACTCCCTAAAGTTATTTAGAAGAGGAAATCAAACTGTGCAAAACTTAGTTTCCAAACAAACTCAGTTTTGGCTCCCTAGGGTGGTGAAATCTAAATTCAAGTTTTCCTATGAGGATAAGAAATATTATGAATATACCATTGATGTCGTCCTTGTAGATATGGTACACAAGATCTTTATGAATTTTGTTCACCCTTGGTTGAAGGACTGGAAATGGTATTTTGACACCATTTTCCAATATTATACCACTCGTAAGGGCTATAAATGATTATCCCCTCATCTTCTAATGGTTGGCAAGCTCAATGACCAATGGGGCATTCATTCTTCCCTATCTACTTGGGGTAGACACTTCCAAATTATTTGGACTTCTTGTGTTGAACCTAAGCTAGCTCACTTTGTGTGGTGTTTCCTTCACCAAGGGATTCCACTTGAGAGACATTCGGTGTAACTAGGGGTGGTCTATCCATCATGCCATTTCTACAGGCATTTGGAGACTGTTATGCACTTATTTTGGTTTTGCCCTAAGGCCCAAAATGCGTGGAGTTGGATTCATGACTTCTTTATCCCTTTTCATTCAGAGATTTTCAATTGGCATCATATCCTCCTTGATGATAGTCCTAGTATGTCGTTGAACTACACTCAAGTTTGGCATATTTTTATAATGAAAATTTTGTTTTGAATATGGAGAGAACACAATTCATCTTTTTTTTCTAATGTCATTGTTGATCACCATGTTTTTATTTATAACAAGTCTATGGTTATGTCTAATGTTCTCTTGCAGATTCAAGTTTAGACTAACAAAGTTATTATATAGCTCGAGCATCTATAGAGATTGCTTCATTATTGGGGTGGTGCCCCATGTAATATGGATTGTATCTCACCTTCCCCTCTCAAGAATGTTTTGCTAAGAGGTGATAGTGGCACCCTATGAGGAGGGCATCGACACAGTCATTCTCGTTATTGCTCTTGCAACTAGACTTAAGGATTCCCTCAATGCCATCATCCCCCCACCTACCCTCACCATCCCCAATTACTCATGGAGGGTGAGGTTATCTACCTCCACTTCCTCCACAGACATAGGTTTGGGCCTCCTCACCTCCTATGACACAACATCAATGAAATTCTCTACTAGGGAATTCACAAGATGGGTGGCATGTACCACATGATACCAAGTTTCCAAGGCTTGTGCTGGTAATATTCCCCCACTAATTTAATCATGATGAAAATGGTGAGAAGGGAGAACATATTGTTGATGCAGTGGATTGTACCCTGGGCAGGACGCCTAGCTCCTGCCCTTCCACACGTCAAAATGGAAACTCCCCTCTCGCCTGTGGGACCGATGAAGCTGGAGGGGAGAGTCTCTAGATAAGGGCTAGCTCCCTCTGATGTATCTTTTAGGCCCTGGCTTCTCCTACTACTAACAAAAAATGAAAAAGGGGGGGGGATGAAAAGAGAGAGAGATGTTGAAATCAGAACCTAAACCTAAATATAAAAAGGTGATACACCAAAAATGATGACCCACCCAGCCCGAATATACACTTTTCACCAAGAAGAAGCGCCCATACACTTCATCTGATGTGGGAGACCCTTCTGTATCAGTGAGTCAGGGGTCCATAGAGATACAGGGAGGAAGAACTGTCAAAGGTGTTTTGAGACACACTTTGGCAGCCTGTTCACATGCACCTATATTTCTGTTGTAGACACTTCTAGTAGACCTGTAGAAAAGAAACTTCACAATGCACTAGACATGTTGGAATTGATTTGTGAAAAGCATAAAATAAAATGACTTAACACAAAAAGAAAACATAGACATATGCGTGAGTGCAAGTCTAGATGGAGGTAAAAATGCCAAGTCTTGATTCAAGGTAAAAATCGGCAAAGTTCTACCTTACAAGCCCGAGAGATTTTTGGGCAGAGCTTTGCCTTACGGGCTAAGAGAATGGATTCTCCTCAAAATGAGAAGTTTACAATATATAGAGAAAGGAGAAGATAACTTGGCGCTTCTTTTGAAAAGACTTTGGCACTCTTGACAAGTTGGCCCATGTGCATTCTGAACCTTGGGAAGAGGAAGTCGTTTGATTGTTAGCTCCTGCTTTGACTTTGGCGTTCCAACATTAAATGTGAAAGCATGGGCCATGCCTCTTTTCAGCAAATAGACTGCTCCCTTCAAGGCATTTATATGGCTTGTCTTCTCATCAATGCAAAATGAAGAAAATAGGCCGCGCCGCTTGCTGTTTGCATCGTTTAATGACCACTTGGCAAGCGCTATTCCAACTACAGGAATAAATCCCTGAGTTGACACCTCCTTGCCACCTGGACTGTTTGTCCACTTCTGCACTTTGTCTTCTTCCTAGCTTTGTCACTTTCTGGCTCCTTTGACCCTCGAGGGCTATCTCCTGTTAATTCATCGCGCTTTCCCGCTTGCCTTGGCCATTTTTTGCCGATTTCAATAAGTGACATGTGGCGCGTTCTGCTGTGAAATGGGTAGGACACGTGGCAGCATCCGCTTGACTCATAAAAGCTTTAGGCACCCTTTGAAAGTCTTGTGGAAGAGGACATGTGGTGGCTTCCGCTCTCTTTAGCAATTTGTCTAGGGCCCACCACAGTTCTCACGAGAAAAAAAGGGAGAGACCGTGGATGTTGACACTTATCGGCTTCCATCGAGCTTTGCAAGGGACATGTGGCATGCTCCGCTTATTTTATAGAAAACATGTCAAAGCCTTCCGCGGTTGCCACTTGGTGCCTTCCACGCTCTAGCTTTTCCTGGTGTAAAATTGACATTCGCGGGCCCATCACTGCGTTTGAATTTCCAATGGCTAGTTCGTCGTGGTTGTCTTTGACATCTTCGGGCCCGTCACCCCTTGGACTTCTTTCGGCGTTTCCTTTGCTTTGGCTTTTCATTATTTCCTTTCCTTTGGAAAGAGCCCCCCACAAGGGCACATACCCTTCGGGTGGTCTTCTATTTCCTTGGTGGGTTGCTCCTTCGGGATTTTTCTCGTGGACTTTTTCCCGCAGAAAATTTTCTCGCGGACAAGAGGTCTGCAAGAATTGCCTTGTCACTTTGAAAATGTCCTTCAGAAATTCCGTTGGATTTTTTGGCTGCAGCTTCCCCGAATTTCTTTGGACTTTTTGTCTGAAGGAATTCCTTCGGACAAAAAGTCAAAGAGAAATCGTCCTTGTCTTTTGCTTTTGCCTTAAGTCCCTTTCTTTCGGGTTTCTTGCTCACAACCCTTCTGAATTCCTTCAAACTTTTTGTCTGAAGGATTTCTTCCTTGTCTCTACTGACTGCCTTTGAAAGTGCCCTTCAAAAAAAATGGAAACGACCCTTTCAAAGGGCATTTCCCTTGCCTTAGACAAATTTCTGAAAGAACTTACCTCTTCAGCATCTCTTTTGCTGGCTCTTTTGGAAATCTTCCCTTCCCTCCGCAAGGGCTCTTGAAATGGTCCTTTTTGCGCCTAAGTGGGAACTTGCCTCCCTGTTGAGTCCGTAGAAAACTTCACTACTGAGTCTGTAGAAATCCATGCCTGCAGAGTCCGTAGAAATAGACCTGCAGAGTCCGTAGAAAACTCTACAGAGTCCGTAAAAATCTCTGCAGAGTCCGTAGAAAACCTGTGGAGTCCGTAGAAACTTCCAAGACTTGTGCAAAACCACAAATGTACTGGCTCAGAACAACAGGGAAAGGAGGGGACCAATTTTTTGGCCTGTTGGGCCAAAAATGGTCAACAAATTGGTGACTCCTAGGGGAAGCATGCATGTTATGCTTAGAGACCAGTTGCATTTTAGTCCATTGGGCACGGAGTCAGAATGCAGCTTTGAAAGAGTTAGCAACCGCCTTGATAGACCCCAGAATCAATCATGAGCCTTTTTACCCTAGACACAAGGGAAAACACACACAAGGCTAAAAACACTACTTGTGTAAACTGCACTTAGGGAAAACAGGAAAAAAAATTGAAAGCAAACTACTATGTACAACTAACCAAGTATATCTGCCTCCCTCCTGGATCAAAGGGAAAATTTCTTAAGTCCCCTTCCTGGCAAGGAAACTTATCGTGCTAGACAAATGGCTAAATGGAATGGAGGGTTGGTGACCTGCTCCTCTTGCATGTCACCTCGATTGGCCTACATCTGAGTGCATCAGATTCAAACATGCTTCTAACATATATGTACTCTTCTTGTTCTTGAAAGCTTGTTGAATGTTGGTCCTTCATGCTGGTGCATTTCACCAAGAAATCTGTGGTTGTTGGCTCATCACCATAAGCCCTTTGTTGTGCATGGTCCCTTTGCAATGCATCATGGTTTGACCCATTTCCTTCTGCTTCGTTGAAGACCCTGTCAAACTCATCGTTTGCTCCCTCATGGCCTTCTTGAAGAAGGGTGACTGTTGTGATGTCTGAAATGGAATCACAAACTGATTACTTATCCCACAAAACATCACTTCTCTGTTCAAAACTTTCTTCTTCAAGGTTTTCCTCAAGGGAGACCAGCCTCTCCTTTTCTTGCTCAAGGACCAGAGTTTCTAGATGTTCAAAGGCATCCATCTGGTCCTCCTCCAATTCAGGCTCCTCAGTGTAGTCGTCCTCCTCATCGAACCAACAAGGAAGTTCATCAAACAAAGGGACAAAGAACTCACCATGCTTAAGTTCCTCCTCGTATTGCTGGAACATTTGCATGTATGCGTGACCTGAGTATTCTCCATTGTCGATGATGTCTTCACAAGGAGCATTGACGATGATTTCTTCTTCATTATTGCTCATGATAGCCTCTTGGGAAAATGCAGATTGGATCTTCTGCTCCTCACTCACCTCCTGCAGAACAGGTTCCTCCTTGAGAAGGGGTGAAGTGGAAAAATCGTGTGGAAGAGGAGGCAGTCCTTGAGCTAGAATCGAATGATTCTCCTCCTTCCATTTGGTCAGTACTTCATCAATATCAGGTGTGGCCTGATAGTTCTCTTGGGGGTGTGTAGATGGGGTGTGTTCAGACATGGAATGTGTCGTTGGCTCTGAACCGTCCATCACACATTGGCTGAGGAATCTCTCTCTGGATTCCAACTCTGCAATTCTTTTGGCTATATCCTCTTGGAAGAGCCTTTCTTGGAGATCATAGGAATCATCGTGGGCAGGAGCAACCTCATCTTCTTCAAGGTTTTGAACGAAACCTTTCTTCTCCTCTTTCCTGCCCCATGATTCCACTATTTCCTCCCAAGTCAGGAGCCTGCCATTAGGATCAGTGACCTGAGGGAGTTGAGGAAGACTAGGAAAGCTACTTGAGGGGATTGCATGAAAATTTTGAGTTTGATCGTGGTAATATGGAGGAACACAAAGCCCATGATGCTGGGCGAAGGGATTATATATACAAAAAATGTGATTTATTGATGGCACCTGGACTGCTTAACTAGTTGATTCAACTCGAGTCGCCATTGGTGTTGATAAAAAAGCCTCCAAAGGCTGGTTGGTTGAAGAACACACCAAAATAATTTCAACTCTTTGGACACAACTTGTCCTAGTTGGTCCCACCGGGCGTGCTAAAAATTGTTGATGCAGTGGATTGCACCCTGGGCAGGACGCCTAGCTCCTGCCCTTCCACACGACAAAATGGAAACTCCCCTCTCGCCTGTGGGACCGACGAAGCTGGAGGGGAGAGTCTCTAGATAAGGGCTAGCTCCCTCTAATGTATCTTTTAGGCTCTGGTTTCTCCTACTTCTAACAAAAAATGAAAAAAGGGGGGGAATGAAAAGAGAGAGAGAGAGAGATGCTGAAATCAGAACCTAAACCTAAAAATAAAAAGGTGATACACCAAAAATGATGACCCACCCAGCCTGAATATACACTTTTCACCAAGAAGAAGCGCCCATACACTTCATCTGATGTGGGAGACCCTTCTGTATCAGTGAGTCATGGGTCCGTATAGATACAGGGAGGAAGAATAGTCAAAGGTGTTATGAGACACACTTTTGCAGCCTATTCACATGCGCCTATATTTGTGTTATAGACACTTCTGACAGACCTGCAAAAAAGAAACTTCACAATGCACTAGACATGCTGGAATCGATCTGTGAAAAGCATAAAATAAAATGACTTAACACAAAAAGAAAACATAGACATATGTGTGAGTGCAAGTCTAGATTGAGGTAAAAATACCAAGTCTTGATTCAAGGTAAAAATTAGCAGAGTTCTGCCTTACAAGCCCGAGAGATTTTTGGGCAGAGCTTTGCCTTACGGGCTAAGAGAATGGATTTTCTTCAAAATGAGAAGTTTACAATATATAGAGAAAGGAGAAGAGAACTTGGCACTTCTTTTGAAAAGACTTTGGTGCTCTTGACAAGCTGGCCCATGTGCATTCCGAACCTTGGGAAGAGGAAGCCGTTTGATTGTCGGCTCCTGCTTTGACTTTGGCGTTCCAACATTAAATGTGAAAGCATGGGCCGTGCCTCTTTTTCACAAATAGACTGCTCCCCTCAAGGCATTTACATGGCTTGTCTGCTCATCAATGCGAAATGAAGAAAATAGGCTGCACCACTTGCTGTTTGCACCGTTTGATGACCACTTGGAAAGCGTTGTTCCAACTGTAGGAATAAATCCCTGAGTTGACACCTCCTCTTTGCTACCTGGACTATTTGTCCGCTTTTGCACTTTGTCTTCTTCTTAGCTTTGTCACTTTCTGGCTCCTTCGACCCTCGAGGGCTATCTCATGTTAATTCATCACGCTTTCCTGCTTGCCTTGGCCATTTTCTGTCGATTTCAATAAGTGACACACTGCGCGTTCCGCTGTGAAATGGGCAGGACATGTGGTAGCATCTTCTTGACTCATAGAAGCTTTAGGCACCCTTTGAAAGTCCTGTGGAAGAGGACACGTGGCGGCTTCCGCTCTCTTTAGCAATTCATTCGGGGCCCGCCACAGTTCTCACGGGACAAAAAGGGAGAGACCGCAGATGTTGACACTTGTTGGCTTCCGTCGAGCTTTGTACGGGACACGTGGCATGATCCACTTCTTTTAGAGAAAACATGTCAAAGCCTTCCGCGGTTTCCACTTGGCGCCTTCCGCGCTTTGGCTTTTCCTGGTGTAAAATTGACGTTTGCGGGCCCGTCACTGCGTTTGAATTTCCAATAGCTAGTTTGCCGTGGTTAACTTTGATGTCTTCGGGCCCGTCATCCCTTGGAATTCTTTTGGCCTTGCCTTTGCTTCAGCTTTTCACTGTTTCCTTTCCTTTGGCAAGAGCCCCCCGCAAGGGCACATACCCTTCAGGCGGTCTTCTATTTCCTTGGCAAGTTGCTCCTTCAGGCTTTTTCCCACGGACTTTTTCCCGCAAACAATTTTCTCGCAGACAAAAAGTTTGCAAGAATTGCCTTGTCACTTTGAAAATGTCCTTCGGAAATTCCGTTGGCTTTTTTGGCTGCAACTTCCCCAAATTTATTTGGACTTTTTGTCCGAAGGAATTCCTTCGGACAAAAAGTCAGAGAGAAATCGTCCTTGTCTTTTGCTTTTGCCTTAAGTCCCTTTATTTTGGGTTTCTTGCTCACAGCCCTTCCAAATTCCTTCGAATTTTTTGTCCGAAGGATTTATTCCTTGCCTCTACCAACTGCCTTTGAAAGTGCCCTTCGGAAAAAATGGAAACGACCCTTTCAAAGGGCATTTTCGTTGCCTTAGACAAATTTACGAAAGAACATACCTCTTCGGGCTCTCTTTTGCTGCCTCTTTTGGAAATCTTCCCTACCCTCCGCAAGGGCTCTTGAAATGGTCCATTTTGTGCCTCAGTGAGAACTTGCCTGCTTGTTGAGTCTGTAGAAAACTTCACTGCTGAGTCCGTAGAAATCCATGCCTGCAGAGTCTGTAGAAATGGACCTGCAGAGTCCGTAGAAATATCTGCAAAGTCCGTAGAAAACCTGTGGAGTCCGTAGAAACTCCCAAGACTTGTGCAAAACCAAAAATGTACTGGCTCAGAACAGCAGGGAAAAGATGGGACTGGTTTTTTGCCCTGTTGGGCAAAAAATGGTCAACACATATCACTATCATTTCTCATTGAGACCCCATTCCTGAGGGGGGTGACCTGATGGGCTCTAGTTGGGATGATCCTCATGATAAAGAATCCCCTATGTTGGTCTTTTCACTATGGTTGCTTTGTGTATTAGTTTTTGTTTTATGTTTTAGATCTATTCTAAGCTCAGCCTAGTCTCTTATTTTATTGTTCCTAAACTCTACCTAATTTAAAACTTTGTATCGTGCTCTCATATCACCTACTTTTTTATGAATAATCTTGTATATTTATTATTTTATATACTACAATCTATTTCATCAAATAATAATAATAATAATAATAACTTCTTTATCTCAAATAAAGTCCAAACCTTACATTCCAATATTCAAACAATGGCTAATAATAATAATAATAATAATAATAATAATAATAATAATAATAATAATAATAATAATAATAATAATAATAATAATAATGGGACTTTCTTCACTTCTCCCTGCTTGCACTCGGGATAGGCTTGGCCTTAGGGTGCTCTGCATTATGCTTCCACCTAGGTGAGTCGAGGTTGTTTATGTATTTTATTTTTAGCATCGACTTTGTACAAATTGAAGATGCCTATTACTCAAACTACAATGAAGGGGTTATCGTCCATGGTAGGGTTTAGAAATCAGAATCGGGCAGAATCAGTTTAAAGAATAGAGCCATTGGTAGATCATGAGGGCGTGTTAAATCAATCTATGAAAAAAATCAAATGTAAAGAGTTTTTAGGAGGCCTACATTCATCTCCAATCTGTTCGAATACTGAGAATAGGACTCCCTCAGATTCTAGTAATATTGATCAATTAAGGGTTAAGAAACCTTTAGTGGTCAAATTCAAAGGTAGAGCACTGGAGGAGATCTTTGAAAGCGAAAATTGGTTTCTAGATAGGGGCCTAATTTGTCGGTTTGATAGATTTTGGCCTTGTTGGGTGGATATTTTGTTACCAACATAAAGGTAACAAAATGGTACTTTCAGCCACAGTGTGATGAGATAAAATATCTCTTCAAGGAAACAAGAGGCTCCCTTCTTATTGCTAACTACAACAACAATTAATTATTTACACTAATTTTATCAAAGTGGGTGTTATATTATCATCCAATTCTCTTTTTCAAGAATTGATGTTCACTTACAAACTTTCTTCCATTCCTTACAGTGTATCGTGAAAATATGAAATTACTTGATAGAGCAATGATAACTGATATTCAGATTAGTTAGCTGAAAGAGTAACTAGAATGATACCAACAAAGTAACGTGAATAGATGGAACAAAGTGCAGCCCAAAGTCTTCACCTTATTTATAACAAAGATTAAAATCACCAAAAAAAATAACTTGCAGCCCAAAGTCTCCACTGTAAGTCACTTTTAATGATGAGCACAAACCCAATAACTAAAATATAGCTCAAAGACTCCAAAATCAGCTTCCTGGCACCTTCCATTTAATAGAAATTTTACACCACAATCAAATCAAAGCCAAAGAAATTGTAATGGAAAAGACAAAAGAACATTCACAATACACCACAAGTATATTCCAACACAAAGATTGAAAGATCACTTAATTTTCTTATATTGATGGAATTCAAGATTTACAATATGAACACAAAGTTTCAAAATTGCTTATCAATTCAACAACGTTTCGCTTCTATAGCCCTGGTGTTCCCTTTACAAAAGAACATCCTCCTATTTATAGAGAGGAGCTATGAGTAAAAATAGAAAAAACATAAATACATTGACTTATTCATTGATAGAATTTGATTTGATTTAGGAGTATGTATTTTTTAAAGTGTAAATTACACCAAACAAAATTACATATAAGAAAGTTAGAAAATTAAATTGTCCTTAGACACAGAAATTTCTTCATTTTTATTCTTCCCTAGATATTCCTCATATCTCTTCAGCGTGGCCTGGACTTCATCGTTGTTTGTCCCCCATGTACTGATGGATATGGTCAGGACTCTAGTGATGGAATCTGCTAGATTAACTAGTATGTGTTTACTTTTACCCAAGATTATTTGTAATTTATCTATTATGTTTTTTTGTGTTTTCATGCTCAACAGGTTCAACTAACTCAGAGGATTATGTGATCTTTAGTAGAACAAAGGTCAGTTGTTTTACTTGCACCTTAAGTTGATCTTTAATTTTCTTGTCCTTGTCACATCTTTCCATCAAGGATGCCATAGCTACCTATAAATCCTCCTTTGCACCTTCATGCGTTTGTTTCCCAGGTTTATCCGTGCAACTACATATTCAAACACTTGGATATCTTCAATGTTTCTATCTTGAAGAGGCATTGTAACCTCAACATACTTGATTCTAGACTCAAAAATTACCCTTGACATGGTTTTAGCATTGTTTGTTGTTTTGGGCTTTATTGGCACTAGCTGACCAAAATCAAAATCATTAGGAGAAACAACTTGCTTCTTCCTCTTGGGTGTTTGAGTCACCAGCCAAGGATGAAGGGGAGATGGATCTTCTAGGATGGAGGATTCCAAGGATTGTGATGTTTGGGGAAGACCAATGGTTTGTGAAGTGGGTGGAATGGAAGGTGAGACAATAGAGATATATGGTAGTGGAGTTGGCACCAATGGGATTGTGGTTATGATTGGTGGAGTTTGGGTTGGCATGATTGACACTTTGGCCCCTAATGGTAAGTTGGATACTAGAGAAGTAGGGACTTGAGTTGTTATTTTGGAAGATGTTGTAGACATAAATTTATCTATATCATGTTGGGTAAAATACAAATTAGTAAGAGATCCCAACAACTTTAAAAGACTGGGTACATTTGAAAATGAATAAAAAACTTGATCGAGTGTGCCTTGTGAAGGAACTTGGAAAAGCATGGCACTGGGAGGTGAAGGTGGAGATGAAAGAACAAGTTGGGGAGAAATGGAATCAATTGGTATAGTTGGGATTATAGGGGGTACTGTGGAAAATGTTACCTGTAAAATTATTGTTTGAAAGGTTTCAATCAAAATAATCTTTGACTGTGTGGTCACTCGCTATGAAGACTATTGAATCACTAGTTGAGGTGATTGTGAAATTGTTGGTTGAGGTGCTGCCTCACTCATGGTTGGGTGTTCCTCGTTTTCTACTTGAACACTTTTCTCTGCACCAGCTCCTTTGTATTTTCTTTTACCTTTACTTACAAACATAAATTTTGGTTTTTGTGTGGATGTAGAGGCCTCTTCTTTATTCTGATCTTCTTGTTTCCTTGTATCTTCATCATATTCTTTTTTTGATCCAGTCTTGAAATGTTTCAAATTGATACCTTTAGACTCCAACCAAGCATTAGTCCTTGCAGGAACAGGTTGAAATCTGTCTCTGATAGATGTGGATTCTTTGATGGACCATTAGATTGGCAAGAGAGGAGTGGAAGCTACCTGATTACCCTCATATGAGGGTTCCAATACATTCTCATAATCTGATAAATCTTATGGAATATCAACAGACTTTAGATTATCAATTTGATCAGTAGTAAGATGGTTGTAATCAAGCCTTCTCACATCTTCCTCAGTCTTACACTCTACCCAGATGTCTTCGATCCTATGTACATGAGCATAATTGCCTTTCAACTTCTCCTTCATCATTCTATAATGAAAGACTTTTCTACTCTTGAACCTCTTGAGAGTGACCCATTGCGTTTTAGCCTCCATTGTCTTGGCTTTTGGAGTAGTTGACACTGTGTATCAGCCAATGCTAATTGGAAACTTGATTCCCCACTTATGAGCATCTGATTGTTTTTTATGCACATCCATCATTTGGTAGCACATCTCCATCAAAATCAATTTATCACTTGGATACTTAGGTAGCATGTATGGTTGTTCATCAAACCCTCCTACACTGATGTAGGTGAAGGTTGGAAATTGTAGAAAGATGAAACCAATCTTATTAACCGTTGCCCATGCTTGGTTTGAAACTCTTTTTTTTGAGGTCTTGTTTAAAGATGAAAATGAACTTGTAGAAGAAAACATCATTAATTCTCCTGTAATGTTTTATGCTTTCCTTGAGAGTTAATTGTGGATAATATTCATGTACTAGAACCTTTTTTCTCTCACCATTACTGGTCCATCCTAGGAAATCTCTCATGTTGGTTGTAACATATACCAGATAGGAAGTCATATAAAATTTCAAAGAAGAGGTCACCTCAAAGAGCTGGTGACATATGGCATCGCTAATTTGACTTCCCCAGGAAATTCTTTGTTTATCTTTCTTGATAATAAAGATGTATTGATACATCCACTCTTGAAAGATGTTTGATGTAGGGAGACCCTTGACTCTGCTTAAAAGAGTGATCAAATCCCCTACTTCTTCTAAGAATTCACTATGATGTAAGTACTTGGGCCATCTCGCAATCGAATGTCTAAGAGTTCTGAGCCAATGAGCATTGATGTGTTTTTTACACTTGTCAGAATTCCTATAATATTACTCTTGAGTTGAGTTCATACTTACATCTGAGTATTCTTCAATAAATGAGAGATGAAATATTTTGTCAAAGTACTTATTATCTAGCCAAATGATCACCTTCCCACTTGCATCCTTAACTGATTTGGTTTCTTTGTCAAAGTGGGAAACAACTACTAAAACAAATTTTGGATCTTGTGCTGACACAAGAAATGCAACTACCAAATGAATCTCACTGTTTAAAAACAGTTGCATGTGTTGAGCAATGGGATCCCTGCCCAACCTTTGTAAGAATTCAACCATATCAACATGATCAATTTCGGTGTCTCTGATTTGATCTACATTCGACTCAACTGTAGATGCTGAAAAAACACCTTGAAACTTGTACTTCATTGCTCTCTTGGCCGGGGAATATTTTGACATTGATTAAGTGACTGCAAGAGAGAATGTCATTTCTCTAGAGTTAGCATTTTTTCATATTCTTTGGAGAAAATGCAAGAGCAAAAAAAATCAGCGCTCCTACACAAGATATGGATAAAATTGATCTTTAGTGCAATCCGAAGAAAATTCTTTGGACTACACAAGAGTTGGGTAAAATTTGAGGTTAGGTGTAAGTCGAAGAAAATTATCTGACTTGCACCGAATTTGGGTATGTTTAGGTGTAGGTCAGAGAATTTTCTCTGACTTGCATCGCATGTTTTGAAAGTGCAAGTCTTGGTGTAAGTCAGAATTTTTTTTGAATTTCACCTTGTATCACACTGGTGTAGGTCAGAGAATTTTCTAACTTACACCTTGGGTTTTGAGCCCACGATGCACATCGGAGAAAATTCTCTGAAGTGCACCGAAGGGTCGGCTGTTCACCTCAGAGAATTTTCTCTGAGTTGCATCAAAGAAGGTAAAGTGCAAGGGTGTACCTCAGAGAAAATTCTCTGAGGTGCATGAGGGTAAAGTGAAAGGGGTTCACCTCGGAGAAATTTTTTCAAGTTGCACCCTTCAAGAAACGACGTCTCGAGGGTTTTTTAAAAAAAACATGGGAGGAAGATGACTATAACATAAACACTCAAGATTTTTACAAAAAATGGGGGAAAAGATGAGGGTTTCATAAAATCCAAAACAACACTAAAAAATATAAAGTGTAGAAATTAAAAAGAGAAAAAATCCTAGGAAAAGGAAATAAAAACAAAAGAAAGGTACCAAAACCTACTTGTAATCTGAAGGTGGTGATTACAGGCAAGTAGGAATAGATGTGAAGACGTCGAAAGGTGATGTAAAGTTGGAAAATGGCAAACGAGCGAAAGTGCACACAAGCTCAAAAATGGCGAGGAGTGCATGTAGGCTCGAGAACAACGAGGAGTGCAAAAGAGAAATGGTAAAAATAAAACTAAAACGTGGTAATTTATATTAGTTAGGTAATTAATGCACATTAATCACCATAGGAATGGTGGGCCCGGGTGTAGGATCAGAGAAATTATCTGACCTTGCACATGCAATGTCAGATAAATTCTTTGCTTCTGCATGCAATGGTGCAATTCCGAGAAAATTCTTCGACTTGCACTAAAATGAATTTGGTGTAATTCGAAAAAAAATCTCTAAACTGCACAGGGTGAAAAATTCCCTCAAAAGACTAACTTTTTTAAGAAAAATAAATGCAAGGAGGTAGTGAATGGCCTCATTTTATGTGCTTAGAGCTTATGGGCTACAAAACGAACAAGTTTCGTAGGGGTTATCCCATGAATTGAGCTTGCTTAAATTCAAAGATAACAGTTGGCTTTGACTAGGGAATTTCCTTCAAGCATTCTTTGAAACGCTTGAAGGAAAGAGAATCCCATAAGTCTAAGTGCCTTTTTCCATTAGGACATGGAGTCAAGTGACTTACTAGACTAAAAACAAAATAAAAAGAATATACATATATTTACAAGATGTACAAACTTATCTAGAACCTCACTAAGTGAAAAGCTTCAGATGTTGCCCATTGTAGGGCAATGGTAATGGTGGTCCATCCAGGTATACCAAAAGGAAACTATGTTCCCCACAAAGTTGATGGATGAGGAATGGGCCTCTCCACAAAGAATCAAATTTTCCATGCATCCCTTTCAAATCTCTTCTTTTGTCTCACAAGAGAACTAGATCCCTAATTCAGAATTCTCATGACTTAGATTTTTTGTCAAAAAGTTCTTTGATGTGAATCTGATGTTCAACAATACGGTCCACTACCTTTGTATGTTGATCCTCTATCTCGAAAAGTTACATAATACGTTTGTCTAAGGATCCTTCAAATGTTTCATCCTCGATTGCCTTAGCCAATCTGAGAGCGGGCAACTCTAATGTGATAAGTATTTCTGCACTTAAGCCATACAAAAGTTGAAAATGAGACATACCAATCACTCGCTTGGGAGTGATGTGATTAGCCCACAATGCGTCATATAATTCCTTATGTCAAGGTCTCTAATTGTCCTCTACCAACTTTCTGATGATAGTTACTAGTTTTTTATTAGATAGTTACCAATTTCTTATTACTTGACTCAGCTTGACCATTTCCTTGAGGGAAGTAGTCTGAGGTGTGAGATAGAATAATTTCATATTCAAAATAGAACTGAGTCATCTCTTGGGATGTGAAACAAGCAACATTGTCAGTTACTATTTTATTAGGTACTCCAAACCTTGTGATAATGTTTTCCTTGTAAGTTGTAAACAACCTCTGAAGTGGCATGCTTGGTTGGAATTGCCTCCACCCACTTGGCGAAATAGTTATTAGCTATGATAACATAAATATGACCCGCACTTGACAGTGGGTTCATTGTGCCAATGAAGTTAATACCCTATTGTTGAAAAGGTTCTTCAATGACTACTGGCTTGAGAGGTAGCACTGCTAACTTGGGTTTCCCCATAAATTGCTGACATTTCTCACATTTACACACCCAAACATATGCATCTTGAAAAAGTGTTGGCCAGTAGTATCTTGCCCGCAAAATTTTGTGAGTTGTGATCGGAGTTAAAAAATGTCCCCCACATGATAAGTCGTGAAAAGACTCCAACAACTTGCATTGATGTGTTTTATCTACACATTGTAGAAAAATTCCATCAATGTTTTGCTTATACAAATCATTGTCCCAAAGGATGAAGTTTTTAGCTTTAAGGTTGATTTTCCTCTTCTCCTTGTGAAACAAATGCTCTGGACATTCTCAATATGTGAGGAAATGAGCAATATCAAAATACCATTCATTCATTGTGCTCACGAGCAAGACCATGGGAAGTTCTTCTGTATCTCCTTCATTATTGGGTACCTCTTCTAGTTTAGTCTCTGCCATGAGTTGACACAAACCTTTTTCACACACAAGTTTTGTAGGCTTGATCTCCATATCATACTCTTGGATTTTATCAATCCAATTTCCTCTTTTGCCTCCAAATTCTTGTTGAGTCAAAATGGACTTGAATGTAGAATCTGGTACTAGTGCAATGGTGTGAGAGTTGAGGATGTAATACCTGAAATGATTAATTGCTTTCACCACAACGTAAGCATGTTTTTCCATAGATGAGTACTTGAGCTCATAAGCCTTTAGAGGATAACTCATGAATGCTATAGGAGATTCAATACCCTCTTCATTTCCCTGTACCAAGATGGCGGATAAGGTATGCTTAAAAGCATAACTATACATGATGAAGTTCTTGGTATAGTCAGGGCAAACTAAGACATGAGCAAGTGCAATTGCTTCCTTGATCTCATGAAAGGTAGCTCTCTAATATGTGTTCCAATGAAAAATTGATTTTCCTTTCATCATATCGACAATGTGGTGTGTCTTCTTATCAAAATCAGGAACAAATCTCCGTAAGAAATTAACCTTTCCAAAAAAGGAATGCACTCCTTTCTTATTTGATGGCAGAGTAAGATTTTGAATTGACTTGACCCATTCAGGATCAATCTTGATTCCTTTCTTCGACACAATGTGTCCAAAGAGCTTACCTTCTGTAACCTCAAAAATTGACTTCTTGGAATTAAGGTATATCCCATGTTCACGGCACCTTTCAAGCACTTGTTGTAAATGGTAATAATGATCTTGATGCTTCTTTGAGAAAATAGTTAAATCATCGAGATAGACCACAATGAACTTACCAATAATATATCGAAAAGCCAAATCCATAGCCCTTTGAAAGGTAACACCAACATTAATCAACCCAAAAGACATTCTACGATATGCAAAGGTGCCTCATGGAGTAGTGAAAGTCATCTTATGTTGATCTTCATCATGCACCTCTACTTGATTGTATCCTAAAAAGCCATCTAGCATGGACAACATCTCTAAACCAGTCACAGTTTGTACTATTTGATCCATTATTGGCAATGGGTAATTATCCTTAAGTGACAATTGGTTCATATTATGGAAGTCAACACAGATGTGAATTTCTTTGTTCTTTTTTCTCACGGGAACAATTTTGGCTATCTAGGTTGAGTGATGATAGGAAAAATGATCCTAGCATTCAACATCTTTTGGATTTCAGCAAGGATGGTGCCTGAGATTTTGGGATTATACTATCGTTGTTTCTGCTTGTGAGGTTGAGATCTAGGCTTGAGAGGGATATCATGTTGCACTTCCTTGGATCAAAAAGATTTTAGATCAGCATATGAATATGATAATACATCAATGTACCGGTGCATAAGTCTCACCAACTTCTCTGTTTCCTCCAACGAGCAATATTTCCCAATATTTATCATTTTGGGGTCATTCTATGTCCCTATATTGACTTGCTCAATTTTTGCAGATGAATCTGATTCTAACTTTTGTCATTTGATGAATCGATCATGTTTATTAAAAAGCCTTTCTAGAGATACCAATCATTTGGGAATCTGATTCTAACTTCGAAGATTGATTCTTGTTCAAAGTATAACTCACTGAAATTTTTTGCCTCCAAAAGCGTGATGACTGGCTTATCATTGTTGAAAACTTGCCAATGATTGGCATTATCAAGAACACTGGGTCGAAAAACCAACTCAATGGTATACTTGTTTCCTTAAAAATATTTGTGAGGAATCATGAGAGTGGTTGAAACAACCAACGAATCTGCCCTATCATTATATTCTCTTAGAGCTGCTGATATATTAAATGCATCAAAATCCTCCATGCAATCCCAGACTCAATTGTGATAATGCCTTAGCCTTTCATTCTTTGTTTGATAAAAATTCCTGACTTGGCAAATGACTAGCTTGACATCACCTTGTGCATGGAGATTTTTAATTCCTTTCTTCTGTGCAACCTCCATCCTTAATAACAAGGCCTCATATTCAACAGTATTGTTAGTGTTATCAAATTGTAACTTGGAAGAAAAAAGGAAGATCTTTCCTTTCGGGGATATGAGGACTATCTCAGCTCCAGATCCAGTTGAAGAACAATTGCCGTCAAATTCTAAAGTCCAAACATCATTTGAACCTCCCACTTTGATGTTCTCTAAATTTATAATTTCTTCATCAGAAGAGGATGGCTCATCTGTTTCTTGACCTTTATCTAAAATATCATCGGAAGATACTTGATCTTCATCTATGGTCAAGAAATATGTACCCATTTTGGAGGTTTCAAAGAGAATATGGGCTTTTGGATCCTCAGTCTTTGTCACAATATACTTTGCTTGCTTCTTTGGATGAAGTTTCTGCATCACACCTTTGATAGGTATTCTAGCCTCAGACCAAACCATGTTAATTTCACCACCAACATCTTTGTAAAAGTTACATCCCAATAAAAATTCATATGAGGCTAAAACATCAACCACCAGAACCATCGTTTTTATTTTTTTCTTCGGGAATGCAGCAAATGCAAATTATGCATCCTTGATTTGGCCTATGAGGGGTACTTGTTTAGTTTTCATTGAAAAACAACAGCCAAAAGTCTTTCTCAGAGTTAATCTCAAGGCAGAAGCTACTTTGGTTGGGATCACATTATCAGAGGCTCTCAAATCGATGACACAACTACTGAGCTTATAACCATTAACAAATAGCGAAATATAGAAAGGTTCTATTTTTTTAGAGTTGGATGCAGGAGTTACCACTAGGTTATTTTGCTTTAGCTTTGGCTAAGGATCAATTGATGTATTCTTGGATGAGACTTGATTAGGGTTGACCGTTTTACCCTTTACAAACTTCACCAATCTTTTGAATTGGTCGAGATTAGATTGGAGGTACTCAACCTTAGACATTTGAATCTTTGTCTTCTTGGCATGGTCTATGATATCAAAATTTGGATATGGAGCAGTCGAGGAAGACAAGGTATTTTCATTTTCAGGTTTCGAGTTTTGAGCACTGGGTCTAGACGTAGAAGGAGAAGAAGTATAATGATGAGTACTTACTTGTTTGTCTGCCACTGTGTCTTTTGGTTGAACTGGCAGGGGAGTTCCTCTCTTGGCAATTGTAACCTCTTTACGTGGTTTGTCCTTGGACTTAGCTTTATCAACCTTCTGTTGTTGATTCATCTAAATTTAAGAACGGGTGAATATGGCATAAGACTCGCCATGTATATCTTCCTCTTGTTCAGCATTTTCTTCTTCAAAGTTTAGAAACCTGATATCAGAGTCACCAACTTCTCCTTCTTCATCTCCTGTGAAAGGATTAGCATATTCTTTTGGAACATATTCCAATTCTACAACATCATTGGTTTTAGGTTCCAACCAATTGACTGTTGCATTATCCGATGGTGCTTCCAATGCAAGCCTTGCTTGTGGTGGAGGAAGCTTATTTTGATTTTGCCTTCTTGCAGCATTGTTGGAATAATTAAAAGCATTTGGGTATGTTCTTCTTGGAGTATCTTTGTATGAAGGAAAAGACATACCTTGGGGCATTTGCTTCTTGAGTGCTAGCAATTCATTTGCCAACTTTTGCACCATAGAATCGGTGGTGCTAGTAGAAGATGAAGTTGTAGAGGGTGGCCCTCTAGGCTTGTTTGAATTGTTTCTTACTTACTCACAAAGATCAAATCATCTTCTACTTCAGTGGCCAAGCTTTGGGCATCATCAAGGTTAGTTGGGGATGCTCTTCACAAAAGAAAACTAACTTCTGGGAATTGATAATTGATGAAAAAGCATTTCAAATTCTCAGGCGTAGGTTGAGCAACCGCTGAAATTCTATTCCTCAACTTATTGAACTTAGACACGAACTCACGGATGGGCTTGGGTGCTTTTGCACCATAGGATCGGTGGTGCTAGTAGAAGATGAAGTTGTAGAGGGCTGCCCTCTAGGCTTGTTTGAATTGTTTCTTACTTTACTCACAAAGATCAAATCATCTTCTACTTCAGTGGCCAAGCTTTGGGCATCATCAAGGTTAGTTGGGGCTGCTCTTCACAAAAGAAAAAAAACTTTGGCAATTGATATGAAAAAGCATTTCAAATTCTCAGGTGTAGGTTGAGCAACCGCTAAAATTCTATTCCTCAACTTATTGAACTTAGACACGAACTCACGAATGGGCTCGGGTGCTTTTTTTTCATTTGTGTGTGCTAAGCCAACAAGGCATGAGCATCTTCTACTGGCTTGAACCTTGCCTCAAACTAGGCCTTAAATGTATCCCAACTTGTGATGGTTCCTGTTGCAAGACAGCAAAACCAATCAACAACAACACTTTGGAGCTTTTCTAAGAACAATCTTACAGAAACATCTTCATGTTCCACTCCAAGAACTCTGCATGCAATGTAGAATGTGGCAATATGTTCATTCGGATGTTGCTTGCCATCACCATAGAACTTGGAGAAAATTTTCCATGAACCACGGGGAAGTTCATGAGATGGTGGTGCCAAATTCAACGGACCAAAAGCATTTCCCCATGGACCTTGTGCAGCTATTCTATGTGGATTATAGGGACGAATAACAAATCTTTGCAAGGCAAAATAGATAAGACCCTACGAACATTGGAAGCTTCCCATGGTATAGGAGATCTTGTATTGGTAGGTGGAAAACTTCATGTACGTTGAATAGGTGACCTTGCATGTACTGGCAAAAGGTCGAAGTTATGTTCTTGCAACAACTCGAATGTTGGATCAATGTGTCTCGCTGCCCTTCTACCACAGAGTGTAGGTTTTTTCCACCATATCATAAAAGTATCTAGAAAAGAAAAGAGATTAACTACAACAAAATAGTAGTAAACAATAAGGTGTTGGTCTTATTTCAACTGAATGATTGTAGCTCTCGATTGCGTGTTCGTGTCCCCAACGAAGTCACCAAAAACTCTTTGGTGAATATTTTGTTACTGACAAATTGGGAACAAAATGTACTTTCAACCATAGTTTGATGAGATAAAATCTCTCCTCAAGAAAAGGGGAGGCTCCCTTCTTATTACTAACTAAAACAACAATTAATTGTTTACACTAATTTTATCAAAGTGAGTGTTATCATATCATCCAATTCTTTTTTTTCAGAATTAATGTTCACTTACAAACTTTCTTCCGTTCCTTATAATGTATTGTGAAAATATAAAATTACTTGATAGAGCAATGATAATAGATATTCAGATTAGTTAGTAGAAAGAGTAACTAGAATGATACCAACAAAGTAACGTGAATAAATGAAACAAAGTGCAGCCCAAAGTCTTCACCTTATTTCCAACAAAGATTAAAATCATCAAAGAAAAATAACTTGTGGCCCAAAGTCTCCACAGTAAATCACTTTCAATGATGAACACAAACCTAGTAACTAAAATGTAGCTCAAAGACTCCAAAATCAGCGTCCTAGCACCTTTCATTTTGTATAAATTTTACACGACAATCCAATCAAAGCACAAGAAAATGTAATGAAAAAGATAAAAGAACATTCCCAATACACCACAAGTATATTCCAACACAAAGATTGAAAGATCACTTGATTTTATTATATTGATAGAATTCAAGATTTACAATATGAACACAAAGTTTCAAAAATTACTTATCAATTCAACAACATTTTGCTTCTATAGCCCTGGTGATCCCTTTACAAAAGAACATCCTCCTATTTATAGAGAGGAGCTATGAATAAAAATAGAAAAAACATAAATATATTGACTTATTCATTGACAGAGTTTGATTTGATTTAGGACTGTGTACTTTTATTGGGTGTAAATTACACCGAACAAAATTACAAATAAGAAAGTTACAAAAATAAACTAAGTGTCCTTAGACACAGAAATTTCTTTCTTTTTATTCTTCTCTAGATATTCCTCATATCTCTTCAATGTGTCCTAGACTTCATCGTTGTTTGGCCCTGATGTACTTCTGGATATGGTCAAAACTGTAATGATGGAATCTACTAGATTAACTGGCATGTCTTTACTTTTACCCAAGATTCTTTGTAACTTATCTATTATGACTTGAAACTCAACCAATTTGTCAATGGAATCAAGTGTGAATGTTGTTGTTTCAATCTCTATTTGAATCAAGGATGTAAACTCCTGAATTACTATCTCCATAAGAAGAATTTCTTGCGAATCATCTCTAACCTGACAAGGAAACTCTCCAATCTTATTTGTAAGATCTAACATCTTATCATTGCACATATCTTCAACATCTTCAAGATCTTTAATTAGATTATCAAGAACTTCTCTTTTATTCTTCATTGCTTCTCTATACTCACTGAATACTTTTCTGTTCGGAATGACCTTTTGCTCAACTAAGAGTTTCATCTTGAATTGGTGTAGTTGAGTCCATGTATCTCTATCTTTTTCAGTCAATTCCAAATCTTGAGTGAATGTCTTAAATGTTTGTTGAATTTCCACTTTCACTTCACTCAAGTTCTTCAAACATTTAATGATAGAACGCAACCGTTGAGTACCTTATGTTGTCAACCTTTCAATCCAGGCATTGACCACCCGACCTTGAGATCCATTTTTCTTTGCCTATTGAATTGATTTTTCTATGTTTTCATGCTCAACAGGTTCAACTGACTCAGAGGATTGTGTGATTTTTAGTAGAACAAAGGTCAATTGTTCTACTTTTACCTTAAGTTGATCTTTTATTTTCTTGTCCTTGTCATATCTATCCAACAAGGATGTCATAGCTGTCTGTAAATCCTCCTTTGCACCTTCATGCATTTGTTTCCCCAGGTTTATTCGTGCAACTACATATTCAGACACTTGGATATGTTCAATGTTTATATCTTGGAGAGGCACTGCAACCTCGGCATACTTGTGTCCAAACTCAAAAATTACCCTTGACATGGTTTTAGCATTCTTTGTTGTTTTGGGCTTTATTGGCACAAATTGACCAAAATCAAAATCATTAGGTGAAATAGCTTGCTTCTTCCTCTTGGGTGTTTGAGTCATCAGCCAAGGAGGAAGGGGAAATGGATCTTATGGGATGGAGGATGCCAAGGATTGTGATGTTTGGGGAAGACCAATGGTTTGTGAAGTGGGTGGAATGGAAGGTGAGACGATAGAGATATCTGGTAGTAGAGTTGGCACCAATGGGATTGTGGTTATGATTGGTGGAGTTTGGGTTGGTGTGACTGACACTTTGGTCCCTAATGGTAAGTTGGATACTGAAGTAGTACGGACTTGAGTTTTTTTTTTGAGGATGTTGTAGACATAAATTTATCTATATCATGTTGGGTAAAACTTGATCAAGTGTGCCTTGGGAAGGAACTTGGAAAAGCATGGCATTGGGAGGTGAAGGTGGAGATGAAAGAACAATTTGGGGAGGAACGGAATCAATTGGTACAGTTGGTATTACAGGGGGAACTATGGAAAATGTTACCTATGAAACTATTGTTTGACAGGTTTCAACTGAAGGAATCTCTGACTATGTGGTCACCAGCTGTGAAGACTGTTGAATCACTAGTTGAGGTGATTGTGAAATTGTTGGTTGAGATGGTGCCTCGCTCATGGCTAAGTGTTCCTCCTTTTCTGCTTGAACACTTTTCTCTGCACCAACGCCTTTGTCTTTCTTTTACCCTTACTTAGAAACACAAACTTTGGTTTTTGTGTGGATGTAGATAGCCTCTTCTTTATTCTTTGTCCTCAACTCCTCTCGTTTCCTTGTAGTATCTTCGTCATATTCTTCTTTTGACCCAGTCTTGAAATGTTTCAACTTGATACCTTTAGATTCCAACCAAGCGTTAGTCCTTGCAAGAATAGGTTGAAATCTATCTCTGATAGATGTGGATTCTTTGATGGACCATTGGATTCGCGGGAGAGGAGTGGAAGCTACCTCATTACCCTCATATGAGGGGTCCAATACATTCTCATCATCTAATAAATCTTATGGAATATCAACCAACTTTAGATTATCAATTTGATCAACAGTAAGATGGTTGTAATCAAATCTTCTCATAGCTTTCTCAGTCCTACACTCTGCCCAAATGTCTTCGATCTTGTGTACATGCACATAATTGCCTTTCAAATTCTCCATCATTCTATAATCAAAGTCTTTTCAGCGCTTGAACCTCTTGAGAGTGACCCATTGCATTTCAGTCTCCATTGTCTTGGATTTTGGAGTAGTTAACATAGTGTATTGGCCAATGCTAATTCAAAACTTGAATCCCCGTTTATGAGCATCTAATTGTTTTTTATGCACAGCCATCATTTGGCGGCACATCTCCATCAAAATCAATTTATCACTTGGATACCTAGGTAGCATGTATGGTTGTTCATCAAACCCTCATACCCTGATGTAGGTGAAGGTCAGGAATTGTAGAAAGACGCAACCAATATTATTAACCATTTCCCATGCTTGGTCTTAAACTCTTTTTTTCTTGAGGTCTTGTTCAAAGATGCAAATGAACTTGTAGAAGAAAGCATCATTGATTCTCCTGTAATGTTTTATGTTTTTCTTAAGAGTTAATTGTGGATAATATTCATGTACCGGAACCTTTTTCCTCTCAACATTATTGGTAAATCCTAGGAAAGATCTCATGCTAGTTGTAGCATATACCAGATAGGAAGTCATATAAAGTTTCAGAGAAGAGGTCACCTCAGAGAGATAGTGACATATGGCATTGCTAATTTGACTTCCCTAGTAAATTCTTTGTTTATCCTTCTTGATAATAAAGATGTAGTGATGCATCCACTCTTGAAAGACATTTGATGTGGGGAGACCCTTGACTCTGCTTAGGAGAGTGATCAAATCTCCTACTTCTAATAATTCACTATGATATAAGTACTTGGGCCATCTCGCAATTGAATGTCTAAGAGTTCTGAGCCAATGAGTATTGATGTGTTTTTTACACTTGTTAGAATTCCTGTCATAGTACTCTTGAGTTGAGTTCATACTTACATCTGAGTATTCTTCAATATCTGAGAGATGAAAGATTTTGTCAAAGTACTCATTATCTAGCCGAATGATCACCTTCCCACTTGCATCCTTAACTGATATGGTTTCTTTGTCAAAGTGGGCAACAACTACTAAAACAAATTTAGGATCTTGTGCTGACACAGGGAATGCAACTGCCAAATGAATCTCACTGTTTAAAAAAGGTTGCATGTGTTGAGTAAAGGGATCCCTGCCCAACCTCTGTAAGAATTCAACCATATCAACATGATCAATTTCAGTGTTTCTGATTTGATCTACATTTGAATCAATTGCAGATGCTGAAAAAACACCTTGAAACTTGTACTTCATTGCTCTCT
This sequence comes from Torreya grandis, assembly GCA_037957365.1. Classification (NCBI taxonomy): domain Eukaryota; kingdom Viridiplantae; phylum Streptophyta; class Pinopsida; order Cupressales; family Taxaceae; genus Torreya; species Torreya grandis. Next base: position 2,982,795 of record JARHVA010000009.1, read on the forward strand.
TGGTCAGGGAATCCTCTGACATTGATTAAGTGATTGCAAGAGAGAATGTCATTTCTCTAGAGTTAGCAGTTTTTATATTCTTTGGAGAAAATTCAAGAGTAAAAAAAATCAGCGCTCCATAGGATATGGACAAAATTGATCTTTGGTGCAATCCGAAGAAAATTCTCTGGACTGCACAAGAGTTTAGTAAAATTCAAGGTTAGGTGTAAGTTAGAGAAAATTCTCTGACTTGCACCGAATTTGGGTATGTTTAGGTGTAGGCCAAAGAATTTCCTCCGACTTGCACTGCGGGTTTTTAAAGTGCAAGTCTTGGTGTAAGTTGGAGAAAATTCTCTGACTTGCACCTTGTATCACATTGGTGTAGGTCGGAGAATTTTCTCCGACTTACACCTTGGGTTTTGAGCTCACAATGCACATCGAAGAAAATTCTCTGAAGTGCACCGAAGGGTCGGTTGTGCACCTCAGAGAATTTTCTCCGAGGTGCATCGGGGAAGGTAAAGTGCAAGGGTGCACCTCAGAGAAAATTCTTTGACGTGCATGAGGGGAAAGTGAAAGGGGTGCACCTCAAAGAAAATTCTCCAAGTTGCACCCTTCAGGAAAAAACGCCTTGAGGGTCATTTAAAAAAAACATGGGGGGAAGACGACCATAACAAAAACACTTAAGATTTTTACAAAAAAGGGAGAAAAAGATGAGGGTTTCATAAAATATGAAATGACACTGAAAAATTTAAAGTGCGGAAATTTAAAAGAAAAGAAACCCTAGGAAAAAGAAAGAAAAACAAAAGCTACCAAGACGTACCTTTAATCTGGAGGTGGTGATTATAGGGAAGTAGGAATAGATGTGAAGACGTCGAAGGGTGATGCAAACAAGTTTGAAAATGACAAACAAGCGGGAGTGCACACGAGCTCAAAAATGGCAAGAAGTGCACATGAGCTCAAGAACAACGATGAGTGCAAAAGACAAATGGTAAAAATAAAATTATGACACAGTAATTTATATTAGTTAGGTAATTAATGCACATTAATCACCACATGAATGGGGGCCCGTGTGTAGGATCGGAGAAATTCTCCAACCTTGCATTTGCAATGTCGGAGAAATTCTCCACTTCCGCACGCAACGATGCAGTTCGGATAAAATTCTCCGACTTGCACCAAAATGAACTTGGTGTAGTTCGGAGAAAATTCTCTGAACTGCACGGAGTGAAAAATTCCCTCAAAAGACTAATTTTTTTGAGAAAAACAAATGCAACGGACAAGTTTCGTAGAGGTTATCCTATGAATTGAGCCTGCTTAAATTCAAGGATAACAGGGCATCTCTATCAGAACTGCGTAAGTGGCTTTCGACACCTTGGAAACCATTATTGGAAAGTGATATGGAAATTTATCCATGTACAAAAGGTTTTTTATAGTGGCTTTTGATTCTTTGATTGATTGGAACAGTATTTTGCATGCTAAATCCTGGAATTTTGATAATCATTCACTGTTGTTAAAACCTTGGTTTCCTGCCTTTAACCCTTTAACTGAAAATCTTTCCATCCCCCCGATTTGGGTTAGGTTGTCATTTCTTCCTTTACAGTTCTGGAACGAATCTAGGCTTTTAGTGATTGATAAAGCCTTGGGAGAATTATTGGAAATTGATGCCTCTTCACTTAAATTCTCCCGGACAACCTTTGCTAGAATGTTGGTTTGTTTGGATATCTCTCAAGATTTCCCAGAGAAGATCGAATTAAAAGTTAAAGAAAGGTGTTGGTCTCAACCGATTGATTTTGAAGAAATTCCATTCAAATGTAGAAATTGCTTCTAGTTGGGTCATGTTTTAGCTTCTTGTGTTAAATCCAAGAGAAAATTAGTCTCTACATGGGGGAAGGAGAATAAAGAGGAGCATCTTTCAGTTTATCCAGATAGAAACCCAAGATTGCTTTCAGAAAATAGAGTAGAATTCTTTTCTGAAAAGATTTCTAAAAATTGTAAAAAAACTAGCTGTGTTTTTTACCCCAAATTCTAAGAGTCTAAAATCCAATGATAAGAGCAAATGGGCCTTGATTTCACATACTAAAGAAGATAAAAGTAAAGCCAAAAAAGTGGACGGAGTGGAAAGCTCAGATTCAAATAAATTAAGTAATCGATAAGAATGAAAAATTATTAAACGCAGAAAGAAAGGACACATCATTCCTAATTCCCCTGCAAGGACTTTGAGTTCTCATGGCTAAAGAATGGTGGTGGAATAGTAATTTTGAGTATGTTTGTTTTTGTGATGATTTGGCCTGAAAGTTATTAACTTTCAGCTTTTGACCACTTTTATTTTTTAGCCATATTCCTTGACGGTTTTTCCACCAAGCCAAGCTACTTTAAATTTTTTGAAATGTCTTGTTTACAGATCAGACACTTGATTCTTCCCTGAGTATCGATCCAAAATAACAATAATTTCCTTATCTCAAATAAAATGCAAACCTTACATTCCAATATTCAAACAATGACTATTTTCCAAAAGTTCACATATTTTATGGATTTATATCTACAAAACCTTTCTTTTAACAATAATTTTATGAAAATTAAAAATGTGTGCATGACCACTCATGTAGGCTATCTTCCTCAAAATCTTTATAATAGCAAAAATTGGGTGAGGAAGAAAGCTATTTACTACATTCTATTGACATAAGATTGCATCTCCTATTTAAAAAAATTGCAATTGATTTATCGAATCTACATATAATTTGCTACATGATAATGTACTTATCTATAAATTTGGTTTATTACTAGATTTTCCGTGTACGGTAAAACATACAACCTTGAAACCCTATTATACCATTGCTTGTTCTTACTAATGATGTTTATATTAAATCGACATCTACATAGAAATAGGAAAATGCTCATTTTATTATAACATATATTTGGCATTCTTGACATTCACATGGATTTAGAACAAATTTGATATTTAATAATGTAAATGAATATTTCATTTTTATTTAAACAAAATATTTAATATAAAAATTAATTTATAAATAAAAGTATTTATAAATTGTTGGTTAAATGGAGTAAAATCAAGTCAACATCAAATTTATTAATAGGAAAATGTCTACTTAAATTATATCATTCTTTGAGTTTAACATTAATTTGGAACAAATTTGAGATTCAATAATATAAATATTGATCATATTTTTATTTTATATAAATAAAATATTTAATGTGAGAAATGATGTATAAATAAAAATATTTGTAGATAAAAGGAATAAAACCAAATCAAGAGCTTTTAGTGTAATGCATATGAAAGAATCTTAGTTGTGGCTTAACATTATGTAGGTAAGTTGAGTCATCAAATTTGAAAGGTTCCTTATATTTTAATTTGAAAAGTTAGTTTAAGTTTGACGCTTTATAAATGACAAATAAATTGTGCTTCTCTTTAAATGGTATAACAATTTTTTAAATATTTTTCAATACATAAAATACTTTTTAATTTGTCAAAATAAATAAAAATAATAATAATAATAAGACATAATTTCAAACATAGCTCTTACGTAGTTTTAGAAGTAACTTTTTCTACTCTTAAGACAATTTTTATATACATGGCTTAGTATCATTTTTAGAAACATGGTTTTGAATCAATTTTCTATTCTATTTACAAGTTTTAATGAGATTTTATGCTATAGAATGTGCAAAAATCAATTTTCTTAAAGAAAAGTTGTTAGTATTTTAATATTGATTTATTTATTTCATTTTTAATTATACAACACACCAAAACAAGTAGCTCAACCATGTTCTAGGTTTCTCAACTATTTGTCCAACTAGCTTTGCAACCAAGCCACTGTGAATCTTCCTTAGTTTAATAGTACATGTTATTACAATGAAACAAAATATTCAAAGACCATCATTTCAAAACAATCTTGTAAACAACTATCCTTAACATTTATTGTCCGAAATTTCAAGTTAGCCCTTGCTTCACTTTATGCCATAAACTATTGCACTCACATCAGCATTTACTATTAAAAACCCGTTGTATTAGTGTATCATTTATTTATTTTGGTTAAAAACATATATATATGTTTGGGTGTGTGTATCCAAACAAATATTTAAAAAAAAAAAAAAAGCACCCAAAGGCATTCTCTTTTATTTAATAAAAAAGATGTATTTGAAAACTTTATCCAACTACCCCCAATCCAACTCAATCCCATGGGAAATTGAAAATATGATTAAGCAAATTGGAATTCAATGTGTCATATCCCAACCAAAAACCATAGAAATTTATTCAAACAAAAAACCTTTTAAAACAATAAACCCCTAAAATATAAAGCTTTTCATTGTTCACACTTTCAACCTAGTTCTTAACATTAATCTTATCTCATCGAGGTAAAAGAACAAATCGAGTTTCAAAACCCTACAATACATAGTAGGATGTTTCCAATAAATCCATTCTAGTATGGGATATATTTTTTAACGCTCAAGTTTAACAAATGAATTAAGATGGATAAAGTTTTATTTTAAAATCAGAGGTTATTACATATAGAAATTAAATCTAAACTACAAAGTTAAAAAATATATGAAATGTAAATCCAATCTAAGCTATAAAAACATATGATAATTCTATCTGTGAAATAACAATAAATAATCCATTCATTTTATTACATAATGGGCTTTAAAGTAACATACACCTCCTTAGTCACAACTGCCTAGATGTTTTAGTTGACTAATAGAAGAGTGTTTCACTGTATTTCTAATTTACTATAAAATACCCCACAGATTGATCAAATCGCATATCAAGCTATTCAAGGGGCTTTGTTATTTTATTAGTGCCCTGAATCATATTAGTATGCAAGGGAGGAAATTGGATACTAACTGAAGTTAAGAAGATATATTTCCATTACGAAAATTGAAACTCTATATTGATGGTTGTGATTATTTATTTTTTCTGTGATTTGTGAACCATTAAATGGAAAGCTAACACCACATTTAAATTAATCAAATTAGTCAAGAGTGGTTTAATACTACAACTTTTCAAAGTTGACAAGGAAGTTTATATTTTATTTTATTTTCTGAAGTGTAATATTTTGCCTAGCCTTCTATGACGAGCTAGGAGAAATTGACAACTTCAAATTTGATAAATGTGTACTTAGGATTAAAAGCATAATGAAGTTGAAAATCAATCCACCTTTGCCTATAAAAAGTTTTCCTTTCTATTTAAGAGAGAGTTTTGTTTGTGAGAATTACTAAGGGGTACACTATTATGAGGATGTCATAATAGTTTTAATATTGATGGGTTCATCCTAACCCCAAAATACATTAGACATCAGTTACCTTGGAGCTGGAGGGTTCCCCTTGCTTAGCTCAAACTTTGTTCTTATCAGCGTTGCATTGAAACATACCACCATATCCCCCAAGATATGTTAGACACCAGTTACCTTGTAGTCACCCCTTGCTTAGCTCAAACTTTGTTCCTATCAACGTCGCATTGAAACATACCACCATATCCTTCAGAAGCACCATATTTATCAAATTGCTCTTTGGAACATGAGACGAAGGACTGTTTTGTTTTTCAAATACTCCTCTTATTATAGGTTAAGAGAATGGTTCTTTTACCTCTTCCAAGATTCACTTGGCTCTCTCTAAATACTTGTATGTTTCACCATAGATGCTTAGCCCTCTTCCTCTAGTAGACGTTCGACCTTCACCAAGAACTTTCTAGACACAAGTCCTCCAAGGGGGGCTGCCATAGGTTGATTATATCCTACTTCTAACCATCTCACACCACCAATAGGAAGAGGTTCCATGCGCAAATTCCAAGCTTATATGGTAGCCTACGCAATGTCACAGACCCAATGATTCACATGGCCTCACACTTCCTTACGACTTCTAGCATTATAAGTGTTTTTCTTTAGCAACATGTTTCATCTCACTATGTGGGACCCTCCTCTTTTTTTATCTTCTTCACGGTATTGTATCTGCTAGGTTGGTGTTTTTTAGACTCTTCTTAGATTTAGTTCTCTTTTGTAGTTCTTAGCGCAATTTGCCTTTTGCAATACCATAAGCCAATCTTGGCTTTGTGGGCGTTAATATATATATAAATTTTTGTTTAAATAAATCAACAAAAAATTATATTTGATAAAAAAAGATCCCCTTAATCAGAGAAAATGTTTGTAGGGCACAAAAAGGAAACTTCTTTTCAGAGCACCTAATGCATTCATTACAGGGCTCATATTTCTGAGAGGTGAACTTCCAATTAGATGTTTTTCACCAATGAATTCTAATGAAGGTCCACATAAAAATACCAACATTCCACCATAGCACTTTTTATTTTCAACCTTGGATGATATGAGTGAATGGTACTAAACGACTAGCTACCATGTCTTCTTAGCCATTACTCATTCTCCCACCTTTTATGGTTCTCATCCTCAATATTTGTCGAATTAAGAACATTAAAATCTGAATGAACTGGGTCTTAAAAACACTAGATAAGTATAAAATCAAGTGTCTTGCAACTGAACTCTAACAGACAAAAACCTAGCACACCTTGCACCATCCCAAACACTAAGGAAACTTTAGCAAAACGACAAACTCAATCTTGAAAAATGTTAAAAAAGAACTGAATATTTAGAAATATTATTTAATCTCACAAAGTAGAGAAATTTCTCAATAATAATTTACTCGTTCAAAACGGCATGACATAAGTCATTTCTGCTTTGTAACACCTTGATAATATAAGAACATTTTTGGGGCAGTTTATCAAACTTTTAAACACCTTTATTTGTAACACCTTGATAATATATGAACATTTTTGGGGCAGTTTATCAAACTTTTAAACACCTGTATTGAATTAGTAAAGATTTTGTCTAGTGAAAAAATAGTGTACAAAGACTGGAAAATATAAACCAATGGTGCAAACCTATATCAGACCCAATTTGGGAAGAGAAAACATGTAACCATTAATATAGTATGGCCGCAATACACCTATATAAACACCAATATTTTCATGCAAGTGAAATAAATGTAAGTTTTTAATCCTATAAACGAAGACTTTAATGGCTTCTAATGCAACAAACGTGGATATTGCATCACTATCACAATGATATATCACGCATGACAAATTGTACATTGTCCCTACCACTTTCTTAAGTAAGGTCATCCTCTTCCAGCTCCTTGACCTTCAAAGAATTCTTTGCACGTAACAACAGAGTTGTTTTCCATTGATCCTGCTCCATTCAAAAACTCTTCACCATTAGGTCTTACATCTCGATGCAATAGTAGGCCATGACAAGCAGTCAAGTTTTATTCTATGCAAAGTATTCAATTAGCATTTAAAGTCAAACAGGAAAGAAATTACAACGTAAAAGCTAACCATTTTTATTCTAAATATATCACTGTCTGCAGCAATTTTAGCTTCTAATTTACAAAAGAGAAAACATTATAACCTGAATTAAAAGAGCCTTCACATAAAACTTTTTAGATAAAATCATAGAAGGAAAATGTAGCAAAGTTTTTGCACTTGCTAGTAGGGAGCATTAAACTGCAAAGGGAGAAAACCAAGCTTCAAAATACGGTATTAGTTAAAATAAATGATTTTGATTGTTAAACAACAAGAATAAAGGCATAGCAGAAGACACAACTTTGAGAGAGAACGCATGATATGTCTTCAAGATTCTAATAGTATAGCTTCAGAAGTTTACCTTGTCTTTATCTGATATTTGAACATTTCTTTTTAATTCTTGCCTTGCTTAATTGTGCAACTAGCTTGCCTGCTAACTTAAAAACATATTCCCCGTACACAATGTTAAGTGTGTATGCCCTCTAATTTGAAACTGAATAAACATGCATATATGCATATAAGTTGATAAATATTGTGTTCTCAATTTCATGCATGCTGAATTTAAATTAAATTCTATCTAAAACAAATCATGTGGGTGCAGATATACGACGACTCCTTATATTCCTTAGAAAATATCCATGTCTTCTTTGAGGCTTTTCAAGAAATGCTTGTGATTGGAACCCACAAACTCGTGCTTTAAGGTGGAGACTTATTAAAAATATCTGCAGTAATGTTTCTTGTCTAACAATACTCCATCTTGACCTCATTATCCTATACTTATCCATGAATAAAATGGAAATGTATAGCAATGTGCTTCACTCTGTTGGGTGAATATTTTGTCGTCAGCTAACTGATGGCAAAATGGGTATATCAACCACAGTACAAGGAGATTTATATGGCAAAAAGTGGTGGTTTACCACATCCTAATGAGATAAATCTCTCCTCTCATCAAGGGGAAGTTCCCCATGAATCACTTATATATAAGCATAAAATAATACTCAGGGTAGGATAACACCATCCATCTCTCTTTTTTTAGAGATGATGTTCATAGAGCAAAAGAGAAATCCTGGTTGATGACTGAAAGCATTCATCTTCCTTCAGAAATGGTATTCACCAAATAGCAGAAGATCTTCTCGAGTAGTAACTAGGTCTACGAGAAACCCACGAAAGCACAAAGTCTTTCGTTGCTTCCCTCATTGAGTCGAAACGTACGTAACAGTAAAGTGGAGCTCAAAGTCTTCACCTAAAACTACAACAGATAAAAAGATCACAAAGGATAAAAGCAACTCAAAGTATTTCTGATATCCTTCAGAATGTCTTCAGATAATTTCCACATACACTTTGCTTATTTAATCAAACAGATGAGAGATTATTAGGAAATAGTACATAAGAATGATTTCTTAAATAACACAAATTATTTCAACACAAACTCTGAAGATACCCTGCTTCCTATTCATTCAAGAAAATATGATTTACAAGCTGAGATCAAAGTCTCAAGAAGTATCTCAATTTTGGCAAAGTTTTTACTCTCAATTATCCACAGATGATTTTACAAAAGAGGCTCCCTCTATATATAGAAAAAAGCCTTCAAAATTGGAAAAAGACTTTAAATATTAAAACCTAGTCAAAGATGAGTCTTCGTTGACTTTGGACTTTCCAGATTTTTACATGTATTTACACATGACAAAAGTACATGTGGAAATGTCCAAAGCGATTACAAAAGAGCATTTTGAATAAAGCATGGAAGAACAACTTCAATCTTTATTAACAGTCTTCTTCATATGAGCCCCATACATGGCGATAGATACTTGAATCCCGATACTGTCTAGTGCAATAGTATTTTTTAAAATTACCTTAGCCCTCACCGTAGCATCTACCACAGTCCTGGTATCTTTGTTGTAGAATTGGGTGCACTGGAGGACGAACTCTGTGTGATGTGCCGCCACAGGAAAAGAGGAGACCAGATGAGTATTATTCTCAATTATCAAAAAAATACCAGGGAGAAACTGAGATAAGAGTCATGATCGCGCAATTAGGGAAAATATTGGCAATCTGGGAAAATTGCACGTTGGGTGATCATGACCAGGAAAATGCGCTTGAAAGGGCTAAGGAGCGAGCAGGTCGGGGAGTGAAAGAGAAGCGGGCTCGAAAAATAGGAAAAACAAAAATTTCCCAGAGTTAGTGAAAACAGGGAGAAGGCATGCATATTTTTGCCGCCCTTGCATAAAAGCTGAAAAACATGCAATGGCGGCAAAAATTGGCGCCCTTGCATAAAAGCTGAAAAACATGCAATGGCGGCAAAAATTGCCGCCTTTGCATAAAAGCTGAAAAATATGCAATGGCAGCAAAAATTGCCGCATTTGCATGAAAAAACAAAAACAACACTAACTCTTTGAAATTTATCAAAATTTTGACATTCTGATCGCATAGAGATCGCAACAATTTTCACGTTTGCTGAGAAATCATAACGAAGTAAGGTCGCAAACTTTTCAAAGACGTCAGTCGACAAAACCCGAGATCAAGAGAAACTTGCCTCGAAAGATGAACCTAGAGTGAAAAACACGAAACGGACAAGTTTCGTAAGGGTTGTTCCAAAAACGAGCATAGCTGATTTTGGGAACAACACACTCTTCCATAGAGTGGTTATAACAAAATAGCTTATGGGTGCATTATGTTTTGAGTCCCAAGACTTCCCTAAAATTACTACTACGTATGACCTGTTTTGCAGCATAAGAGGTTGTCATATACTCTGCTTCAGTACTCAAGTGTTGTAGGCTATAGTATATTGTTTCTTTCCAGCTCGTGACACAATGCCACTATTTAGTAAATGATAATATCCCATCATTGATTTCCTTGTGTTATGGTATCTACCTTAATCTAAATCAAATAACCTGTAAACTTCATTCCTTAGCTTTGTTATTGAACCTAACACTATAATCAATTGTACCTTAGCACCTACTTTACTGCAATTGAGTACAATCATCTCCTAGACTCGCAATGTATTGACTTGCAGCACTAATTGCACTAGCAAAATAAGAATATATTCACAATTGCATCCGTTAGGTTCCATCATATTCGTATATGGAACGTTCTGCATTTCTTATTTTTTCTTATTCATTTTTGGCACATCAGTAAGCAACTTAAGATCTTGTAAACAAGTGGAGCTTTTGGAGTGTAGTATTGATTATATATTTTATTTTTTTGAGATTTGGGGGTTTTCACTAGATGAAGCATCTCAATACACATGTCATTACTTTGGTGACTATTTTGGTTACAGTTCGAAGAATCTAAAAAACATGATTTTGAAGTGGATTTTGGTACAAAAGAAGTGAGGGAGAAAAAAAGATTATTTTTGAAGCCACCACTATTGGATTAACATTTTTAGTAGAGAAGCAACAACAATGGGGAATCATGTATCAATCAGACTCCAATGAGTTGCTAAGTGTTGCTATCCTTGGCAACAAGTCTACAAGAGGCTTGGGGATAGGTATAGGAATTAAAATAGTGTCATTTACGTTTGTACTAGGGTTTAGTTGAACATTTTGTAGTAAGCCTATATGTTATGAATAAAATGATTGTGTGACCCAGTTTGGGACCACATTTCACCTTCCTCTGACCAAACTATGTCGAATGGGATGGGATGGGATGATAACCAGAATGGTTGCCCAATGTCGAACAGCCCAATACATCATCAAGTGGTACAAGACCATGCTATAGTGAATAATGATGAATGTTTCTGAAGGATCTGTGGTTGAAGTAATGTCTTGACTCTTATGTCATGTGTAACAAACAGATGTATACTCTTAGTTTTTTAGTCATGGTCAGTACATGTTGAGTGATTGACAGATTGTTGGGTCAACAAACACATCTCTTGGGCCGACATTGGTACTTAATATCACAGACTAGGAGTTGGTGGGGAAGCCATCTTTTGTGTACATTCTACATGGCATTCTCAATGTCCATGATTGATCTACATTGCACATATATGAATAAAGATGAGTGTTCCAGTTATTTCTTGTGAGTTGCACATATATGAATCAACAAGTCCCCGTTAAGAGAGGAAAATAAACAGAAATTGATACCAAGAGACCCAATCATGCCCAGGATTTATGGATTACCTAAGATACACAAACCCAGTGTCACCCCCAGGCCTATTATGGAAAGTGTCAATACCACCTACAACCTAGAAAGTTACTTAGCTAAGAAGTTAGAGCCATTTGTGGGTAATACCTTGTCTTTTTATCAATACTCCGTTGCTTTCATCAATATCCTTACAGACCTTAGACTAGAAGAAAACTGGTTAGTTCAACATAGTTTCACTGTTTACAAAGATGTTAAGGTCATCAAGGATGTTATGGATCGTGAGACTACTAAATTAGTGAAGTTTTGCCTAGTATCCACATATTTCAGTTTCTTAGGAGAAACTTATAAGTAAATGGAAGGGGTAGGCTGGTAGCCATGGGTTCTCCTCTCTCCCCAATTACAGCTAGTTTATTTATGGATTTTTTCGAAAAGAATGCAATTGAATCCTCCCATTTGAAACCAAAGTGGTGGTATAACATCTAATTTCCAAGCATATCTTGCCATGGTATCATTCACTGGAAAAATAGAAAACTCAAACAAGACTTTGAAGCCATCTCAAACTAGATCTTATTCCTTATACGTCATAAAAGTCAGATCTTAAGAATAAACCACAAGTTCAATGTAGGAGTGTAAAGGGTTTGTAGTATTTCATATGAATTCTTATACTCTAATTAGTTAACTCTTACCAATAGAAACATGAAAAATAAACGAGTACCTTTGAATTATTCATAGTTTTCGGGACAAAATGAACCAAATCACTACAAATTCGTACAGACCGATATATGAATAAGATGATTCTTGAGAAAAGCAATTTGTATCCAGTCAAAGAAATTCCAAACTTAGGAGTGCGTGTAACACAATTCTTTACACTAGAGTGGATTTTTATAGTTGAAACTTGGCAAATAACCAAGGATAGGATGTATAAACTTTCTTTAATAGTTCAGAATTACAGCATGAAATGTATTCATGATCATGAGCATGTGCACCCTAGATGAGAGAAAATCCAAATGCTTGTTTAAAATCATGCATAGAGCATTGACATGTTTTAATTCTATAGAGAGCAATGGTTCCAACCATAGTATACATAATCGTAACCGGTGAGTACTTGCAAGGGGGATTTTTGAGTAACTAGAGAGTAACCGACCGAGCTAGTCGATTAACTAGGAATAACTGACGAATGAAAAAAATGCTTAAATTTATTTAAAAAAACATAATTTTTTTATATATTGCAGAAGCAAAATAGATCAAATGAGTTTGTAAAACCTTGGGAAAGTGTTTTATATTAGATTTGAATACAAATAGCATACAAAATTTCATAATCATGCAAATACAACTGTGAAACTGTTGAGTTGTCAACAACAAACAGATACAGTGATACTTATACAAGAATCTACAAGTAAAAATTACAAGAATCTAAAATTTTCTCTTCCCTGCTCTTTGGAAAACTAAGGGAGACTGAGAAAGTCTAGTCCTCCCACTCAATTGTCCCTCTTCGCTTTGCCTAGAAGGATGTGTCTGTGCCTATGGTTCCACCTCTACCTCTGCCTTGTCTTCGATGATGTCCTCCAATCCAGTATCTCCTCTTGCTACATCTTCACCCTCCATAGCTTGCCTCTCAAAATCAACATCTCATCCTCTATGAACATGGAAGCCTCCTCTTGTGCAGTCCAATCACTATAAGGATCAATCTCATCTAAATCAATAGGTTCCTATGATGCGTTTTCCAACTTCTTTGTGCGAAGTCGAATGTTGTATTGCACAAAAATCAGATAATTGAGACGTTTTTGGCTCAACTTATTGCGCTTCTTTGTGTGAATGGCGTCAAACAAACTCTAGTTTCGCTCACATCCAGAAGCGCTACAAGGTTGAGATAAAATGCAGAGGGCTAGCCTTTGAAGATGTGGGGTATTTCCACCCCAATCTTCCCAACACGACTTTGAAAACAAGATATTCAAAACTTTGTAAGTAATTAATAATTGTAAATTTATAACTAGTAAAGGTACAAATAAAGACTTCATTTGCTATTACCTGATGTCTATGTGGCTCTCCCTCAGATAGCTAGTGTTGAAAAAAAGAGCCTCCCCTAGTCTGCTTGTAGTTTTGCAACTCTGAAATAATGAGTCCCTTACCTCAACGTAAGGTGTCATACTCTCAATGTTTGTTGAGAGCCCCTCCATAACCTCTTCATTAACATCTGTGAAGCCATCAAAGTAGAAAAACTAAGATTAAGGTAGTAACCCGTTGCATGGATGGGTTGATGGAGTTGATTGTTCCACCTCCCATCAATCAACTCTCAAATTGGATCAAATCTGGGACAATCCATCCTATAATAGTTTTGGATGGCCTCTTTGGTCTTATCTATGGCCTCATAAATATAACCCATTGGGTTTTGCTCCCCATCCACCAATTACAAAACCCTCACCAAAGGCATCATTTAGTTTTGTTAGAGGTAACTCTTTGTCAACCTCTTTGTTAGGAAACTTGTCACAAGTTTTCCCTGATTTCTTTCCAAGAGAAAAGGTCTTCTCTTCATCTTTTGAACATGATGCACCTAGAGTCTCCAAGGATTTTTCACTTTGCTTAATCATAATGGTTGTTGTTGACGCTGTGGATTGCACCCTTGATAGAACGCTGAGCTTCTGTCTTCCACACGGCACAATGGAGACTCCTCTCTTGCCTGTGGGTTTGACAAAACTGAGAGGAGAATCTCTAGATAAGGGCTAGCTCCCTTTGATGCATCTCTGTGGTCTTAGATTTTCTAATGCTAACAATTGGGGAGGGGAAAGAGAGAAGGATGCTGAAAACAGAAACTAACCTAAGACGGTGATGCACCAAACAAGTTTGATCTACTCATTACTCACACTTCAAACCATAAGAACACATACATACACTTTATCTGATGAAAAGACCATACTGTAGGAAGCTTATCAGGAAGGCTTAATAAAGACACACAGAAGATGAACTTACCACAGGGGTTGTAGAAAAACACACTGTTTGGTAACCTTCTATCTCTGCGTTCTAGATACAACTCTTCTTGTTACCTTCAGGAATGGCACTTTGTCTATGCCAGGGGTGTTGGTATCAAGCTTATGAAAGCATAATGAAAAAATGACTGAACACAAGATTAATACTCAGGCACACTCAGAGATATATCCAACCAAATAGAGGTAAAAATTTCTTTTATTGATTCAAGGTGAAAATTTGGCAAGGTTGTGCCATACAAAAAATGAGAGATCTCTTCCTCAACTGAGAGGTTACAATATATATAGCATGAAGAAGAAGACTTTGGCGCTTTCTAGAACAAGTGGCCCATGCTGCGTTGAACACCTTGGAAAGGGAAAACTGCTGAAGGAACCATGTTGTAGGTGTCGCAAGTCTTGACTTTGGTGCCTAACCTGTATTAAATATCACTGCAAGAACATGGGTCGCTTTGTCTGTTTGAATGACAAGGCCGCTTCTTAATGAAGTTCACGCGATTGTTTGCTCATTGATGTAAAATGAGGAAAAATGGGCCATTCTATTGAATGCCCATGCTCTCCTTGGTGGCCACTTGGTAGAGACTGTTTCATCCGCTGTAATAACTTCTTGTGCCGATGCTTTCTATGCCACCTGGACCATTTCTATCTGCTCTTGCGCTTGGCTTTTGTCTTTTCCTGGCTTTTCGGCCCTCAGGGCTATCTTCTGTCATTTCTTGGCTCTTCGGGCTCCTTTCTTGGCCGACGCATCCCATCAAATTGACTTTTGCGGGCCTGTCACTATTCGAAAACCAATGGCTATTTTGCTGCCTTGAATTTGACATTCGTGCGCCCATCACCGGATGTTTGAACTCCAACGGCTAGTTCACTATGTTAAGATTGACATGCTCGGGCCCATCATCCCTTTGCTTATTCCTTCAGCCCTTTGCAACGAACCTTCCCAAAGGGAAGGTGTCCTTTCGGAAAAATGGAGGTCCCTTTTTGGTCATTGATAGTCCCCCGCACTTGCCCTTCGGGCTTCCAAAAACCTTTTTGAACCTTCCGATTGAACCAATCGCTTGAACCAATTGCTTGAACCAACTAATTGAACCAATTGCTTGAACCAACCGATTGAACCAATAATGGTTCAACATTGTTAAGTTCAAAGTTCAGAGTGCAAAGCTCTTGAAAAGATCATGTCGTTGAACCCTGACATTGAACCACTTTTTCCAACCTTAAGGAAAAGTGTCTTGAACATTTTCGGTCTCTTTTCTTGTGAATTTCTTCGGACAAAATGTCCAAAGAAGCTTTGTAAAACTCTTGCATTCTTTGAACTAGTTCATCTTTTGCCGAAAGACCTGTGCAAATCAAATTTGAACTGGCTCAGAACAAGGGGAAGGAGACTGATTTTGGCCTGTAGGACCAAAATGGTCAACAAATTGGCGATTCCCAGGGGAAGCATGCCTGCTATGCTTAAGAAACCAATAGCCTCAAAGTCCATTGGGCATGGAGTCAAGATGTAGCTTTGAAAGAGCTAGCAACAACCTTGAGGTATCCAAGAATCAATCACGAAGGTCTTACTCCAAAAAGGAAACAAAACACACACAAGATTAGGAAAACTACTAACATGTGCAAAAGCACTTAGGGAAAACAAGGAAAAACAAGGAAAATATGTACATGATGGGAGAAGGCTCAATGATAGCGCTTAAGATGTATCCCATTAACTGAGATACATAGTTATTCACCATCAAACCTGGAGAGTTGGAACGCATTGTGCTGCTTGCACTGAGTGATGACATATGAACCACTCCATAGGGCATTGAACTTCGTGTGCTTTCTAGACTTAGCTCGGTCCTCGTCCCATTTCAAAACGATGTCTCCCTCAGAGAAACCTTTTGACGAAGATTTCTTGTCAAAGTGCTTCTTCGTCTGCTGTTGACGGTTGGTCATAGAAGCCATAGCCTGGTCCCTTATCTCTTGAAGTTCCATCAGCTCACATAGCCTAACCTCTATGCTGTTGCCTTCTTCTAATTGCAGCTAGTGAGCAAGGTCTAAGGCTGAGAATTAAAGTGAAATAGGAAGTCTAGCTTCCCTCCCATACACAAGCGTGTATGGTGAATTGCCAATTGCCCTCTTTGGAGTGACCCTGTCTGTCCATAGGGCTGTTTTCAACTTGGCATGCCAAGTTCTCTTATTTTCTTCCATTGTTCTTTTGATAATCCTGATCAGATTCTTATTGGTGGACTCAGCCAGTCCATTCCCTTGTGGGTAGTAGTTGGAAGAAGTGTTGAGATAGATGTCGTATCTCAATGCCCATTCACTTGTTCTAGTCCCCAAGAAAGCCAAAGCATTATTTGAGATGATGATAGCTGGGACTCCAAACCTTGTCACCAAGTCTTCATAAAAGTCCAGGACTGCACTTTTGTTTGCTTGCTTCAAAGCGATAGCCTCTACCCATCTCGTGAAGTAGTCTGTAGCGGTCAAGACCCATTTGTGGCCAGCACTGAAAGGAGGATTGATCATCCCTATGAAGTCTAGGCCCCATTGCATGAATGGTTGTTTCACCTGAATCGGCTGTAGAGGCATTGCAGCCAGCCATTGTTTCCCATCAAAGAGAACGCACTTCTGGCACTTTCATACCTAGGGATGGGTGTCTCTGAATAAAGTGGGCCAGAAGTAACTAGCTCTCATAATTCTTGTAGCTGTAGGCTTAGGAGCAAAGTGACCACTGGTTGGCCCATCATGGAACTCAGACAGCACCCAGTCGACCTGACCCAGGTCTATGCACTTTAAAAGTACTCCTGAGAAATCCCTTCTAAATAGTACTCCATCGATTAGGACATAGGGGAGAGATTGGAGTTTGAAATATCTCCTTTTGGTCCTATCAAGGCCTTGTGGGCACTCACCAGTGAGAAGGAAACGCCTCATGTCTGATGTCCAATCCTTCATGACTGCTAGTTCTTCTGTTGTGGCTTCATCATGAATGAGCAAACTGTCCTCCTTCTGCTGTTTAAAGTCTACAGCAAGGTGGTCACACAAGCCTTTTCCTCTTACCAGCTTGGTGGTTTTGATATCCACGTCATATTCCATTACCTTTGTGATCCATCCCGCTCTCTTTTCATTCAGATCACGGTTGGTCAGGAAATCTTTGACACTGGGATGTGGAACCATGAGGTGAACCTTGTTGTTGGACAGCATATGTCTGAATTTCTTCAGGCTTCGTATGACTGCAAGGACTTGTTTCTCCACATATGTATACCTGACCTCAAAACCCTCTAGACCTTGGCTAAAAAATGCAAGCGGCTATTCAAGGTTCTCACCATTCGCTTGGATAAGCATAACGGAGATTACCTCTTCATTTCCGAAGGTGTAGAGGTTGAAATTCTTGGTGAAGTCGACGCTGATCAAGGTAGGAGCTTGAGTGATAGCCTGCTTGATCTCTTCAAAACTATCCTTCCTTTGCGCTGTCCACGTGAATTTCTCATCTTTCTTCAGCATAGAGGTCAATGGCTTGACTACCTCCGCAAAATTTGGAATAAATCTCTTGATGAAATTTATCTTGCCAAAGAAGCTCTGCAAACCTTTATGATTAGGCAAGGACAGCTCTAGGATGGAGCGAAATCTTTCTGGATCAATGGTCAAGCCCTCTTTTGAGACAACATGGCCAAAGAGTTTACCCTCATGGATAGCGAACATGCATTTCTTTGGATTGAGAGAGATATCGAACTCTCTACACCTCTCAAAGATTTGTCTGAGGTGTTTCATGTGTTGGCCCGCTTCTTTAGAGAATGTTGTCACATCATCAAGATACACCAATACAATGTTATTTATCAGGGCTTGAAAAGCCATGTCCATGGCTCGCTAAAAAGTGGCACCAGCATTGGACAGTCCAAATGGCATTTTCCTATAAGCAAATGTTCCCCATTAGTGAAGGCCGTCTTGTGCTGATCACAATCTTGCACCAAAATTTGATTGTACCTTGAATACCCATCCAGGAGGGAGAAACGCTCGCTGTCTGTCACCATTTGGAGGATCTGCTCCATACTTGGGAGAGGATAATGGTCTTTCAAAGAGATTCTATTGAGGTCTCTGAAATCTACACATAATCTGATCTCCCCATTCTTTTTTTGGATAGGCACAAGATTGGCCAGCCAAGATCGAAAATATGAATCTGGACTCAATCAGCTTGGTGAGTTCCTTCCGCATGAGAGGCTCAATGTTTGGGTTGACAGGCCTTTGTTTCTGCTTGATTGGCTTGACGTCTTCTTCCAACTCAATAGTGTGTTGGGCCAAGCTTGGGTCAAAACCTTTCAAGTCGCTATACTCTCAA
Organism: Torreya grandis; assembly: GCA_037957365.1. Classification (NCBI taxonomy): domain Eukaryota; kingdom Viridiplantae; phylum Streptophyta; class Pinopsida; order Cupressales; family Taxaceae; genus Torreya; species Torreya grandis. The sequence continues at coordinate 3,001,456 of JARHVA010000009.1, forward strand.
GCGAAGACATCAACAAACTCCTGGCACAACAAGATGAAAGCCTGCCTTTCATGATCCGTACACACTTTCCCAAGTGCAAGCAGCTTATTCTTGAATATTTCAACTTTCTCATAGTTCTTCATTGTGATGCTTGCTTTATGATTTTTCAATTGGTCATCCTCATTGAAGATACTTTCGAGAGTGACCAAGCCTTTGGAAAGTTTATTGTTCTTCAACTGAACGATCTGACCGCCATATTGCTGTTGTAGCTTAACCTGGTTTTTAGCAGCAAACTCATCTTCCTCTTGCAAGAAGAGTGCTATTTTTTTATCACTGTCAAACACCTGCCAGTTGGTGATGTTGTCAAGTACGGAGGGCTTGATTACCACTTTCAAATGGCATGGAGTGCTATCGCGACTTATCTACGTGGGGATATTAAACTGAGCACCAATTGCTACTAGTCTGTCAACTTGCTTATTCTGCTCTTTTGTAATGGAAGTAACATTGAAGGCAAGGAAACTCTCCACTAAGTCCCATACCATGTGCTTGTAAGACTTAAGCAAGGAATTCTTTGTAAGATTTTGACCTCTCACTTGATTCACGATCAACTCGCTGTCCCCAAAAACCTGTAGCTCCCTAATTCCTCTTTTCTTTGCCCACTCCAAACCATGGATGAGAGATTCATATTCCGCAACATTGCATGTGCAAGAAAATTGGAAGCTGAAAGCCGAAAAGTACTTCTCCTGTGAAGGAGAAACTAGCACCACTCCCCCACCAACTCCCAGCTTGCTTCTTGAGCCATCAAAGAAAAGTTGCCATAAATCTGAGGTCTCTTGGCTTGCTTTCATCAAATTTGATACAAAAGTACCCTCTCCATGCATGCAATAAAGCCCAAGCCCTGCCTCTTCTATGAACGTGTAAGGATCATGTTCAAAGTTGTCACTTCCCCACTCATCTAAGAGTAGGTTAGCAACTCCTTCAAGGGCAAAGGGTGGAGATTGATCCACTTGGAATTCTTCTTGATCAATAATGGCGTACCTGACATTTGCTGCCTTGAGTGAGTATGGTTTCAAATGATCTCTGTGGATTGGCTCTGACTCAATTTTGACCTTGGTCCCATATTTGGTTCTAAAAACCAGGTAGGACTAGTTTGCTGCTAGGTATCTACCTATTTTGGATGTAAAATCCCTAGACAAGTAAATGGCAAAGTAAGGGGGAACATCCGCCACTACCACATCTTGGGGAACTTAAAAAGTTGGGCAGACGTGTAGCGTCAAGTTCAAACCTTTCACCATTCCGTCTTTGCTGGTGATCCATCTAGCTGCAAGACTCCCTTAGTCATTTCTTCATATTTGAGCCCCAGTTTATCCGCTATGCATTTAGGCATTATCGAGGTGCTTGCTCCACTGTCAATGATGCAATTGTGCACCAAGAAATCTTCTATGGCCAAGGACAAATAGAAAGGGGGGACCTTTTCTTCTTTCTTAACTTGCCCTGATGTGGAAGGTTGCCCATTCGTGATCAGAACATTATCGGTTTTTACTAGGACAGCTTGCAATTGTGCACCAGAAAATCTTCTATGGCCAAGGACAAATAAAAAGGGGGGACCTTTTCTTCTTTCTTAACTTGGCCTGATGTGGAAGGTTGCCCATTCGTGATCAAAACATTATCGGTTTTTACTAGGACAGCTTGTTCATTTAGCCCGTGCAATTCCTTTTACAGCATGTCTTTTTGTCCCAGTATTGATAATGAATCCCACAAGAAAATATTCACGTGCAACTTCCTCATCTGGTCTACCACATTAATCTGAGGATTGCTCCTTTTCAAATTTTCTTTGGGATCGCTTGCAGCCTTTTGAGACGCAAGCCTAGGAGTTGAGGGTACAACTAGCAGCCTAAAATTTGGAAATTTTTGGTTCACCTATGTTGAAGAAGATGGTGCAGACATTTGAGCCGTTGTTTGAGCTTCTTCCATAGATCTCCTTTTGGACCTTGTGTTGGCTATGACATAGTTGCCTTGATTGTCCGCACTACCCACGTAATTGACTGCATAGAATTCACCTTCTAGGTGATTCATGATAGTGGAATCGAGCTGAGCCTGACTGTTGCCCATGCCGGGTTGCACTGAGGTCTCAAAGCTTGGGAATTGGGCGATTGTTTGACTGTCTTGCGAATTCGTGTATTGACTCAACATCTCATTTGTATAAACAGGCTGATATTGACCATATCCGATGGGTAAACAATTTGGTTATTCTTGTAATAGATTATTTTGAGTGGGCATCAAAGCCTTGGATGATGGAGCGCCTAGATTATAGCCTTGATAAGGTCTGACTTGTGTAAACTGACCCTGTCCTTGATTGCAATTCTGAAAAGGGGGCCTATTTGCTTGCCCAAACTGTTGATATCTCTGATTTGGCCGATAGTTTTGAGCTTGCTGTCTTTTGAGGGCCACTAGTTCATTTGTCACGCTTTGTAACAAGCTTTTGACTTCATGGTCTTTGGACAAAGTAGCAGATGGCTTTTCTATGCCACGTAGGAAAGCTAAGGTGGGTGCAACAGTCTGAACTGGAGGTGGCAATTCTGGGAAGAGCAGCATATGGGGTCTAGGGGCTATCTTTCCAGCTTGCACCAGACAATTCTCAGCTGCTATGGCTATGTCATAGGCAGCAGGCAGCACATGTCCTTTCATGGATTGTATCATGACAGCAATGTCGTTGTTCAATGCTTTGAAATAATAAAAGAAAGCATAGCTTGGGGTCGGTCTTACCAAAATGGGGATTTTGTCCCATGTCTTCTGAAACCGAGTATTGAAATCCTACATAAATTCATGTGGAGCTCGTTTCATAGTGGTCAATTGCTTAGCAAGTGAGAGGTGGTCGCTCTTCTCCCTGAATCTGTTAAGAGGGTGCCCAATTCATTCCATGAGTCAACTGAATTCATGCGCACAATCCCATACCAGTCCAGAACCTTGCCCTTAAAAGACAATGCCAGCAATCTAATAGCAACATTTTCCTCAGTGACGTTATGAATATTGCAGAGGTTAGCAATATTTTTGATATGTTCAATGGTAGTGATAGGCCCTTCTCTGTTAAAGGGAGGCACACTCTTAAGCGCTACGCCTGGGATTGGGTCATAATGCAAAAGATTCAGAGGACTCTGATCATGAAAGGCCACAAAAAGTAAAGCCATAGCTATGACAGGGTTCAACCGAGACCTTGCGTAAGTGTATCTTATAGCAACTCTGAAAAAAAGACTTGCTGAATAAAGATGAGTCCTTGCAAACCTCAGTCGCCTTGCTGAGTTTAAAGGTAGTTCAACAAATTCAAAAGGGACACCTTTAGCAACAGATCGTGTGGTGACCTTAGGCATAGGATGTCAGACTGATCTTTGACCAAAGACTGATGTTCTTAATAGTGGAGTCGCCAGATGCTAAAAAAATGGTTGATTTTGCTGTAACAGGTCAGCATCAATCCTGGAACTTTTTTGAATGTTAAAAAAATGCATCCCACCGGGTGTGCCAAAAACTGTGGACGCTGTGGATTGCACCCTTGACAGAAGGCTGAGCTTCTCTCTTCCACGCGGCACAATGGAGACTCCTCTCTTGCATGTGGGTCTGGCAAAACTGAGAGGAGAATCTCTAAATAAGGGCTAGCTCTCTTTGATGCATCTTTGTGATTCTGGATTTTCTACTGCTAACAATGGGGGAGGGGAAAAAAGAGAAGGATGCTGAAAACAGAAACTAACTTAAGATGGTGATGCACCAAACAAGTTTGATCTACTCATTACTCACATTCAAACTATAAGAACACATACATACACTTTATCTGATGAAAAGACCATAATGTAGGAAGCTTATTAGGAAGGCTTAATGAAGACACATAGAAGCTGAACTTTGATGCAGGAGCATCTACATACATCTTGGCAAGGCATGGTCATGATTAAAATTCAAATTCAATTTATTGTATTTTCCCTCTAATATGTTGTTACTAAGGAGTAATTGTAAAAAAAAAAAAGTAATTGTTGGGGCTGTTGAGGAAATAAGGGAGGAGTGGTTGAAAATATTTCAACCTTAGTATATTGTTGAAGATTAAAAAAACTGTATTTGTTTTGCCTTAAGCCAAATTGGGTGTAGAGGTTAGAGAAGAGGTTCTTGAAAAGAGCAAAAAAAAAAAAATTCATTGAGGAGGACAGAGGAGTACGTAGAAGGAAAGAGAAGGAGAATCTCTCATTTCAAAGAGAGAGGAAGAATGATCAACAGGCATGTGAGAATGCAGGTATATAAGAAAGAGAAAATTGAAGCATTTTGTGTATTTTCTGTGTATTTGTTCTATGTTGCATCTGCAGAGGATATACAATCAGGAAATGATCTTAATCAAATTCAATGCTTTCCTTTATTGATGGTGCATTAATCTATAGTGGATTTAAAACCCAGATAAGGGTGAAATGTTTTTGACACTGATTTAATGAATGATTCGATAGCAATGTTCTCTAAATCTTCGAGTCCCTATCTGAAGATGCACACCAAAATGAATATGTAGCAGCACAGGATAAAAGGCGTGCATATGTGTCTGGGTTCACGGGTAGTGCTGGATTAGCCCTTATATTGAGGAATGAGGCTTTACTTTGGACTGATGGTTGCTATTTTTTTTTACAAGTTACACAGCAGTTGAGTGAACGTTGGAAGCTTATGCGCATTGGTGAAGACCCATTGGTGGAAACTTGGATAGCTGATGTAAAATTCAGTTTACTGTTTTGCTAGTCTTGAAGAGCTCCTAATGGAGTACATTTGCAATTGGAGTGTTATACTACCTCAAATGAACATATCATGTTCTTCTGAATTACATTGGATGGCTTGTATTCTTGAATTAAAGTAAACATTGTATTTATACATGATTCAACAGGAGTCTCAGATTCGAGTTTACTATGTGTGTGGATTTCTCTTTATTGTGTGATTCTTCTAGACACGTCCGCTGATTAGTGGCTGCTATGCTCAGTAATGTCTGATTGCTCACTGCAATCTTCATCTGCAAGCTTGTGTTCCCGGACTGTTTCAATTTTGAACAAGATCATAAAATGTCAAGCAGTTTTGAATTGCTTGGTTATGGTTGGCGTTGAATGCTCTGCTAACCCAGCTGATGGGAGGAATAAGATTATGAATTTTCTCGACATGAGCTAAACTCATCTCCACAGAAATCTTAATGAGATCAAACAGACAGTAATAATGGCCGCTAAGCTTCCACTTGTTATTGTGCTAATATGTGTCTCATTTTTTTTCAAATTCAAAGCCATTCTAATCTTCACTCTGCCTGCGAATTCGCTGTCGATTCTGAATCTTCTTCTTGTTGATAGGTGGGGGTATACACATTGAATATATGGCCTTCTAGACTATAGATCAACGAATATAATTGTGTGATTGTTGTTGTTCTTGTTGAGTGGTGTTTGAGATCATTTGCTGGAGATTCTTTGGTATTTTAATTCTCTGAATTTGCTAGCCTCACGAACAGCGCATCAAACTTACCACAGGCCTTTTAGGAAAACACACTGTTTGGTAACCTTCTCCTATCTCTGCGCTCCAGATACAGCTCTTCTTGTTACTTGCATGAATGGCGCTTTGTCTATACCAGGTTGTTGGTATCAAGCTTATGAAAGCATCATGGAAAAATGACTGAACACAAGGTTAATACTCAGGCACACTTAGAGATATATCCAACCAAATAGAGGTAAAAATGTCTTTTATTGATTCAAGGTGAAAATTTGTCAAGGCTGCGCCATACAAAAAATGAGAGATCTCTTCCTCAACTGAGAGGTTACAATATATATAGCATGAAGAAGAAGACTTTGGCGCTTTCTAGAACAAGTGGCGCATGCTATGTTGAACACCTTGGAAAGGGGGAACTGTTGAAGGAACCATGTTGTAGGTGTCGCAAGTCTTGACTTTGGTGCCTAACCTGTTGACCATTTTGGTCCTGCAGGCCAAAATCGGTCCCCACTTTTTTTTCCTGTTGTTCTGAGCCAGTCCAAATTTTGATTTTTGCACAAGTCTCATTTCTACGGACTCTGCAAGGATTTCTACGGACTCTGCAAGAATTTCTACGGACTCTGCAAGTGTTTCTACGGACTCTGCAGGTGTTTCTACGGACTCTATAGGCATTTCTACAGACTCTGCAGGCAAGTCTTTCGGCAAAAGGAGGAACCAGTTCAGTGGTTCGATGTCGGTGTCCAATGGCTTGAGCTTTCAAAGAGCTTTGAACTTGAACTTTGAGCCATTATTGGTTCAATGAGTTGGTTCAATTCAATTGGTTCAATGCCTTGGTTCAGTTTGGTTTGGTTCGAGCAGTCGGTTCAATGAGCTGGTTCAACGTTTGGTTCAAAGGAACGGTTCAATGGGAAAGTTCAAGAGAGTCTCCTGAAGGATAAGTGCCCTTGCGGAGGGTAGGGAACACTTGAAAAAAGGATCAAAAAGTGAACAAGGTCAAAAAGGTAAGTTCCTTCAGAAATTTGTTTAAGGCAAAGAACGAGAATTTCTTCGGACATTTTGTCAGAAGAAATCCTTCGGAAGAAAATTCTGTGGAAAAGACAAGGACATAGTTCCTTTGGACTTTTTGTCTGAAGGAATTCCTTCAGACAGGAAGTCCGAAGAAATTCGGAAAGGCTACGAGTAAAAAAGTCTGAAGAAAAACAAGTAAAACTAAGGCAAAGGCATAAAATGATTTCTTTTGGACTTTTGTCTGAAGGAGTTCCTTCGGACAAAAAGTCCGAAGAAATTCAAGAAAAGCCGCAGACAAAAGCCCGAAAAAAACTCCGAGGGAAAGGAAGCGAGCAAGGCAATTCTTGCAGACATTTTGTCCACGGGAAAATGGCTGAAACAAAAGCCCGACCGAAGAGAAGAAAGCCGAAGGAAAGGAAAAGACCGAAGAAATTCCAAGGGGTGACGGGCCCAAAGACGTCAAAATCGAGCACAGCGAACTAGCCATTGAAGTTCAAATGCCCAATGACGGGTGCACAAATGTCAAATTTAAGGCAGTGAAATAGCCGTTGATTTTGAAGAAGCTTAAGGACAAGCTGCGAGTGAACTCAGCGACCCGCCAAGAAGATAGCCCTGAGAGCCGAAAGAGCCAGAAAGAGACAAAGCCAGGAAGAGACAAAGTGCAGAAATAGACAAACAGTCCAGGTGGCAAAGAGAGGTGTCGACTCAAGGATTTACTCTTGCAGTTGAAACAGTGCTTGCCAAGTGGTCATCAAACGGTGCAAACAGTAAGTGGCACGGCCTGTTTTCTCCACTTTGCATTTATGAGCAGACAAACTGCGTGAATATCTAGAAGGAGCAGTCTTGTTTATAGAAAAATAGGCGCGGCCCATGCTTTCACATTAATGTTTGAACGCCAAAGTCAAGACCGGCGATTACACAACATGGTTCTAGCAAGCCTCTCCTAGAAGGATGATATCAGCAATAGCGACTTCGTCTTCCCAATGCTCTCAAACGCACATGGGCTACCTGTAAAAAAGAGGCGCCAAAGTCTTTTCCAGAAAGTGCCAAGTCTTCTTCTCTCTATATATATATTGTAAACTTCTAATTTTGAGAAAGGGATCTATCTCTCAGCCTATAAGGCAAAGCTCTGCCCAAAAAATCTTTGGGTTTGTAAGGCAAAACTCTGCCGGATTTTACCTTGAATCAAGACATAGCATTTTTACCTCTATTTGAGCTTGCACTTTTGTATGTGTCTATGCTTTGGTTCTGTGTTAAGTCATTTTCCTTTATGCTTTTACAGGATGATTTCAGCGTGTCTAGTGCATTGTGAGCTCTTCTTTTGCAGGTTGGACAGAAGTGTTCCTAGAGGAGTATAGGTACCTGTGAATAGGCTGCCAGAGTGTGTCTTATAATGCCTCTGGCAGGTTCTTCCTCCTTGTATATCCATAGACCCCTAGCTCACTGACGCAGAAGGATTTCTCGTGTAAAATGAAGTGTATGGGAGCTTGTTCTTGGTGAAAAGTGTATGCTCGGGCTGAGTGGATCAACTTTTTTGGTGTATCACCTTTTAGTTTAGGTTTAGGTTCTGTTTTCAGCATCTTTCTCCCTTTTCATCCCCCCCCCCATTTTTTCATTTATTTGTTAGCAGTAGGGAATCCAGGTCCTAAAAAATACATCAAAGGGAACTAGCCCTTATTTAGAGATTCTCCCCCCAGTTTTGTCAAACCCACAAGTAAGAGGGGAGTTTCCATTGTGACGTGTGGAAGGCAGGAGCTCGGCCTCCTGTCCAGGGTGCAATCCGCCGCGTCAACAGTTTTTGGCACGCTCGGTGGGACCACGTTCAGACACTCAGAAAAGTTCCAGGATTGGTGTTGGTCCTGTTACAGCAGAACGAACCATTAATACAACATCTAACCTTTAATCAGGCGATTGTGGGACATTTTGTCCAAAGAGTTGAAGAATTTTGGTGTGTTCTTCAACCAACCAGCCTTTGGAAGTTTTTTTTTTTTTTTTTTATCAACACCAATGGCAACTCTGAGTTGAATCAGCTGGTTAAGCAGTTCTTGTGCCATCAAGAAATCATATTTTTGTATGTATAATTCCATCGTCCAGCATCATGGGTCTTGTATTCCTTCATATGACTTCGATCAAGCTCAAAATGTTCATGCAATCCCCTCAAGCAGCTCTCCTAGTTGCCTTACAACCATAAGGGATGTAGCGCTGGAGTTTGAGAAGCAAGTAATGGAGATTGACAAATTGGATGAGCAGTATAGATATCAACAGGAGCTGATGTATAAAGAGGAATGTTTGTTCAGGCAAGCTCAAGCCTTGCAATCCATGGAGGTAGCAAAATGGAAGAATCCATTCATTCAAGGCAATCAGCCTTGTGTGTCCCCTCGTATTCTAAAGAAAGCCCCCTCTTATGCACCAAATCCTTTCTACTAGATAGCACTTGCTCACTCTAGCTTATCTAATGCAGTAACCAATCTTGCTCCTAATCCCTTGCACCTGGGTTTTCAACATCAAAGGGCATTAAAACAACCTCTCAAGGAGATGAACCTTCTCAATTCCTTGGAATGTGAACCCTCATTTGAAAGGAATACCATGAACCAACTCATCTCTCTTGAAGTCTTCCTGTACATCAGCAGACCCTTCCTAACCTTCCTCAACCTCTTCAAGTCTTTCAGCATGATGTCAAGATTCCAAGTTGGAAGAGGGAAAACCATGAACCAGCTCAGGAATTTGAAGAGGATAAAGTTGCTGCTTGCTCACAGGGGCAAAATTCCAATCCCAAGGTCATGAGTTGGAAGAAAACAGTGGAATCATGGGGCAGGAAGGAAGAGGAGAAGAAAGGTTTTGCTCAAAACCTTGAAGAAGATGAGGCTGCCCTTACTCATCATGATGATGATTGTGACCTTCAAGAAAGGCTCTTCCAAGAAGATCTAGCCAGGAGAATTGCAGAGTTGGAGTCCAGAGCGAGATTCCTCAGCCAACGTGTGATGGACGCAACAGTTTCCATGCCTGAATACACCCCATCTACATACCTCCAAGAAAGCTATCAGGCCACACCTGATATAGATGAAGTGCTGGCCAAATGGAAAGAGGAGAATCATTCGATTCTAGCTCAAAGATTGCCTCCTCTTCCACATGGTTTTAATCATCAGCGTTTCACTCCATCCCTTCTCAAGGAGGAACCTGTTTTGCAGGAGGCGAGTGAGGAAGAAAAGATCCAATCTGCAGCTTCCCAAAAGGTTATCATGAGCGACAATGAAGATGAATACATCATGGAGGCTCCCTTTGAAGACATCATCAGCAATGGAGAAGACACAGGTCATGCATACATGCAGATGTTCCAGCAATACGAAGAGGAACATAAGCATGGTGAGCTCTCTCCTCCCTTGTTTGATGAACTTCCTTGTTGCTTTGATGAAGAGGATAACTATGCCGAGGAGCCTGAGTTGGAGGAGGATCAGATGCATGTCTTTGAACAACTAGAGACTCTGATCCTTGAGCGGGAAAATGAGAGGCTTGCTCATCTTGAGGAAAGCCTTGAAGAAGAGAGCTTTGAACAAAAAGGTGATGTTCTGTGGGATGAGCAATCAATTTGTGATTCCATTTCAGACATCACAACAGTCACCGTTCTTCAAGAAAGCCATAAGGGAGCAGAGGATGAGTTTGACAGGGTCTTCAATGAAGCAGAAGGGAACGAGTCAAACCACGATGCATTGCAAAGGGACTATACATATCAAAGGGCTTATGGTGATGAGCCAACAGCCATTGATTTCTTGGTGAAACGCACCAGCATGAAGGACCAACATTCGACAAGCTTCCTAGAACAAGAGTACATATACGTTGGGAGCATGTTTAATTCTGATCCACTCGGATGCAAGCCAATCGAGGTGACAGGCAAGAGGAGCAGGTCACCAAGTCTCCATTCCATTCAGCCACTTGTCTGGCACCATAAGTTTTCTTACCAGGAAGGGGACTAGAGAAATTTTTCCTTTGATCCAGGAGGGAGGCAAATATACCTGGTTAGCTATACATAGTAGTTTGTTTTCAATTTTCTTTCCTGTTTTCCCTAAGTGATGTTTGCACAAGTAGTGTTTTTAGCCCTGTGTGTGTTTTCCTTTGTGTTTGGGGTAGAAGCTTCATGATTGATTCTTGGATCTATCGGGGCTATTGCTGATTTTTTAAGTTGCGTTCTGGCTCCGTGCCCAATGGACTTATAAGGCAACTGGTTTCTAAGCATAGCAGGCATGCTTCCCCTGGGAGTCGCCAATTTGTTGACCATTTTGGTCTTGCAGACCAAAATCGGTCCCCCTTTTTTTCCTTGCTGTTCTGAGCCAATCCAAATTTTGATTTTTGCACAAGTCTCGTTTCTACGGACTCTGCAGGGATTTCTACGGACTCTGCAGGTGTTTCTACAGACTCTGCAGGCATTTCTATGGACTCTGCAGGCATTTCTATGGAATCTGCAGGTGTTTCTACGGACTCTGCAGGCATTTCTACAGACTCTGCAGGAAAGTCTTTTGGCAAAAGGAGGAACCAGTTCAATGGTTCGACGTCGGTGTCCAATGGCTTGAGCTTTCAAAGAGCTTTGAACTTGAACTTTGAACCATTATTGGTTCAATGAGTTGGTTTAGTTCAATTGGTTCAATGCCTTGGTTCAATTTGGTTTGGTTCGAGCATTCAATTCAATGAGCTGGTTCAACGTTTGGTTCAAAAGAACGGTTCAATGGGAAAGTTCAAGAGGGTCTCCCAAAGGATAAGTGCCCTTGTGGAGGGCAAGGAACACTTGAAAAAAGGACCAAAAATTGAACAAGGTCGAAAAGGTAAGTTCCTTTGGAAATTTGTTTAAGGCAAAGAACGAGAATTTCTTCGAACAAAATGTTTGAAGGAATTCCTTCAGACATTTTGTCCAAAGAAATCCTTCAGAAGAAAATTCTGCGAAAAAGACAAAGACATAATTCCTTCGGACTTTTTGTCCGAAGGAATTCCTTTGGACAGAAAGTCCAAAGAAATTCGGAAAGGCTACGAGCAAGAAAGTCCGAAGAAAACAAGTAAAACTAAGGCAAAGGCATAAAACGATTTCTTTCAGACTTTTGTCCAAAGGAGTTCCTTCGAACAAAAAGCCTGAAGAAATTCAGGAAAAGCCGCGGACAAAAGCCCGAGAAAAAACTCCGAGGGTAAGGAAGCGAGCGAGACAATTCTTGCAGACATTTTGTCTGCGAGAAAATGGCCAAAACAAAAGCCCGACCGAAGAGAAGAAAGCCGAAGGAAAGGAAAAGACTGAAGAAATTCCAAGGGGTGATGGGCCCGAAGACGTTAAAATCGAGCACGGCGAACTAGCCGTTGGAAGTTCAAACGCCCAGTGACGGGTGCACAGACATCAAATTTAAGGCGGTGAAATAGCCGCTGATTTTGAAGAAGCTTAAGGACAGGCTGCGAGTGAACTCAGCGACCCGCCAAGAAAATAGCCCCGAGGGCCGAAGGAGCCAGAAAGAGACAAAGCCAGGAAGAGACAAAGTGCAAAAATGGACAAACAGTCCAGGTGGCAAAGAGAGGTGTCGACTCAAGTATTTACTCTTGCAGTTGGAACAGTGCTTGCCAAGTGGTCATCAAATGGCGCAAACAGTAAGTGGCGCGGCCTGTTTTCTCCACTTTGCATTTATGAGCAGACAAATTGCGTGAATATCTGGAAGGAGCAGTCTTGTTTACAGAAAAAGAGGCGCGGCCCATGCTTTCACATTAATGTTTGAACGCCAAAGTCAAGACCGGCGATTACACAGCATGGTTCTAGCAAGCCTCTCCTAGAAGGATGATATCAGCAATAGCGACTTTGTCTTCCCGATGCTCTCAAACGCACATGGGCTACCTATAAAAAAGAGGCGCCAAAGTCTTCTCTGTCTCTCTCTCTCTCTCTCTCTATATATATATATATATATTGTAAACTTCTAATTTTGAGAAAGGGATCTATCTCTCAGCCTATAAGGCAAAGCTTTGCCCAAAAAATCTTTGGGTTTGTGAGGCAGAACTCTGCCGGATTTTACCTTGAATCAAGACATAGCATTTTTACCTCTATTTGAGCTTGCACTTTCGTATGTGTCTATGCTTTGGTTCTGTGTTAAGTCATTTTCCTTTATGCTTTTGCAGGATGATTTCAACGTGTCTAGTGCATTGTGAGCTCTTCTTTTGCAGGTTGGACAGAAGTGTCCCTAGAGGAGTATAGGTGCCTGTGAATAGGCAGAGTGTGTCTTAGAATGCCTCTGGCAGGTTCTTCCTCCCTATATATCCACGGACCCCTAGCTCACTGACGCAAAAGGATTTCTCGTGTCAAATGAAGTGTATGGGAGCTTGATCTTGGTGAAAAGTGTATGCTCGGGCTGACTGGATCAAATTTTTTGGTGTATCACCTTTTAGTTTAGGTTTAGGTTCTGTTTTCAACATCCTTCTCCCTTTTCATCCCCCCCCTTTTTTCATTTATTTGTAGGCAGTAGGGAATCCAGGTCCTAAAAAATACATCAAAGGGAACTAGCCCTTATTTAGAGACTCTCCCCCCAGTTTTGTCAGACCCACAGGTAAGAGGGGAGTTTCCATTGTGACGTGTGGAAGGCAGGAGCTCGGCCTCCTGTCCAGGGTGCAATCTGTCGCGTCAACATAACCCATATTAAATATCACTGCAAGAGTATGGGTTGCTTTGTCTGTTTGAATGACAAGGCTGCTTCTTAATGAAGTTCACGTGGTTGTCTGCTCATTGATGTAAAATGAGAAAAAATGGGCCATTCTATTGAATGCCCACGCTCTCTTTGGTGGCCACTTGGTAGAGACTGTTTCATCCGCTGTAATAACTTCTTGTGTCAATGCTTTCTATTCCACCTGGACCATTTCTATTTGCTCCTGCGCTTGGCTTTTGTCTTTTCCTGGCTTTTCGGCCCTCGGGGCTATCTTCTGTCATTTCTTGGCTCTTCGGGCTCCTTTCTCCGCCAATGCATCCCATCAAAATTGACGTTTGCAGGCCTGTCACTATTCGAAAACCAATGGCTATTTTGCTGCCTTGAATTTGACGTTCGTGCACCCGGCACCGGATGTTTGAACTCCAACGGCTAGTTCACTATGTTAAGATTATTGACGTGCTTGGGCCCATCATCCCTTTGGTTATTCCTTCGGCCCTTTGCAATGAACCTTCCCAAAAGGAAGGTGTCCCTTCGGAAAAATGGAAAAGGTCCCTTTTTGGTCGTTGATAGTCCCCCGCACTTGCCTTCGGGCTTCAGAAAACCTTTTTGAACCTTCCGCTTGAACCAATTGCTTGAACCAACCAATTGAACCAATTGCTTGAACCAACCGATTGAACCAATAATGGTTCAACATTGTTAAGTTCAAAGTTCAAAGTGCAAAGCTCTCGAAAAGATCATGTCGTTGAACCCTGACATTGAACCACTTTTTCCAACCTTAAGGAAAAGTGTCTTGAACATTTTCGGTCTCTTTCCTTATGAATTTCTTCGGACAAAATGTCTGAAGAAGCTTTGTAAAACCCTTGCATTCTTTGAACTGGTTCATCTTTTGTCGAAAGACCTGTGCAAATCAAATTTGAACTGGCTCAAAACAACAAGGGGAAGGAGACTGATTTTGGCCTGTAGGACCAAAATGGTCAACAGTTGCCTGTAATTCTATTTATTGTCCATAATTTGAATGATATTCATCATATTTTATTTCTTCTAAGACCTTTTGAAAATTGAATTTCTCTTTATATTCCTAATTGCCATAACTTTGATTCACGCATTCATCTTTCTCATAGTGTCTATTTCCATTCCATGACTTTCAACTCCAAAAAGTGTGAAAAAGAGATTTCTTTTCGAATCTCTGCTAAAAGGACATTGTACGACTCGAAACTGTCCATAATTTTCTTATGTAGTGATCCCATGGTTCATAGGCTGGCAAGAAAAATAGCTCTAATACCATTGTAATATTCCAAATCAAAATATTTCACATTAATTTGGTTTTCTCAAAATTCTTTTTTAAAATGTTATTTTAAAAAAGAATTCCGAGAAAACCAAATTAATGTCAAATATTCTGATTTGGAATATTACAACTTCATTTGCTATTAGCTGGTGACTATGTGGCTCTCCCTCGGATAGCTAGTGTTGAATAAAAGAGCCTCCCCTAGCCTACTTGTAGTTCTGCAACTCTGAAATAATGAGGTCCCTTACCTCAACGTAAGGTGTCATACTCTCAATGTTTGTTGAGAGCCCCTCCATAACCTCTCCACTAGCATCTATGAAGCCATCGGAGTAGAAAAACTTAAGATTAAGGTAGTACCTCGTTGCATGGATGGGTTGATGGAGTTGATTATTCCACCTCCCGTCAATCAACTCTCAAATTGGATCAAATCTACCACAATTCCCCCTATAATAGTTTTGGACGGCCTCTTTGGTCTTATCCATGGCCTCATTAATATAATCCATTGGGTTTTGCACCCCATCCACCAATTGCAAAACCCTCATTAAAGGCTCCGACACCTACAAAGTTACAAACAAATTAAAGTTACAAACTTATAAATACTTTAAGTTTAAAAAATTAAAAATAAGAAAAACGAATTGAAATTTTAAATTACTTTGATGATTTTTGTAGCTCTCTTTTATAAGGCTTCACTGAAAACTGTCTTCACAACCTTGACTGCATCAACTTTTTTGGACTATGATAAGTCTGTCTATGCTTGACACATAAATATCTACTTCAAAGGAGTCAACAAACTGCAAATACTTTGCAACGTAGAAAAATTCATTGCAAACCCAAGGGTGATTGTATATATATTTTATGATTTCTCTAGCTTCTTCTACAACCAATCGCATGCAATCAAGTTTCCCTATCTCCTCCAAAAGAAGGTCAAAAAATGAAATGCACAAGGGGTCCAAAAGACTGATGGATGTCTTTCCCTAAGAAGTCTCCCAACTACCATATATGTTGTTGCATTGTCTGTGATAACTTGGACAACATTCACATTGTTATGATTGCTTGCATCCTTGCTCTCTCTAATTTATTTTTCTCCAACAATATAAGCTCAACTATCATTTCTCGTTTTGCCTATTCTGTGACACTGGAACAAGACGTGACATCACAGCAAAGAATGCATGAAAGGTGGTACTTGAGGCGATTGATGTCTCCTAACATCTTTGTGCAAAACAAACAAATTGAAATCATTTGGGACGATCCAACTCGCACAATATACTTCCAAGTAGCACTGCGAGAATTAGGGGGAACTATTTGCCCACCATTGATTGAATCTAACCCCGATGCACTAGGGGATGCCATTGTTTGCTACCGGTATACCTACAAACATGTTCAAAACAACATTAAAAAAATAAAAAATAACAAATAAAAATGTTTAACACATTAAAATACAACATTTAAAAAAATAACTTTACATTGTAAGGTTACATCGTAAGCTTATAAATTTAATTTTAAACATCTTGATATAACTTTAAGATAAAATATTGAAAACATTGAGAACAACTCTCTACAATAAATAAATTATAATGATAAACGAAAACTATAACAATTAAAAAACAACATTTTTAATCAAAAATTATGCATAAATTGTAAATACTAAATACTAAATACTAAAATAGCATTACACGGGATTGAACAGAATGCATAAAATTTGAATATTAAAATTTAAAATATTTATCAAACAAGTTTATAATTAAATTACAATTCATTTACATGCTCGTAAATTTTTAACTTTTTTAAACAAATGTACTAACCTAGAAATCACTTTGCTAAATTCTTTTTCCAATTCACTCTTGAATTCTCCAAATTTTGTGTGAATGCAATGAGGGGGTTTGTTTTGATTTATAAAGCAAATATTCACGTTTTTTTGGCATTTTTCAGAGTTTTATCAACGTTTGGCATCCATTTGCAAGCCTAGATGCATGTTTGTTGCATCTAGACGAGTCCAAATGCGTACAACACGCGTATAGGCCTCCCGACGAGTACTCGAAGGCCAAAAACTGGTGGTTTTTAATGTTTGGCAAGTTTGAGTGGCGATTAACTGCCTTAGCATTTTCCCAACGAGTAACCGAGTACCCAGCGATTACTTGCCCATTGTATAATCCATGGTTCCATCAATCTGGGGGCTAGAACCACAAATTCTGCTTCCACATTGCAAAGGTTGTCTTAGAAAGCATGAATTACATGCATAATTGATTTGTGCATATTTCTCTAATATTTCCAATGGGATAAAAATAGTCATTTGTTGCCTACGTGTCCCTGCCTGGTTATGTAGCCAAAGAAAAATAACTGTAAGAAAGCATGGATTACATGCATAATTGATATGTGCATATTTCTCTAATATTTCCGATGGGATAAAAATAGTCATTTGTTGTCCATGTGTTCCTGCCTGGTTATGTAGCCAAAGGGAAATAACTGTAGTTATTGCTCTTTGGCTACATAACCAGGCAAGTAAAAATGGGCAACAAATGGCTATTTCAAAAATTTGTCTATTATAATAACAGGAATTGATTGGTTCCTTTCATATTATGATTGCATATCTCCAAAGGCATGCTCTCTAGTTAAAGTTTAAATAACTCCAACGGTGAACATTTAACCTCCAGAAATGCAAAATAAACTACACACTATCGTTAACTTGGAAATTCCAAAAAGCTTCCACAAGCAGGCAAAATATGTTTGGACGCATTTTGCATCATAAGGTCATTTTCATGGTTGAAGTCTTCTTCCTTGAGTCATTTTGGGCTAACTTTGTCATTGTATGGACATGAAAATATTTAGGGTCATTTGCTTCATTATTTTCATGAGAAACTGCATGATAGAAATAGTATACCCTCCCTCAATCTATGGAATTTTATGAAAAATAAATTAAGGACATTTTCCTCATTACCTCAGGCCTTGTGACTTATTTGCAAACTATTCTTTACAACAACTTAGCTGTGAACTGTTCTTTACAAGGCAATTCCAAATCACCAACCTGTGTATTTTTATTAGGCGTTAAGAAAATTTTGAGAACTTAAAATCAAAGAATCAAGGAAAGGAGTTCATTAAACACATATATGAACCATACTTCACCCTGCACATAAAGAGAATGAGAGACAAAGTAATTGGTACAGTAAACAGACTTCATATCCAGTAACTTCTTTTAGACCAGAGAAAATATACCAGTCGAGTCAAACTATCAAACTCCTTGACCACATCAGTAAATCCCTCCACATCATCTTCATTGAGACACAACACTAAATCCTGAAATTAAAAAGAGAAAAATAATCAACGGCTCACTTCAATCATAACTGAAAAAAAAATCATAGCAATCCAAATGTTATTGGATATGTACAAGTCTTTTTTCAAATACATGATAAAAATGTAAGCGCTAACATGATTTGAGTTTAATCTTCATATAAAAAGCATAGCAAAAATAAGATGACACTTTTTAGGACCAAGAATATTTGAGACTCACAGCTAGGAATTTGCATTCTCGTGTGCCTGAAAAAGTAGGATCAAGTTCCTGAAGGGATAATCATATTACAATTGCTTCAAAAAAAAATACAAGCCTAAAATTTGTAATAGTGCAGAATTTTCAATCTCTTTTTATATAAGAACCTGATATTTTTCCAATGCATTGTTTAGTGCCACGGTGTCCCCTCTGCAAATCTGGCAAATGCCGGCATTGAGAAGATATCCCTTGACATTGTACTTCAGCAGATTATTATTGATAGATTCTTTGGCTACAGATTCAAAAATTTCTATAGACTTCGGATATCTGCGAGAGTACCAGACAGCTGAATTCAAAATTTGTTCAAGTCACATGAAATACGAATACAGTTTATAACAATCTACTTTGTCCTAGGCTTTGCACATAGGTTTGTGCAAGCTATAAACATTTATCAACCATGTCGCTAAAAACGAGCCTATCAAACATAAATTAAATAATTGTTATTCTTGTTGAACTTAGAAAATTTTAACAAGATGTTCAAGCTACATCAATGAATAATGGCCACTTGTAATACAGAAATATACTTAAAAGGAAAATAACATATGTGTACAAGTGGTTAGGCACGTAATCAAAACATACCACAACAAGAAATAAGAATTCTCAATGGGCTAGATTTGCATGGTCAATACCACCAACTGAGCAAATCCATCACGAAAACCTATCACAGAAGACTCTGGAAAATTTCTTCACGTAACCTAAATAGCCTTAAATTCCTAAAACATGAAGCCTAGTATAATATTCCTAAGTCAGTGGATGTGAAAAATGGCATTGTGAGACTGTAGCTTGAGTTCATAATTATGCACTTGAAATTTTGTGCGTCATGTGAACTGTGGTGTCAGAGCCTATGTGTTAAAGGTCTATCCAAATCTAAAATTCTAAAGTATAGTAAGTCTCCTAATCTTTTGTTGCCTTGTATTTGACTGACATCCTGTCTGTGAGCACAAAAGTCGTTATTTTGATTGTGTTAAGGCATTATTCTGCTCAAGTTTTAGGAGAACCCAGTCATTCTCTTAGTCCCAAAAGTTTAAAGCTGAATAATGGCAGAATTCTCCAGAGTTCATGATGTCGATCCAAGCTATCAGATCTTGAATGAAGCGGAAGCTGAAACATACTTTATCTTAGAGCAACAACAACCAGGAGAGGTGTTTTCACAAGGAGAAAGTCCTAACCAGATACTTGAGATAAAGATTACTGAAGAAACACTTCCAGGTACTCTTGTCAACTTCAAAATTCCTGAAGTTTAGCCTAGCAATGTTTATAAAAGTTCTCAGTTGGAGTCTAAGGGTAAAATTATTTTGAATAAGGTCTTGTATAAGTCTACTTATAAGTCATTTGTTAAACCTCATGTCAAGACTTTCAAGATAGCGTTGGAATATAAACCTGAAAAGAATTATCAACAAAATCTAATTCCTATGCTGCCTAAGTCTGAAATAGACTATGAACTATGTAAATAGTTTCTATAAAGACAGTGGTATTGATAGATCTGTTTTACAGGAGTTACTTGAAAAGAATATGATGTATGGACTGATGTGCATACTAAAGCACTCCAGTAAATAAAAGCAAATGTTTTTGAGCTCCTTGAACTTAAATATTTGAATAAATTTTTAATTATCAAAAAACAATAGAGAGCTGGTGTCTCGTATTTGTCGCTTATGTGCAAATATCCCATGGAATGATCAATAACAAACTGCAGTTTTATTATTCTCTCGAGAAGCAAAGAAGAGTTCATTTTGAACATCCTAGGAGAGAAGCATCTTTCTATTTAGATGCAGCCTTCGAAACAGGGATTGTGGCTTTAGAACTTTGTTTTATCATGTATTATATAGGGAATATTCCCAAGAAAGTATTGCTCTCTTATCCTTGTCACTCTTTAAGCATTACCATTTTGGCAAGAGTGTGAAAGTTGTTGATCGTGAATTATTTCGAGAAATTTGTTCAATTATTTTGTGTCTTCTTCCTTGATTCAGATAATATATGGCAGTTGGAATCAGCTCCATACAATACATTTAATAAATTTACACTTTACCAGTTATAAAGTGATAATTTTAATTTGGACGTTGAAATTGAATGGGAAAATTTAAGTTGTTTGCAGCTGACAAGAGATTAGATATCCATGCCCTTCATTTTTCTTGTGTATGTGTTTACAAATAACCTTTTGCAAGTGATTATCTCTCATTTGTGTTCTACGATAGTTTCATATATTGGTAAACTGCCTTCAACTGCAAGAAGTTTTCTGGGCTTGTATCTGTGCCTGCATCGAATACAGGCATCACTGGGGACTATGTTGTGTGAATTGATATGGATCTCAAGAAAAGTGCAGTTAGATACCTTCCTTCTACTGCAAACTGATAAGGATTGATGATAGTTAACCTGAATTTTTAAAAGGAACATAACATAGGAGAATTGGTTGTAGGAACTAAAAACAACGCCATGATCTAATGGGCTAAGTTGAATTTTATTTTACTCAGCAACTTCTTTGTGGTGCAATACTCAGAAATCCATGGTATTGACCTAAGCATGAAGTAAGATATTAAATTATATTTAATATTAAAAACACTAAACCACAGTGGAAAACAAAGTCTTTGTCGCACAAAAAGTGATTACAAAGAAATGGAATTGTACTCGGGAAAAAATTATTTAAGCAAGTCCCAAATACACATGGAATAGCCAAAGCTTCATGGACACATTTTCCACCCAAGATGATAACCATTGCTTTGCAAATGACAGGTTGATCATCTAGGGTCCGACATGAGGACATTATCAACAACTAAGGCCCCTGGAGTGTTAAGCATATAATTCACTTATCAAATTTTTACTTTTTAGATAATTCACTTATCAAATTTTTAGATACTAATTTTTAGATAATTCACTTAAAATTTATATTGTCACCCAAATTTTAGACATGTGCCAAGCCTCATAAAATGGAAAATTTCATCTGGTCTTGGAATTTTTATTGTTGTAATGTCCTTTTTTGGGGCTAAAAGACCAAATAAGGGTTTTCCCTAAAATCCCAATATTATGCAAATAAATTTTGAATTCTGAAATTTGAAAAATCAACCAACCTTAGCTGAAAATTGAAGTTTCAACACACACCCAATCTCACCAAACCCTTGGTGTCAAAGTACAAGGGTTAAATAGACAATTTTCAGCAATTGATTCACCCTTAATTCACCCCAAAACATGCAAATATGAGTAAAAACTGAAAATTAATGAAGGTGTACCATTTTTTCACTTGAATGAAGATAAATTTCTAATAAATGCTTGTTGGCAAATATCTGAGTTTACTCAGAAAAACAGCATCTGTACTCTCTCCAAAATCTTCCTCAAATTCTTGCAATCATCATAGAAAAATGTCAAAATAATTTGAATAATTCCAGCACCATTCTAGGGCACCCAAAGTGACCAAACAACCTCCCAAGTGAAGTCGCCCTAGGTCAAAATGCTGAAATAAAATAAGAATTAAATATTCTCCATCAACTAAGGTCTAGGGCACCCTCAAGGACCTTCCAAGCTTGCCTAATCAAATTGCCACAGTTAAGAAAAATCATAAATTATTTATGAAGCCCAAATCAACATTTCACGAAATCAAATTCACCATAAAATTCTTTCAAATAAATAAATAATAATTCAAAAAATTATTATTTATTTTTTCAATTAAATAACCCTTGACAACCTTGCCATTCATCCAACAAATCCAAAGCCACACTTTAGAAAATTAGCAATAAATTCAGGGAACTAGTTTTCAGCAATTGGACACCTAATTTGTCTTCAAAACCCTCTCCAAAGTCATCAAGGCAAATCATCCCACTCCTAGGGCAAGCAACAAAATATTTCTTTGTAAGATGGTGTCCAAAAACACATTTTTATTGATAAATCAACTCAAGATCACGGGAGCAATTATTGGACATACATCCCAATCATTCTTTAAGCATGAATATTCATAAAATAATATTCAACATGTCTAGAATAAGATCTCTACCTTGTATTTGTACCCTCCAAAGGAGGGCAAACCACCTTGGGGGGTAAAATACCTCATAACACCTCCTTATTGACTTTTTAAAATATATTTTCTTTTATTTGTTCATATCCCAAGCCGACATTCATCTTTTTTAAAAATAATATTAAATTAATTGCCTTACTAACAAAGAGTAATTAAAATTATTTTTAGGCAATAATCCAATAATTATTTATTCTTTTAATTACCATAGTGGTAAAAACCACTTTTTTAAAAATATTTTATTAATCAATTAGAATTTTCTTATATGGATAAATGATAAAAATCACTATTCGAACAATCATAATTAATTAATAAAATAAAACCCCAAAAGTGATCCCTTAGTCTATGGGGAAAGTATACTAAAGATCTTCAATACTTATTCATAAGTGATCCGAAAATGGACCCATTACAATCCTCCCCACAATTGCTTGCCCTCAAGCAATTCCAAACAAGGCCTTCTTGATAAAGCATCCGCTACCATATTGCTTTTACCTTTCACATATTCAATATCAAAATCATAAGCTTGCACCTTGCTTACCCACTTTTGTTGCCTGTCATTCAATTCCTTTTGATTGAGGAAGAACTTCAAACTTTTGTGATCCAATTTTATAACAAATTTGCCACAAACCAAATATTGTCTAAACTTATTGTTGACCAATTTTGGTCCTACAGGCCAAAATTGGGCACCCCTCTTTCCTTTTCCTTGCGGGGTCTTTTAGCCCAAGGTCTGACAAGTTCATCTCACAACTGCCTTGTGGGCTTTTCTTTGACAGGGTTTTTTTTATGAAAAAAACCAAGTGTATCCTCCTTCTGATTGCCAAGTGCTTTGGGTCCGGCAAGCAAAAGTTTGACTTGAAACCCAAGCTTAACAGAGCAAGCAAGTTACTTCGGAGGGCCTTTTATCGGCAGAACAGACTAAGTTCAAAGCGCCAGGGGTCTTTTACAAAAAGTCAAAAGGGTAGGTACCCTTGCGGAGGGCACTTAGGTGTCAAATAGGACCTTTGCAATTCTTCCGAAAGGTGACTTAGAGGCTGGGAAGCCCTTGTGGGAGGCAGGAAATTGACAAAATGGACCTTTATAAAAGCCCGAAAGGCAACTTTGGGCTCAAGGTGTCCTTGCAGAGGGCAGATGGTCGAAGCAAAAGGCCAAGGCAGAAACCCGAAAGGAAAGAGTTCCTTCGAAAAACTTGACAGGCCAAAGAGAGATTTCCTTCGGACATAATGTCCAATTCAAAGAAGAACGCCCAAGGAACGAATTTCTTCGGACAAAATGTCCGAAGGAATTCCTTCGAACATTTTGTCCGAAGAAATTCGGCAAGTGAAGAAACCCGAAGAAATTCGGAAGACAAGAGTCCAAAGGGTAGGTGCCCTTTCAGAGGGCACTTGGCCATGAGAAGAGGACCTTTCCATTTTTCCGAGGGGTCATTTTCCCTTCGGAAAAGACCGTTTGCAAAAAAGCCGAAAGAATTGCCAAAGGGGGATGAGAGGCCCACGGACGTCAATTTTAAGGTAATAAGCTAGCCGTTGGAGTTCAAATGTCTGGTGACAAGCCCGCGAACGTCAAATTCAGGGTAGTAAAATAGCCGTTGGTTTTCAAATGAGATGACAGGCCCACGGACGTCAAGTTTAAGGTGATGGGTTAACCATTGGAGAGAAGCCAAAGAACAATTTTTTCGGACAGAATGTCCGAAAGAACTCATGGGTAGGGGCCTAAAGGGTCGTCAAAGGCGAGTTGTCAAAAGCGGCAAGCAAAAAGGAAGAATTCCTTCGGACAAAATGTCCGAAGGAATTCTTTTAGACATTTTGCCCGAAAAAATTCAAAGGCCCGGAAGTCCGAAGGAATTCTTTCGGACAATTTGCCCGAAGAAATTCAAAAGGCCCGAAGGTAGACCCAACGCCCTGCCAAGGAAGGAGCCCAAGAAGAAAAAAGGGATAGCCCCGAGAGCCCGAATTGCCAAGAAAAGGACAAGAAATAGAAAGAAAAGAGAAAAGCAGAGCAAGTAACCAGAACATGGCCACGTACATATAAGACAAACGCTCCAGGTGACGTAGCAGGTCTAGCACAGAGACAAACCAGACTAGGGCAGGTGGCACAGATGGCATCGACGGGAGAAGTAAATGCTTTCAAGTGGAATAGTTTCCACCGAATAGCCATTAAGAGAGTTGCGCAAGCATTTAAGGAGGCGGCCCAATTTTCCTTGTTTTGACATTAATAAGTAGCCAGCTGCGCGAGCATTCAAGGGAGAGCATGGCCCAGAACGTGAGGGATTGCCTTGTCGGTTGATGAGAGAAGCAACCCATGCTCTTGCAGGAGTGTTTAATGCAACCTGGGCAGCAAACTCAATATCTGGGACACCTACAACATGGCTTTCACAGACGCATTTAAGAAGAGACGACAGCAGCATGGGCGAATTCTTCATTGGAGTGTTTAATGCAGTATGGGCCTCTTTCTCTTGACTGGCAAGGATCTTTTTCCAAAGTTCTCTATATATTGTAACCTCTCATTTTGAGCAAAGGGCTCTCAGTTTTGTATGGCGAAGCCCTGAAGAAATTTACCTATAATCAAAAGAAGTGTTTTACCTCCATTTGAGCTTGCACTTTTGCATATGCCTGTGTATTGTCTTATGTTTAGTCATTTATTTTAATGCTTTCATAGGTTAATGCCAACATATCTAGTGTATCATAGATCTTCTGCAGGTCAACAAGAAGTGTCCAGGTTGAAGTATAGACGCAGGTGAGCTACTGTCCAACAGTGTGTCTCCATGACACATCTGGTAGGTTTTTCCTCCTTATACCTCCATAAAACCCCTTGTTGAAGCATTGATGCAATTAGTGTCTTATTCAAATGAAGTGTTTGTTCGCTCCTTTTGGTGCAAAGTGTAGGTAAAAACTAAGTAGACCAATCAATTTTGGTGCATCACCACCTTAGTTAAGTTTTGTTTTTATAGTATCCCTCTCTCTTTTCACCACCTCCATTGTTAGCAGTAGAAATCGAGGGCCTCAAGGTGCATCAAAGGAAACTAGCCCTTAAACTAGAGATTCATTCCTCAAACTTGCTACCCACAACAAGAGGAATGTCTCCATTGTGCCACGTGGAAGAAGGGAGCTAAGTTTCCTTTCAAGCATGCAATCCACAGCATCAACACTTACTCAAAGCATGCATGACCACCATCTCTTTGTCGTAGATCGAATACACATTTTTTGAATCCTTGATTTTTCTACTCTCAAAAGCAATAGGGTGTTTATTTTCCATTAGAACATCCCCTATCCTTCACCTGAAGCATCACATTCAACTATAAAAAGAGTAAAAAATCTGGAATAGCAAAAACCAGACAAGAACACATCACCTTCTTGAGTTTTTCAAATGCTATTTGGGTTGTTTTGGACCATTTGAAAGCCCCTTTCTTAGTCAAATCAATCAAGGGGGCAACAAGCTGTGAGAAACCTCTCACAAATCTCTTGTAGTAACTACAAAGACCACAAAAACCTCTTAAATGTGTGAGTGTCGAGGGAAAAGGCCAATCCATGACGGCTGCAATTTTTTGTTTATTCACTTGCACACCTTGTGCATTGATGACATGTCCCAAATACAAAATTTTTGCTACTCCAAACTCACACTTAGATTTTTTTGCAAAGAAAGAATGCTGCCCCAAAGTGCTCGAATCCAAGTCCAAGTGTCTCAAGTGCTCCTCCAAAGTTTTTCTATACACAAGAATGTCATCTAAGAGAACTAGCACAAACTTATAAATTTTGCTAAATATGTTGTTCATACATGATTAGTGTTGACGCAGTGGATTGCACCCTTCAAAAGAAGACTCGGCTCCTTTCTTCCACGCGGCACAATGGAGACACTCCTCTTGCTATGGGTAGCAAAACTGAAGAGTGAATCTATGGATCAGGGGCTAACTCCCCTTGATGCATCTTAAAGTCCTGAATTTCTACTGCTAACAATGGGGGGGTGAAAAGAGAGAGGGATGCTATTGAAAACAGAACCTAACTAAAGATGGTGATGCACCAAAATTAATTGATCTACTCATTTTTTAACTACTCTTTGTACCAAAAGAAGCGAACAAACACTTCATTTGAACAAGAGACTAGACTGCATCAATGTTTCAACAAGGGGTTTGATGGAGGTATAATGAAGAACCTACCATAGGTGCTCTAGAGGCACACTGTTGAATGGTTGCTCACCTGCACCTATACTTCAACCCAGACGCTTCTTGTTAATTTGCAGAAAATCTTGGATACACTAGATATACTGGCATCGATCTATGAAAGCATTAAAATAAATGACTAAACATAAGGCAATACGCAGACATATGCAAAAGTGTAAAAATCAGATGAAGGTAAACCACTTCTTTTGATTAAAGGCAAATTTTGTCAGGGCTTCGCCATACAAAAACTGAGAGATCTCTTTACAACGTTGAGAGGTTACAATATATATAGAAATTGGAGAAAGACCCTTTGACCTTTTCAAGAGCAAGTGGCCCATACTACATTAAACACGTCGGCAAGAAAAGTTCGCCCATGCTGCTGTCATCTTCTCATAAATTCCCTATAAAAGTCATGCTGTAGGTGTCCCATATATTGACTTTGCTGCCTAGGCCTATTAAACACTCTTGAAAAAGTATGGGTTGCTTCTCTCCATAATCGACAAAGCCATCTCCCCATGAAAGTTTGCGCAACTGTCTGCCTATTAATGACAAACAAAGAAAAAATGGGCCGCTCTCTTGAATGCTAGCGCTGCTCTCTTGAATGTTGTTCCATGGAGACTATTTCATCTGCAAGCAATTACTTCTCCTGTCGACGCCTCCTATGCCACCTGGACTGAGCTGGTTCATTCCTGCACTTGATTGGTTGTCACCTGGAACGTTTCGAGTGTTTGTCTTAAATGTGTGTGGCCATGTTTTGAGCCATGCTCTCTCTCTTCCCTTTTCTCATTATTTCTTGTCTTTCTTGGCAGTTCAGGCTCTTGGGGCTATCCTTTCCTTTCTCAGACTCCTTTCTCGGTGGGTTGCAGAGTTTCCTTTTGGCTTTATGCCTTTGAATTCCTTCGGGCTTGCGCTCATGAGCTCTTTCGGATAAAATGTCCGAAAGAATTATTTCAGACGTTTTGTCCGAAAAAACTTGTTCTTTGGCTTCTCTCCAACGGCTAACGCATCCCATCAAAATTAACGTCTGTGGGCCTGTCACCATTTGAAAACCAACGGCTATCTGGCTACCTTGAATTTGACGCTTGCGGGCCCATCACTAGATATTTGAACTTCCAACGGCTAGCTTACCATGTTAAAGTTGACGTCCACGGGCCTATCACTACCCTTCAGCAATTTTCTTGGCCTTTTGTAAACGGACTTTTTCGAATGGAAAGTGACCATTCGAAAAATGGGAAGGTCTTTTTTTGATGACCAAGTGTCCTCTGGAAGGGCACCTACCCTTCAGGTCTTTTGTCTTGTCGAATTTCTTTGGGCAAAATGTTCAAAAGAATTCCTTCGGACATTTTGTCCGAAGGAATTCGTGCTTTTAACGTCCTTTCTTGTATTTCCTTGGTGAATTTATTTGGACAAAATGTCTGAAGGAATTTGTTCCTTGAGTTTCTTCATAGATTTTCTTCGGACATTTTGTCCAAAGAAATCCATTTCTTGAGTTTCTTACTTTTTTGAAGGAAATCTTCTTTTACGACTTTCTGGCCTGACCTTTGCAAATAGACCTTCTGCTCTCCGCAAAGGGTACTTTGGGTACAAGGTTGTCCTTCAGAGCTCTTTGAAAAGTCCCATTTGTCGCTTTCTTGCCCTCCACAAGGGTACTTTAGGCTTTGAGTAGTCTTTCTGACGAATTTGCAAAGGCCTTGTTTGGCACCCAAGTGCCCTCCGCAAGGGTACCTGACCTTCGGAGCTTTTGTAAAAGACTTCTGCGCCTTTGAAACTAGCCCATTTTGTCGATAAAAGGCTTGCCCGAAGTAATTTGTTTGCCCTGCTAAACATCTAGGATCAAAATGAGTTCCAAATCAACCCAAGTACTTGCAAGACTCAAAACACTTGGTTTTCAAAAGAAGGAAACACTTGGTCTTTCATGGAAATGGCCCTGTTACAGAGAAAACCCATAAAATTGCAGTGGGATGAACTTATCAGAAACTGGCTAATAGGGCATGCAAAGGGAAAAAAGGGGGGGTGCTCAATTTTGGTCTGCAGGACCAAAATTGGTCAACAACTAGAAAGTAATAGGAGCATTAGTCAATCCAAAATGCATAACCATAAACTCAAAATGCCCAAAATGACATCTAAAAGCAGTTTTATGAACATCCTCTTCTTTTACCTTGATTTGGTGATAACCGGATCTCAAGTCAATTTGGAAAAAGTTAAGTGTTACCATGCAACTCATCAATCAATTCATCAATCCTAGGTATGGGATACCTATTCTTGATGGTCTTCTTATTCAACAACCTGTAATAAGACTCAAAACGCTTGGTTTTCAGAAGAAGGAAACACTTGGTCTTTCATGGAAATGGCCCTGTTACAGAGAAAACCCATAAAATTGCAGTGGGATGAACTTATCAGAAACTGGCTAACAGGGCATGCAAAGGGAAAAAAGGGGGGGTGCTCAATTTTGGCCTGCAAGACCAAAATTGGTCAACAACTAGAAAGTAGCAGGAGCATTAGTCAATCCAAAATGCATAACCATAAACTCAAAATGCCCAAAATGACATCTAAAAGCAGTTTTATGAACATCCTCTTCTTTTACCTTGATTTGGTGATAACCGGATCTCAAGTCAATTTGGAAAAAGTAAGTGTTACCATGCAACTCATCAATCAATTCATCAATCCTAGGTATGAGATACCTATTCTTGATGGTCTTCTTATTCAACAACTTATAATCAATGCACATCCTCATAGTGCTAACATTTTTCTTTACTAGCACCACTGAAGAAGCAAAGGGACTTGAGCTAGGCCTTATGTGCCCCATGTCAAGCAATTCTTTGATGGTCTTTTCAATTTCTTCTTTGAAAGATCTTGGATGATGATATGGTGTGACAATAACTAGTTTGGTACTTGTTGACGCAGTGGATTGCACCCTCGACAGGAGGCTGAGCTCCTGCCTTCCACACACAACAATGGAAACTCCCCTCTTGCCTGTGGGCCTGGCAAAACTGGGGGGAGAGTCTCTAGATAAGGGCTAGCTCCCTTCGATGTATCTTTTAGGTCCTGGATTCCCTACTGCTAACAAATAAATGAAAAAAAGGGGGGATGAAAAGGGAGAAGGATGCTGAAAACAGAACCTAAACCTAAACTAGAAGGTGATACACTAAAAAAATTGAAACACTCAGCCCGAACATACACTTTTCACCAAGAACAAGCTCCCATACACTTCATTTGACACGAGCAATCCTTCTGCATCAGTGAACTAGGGGTCCGTGGATATACAGGGAGGAAGAACTACCAGAGGCGTCCTCAGACACACTATGGCAGCCTATTCGCAAGCACCTATACTCCTCTAGGGACACTTCTGGCAGACCTGCAAAAGAAAAGCTCACAACGCACTAGACATGCTGCAATCACCCTGAGAAAGCATAAAAGAATGACTTAACACAGAATGAAGGCATAGACACATACAAAAATGCAAACTCAGAATGGAGGTAAAAATGCTGTCTCGATTCAAGGTAAAATCCGGCAGAGTTCCGCCTTACAAACCTAGAGATTTTTGGGCAGAGCTTTGCTTTAGGCTGAGAGATCCATCCTCTTCTCAAATGAGAAGTTTACAATATATATAGAGAGAGAAAAAGACTTTGGCGCTCATGTGTGTTTGAGAGCATCAGGAAGAGGAAGTCGTTGCTAATGTCATCCTTCTAGAAGAGACCTGCTAGAAACACGATGTGTAATCGCCGGTCTTGACTTTGGCACTCAAACATTAATGTGAAAGCACGGGCCGTGCCTCTTTTTCTGCAAACAAGATTGCTCCTTCCAGAGATTCACTCATTTTGTCTGCTCATAAATGCAAAGTGGATAAAACAGGGCACGCCGCTTACTGTTTGCGCCATTTGATGACCACTTGGCAAGCACTGTTCCAACTGCAAGAGTAACTCGCCTCCCTTTTGCCACCTGGGCCGTTTGTCCGTTTCTACACTTTCTCTTCCTGGTTTTGTCTTCTCTGTCTCCTTCGGCCCTCGGGGCTATCTTCTTGGTGGGTCGCTGAGTTCACTCGCGGCCTATTCTTTGGCTCTTTGGGCTCTTCCATCAGTAGGTCGTTGGGTTCATTCTTAGCTTTCGTCTTTTCCTAGCATTGTCTTTTCCTGATTTTGGCGCTCAAGTATTCGAAAATCAAACGGCTATTTCCTTGCTGTAAAATTGACGTTCGTGGGCTCGTCACCATTTGAAAGCCAACGGCTAGTTTGCCGTGCTTGATTTTGACATCTTCGGGCCCGTCACACTCCTTGGCAATTTCCTCGGCTCTTTTCTCTCCGATCGGGTTTTGTTTCTTCGGCGGACTTTATCCTTTATTTCCTTCGGACAATTTGTCCAAAGGAAATCTTCCTTGGCTTTGGCCGCTTCAAAAGGGGAATGGGGACAGGTAGCACTTTCCGCTGATCTCAACAAGTGACACGTGGCGGCTTCTGCCCTAAACAGGTGAGGACACTTGTTAGCTTCCGCTTAAACTACAGAAGCTTTAGCTACCTTTTGAGTCATGCGGAAGATGACACATGGCGGCTTCCGCTGAGTTTTTTAGACTTCCTAGGGCTCACCACAGTCCTTACTCAATAGCTGCGGATGTCGACACTTGGCGGCTTCCACTGAGTTTTACCAGGGACACGTGGCAACTTTCGTAGCTTCTTAGAAACAAATTACAAATTTTCTGTTGTTGCCACTTGGCGCTTTTTGCGGGATTCTGTGAGAAGCTTATTGAAAGAAGCTTTGAAACTTGTGAAAAGCTTGAAACGCGGATGCCAACACTTGTCGCGCTTCGCTGAGTTATAATGGGACACGTGGCACATTCCATTTACTTTTAGCAATCACACAGACGATGACACTTGGAGCGTTCCGCTTAATTTTAGCCATTCGCCCGGGGCCCACCACGGTCCTTACTCAAAATGGCGAAACGAAGGGAAGGAACTGCGGATATTGACACTTGGAGGCTTCTGACAAGCTTTACAAGGGACATGTGGCGTCTTCTGCTGCTTCTTGA
Organism: Torreya grandis; assembly: GCA_037957365.1. NCBI lineage: Eukaryota > Viridiplantae > Streptophyta > Pinopsida > Cupressales > Taxaceae > Torreya > Torreya grandis. The sequence continues at coordinate 3,032,573 of JARHVA010000009.1, forward strand.
AAATAAACTACAAAGTGTCCCAGCAGATGACACTTGGCAGCTTTCGCTCGGCTTCGAGATTTAGACAAAACCCGTGCAAAATAAAAAAACCCGCGCGTTGAACCTTGGAACTGTCGAACCCGTTGAACCAACTAATTTCAAGCCTGCAGAGTCAGTAGCTTTGAATCTGCGGAGTCCGTAGAAATCAGACTTATGCAAAATAAAAAAATGAACTGGCTCAGAACAGCAGGGAAAGAAGGGGACCGATTTTGGCCTATTGGGCCAAAAATGGTCAACAGTACCCAATTCCAACTCAATATTATGCTCAAATCGTCTATACGGTGGTAACCCATGCGGTAACTCATCAAAAATATGAACATGCATATCAAGAATAGCTTGTAACTCACATGTAGGGACTATTGTTATGTTTTTTCTGATTTTACTATAATAAGATAGCTTGCTCCCCATGCAATTTGACCCCTCCTAAAAGCCCTTTCCATCCTTTTCATGGATACTTCTTGTGGAGCACCATTAACTAGACTCTTGAGGGCCACTTCTTTGCCCTCTTTGAAGAATTTTAGCTCCATGGTTTTATAGTTTTGGGTGAATTCACCTTATGAATGTAACCATTGAACACCCAAAACAATATCAATGTCCACAATGTCAACAACAAAAAAATTATCAATTACCTTGTGCTTCCCAAGAGTGAGTGGAAGTTGTGGAATCTTCTTGGAACAAGAAATAGTGAACTCATCTGCCATAGTCACATTGAATCCTTTGCAATCCGTGGTTTTCAATGCCATCTTCTTAACCAAGCCTCCATCAATGAAGTTATGTGTGGCTCCACTATCAACCAATGTAGTCATCCTTCGTCCCCTCAATGTGCCTGTTATAGACTGGATTTGCATCCTTGTGAGAGAGTTCTTAAGGCTCTCTCACTTCTAGCTATAAGCATGGGAACAACCTCAGGATGTGGACGTCCTATGGTGAGGTTGAACCTCTAGACTTTTTTATGAGGCTAGTTCCTCAGGTGCTTCACTTCAACTCCTTGATTTCTACACTAAACTATACTAATGGCCAAGGAAAAGAGGTAGGAGGATTACTTGAAAAGAAACCTAAGATAATGGGAGGCAATGCACCAAAAGAGAGTGATCCACTTGGTCTGAAAAAGAGAAAACTACTGATGAAGCTAAACAGGACACAGGGTTATTCTGGTTCTATCTCAGGGCCGTAGGCAAGGAGCTTTTGCATGAAGGTTGAAGAAGAGCTTTACGCTTTGAAAAATAACAAAATAGGTCTATAGGAAACCTGAGTTAGTAAACTTCAAAGGGAACTAGACACACGGACACTTCACGCAATCCTGCATAAAACCAAACGAGTCAAAAGCAAGGTGCTTAGAAAAAATGTACGTGATAAACAACAATCATACATTTTGCAAATAAAACAAGAAATGCATACTTCTCTGACCAAAAACAGAAAATTTTTCCTTATATTGCTTCAAAAGAGTCTTTTACAAAGCAATTGCTATAGAGTGATTTTATTGCCAATCTGGGGATACATTTCTAGGCCCCAAGGCCTCTATTTATAAAGAAAAGGGGGGAGAGAGAAAGCGAGGAAAGAAGTCACAGATGGTTGGAACCACTTGTTGTCCTTGATGTTCATAAATGCATCGTTCTAGATCGCCGCCCGATACTCTCGAGCCCCTCCCATCTTTAAGACTTTCTTTGACGCGTCTGAAAATTCATGCTGTGAGCAACTGGAATGTTTCTTCTTGGCGTGACACATTTAAGCATTGAACGGCAATTGCAGGCAATGAACCATGGCGGATGAGAGCCTTCATAAATTCTAGCTACCAGCCGCTCGGACTCTTCTGTGTTTATTGCACATCCTTGTGCCACTTGTCTTTTACTGATTGACCTTTTCTGCTCCAGTTACATCACGTGGCAACCTTCTATTCACTGCATCATGATTCTCGCGTTGTTGGACCAAGCTTCAGTCAAGCCTTTGGAGAATACCGATTTACTCTATGTAGAGTAATTCGGGTTCTTTGAACTCCCCAACTTCGGACTTTCCTAGATCCTTCACTTATAAAGCCTTTTTAAGTAGAGTACTTTGAGAACCCAATTTACTCTATGCAGAGTAATTCGAGTTCTCTAAGCCTACTTACTTCGGGCTTGTCCATCTTGAAGTCTTCTCACTTTGCTGCTTCCCAAGCCTTAAGACTTTGGGCTTTTCAAACCCGGTTACTTCCAACGGCTAGTCGCTTACCCTGATTTTGACGTCCATTGGCTTGTCATTTCCTTCGGACACTTGGTCTCGGGCTTCCCTCTCAGCTTAATTCTTTCGGGCAAATCTCCCGAAGCAATTTCTTCGGACAATTTATCCGAAGGAATTCCTTCAGACTTTTTGTCCACATCTGTCTTTGGAAACTACCCTTTAGGGTTTTCACAATGGACTTTCCCGAAGGGTAAGAGACCCTTCAGGCTTTCTGCATGTCCCCTTGGATTTCCGCAAATGATCCTCCCGAAGGGAAAGATATCCTTCGGGAATTTTGAAATGGTCCTCCCGAAGGGTAACATGCCCTTTGGAAAAATTGCAATTGTCCACTTGGAGAAGAAAAAGCCCTTCGAAAAAGTTGAAGTTTACCTTCAGAAAAGTTGATTGGTCCCCTTTGCGCTAAAAAAACCCTTCGGCATTTTGAAAATTCCCTTCGGATTTTTGAAAAAGACTCTTCTCTTAAAGAACCTGAGAAGTATTACTTTTCAAGACCAAATCGGGTTTGTTGAGCACCTTTACTCATTTCGGGCTTCTAACTGCTCACAACTTATGAAGTAATCAAGTAGTGCTCTCTGGAGAACCCGAAATACACTGTCCATGAGTAATTCCGGTTCTTCAACCCGAATTACTTCTTATAAAAAATTTGGAAGCCAAGCACTGCTAGAAACCCAAAGTGCACTGTGCCTTCAAAAAAAACCTGAAGTTGTAATTACTGGAAAACCCGAAGTCCTCCCAAAAGCTTACCATTTTCTTCCCTGAAAGCTCCATTTTCCATACTTAGGTAAACTTTGATATGTGGGCCAAAAAATGGCCAACATTTCTGGCGATTCACAGGGAAGCATGCTTGCTATGCTTGAGAACCCAACTTATTTGCTTTGTTCGATCCATTGGGTGTGGAGTCACTGCTTTTGCACAAAGCTGGATCTTTTTGGAAATCTCCCTTGAAGCAACAAAGACAACTGAAACGAAACAACCTGTGCCCATGGCACTTAGGGAAGGGAAAACACACAACTAAAAAAGATGTGCACCAGGCACTTAGAGGAAAACACAAAAAAAAATTAAAACAATCATATAGAAATATATACGACTGCAAACTCTCAATAGCAAGGCTTCAGATGAATCCCATTGACTGGGATTGGTAATACCTCTCCATCTAATTGAGCAATCTGGAAGGCGTTATGTTATTTGCATCCGTGGATCAAGTAAGGACCACTCCACAAGCTGTCAAACTTGGTATGGTTGCCTGGTTTGGCCTTGTTTGAGTCCCCGTTGAGAACCAGGTCTCCTTCCTTGAAAGTCCTTGCTGTAGCTCTCTTGTCAAAAGCCTTCTTGACCTGAGCTTGATGTGCCTCCAATGTTTTCATTGCAAGGTCCCTTGTCTCCTCAAGCTCTGTGAGTTCTGCCAATCCCACATTCATAGATTCATCTTCCAACAACTCCAGTTGATGGGCTAGCTCTAATACAAGAAGCTCAAGAGAAATGGGTAACTTGGCCTCCCTTCCATATACTAGAACATATCGAGAATTGCCAACAACAGCTTTAGGAGTTACCCGGTCAGCCCACAAGGCTGTCTTTAACTTGGTGTGCCACGTTCCTCTAGTTCTCCTCCATAGTCTTCTTGATGATCCTCAACAAATTCTTATTTGTGGAATCAGCGAACCCATTGCCTTGAGGATAATAGTTTGAGGAAGTGCTGAAGTAAATGCCCATCTTGAGAGCCCATTCACTTGTTTTCAAACCAAAGAAAGCCAAAGCATTATCAGATATGATAGTGGTTAGAACACCAAACCTGGTCACAATGTTGTCGTAGAAATCTAAAATTGCACTTTCATTGGCTTCCTTCAATGCAATGATTTCCACCAACCTAGTGAAGTAATCAGTTGCAGTAAGTTGCAGTAAGCACCCACTTATGCCCTGCACTTGATGGAGAGTTAATTACTCCAATGAAGTCCAAACCCCACTGCATAAATGGTTGTTCCACTTTAATCAGGTGGAGAGGAAGTACTGACAACCTTTGCTTTCTCATGAAGAGAGCACATTCCTGACACTTCCTCACCCATACATAAGTGCCCTTAAAGAGGTTTGGCCAGTAGTAACCAGCCCTCATGATCTTTGTTGCAGTAGTCTTTGGGGCAAAATAACCACCTGCAGGCCCATCGTGGAAATGCTCCAAAAGCTTGGCAACTTGATCATCATCTACGCACCTCAGGAGCACTCCATTGAGTTCTCTTTTAAACAAAACCCCGTCAACTAAAACATAAGGTATGGACTGAACTCTGAAATACCTTCTTTTTGCTTTGTCCATACCTTGAGGGCACTCACCTGTTAGCAGAAAGTGAGTCATATCATGGAGCTAGCTAGTGTGAGGTGGAGGTGCATCTGCTTGTAGGTTATCTTATGTCACCAAGATGACCTCTTTGTCTTTATTGAGATCCTCAGCCATATGCTCAAATAAGCCTTTACCTCTTACTAGCTTAGTGACCTTGATCTCCACGTCGTACTCCATGACTTAAGTAATCCAACCAGCTCTTATTTCGCTCAAATCCTTGTTAAGAAGGAAGTCTCTTACTCCAGGATGAGACACCATAAAGTGGATTCCGCTGTTGGATAGATTGGCTTGAACTTCTTGAGGCTCTTTATTGCTGCAAGGACTTGTTTTTCTACAAAAATGTATCTCACCTCATACCCTTCAAGCCCCTGGCTGAAAAAAGCTAATGGCTACTCGAGTCCTTCACTGTTTCTTTGCATCAGCATAGCTGATATATTATCAATATTGGCAAAAGCATACAAAATGAAATCCCTTGAGAAATCAGGATTCATAAGTGTGGGTGCTTGAGCAATAGCTTGCTTGATAGCTTCGAATGTTCACTTGCCTTCATTTGACCAAGTGAACACTTGGTTCTTTTTCAACATAACAGTGCTGGGCTTGACTAAACTTGCAAAACTAGAGATAAATCTTCTCACGAAGTTTATCTTTCCAAGGAAACTCTAGAGTCCCTTCTTATGCTTGGGCAAGGATAAGACCAAGATGGCACTTATTCTCTCAGGATCAATGGATAGCCTTTCCTTTGACACGATGTGGTCCGGCAGCTTGCCTTCATGCATGGCAAACATGCACTTCTTGGGATTCAATTAAATACCATACTCTCTGCACCTTTCGAAAATCAGCGTCAAGTGGTCCATGTGTTCGCTGGCATTCTTGGAGAAAATTGTGATGTCATCCAAGTATACCAGCACCATTTGGTTCAGCAACCCCTAAAAATCCATGTCCATGGCTCTTTGGAAGGTAGCGCCAGCGTTTGACAAACCAAAAGGCATCTTTTGGTATGCATACGTGCCCCATTTGGCGGTGAAGGCAATCTTGTACCGATCCTCATCCTTCACCCAGACTTGGTTGTAGCCAGAAAAACCATCCAACAAGGAAAAGCGTTCTGAACCGACAACTACTTGAAGAAGCTGCTCCATGGATGGCAGGGATAGTGATCTTTCAAGGAGACTTTGTTCAAATCTCTGAAATCTACGCAAAGCTTAATCTCCCCACTCTTTTTTCTTACAGGGACCAAGTTGGCTACCCATGATGAGTGCTTGATGGGAAAGATGATCCTGGACTCGATCAACTTGGTTAGTTCCTTCCTCATCAGCTCTTCAATTTTGGGGTTAACCGGCCTTTGCTTTTGCCTTACATGTTTGGCATTGGCCTCCAACTCTATGGTGTGCTAGGCTAGTGTAGGATCAAAACCTTTTAGGTCGCTATACTCCCAAGCAAAAATATCTGCATACTCTTGGCAAAGTGCTAGAAAGCATGCCTCTCAGTCTTGCTGCTTACCTTCCCCAGCTTGAGAAGTTTGTCCTTGAAGATGAAGATTCTCTCATAGTTTTCCTCATTAGTAGACATTACTGCCTTCTCTTTTCTCATATGGTCTCCATGAAAAAGCCTTCAAGTGTAACCAGCGCCTTAAGAAGTTTGTTTGACTTCAGCGGAACAATCTGATCCTCATACTAATGATGCAATTTAGCTTGGTTGGAGGAGAATTCGGCTTCCTGCTGCAAGAAACAAACAATTTGCTTGTCACACTCAAAAATTTGCCAATGGACTTCATTATCTGGCATTGACGGTCTCACCACCACTTTGACATGTGGTTGAACCTTGGTTTCTTTTAGCTCACTTGGAATGTCAAATTGAGCTCCTACAGCTGCCAACCTGTCAGCATGCTGGTTTTGATCTTTTGGGACAGCCTGAATGTTAAAGACTTCAAAATCTTCAATTAGGTCCCACACTCTATTTTTGTAGGACCTCATCAAAGCATTCTTTGTGACGTTCAAGCCTTTGACTTGGTTAACTATGAGCTCGCTGTCTCCATAAGCTTGCAGCAGTTTGATTCCTCTCTTGGTGGCCCATTGAAGGCCACAGATCAAGCCTTCATATTCTGTTGCGTTTGAAGAGCAGCTGAAATGAAACATGTAAGAAGAGAAAAGCTTGTTCCCTGAGGGTGAAACCAACATTGCCCTAGCACCTATGCCATTTTTTCTCCTTGAGTCATCAAAGAACAACTTCCATAAACCATTGGGGTCTTCTTTAGGTCTAATGAGTGACAACATGGGTTGATTCTCTTCATGCAGCAGGTAGACACCCATGTCATTTTCCTCAACACCTTCCAAAGGGTTGAAAAATCGGTTATCTCCCCATAACTCATCCAAGAACAAGTCTAGCACTTCTTCAGGATGAGTATTCAGCTCTTGGCCAATCATAAACTCATCCTCATCAAGGATGGTACAATTGAGGCTTATATTATCTGGTTCATGGGGTTCAATATGGAATTGTGCCATGGGTTCAGTTTTGATTGAGACCTTAGTCCCATACCTTGTTCTAAACGCCATGTAAGACCAATCTGCCACAAGGTAGCCCCCAATCTTGGCTGTGAACTCTCTGGAAAGACACAAGACAAAGCGAGGAGTGATATCTAGAATCAGCACGTCTTGCACCACGAATACACTAGGAAAAGCATGCAAGGTTAGGCTCAAATTCTTGATGATGCCTGATGGCTTTGTGGAAGAACCATCCAGTTGCAGGACTCCTTTAGTGAGGCTCATACTTGAGTTTCATCTGGTCAGCAACAGACTTTGGCATGATTGAGGTGCTCGCCCCACTATCCACCAAGCAGTTGTGCACCAAGGAATCACCAATGATCAAAGAGACATAGAAAGGGGGACTTGGTCACACGACTTGACCCTTCTCCCGCATGACTCTTGACTGCATTAGTGAGGACTTCAGTTGTCTTGCTTGGCTGTTTACTTGTAGTTGTAGTAACACCCATCTTGGACAATCCTTCCTGTAGGATGTCTACTTGGGCAGGGAGGGAAAGCATGTCCCACATCGGTATACTCACGCTGGATTTCATCATTTGCTCCACAATGTTGATTGGCATACCACCAACTTTTACCTGAACTTTGGGAGCTACTGTTGTTGGCTTTGTCAATGAAGGAGCGGTGACAATAGGTTCTTTGAAAGCTTTCCAAATGTCACCCATATTCCTTCTCTTGAACCTTGTATTTGCTGAGACAGGGATGTGAGCTAGACCGGGCGTGGCTTGCTGATTGGATGCATAGCACTCCTCTTGCTCACTAATGACCATTGAGGCTTCTAGCTGGTTTGATCCTTGATCCGAGCCTTGCTCTTGTGGAGACTGTTTTTGTTTCGTCATTGTAGGTACCTTCGTGCTTTGGGCCATAAGAACCTGGTTGTATCCATAAGCAACAGCCTGCTGCCATTGATCATTAAACCCCTGATTGGAACCATTAGTTGAGACAATGGACTGCCCAAAAGAATGATTCCATGGCATTGTCCCTTCAGCTTCTTGAGCCACATTATTCTGAATTGGGACCAAGGAGTTGGAAGGGCCTGCAGTATTCGGATTGTAATTATGTTGTCTAGCATAGTTAGGTTGCCCCTGTCCTTGAAAACCTCCTTTGTAAGGTGGACTATTTGCTTGATAAGGTTGCTGCTGAGGTTGATATGGAGATTGATAAGGCTTGTTGTAAGCTTGCCTCTTGACATTGACCACATCATTTCCCAAGGATTGGAGCATGCTCTTCAACTCCAATAAATTCTTCTGTTCTTGGGAGTCGTTGGATCCACTCGTAGAGGCCTTCTCTTGCTTAGGTGAAGGTACAGCAGCAATTGTTGGCGTTGGAAGTATAACATTGAGTGGAGGAATGACTGCAGGAGGTGGTTTGATCTCTAAAAAAAGAGGCATTGGAGGTCTGGGAATAAGCTTACCAGCCTGAACCAGAGAATTATCCGCCTTGATGGCCACCTCGTATGCATCCGTCAGTATGCCTCCTCCCATAGACTGGATCATTGCAGCTATGTCACTGTTGAGAGCCTTCAAGTAATACAAGAAAGCAAAGTTTGGCGATGGTCTAACAGCTGCTGGGATTCTATCCCACGCCTTCTGAAATCTTGTATTGAAGTCTTGCATGACTTCATGAAGAGCTCTCTTGATGGTGGTCAGCTGCTCTACAAGTGACAAGTGGTCACTCTTATCTGCAAATCTTTTACACAAGGTTGCTCCCAGCGCGTCCCCTGAGTCGATAGAATTAGGAGCAAGGCCCCTATACCAGCCTAACGCCTTTCCTTTGAAGGACACAGTCAATATCCTAATAGCCACGTTCTCCACCGTGATATTGTGAATGTTGCAGAAGTTGGCTATGTCCGTTACGTGCTCAGTAGGAGTTACAACTTGGTCTCTTGAGTAATAAGGAACACTTTTGAGAGCTATTACTGGCATAGGATCATATTGCGATAAGTTCAAAGGGATTTCGCCGTTGAAGCCCACAAAATCTCTTTAGGGAATCATAGCAACAAGAGGGGCTGATAAAAATCTTCTTGCGTAGGTATACCTTATGACTGGTTTAGAAGGATAGTTTCTTACATAAGGGTGAGTATGGGTGAACCTTAACCTTCTTGTTGAGTTTAAAGGTAATTCAACAAACTCAAAAAGAATAACTGCAGAAGTCGATCTTGTAGTCACATTTGGCATGAAAGACAGCTACTACTCTACCACCAGATAGCTGGGTATTCTTTGGAGTTGCCGGATGCTGAAGGATGAAAGTTACCACTATTGCAAACTGATCAAAACAACATCAAATTTGACCAATCTTCCATAAAAAATGGAAGTGAAACGGTAGTTGTCCCACCGGACGTGCCAGTATTGTTATATACTGGATTTGCACTCTTGTGAGAGAGTTCTTCAGGTTCTCTCACTTCCAGCTATAAACATGAAAACAACCTTAGGATGTGGATGTCCTATGGTGAGGTTGAACCTCTAGACTTTTTTATGAGGCTAGTTCCTCAGGTGCTTCACTTCAACTCCTTGATTTCTACACTAAACTATTCTAATGACCAAGGAAAAGAGGTAGGAGGATTACTTGAAAAGAAACCTAAGCTAATGGGAGGTGATGCACCAAAAGAGAGTGATCCACTTGGTCTAGAAAAGAGCAAACTACTGATGAAGCTAAACAGGGCGCAGGCTTATTCTGGTTCTGTCTCAGGTCCATACGCAAGGAGCTTTTGCATGGAGGTCGAAGAAGAGCTTTACGCTTTGAAGAATTAAAAAAATAGGTTTATGGGAAACATTGAGTTAGTAAACTTCAAAGGGAACCAAACACACAGACACTTCACGCAATCCTGCATAAAACTGAAAGAGTCAAAAGCAAGGTGCTTAGAGAAAATGCAGGTGATGGACAACAAGCATACATTCTGCAAATAAAACCAAAAATGCACACTTCTCTTTGACCAAAAACAGAAAAGTTTTCCTTATATTGCTTCAAAAGAGTCTTTTACAAAGCAATTTCTGCAGAGTGATTTTATCCCTAGTTCGGGGATACATTTCTAGGCCCCAAAGCCTCTATTTATAAAGAAAAGGGGGGGAGAGAAAGGGAGGAAAGAAGAAGTTGCAGATGGATGGAACCTCTTGTTGTCCTTCCTTGATGTTCATAGATGCGTCGTTGTAGATCGCTGCCCAATACTCTCGAGCCCCTCCCGTCTTTAACACTTTCTTTGGCGCATCTGAAAAGTCATGTTGTGAACAACTGGAATGCTTCTTCTTGACATGACGCATTTAAGTGTCGAACGGCGACTGCAGGCAATGAACCATGATGGATGAGAGCCTTCATAACTTCCAGCTACCAGCCGCTCGGACTCTCATGTGTTTATTGAACATCCTTGTGCCACTTGTCATTTATTGATTGGCCTTTTCTACTCTAGTTACACCACGTGGCAGCCTTCTATTCATTGCATCATGATTTTCGCGTAGCTGGACCAAGCTTAAGTTGAGCCCTTGGAGAATACCGATTTACTCTATACAGAGTAATTCGGGTTCTTTGAACTCCCCAACTTCAGACTTTCCCAGATCCTTCACTTATAAAACCTTTTTAAGTAGAGTACTTTGAGAAACCCAATTTACTCTATGCAGAGTAATTCGGGTTCTCTAAGCCTACTTACTTCGGGCTTGTCCATCTTGAAGTCTTCTCACTTTGCTGCTTCTCAATGAACAGGCTTCCCTCTCGGCTTATTTCTTTTGGAATTTCAGCAACTAGTTTTGAGCAATTGAACACCCAATTTGTCCTCAAAACCCTCTCCAAAGATCACTAAGGCAAATCGCCCCACTCTTAAAGCAAGCAACAAAATATTCCTTTGTAAAGTGGTGTCAAAAAACACCTTTTCATTGATAAATCAACTGAAGACCGCAGAAGCAATTATTAGTCATACATACCAATCATTCTTCAAGCAGGAAGATTCATAAAATAATATTCAACATGTCTAAAATAAGATCTCCACCTTGTATTTGTACCCTCCAAAGGTGGGCGAACCACCTTGGGGGGGTAAAATACCTCATAACACCTCCTTGCCGACTTTTTAAGATATCTTTTATTTTCTTTGTTCATCTCCCACACCGACATTCCTCTTTTTTGAAAAATAATATTAAATTAATTGTCTTAATAACAAAAAATAATTAAATTTTATTTTAGGCAATAATTATTTATTATTTTAATTACCATAGTAGTAAAAACCATTTTTTTAAAAATATTCTATTAATCAATTATAATTGTCTTATATGGATAAATGATAAAAACCACTATTCAGGGAAAATCATAATTAATTAATAAAATAAAACCCCAAAAGTGATCCCTTAGTCTATGGGAAAAATAGACTAAAGGTCTTCAGTACCTATTCATAAGTGATCCGGAAATGGAGACATTAGAATTGTTCAAATCTAATATGTGATATTATGCAAGGTTCTACCTATCTTTTACCCTCAATAAACAAGTCACTATCAACTTCAATAAGTGGAATGCTGATCCAGATCCTTGGAGCAAACCTGGTGACAACACACTATTATTGCAAAGTTTGGTTTATTAATGGCAGAAAAAAATATAAAGAATAATTAGAGTGCTGAGAAAACATAAATTTATACAAAGGGCAGTATTGCCAATAAGAATTGTATTCAGAATCTATCAAACTTAAAAAATTGTGCATGGAAAATCACTGAGAAGAGTTGTAGAATGTAAAATGTTGTCTTCCCTATATAGAGGTAAGGGGAGTTGGTATAATACAGATTAATGCAAAAACTGTGGAAACTTCAGCACCCAACCGCTGCTGAACCATACCTTAATTGAGGTGCTGGCCTGATTTGACAGCCCTATAAAGAGATATGGATATTTATGTCAATATGCTGTCTTTATTTCTGTAATCTGATCTACCTCAACCAGTTCAAATTGCTCTAAGGCAGCCGGATGAACATTTGAGGGGGCTTAAGTGGTGGTAACTACCATTTTGTTTTCTGTAGGATTGATCATCAGGAGCACAAATTTCCTTTCTGTTTAATCAGCTTACAATATTGTTTGACATTTATTGTAGTATGGTATACCCCTGGAATTCTATAGTGCTAATCTTCACGGTGATGGCAACACTCAGGGCATGACTCATAAATTCCATGTAGCTCCCATACCAAAGCTTTTCCAAGCAAAACACCATACACATCCAATGGTGCTACGTCACATAGAACTTCATCTCCAAAGGTTGTATGTCACATGACATGACATTGTTTGATGACACATATCTCTCTATGAGGATAAGGCATTCTTGGAATATTTAGTCCTTTGATGACAATCTATGGAGATTATGTTCTTCTACTTACCAATATCTACTAGGTTTACCTTGTATCCACATCTATGAACGAAAAAAACATTCCTCACCTCCTTAGGATTAGATACTGGTGGTGGTACCTACGTTATTGCAACAATAGCATTGAAGCTTGTTTTGATGATTTTATTACCTTTTTCTTGCATTGATGCATGCACCTAAGTCATCAAATATGTATATCTTGCATTAGTGCACGTGCCTAGGTCATCAAAGATGTATATCTTGCATTGCGGCCTACATCTAGGTTAACACTTGTGTCTTGTGTTGGTGGTTGTGTATGGGTCAAGGCTATGAACACTTTTTTTGTGTGACACTCGCCGTCTAAGTATTTGGGGGAGTTGTGGAAGTTGCATAGCTTACCAAATTGTTTCTATGATTTCTTATCAAAATTACTTTTCAATGACGTTGAGTTTTATGAATGTTGACAATTCTTCCACAGGACAGATTGTCTCTTGCCATTCGGAAAATTCACATCTCCATCCAAGGAAAGAAAGAATACATTGGCAAAGAATACATTGTTTTTTCTTTGGTAAGGGCCTTTGCTACAACAAGAATTCCTTCGGACTTTTGTCTGAAGGAATGGTTCATCAAAGAAGGCTTCTGCTAAGGACATAACTTTGGAGAAGTGCTAAGGACATAAGTCCGCAAGAAATAACAAAGGAAAGAGCCTAAGACAAAGGAAGTAACTCCTTCGGACTTTTTGTTCGAAGGAATACTTCGGAGAATCCAAAAGTCCATCCAAAAAAACAAGGAAAAGCCAAGTAATAATTCCTTCGAACAAAAGTCCAAACAAGAAATCCGAAGACCTTTGGAAGGCAGAAGAGGGCAAAACAAGAAACCCGAAGGGCAAGGTACCCTTCAAAAGGGTCATTTTCAACAATCTCGAATGGCACCTACCCTTCGGGAAGGTACACGTCAAATTTGGGATCCCTACAAAAACCCGGGTGCCCTACAATTTTTCCAACAAAGGCGCAAATGAAGGGACAGAAGCCCTTGCGGAGGGCACTTGGTCAGTTCCTGGACCTTTGTGCAAAGTCCGAAGGGCATTCTCAGCGGAGTTCAAAAAAGACAAGGATTAATTCCTTCAGGGTTTTTCCTTCAGACAAAAAGCTCGAAGAAATTCAAAGAGGCCCGTGCAAAAATGCTGACAGCAGAGTCCGAAATCAACAAAGAGCAAAGGCAAAGGACAAAGGAAAAAGTCCGAAGAAATTCGGATAGGAGCTGCCAAAAGAGAAAAACCCGACAGAACAAAAGCCCGAGCAAAGGAAAAGGAAGATACCTGCGGAAAAAAGTTCGAAGGTATTCCTTCGGAGGATAAAGTCGAGGGAAATAAAGCCAAGGAGATCCAAAGGCTAAGGAAATAGATAAGAAATCCAAGGAAATATAGACTACTATAGACAAAATACAGAATCCCGCCAAAAATAGGCATGAACATGTAGACCAAAATAGGATAAAATACATGCAAGCAAGGGCTATTTTCGATCGACCGGTCAAAGCTTCAGTTGACTGGTTGTTGAAGCCCTGCTCATTTCCGGATCAACTCATGCATCCGAAGGTCCAACTCAGCGTCAACTAGAGTTCCAAATTCAAACGTCGAGTTGACTGTTCTAGATTTAGAGTTGACTAATTGTTAAATGCCACATCTACCAGGAGTTTCCCATGCAAAGGAGAATGATCTCTTCATCCAACTCAGCTTATCAAACGGCCAACTCAGCTTTTCAAACGTTCCAACTCGACATCAAGCAGCTCACGTAGAGTTCTAAAAATGACATTGGCGTGGATCTCCATGCAAAAAGAGGTGGGCAGTTCAGAACAAAGACAAGTTCACTTCCTCAAGTGCAAGAAGCTTCATGCAAAGACAAAGGGAAAAACATATTTTATTGAAAGGCCAAGTCAGCTTTGAGTTAAGTTAATCCTTCTCTTCAATTTTTCAACGCCAACCTTTGACTTTTGTAATTCTCTATAAATTGGCTTTCAGCCTTGATTAAAAGGATCCCTCTCTTGGTTAGACCAGACTCTGCCATTGGTGAGTTGTGTAACCTCTTCAATCAATAGAACGACTGTACTTTCAGCTTTCAAGTGTTGGCATATTGTATATTCATTCAGCAATTTGCATGTGGTATATTTCTCTCCCTTTCCAAATTTTGATTCGTACCTAGTTGCTAGCTTATCATTATGCAGGTCATGTTAAGTGTTATTTATGTCTTTTGTTGAAGCTGTAAGTGGATTTTAGGTGGTTGCAAAGCGTCTTGTATCAGGCCTCTCTCCATCGTTTTCCCTCATGTTTTGGTCATTGGATCGAACCTTCTCACGAAATACTTATGCATATGTGATTGATTGAAATCAAAGGTCTCCCTTTTCCCTTGTTTGTTCAGTGTTCAAGGTTTCAAGTTGAGTGGATCAATCTTCCGGTGTATCACCTTTATTAGGTAGGATTTCCCCTTCAAGTTTCCTTCTCCCTTTTCCATGGTAGTCTACAACATAGAGTAGAGATCCTCATTGATACATTTTACAGGAACCAGCCTTCTCTGGAGGTTCTTCTCACCATTGAGGCACCCACCCTCATCAGAAGATCCCATTGTTTCAATCGGATAGAGGATTGGCCATTTCATGCACGTCTTCGATTCAGGGCGCAGCTCCAAGTTGACAACAATGAAGACCATTCTCGGCTTTTTGTTTAAATTTCTCCTCAATCTCTATTACATACTTGTAGGCGTCCTCAAGTGTCTTCTCCTCCAAAAACTCCATCTTTGTTTGGATGTGTGTGTAGAGGCCACGGTGGTACTTGAGGACTTTGTTTCTTTCAAGGTTGCATATGCCCTATTATGCAAAAAACTCCCCCTTTTTATCTTTCTTTGATAGTGGGTGATACCTTAGTTCATAATTGTATGGTGGATAGTGGAGCCAGCAGTACAGTGATGCCCAAATAGATTGCAGACAAGCTCGACCTTGTTTAGAAGCCAAATACTAAAGGGGTACTGCAGCTAGATGGTTCTGTTGACCATTTTTGGTCCAATAGGCCAAAATCAGTCCCCTTCTCTCCCTGTTGTTCTGAGCCAGTTCATTTTTGATTTTGCACAAGCAGAGTATTTATACGGACTCTGCAGGCCCATTTCTACGGACTCTGCAGAGTATTTCTACGGACTTTGCAGGCCCATTTCTACGGACTCTGCAGAGACATTTTCTACGGACTCTACAGAGATGTTTTCTACGGACTCTGCAGAGAATAAATGGGTTCCCAACACTTAGGCGCAAAATGGACAAGTGCTTGGTTCAATAGTCTGGTTCAGTCGGTTTGGTTCAAGTGCTTGGTTCATCGCTTTGATTCAACGACAAAGCTCATTGGCAAAGTCCAACAGTCAGTTCAATAGCTTGGTTCAAAAGAACGGTTCAATGAGAAGGTTCAATAGAGTCTCCCGATGGACAACTGCATTGCGGAGGGCACTTGGTCGGCGACAGTACCGAAGCAGATTTCCCGAAGGGCACTTTTGAAGGCAATCGAAGGAAAAGACAAGGACATAATTCCATCGGACTTTTTGTCCGAAGGAATTCCTTCGGACAAAAAGTCCGAAGAAATTCGGAAGGGCTACGAACAAAATCCCGTGGAAAAAGGACTTAAGGCATAAATTGATTTCTTTCGAACTTTTGTCCCAAGGAATTCATTCGGACAAAAAGTCCGAAGAAATTCGGGAAAAGTGTCCACGAGAAAATGTCCGCGGGAAAAATGTCAAAGAGAAAAGGCCACCGAAAGACCCCGAAGGGCAGGTGCCCTTGCGGGGGACTCTCGGTTGCTGAACAAAGGGTACTCCAAAGCCAAAGGGACACCTTCCCTTCGGGAGGGTCCAAAGCAAAAGCCCGAAGGTAAGGTAGCGACAAAAGGCCGAATCAAGAGAAAAGACTGAAGGAATTGCCAAGGACGGCGACGTCTCCGAAGCCGTCAATTTCAGGGAAATAAACCAGCCATTGGTTTTCAAATGGTGACGGGCCCACGATCGTCAATTTTACAGCAGAGAAATGGCCGTTTGATCTTTAAATTCTTGAGCACCAACCAGAGAACAAAGAGACAGAAGCCAGCAAAAGACAAACCAAGAAAAGACGACGCTGGGAAAAGATAAAAGTTGAGAATGAACTCAGCGACCTGCTAATAAAAGAACCCAAGGAGCCAACAAGGCCGAGAAGATAGCCCCCAAGGGCCAAAGGAGCTAAAAGAGACAAGGCAAAGAAAAGACAAAAGAGCCAAGTGTAGAAACAGACAAAACAGTCCAAGTGGCGAAGGCGTCGACTCAAGGAGTTATTTCCAGTGGTTGGCACAGTGCTTGCCAAGTGGTTATCAAACAACGCAAACAGTGAATGGCGCGACTCATTTTTCTCCATTTTGCATTTATGAGCAGACAAACTGCGTGGGTGCCTTCAAGGCGCAGTGTTGGTTATGGAGAAACGGCGCAGCCTATGTTTTTAAACGCCTGAAGTCAGAATCGGAACCGACACGGCATTGATATTTCAGCGGCTTCCTCTTTCCAACGCCCTCGGGACGCACATGGGCCACTTGTCAAAGGGCCCCAAAAGTCTTTTTCAAAAGAGGTGCCTTTTGTTCTCTCTTCTATATATATATTGTAACTTCTCATTTTTAAGGACCGATCTCTCACATTGTAAGGCAAAGCCCTGACAATTTTCACCTAGAATCAATAAAAAATGCATTTTACCTCTATTCTGGTTAGATATCTCTGAGTGTGTCTGAGTGTTAGTCTTGTGTTCAATCATTGCTTCCTAAGTGCTTTCACATGGTTGACACCAACACACCTAGTATCTACAAGGCACCATTCTTACAGGTAATAAGAAGAGCTGTACCTGGAGCTCAGAGACAGAAAGAGGTTACTAGACAGTGTGTTTTTCCTACAGCGCCTATGGTAAGTCCCCTTTTCTGTGTTCCATTAAAGCCTCCTTGTCAATCTTCTTGCAGTTTGGTCCTTTTATCGGTTAAAGTGTATTTATGTGTTCTTATGGTTCAGAGTGTGAGTAGGTCGAACTTGTTTGGTGCATCACCCTTTTAGGTTAGGTTCTGTTGTTTTCAGCATCCTTCTCCCTTTTCAACCCCCCCCCATTATATATATGTGTATTAGCAACTTACTGGAATAACTTAGATGCATCAAAGGGAGCTAGCCCTTATCTAGAGACTCTCCCCCCAATTTTTCTGTCCCCACAGGCAAGAGAGGAGTTTCCATTTTGACGTGTGGAAGACAGGAGCTCGGCTTCTTGTCAAGGGTGCAATCCACTGCGTCAACAGGTTCACCTGCAAAAACGGTAAGGATTATCAAAGATTTGAAATTAACATTACATGCATGTCCTAACGTGACTATTCAGTAGGACGTAGTGGTGGACCTGCCTCCTTATTTCGCAGTCTTTTAAGAGATTTCACCTCAAAGATTGGGGGATATTTATCAGCTGATTGGATCTACTTGTTGTTTAGGACCAGATATGGCACAAAGGTAACCATTCATTCAGAACCTATTGCACGTTTTCACATGGAGCCTTATACGCCAAGTGTGGTCAATACAAATTGTATCATCTCAAATGAAATAGTACAAACTAGTGATATAGAAAAGGACTCATATTTGGATGGAGTTCCAGATTTGTTTCTTGATGAGTATGATCCCTACAAGCTGATTGAAGAAGAAGGTCTTGGTGTGTATTGTCTTCATGAGAACGATGCACCAATTCCAGCCATGGTTAGAGAGGACAAATCTAATGAAGGCTTGTGGCAATTATACTTTGATGGATCAAGAAATAAGCATAAGACCGGAGCTGGAATGATGTTAATTTATCTTACAAAACAAAGGTATTTCTCCTCTATTAAATTTCAGATTCGCTATTCAAACAACATTGCTGAATATGAAGCACTAGTTCATGGTTTGTAGTGGGCTAGGAAGATGAAAGTAAATTGTTTACAAGTGTTTGGAAATAGTGAACTTGTAGTTCACCAAGTAAGAGGCTTAAATATATGCAAGAATATGTTGCTTAAATCTTATAGACACAGAGTATGGGATCTACTTGAAGATTTTCAGGCTTTTAATTTTCAAGCAATACCAAGAGATAGGAATAAACATGCTGATAGGTTGGCTGCTGTTGGAACACAATTTGATATCCCAGCTGATGTATAAAGTGACATTTTTCAGTCACATATAAAGATAGTTGTAAGGCCTTCTGTCTCGGATAACCAAGAAAATTGGCAGGTGTTTGAAAGTGACAATCAAATTGTGAGATTTTTGTACGAAGAGGCTGAGTTTTCTTCAAAAAATCAGTCAAAACGCTTACAGCAATATGGTGATCAGATTGTACAACTGAAAACTAATAAGCTACCCAAGGGATTGGTCACTCTTGAAAATATTTTCAATGAAGATGATAAACTAAGGAAATAAAAACCAGCCTTGTCAACAAAGGAAGAGCACTATGCCAATGTAGAGATTGCAGTTGGTAAGATTTTAAAATTGGGCAAAGTATGCACCCCTCCACAAAAGAAAGCTTTCATTGAATTATGCACAAATTTTGTTGATATATCGCATGGCAGTATAGTGATCTCAAAGGTTTTGATCCAAGTTTGGCTCAACACACTATTGAGTTAGAAGACAAAACTAAACCAGTACGACAAAGACTAAGGCCAATCAATCCAAAGCTTGAGCCTTTGATGAACGCTGAGCTTCACAAGCTCATAGAATCGGCTATCATATTTCCAATCAAGCACTCAACTTGGGTGGCGAACCTCGTTCCACTATAGAAAAAGAATGGTGAGATTCGTTTGTATTGATTTTCGTGATTTAAACAGGGCTTCGCTTAAAGACCACTATCCATTGCCATCAATGAAACAAATTTTACAGCTTGTTTCAGGTTCAGAGAGATTTTCCTTGTTGGATGGGTATAGTGGCTACAATCAGATTTTGGTCAAAGAAGAGGACCAATTCAAGACAGCTTTCACAACTAAGTGGGGAACATTTGCAAACAGAAAGATGTCATTCGGTTTGTCCAATGCTGGAGCAACCTTTCAGAGAGCCATGGATATGGCCTTCCAAGGCCTTCTTAACAAATTTGTGCTTGTCTATTTGGATGATATAACAGTATTTTCAAAAGATCATATGGCTCACCTCTAGCGTGTTTTTGAAAGGTGTACGCAATTTGGGATATCTTTAAATCCCAAAAAGTGTGTATTTTTAGTTCATGAAAGTAAGCTTCTTGGACATATCGTTTCAAAGCATGGTTTAAACATAGATTCTGAAAGGATTCAATCCATTCTTGCACTCTCCTTGCCTAAGAGCAAAAAGGCTTTGCAAAGTTTCTTTGGAAAGATCAATTTTATAAGGAGATACATTTCAGATTTTGCTACTATAGCTAAACCACTTACAGCCATGTTAAAGAAAAATCAAAACTTCAGCTGGTCCAAGGAGGGAATAAAAGGGTTTGAAGATGTTAAGAAAACCATAGCAAGTGCCCCTACACTTTTAAATCCAGATTTTACGAAAGACTTCATTCTGTATACGTATGCTAATGTGGACACCATTTCGGGCATTCTAGAATCATGAAGATTTGGAGCAGCCAATAGCTTTCTACAGCCAAGGCTTGCAGGAGTATGAGACAAGGTACTCTTTTTTTGAAAAACACATCCTTTCAGTTATAAGATCTCTGAAGAAATTTAGGCACTTGTCTAATAACAAAATACGTCTAATGGTTGCTCATCGAAGCATCAAAGAATTTCTTCTAAACAAAGATATAAATGAGAAGAGGGCTAGTTGGATAACCAAAGTGATAGAATATGACATAGAAATTAAAATCACAAAGTTGGTTAGAGGCAAAGGACTTTGTAAGCATCTAGCTCAGGACTTACAAGAAACTAACGAAGTTGTTTTAGTGTCAAATGATGAAGAAATTGCTGTTGTTCACACCTCACCTTCCTGTTGGTTTCGTGATCTGGTAAGCTATCTGCAAGAAGGTTGTTACCCTTTTCATCTAAGTGCTTCAAAAAGAAGGTATTTCAGATTGCAATCAATTCCATTCTTGCTCGTTGATGGTGTTTTGTTCAAAAAGAATATCAATGGAATGTTACTAAGGTGTGTGGAGCCAAGCCAAAATCAAAGATTACTTGAAGAATTCCATGATGGACTTGGTGGAGGGCACTTTTCTGCAAGAACTACAGCACTTAAAATCATGAGAGGTGGGTACTATTGGCCTACTATATTTGGTGATTACTATACATGGGTTACGAAGTACAAACAATGTGCTATGTTTGTAGGAAAAGTTAAACTTGCAGCCCTGCCCCTTCAGCCAATTACAGTGGATCAACCATTTGTCCAGTGGGAATTGGACTTTATTGGTCTCATTAACCCTCCTTCCAGTTCAGGGCATAAGTGGATTCTAACAGCTATGGACTACTTCACACATTGGACGGAAGCAATTGCATTGAAGGAAGCAAACGAAACTAGCGTCATTGATTTCTATGAAGGTTTGATCACTAGGTTTGGAGTTCCTTCGACCATTATTTATGACAATGCAATGGATTTTGTGGGATCTAGGATCAGCCAATGGGCTGTCCAACATGGAGTTTATCTCATCACTTCATCGAATTATTATCCACAAGAAAATGGCCTTGCTGAATCTAAAAACAAGAACCTCTTAAAGATCATACGAAGGACTATTGAAGACAATCAGAGATCATGGCATCTCAAGCTGAAGTCAGCACTATGGGCTAATAGGATCACCTACAAGAGGTCAATAGCCAACTCTCCCTACAAGCTAGTCTATGGTAAGGAAACAAGGTTGCCTATTTCTCTCGAGTTTCTAGCTTTAGAACTAATGCATCAACTTGAGTTGTTAGAGAATGAGCCTATGGAGATCAGGTATGCAAAGCTTATGGAGTTGGAGGAGACAAGAAATCAAGCCATGTTAGCCATGGAAAGTCATCAGGCACAGGGGAAAAGAACATTTGAGAAAGGAGCTTCCTCACGAAGCTTCAATGAAGGAGATTTGGTCCTCAAATGGGATGAGGATCTAGCCAAACCAGGAAAGCACACAAAGTTTGATTCCCTTTGGAGTGGTCCATACACGATCTTTAGCTGCAAATCCCACAATGCCTTCCAGCTTGCTAAGATGGATGGCCAAAAGCTTCCAATCCTAGTCAATGGGATACATCTGAAACATTGCTATTGAAGAACAAAACTCTATGTACATATTTAGTTGTTTTTGCTTTCCTCCAAGTGTTGTTCAAGCATAGTAATTTGCTTCAGTTTTGTTCCAAAAGTGCTTGTTTGCACAGTTGCTTCTTAGTTAGTTTTTTGCTTTCGTGTGTTTCCCTTATTTTGAAAAAGGAGGTTACTTCAGCCACGATCAGAGGAGATTTTCAGTCAGAAATCAGGTTCACCATTTGGGAATTCAAATAGCGTCTATATATGGTTTGAGTTCTCAAGCACAGCAGGCATGTTGAGCCAGCTGAGTCGCCAGAAATGTTGACAATTCTTCCATAGGACATATTGTCTCCTGCCATTCGGAAAATTCACATCTCCATCCAAGGAAAGAAAGAATACATTGGGAAAGAATACATTGTTTTTTCTTTGGTAAGGGCCTTTGCTACAACAGGAATTCCTTCAGACTTTTGTCCGAAGGAATGGTTCATCAAAGAAGGCTTCTGCTAAGGACATAACTTCGAAGAAGTGCTAAGGACATAAGTCCGCAAGAAATAACAAGGAAAGAGCCTAAGACAAAGGAAGTAATTCCTTCGGACTTTTTGTCCGAAGGAATACTTCGGAGAATCCAAAAGTCTGCCCAAAAAAGCAGGGAAAAGCCAAGTAATAATTCATTTGAACAGAAGTCCAAACAACAAATCCGAAGGGCATTCTCAACAAAGGGTGTCTTTGGAAGGCAGAAGAGGGCAAAACAAGACACCCGAAGGGCAAGGTACCCTTCAGAAGGGTCATTTTCAACAATCCCGAGAGGCACCTTCCCTTCAAGAAGGTACATGTCAAATTCGGGACCCCTGCAAAAACTCAAGTGCCCTACAATTTTTCCAACAAAGGCACAGATGAGGGGACATAAGCCCTTGCGGAGGGCACTTGGTCGGTGCCTGGACCTTTGTGCAAAGTCCGAAGGGCATTCTCAGTGGAGTTCAAAAAAGACAAGGATTAATTCCTTCGAGCTTTTTGTCCGAAGGAATTCCTTCGGACAAAAACCCTGAAGGAATTAATCCTTGTCTTTTTTGAACTCCACTGAGAATGTCGGACAAAAAGTCCGAAAAAAATTCGAAGAGGCCCGTGCAAAAAATCCGATAGCAAAGTCCGAAATCAACAAAGAGCAAAGGCAAAGGACAAAGGATTAATTCCTTCAGACTTTTTGTCCGAAGGAATTCCTTCGGACAAAAAGTCTGAAGAAATTCAGAGAAATTACAAGACAAATCAGTGGGAAAAAGTCCGAAACAGGTGAAGGCAAAGACAAAGGAATTCCTTCGGACTTTTTGTTCGAAGGAATTCCTTCGGACAAAAAGTCGAAAGAAATTCGGAGAGGAGCTGCCAAAAGAGAAAAACCCGACAGAACAAAACCCGAGCAAAGGAAAAGAAAAGGAAGATATCCTTCGGAAAAAAGTCTGAAGGAATTCCTTCGGACTTTTTGTCTGAAGGAATACTTCGGAGGATAAAGTCGAGGGAAATAAAGCCGAGGAGATCCAAAGGCTAAGGAAATAGCCAAGAAATCCAAGGAAATATAGACTACAATAGACAAAATACAGAATCCCGCCAAAAATAGACATGAACATGCAGACCAAAATAGGATAAAATACATGCAAGCAAGGGCTATTTTCGATCGATCGGTCAAAGCTTTAGTTGACTGGTTGTTGAAGTCCTGTTCATCTCCGGATCAACTCATGCATCCGAAGGTCCAACTCAGCTTCAACCGGAGTTCCAAATTCGAACATCGAGTTGACTGTTCTAGATTTAGAGTTGACTAATTGTTAAATGCCACATCTACCAAGAGTTTCCCATGCAAAGGAGAATTATCTCTTCATCCAACTCAGTTTATCAAACGGCCAACTCAGCTTTTCAAACGTTCCAACTCGGCATCAAGCAGCTCACGTAGAGTTCTAAAAATGACATTGGCATGAATCTCCATGCAAAGAGAGGTGGGCGGTTTAGATCAAAGACAAGTTCACTTCCTCAAGCGCAAGAAGCTTCATGCAAAGACAAAGGGAAAAACATATTTTATTGAAAGGCCAAGTCTGCCTTGAGTTAATCTAAGTTAATCTTTCTCTTCAATTTTTCAACGCCAATCTTTGGCTTTTGTAATTCTCTATAAATTGGCTTTCAGCGTTGATTAAAAGGATCCCTCTCTTGGCTAGACCAGAATCTGCCATTGGTGAGTTGTGTAACCTCTTCAATCAATAGGACTGTACTTTCATATTTCAAATGTTGGCATAGTGTATATTCATTCAGCAATTTGCATATGTGGTAGATTTCTCTCCCTTCCCAAATTATGATTCATACCTAGTTGCTAGCTTATCATTATGCAGGTCCTGTTAAGTGTTCTTTATGTCTTTTGTTGAAGTTGTAAGTGGATTTTAGGTGGCTGCAAAGTGTCTTGTATTAGACCTCTCTCCATCGTTTTCCCTCATGTTTTGGTCATTGGATCGAACCTTCTCACGAAATACTTATGCATAAGTGATTGATTGAAATCAAAGGTCTTCATTTTCCCTTGTTTGTTCAGTGTTCAAGGTTTCAAGTTGAGTGGATCAATCTTCCGGTGTATCACCTTTATTAGGTAGGATTTCCCCTTAAAGTTTCCTTCTCCCTTTTCCATGGTAGTCTACAGCATAGAGTAGAGATCCTCATTGATACATCTTATAGGAACCAGCCTTCTCTGGAGGTTCTTCTCACCATTGAGGCACCCACCCTCGTCAGAAGATCCCTTGTTTCAACCGGATAGAGGATTGGCCATTTCATGCACGTCTTCGATTCAGGGTGCAGCTCCAAGTTGACAACAATGAAGACCCTTCATTCTCGACTTTTTGTTTAAATTTCTCCTCAATCTCTATTACATACTTGTAGGCATCCTCAAGTGTCTTCTCCTCCAAAAACTCCATCTTT
Organism: Torreya grandis; assembly: GCA_037957365.1. Taxonomy (NCBI): domain Eukaryota; kingdom Viridiplantae; phylum Streptophyta; class Pinopsida; order Cupressales; family Taxaceae; genus Torreya; species Torreya grandis. The sequence goes on from JARHVA010000009.1 coordinate 3,057,143, forward strand.
GTTTGGATGTGTGTGTAGAGGCCACGGTGGTACTTGAGGACTTTGTTTCTTTCAAGGTTGCATATGCCCTATTATGCAAACAAAATATGAAACATGTTTGTATATTCTTGTGATCCTAATAATTTTTTATTGGGTGTTATCCACTCTTAACTATGTTAAATCATCCCCAACACTATTTGGGCAACTTCTTGTTCATGTTGAAAATAATTAGATTACCACTAGATTTTGACAAGCGAGGCAACCTATAAGAATGCAAACATGACTCTTTACTCGAGAAATTGTTCACCAAAATACATAATTCCAATTGGTCATGCCAATTGTTCATTGCATCAACATCTTTTTTTCCCTTCAAATAAAGCAATGTCCACTTTGACTTGAACTTTGAATGGCATTTAGCCTTCAAAGGTGTTGCTTACTATAAAGGACAAAGTTGAGGCTAGATCCACTGAAAAAAATTGCAACAACTAGTTGAACAAGTCTTCCCTCCACTTTTAAAATGCATCCTTGATTGTCTCATGAATAGATTTTTGAGCCATCATGAGCTGCTCCATTTGAGACTATTTGAACCGATTAGGAAGGTAATCTTAGGAGCCCTGTGTCTCAATACCATGCTCCTTGTAGCCTAATTTGGTTCAATGGGAGATGCAAGAAAGAAAGAAGGAAAGATATTATATTAATGTCCACAGATGACCAAAAATAGGTCAATGGAACTCAAGGATAAAACAATAAACAATATAAAGTTCTAGGAAGAGAGAATCCTAAAAGCAAACTAAAGAAATAAAAGTACAAAAGACAAAATAAAGCAACATGCCACTAACACAAGTGGCAATGAAATTGATACAAATAGCAATGAATGGCAAGCAAGAGCCCCCAAAAGCATGTGCCGATGAAGGCTAGAAGGAAATCTCGTTGAATGCCTTTGTTTGTCCCTGAAGTGGAGTCATTTGAGCCATCATCGATCACTGTGAAAGATTTGATAATGCTCATAAGGGAGTACCCAGGGTCAGAGGAGCCAGGGTGGGGTATCCTAGGAGGAAGCAAGACACTTCCTCTAGAATCTCCCCTAACATCCAAGGATGGTGTAATTCCCGTAGTAGAAAAGAAACTTGTAATATCAATTTGCCCTTGTGGTCTAGGGGGACAATCGGCAAGTAGTAGATCCATGTCGCCGAAAAGGGGCAGAGCCATGGCGGCGGGAAGGCACAGAGCCATGATGCCGAGGGAAAGCAAGCTGGAGGCTCTAAGTAGTCTAAGTAGTAATTTGCTCCACTATCATTGATTTGGATCACAAGATCAATCTAGTAGAAAACACTCTTTTTGCAAGTTTTGGTATGTTATAGCAAAATAAAATACAAATGATAACCAAAGTGTAGAGGAAAAAAAAATTCATACACATCGAGAAACATATTTCCAACGAAGACTATAATCAAAAGTGTTGATCTACAAATTTGGTACATGCCAAGTTTCTTAGAAGAGATGTAGAATGCATAACATTCTCTTCTCTAGGGGGTTACATTATATATTAATTCAGAAAGTTTTAAATAGAAGCTGAATCGATGTCAAGGAAGATGAGTCGAGAAATTACTGATATCTAGGCGGTAGTGCTTAAGTTTTTTTCTTTGTTTGTAAGGTTGTCAAGATAATTTGGGTAGAGCCACGGTCTTACGTTTCATAGAGTGAGCTAACCATTCATCTCAAGAGGGTGTTGTTTGTTGATCCCGCATGGGGCTTGTTGACCATTTTTGGTCTAGAGGGCCAAAATCGGTTCCCTTCTTCCCTTGCCATTTTGAGCTAGTTCAATTTTGGTTGCACAAGTCTTTCGGCGAATGATGAACCAGTTCAAAGAATGAAAGGGCTTCTACAAAGCTTCTTCGGACCATTGAACCATTGAACCATTGTTGGTTCAATTGGCTTGGTTCAAATCAATTGGTTCAATCGCTTGGTTCAATCAGATGGTTCAATCATTTGGTTCAGTCGTTCAGTTCAAAGTGTTGGTTCAATGAGTTGGTTCAGTTCAGTTGGTTCAATGTTTTGGTTCAATCAAATGGTTCAATCACTTGGTTCACTCAGTCGGTTCAACGGTTCGATTCAACAACTTGGTTCAATTGGCTTGGTTCAAAGAAATGGTTCAACGTGTTGGTTCAACGTTCAGCTCAACGGGTTGGTTCAAAGGAACGGTTCAATCAGAAGGTTCAAGAGAGTCTCCCGAAGGACAAGTGCCCTTGCGGAGGGCAGATCTGGACCCAAGTGCCCTTGCGGAGGGCAGGGAACACTTGAAAAAAGATCAAAAAGTGAACAAGGCCGAAAGGGTAAGTTTTCTTCGGAAATTTTTTTAAGGCAAAGGACGAAAATTTCTTCAGACAAAATGTCCGAAGGAATTCCTTCGGACATTTTGTCCGAAGAAATCCTTCGGAAGAAAAGACAAGGCAAAGGCAAGAATGATTTCTTTCGGACTTTTGTCCGAAGGAATTCTTTCGGATAAAAAGTCTGAAGAAATTCGAGAAAAGCTGCGGGAAAAAACCCAAAGAAAAATTTCGAAGGAAAAGAAGTGATTGAGACAATTCTTGCGGACATTTTGTCCGCAGGAAAAATGGCCGAAACAAAAGCCCGACTGAAGAGAAAGACCCGAGGAAATAAGCGAAAAAACAAATGAAGAAATCCTTCAGACAAAATGTCCGAAGGAATTCCTTCGGACATTTTCTCCGAAGGATGTGACTATCAGAAAGACCCCGAAGGACAGGTACCCTTGCGGGGAACTCTCGGCCAAAAAATGATGGGACACTTCTCCAAAGCCGAAGAGACACTTCCCCTTTGGGAATGATAAAAAAAAAAGAGCCAAAGGAATTGCCAAGGACGGTGACATCCCCGAAGTCGTCAAATTCAGGGCAATAAACTAGCCGTTAGCTTTCAAATAGCGACGGGCCTGCAAACGTCAATTTATACGCAATGAAATAGCCATTGATCTTTAAATACTTGAGCGCCAACTAGAAGGGAGCCCAAAGAGCTAAGAGAGAGAGACAAAAGCCAGCGAAAGACAAAACCAGGAAAAGACGATGCTAGGAAAAGACAAAAGTTAAGAATGAACCCAGCGACCTGCTGATGGAAGAGCCCAAAGAGCCAAAGAAGTAGCTGAAAATAGCCCTCGAGGGCCAAAGGAGATAGAAAAGACAAAGCCAAGAAGAGACAAAAGAGCCAAGTGCAGAAATGGACAAAACAGTCCAAGTGGCAAAGGAAGGCGTCGACTCAAGGAGTTACTCCAGCGGTTGGAACAGTGCCTACCAAGTGGTCATCAACGGATGCAAACAGTGAACGACGTGACCCATTTTTCTCCATTTCACATTAATGAGTAGACAAACCGCGTGAATGCCTTCAAGGAGCAGTCTTGTTTGTAGACAAATGGTGAGGCCTATATTTTTTAAACCCCTGAAGTCAAAATCAGGGCTAACATAGCATTATCTATCAAGCGGCTTCCTCTTCCCAATGCTCAGAACGCACATGGGCCAACTTGTAAAAAGGTGCCAAAGTCTTTTCCAAAAGGAGCGGCTTTTGTTTCCCTCTTCTCTATGTATATTGTAACTTCTCATTTGAAAAAGATATCTCTCATATTGTAAGGCGAAGCCCTGCCATTTTTCACCTAGAATCAATAGGATACGCATTTTTTACCTCTATTATGGTTGGATATATCTCTGATTGTGTTTGAGTGTTAGTCTTGTGTTCAGTCATTGCTTCCTAATGCTTTCACAGGGTTGACACCAATGCACCTGGCATCTACAAGGCGCCATTCTTGCAGGTGACAAAAAGAGCTGTACTTGGAGCACAGAGGCAGGAGGTTACTAGACAGTGTGTTTTTTCTACAACACCTATGGTAAGTCATTTTTCTGTGTTTCCATTAAAGCCTCTCTGTCAAGCTCCCTGCAGTCTGGTCCTTTTACCAGTTGAAGTGCATGTATGTGTTTTTATGGTTCAGAGTGTGAGTGTGAGTAGATCAAACTTGTTTGGTGCATCACCCTATTAGGTTAGGTTCTGTTTTTTCAGCATCCTTCTCTCTTTTCACCCCCCCATTATATATATATATATATATATATATATATGTATTAGCAACTTACTAGAATAACTCAGATGCATCAAAGGGAGGTAGCCCTTATCTAGAGACTCTCCCCCCAGTTTTGCTAGACCCACAGGGAAGAGGGGAGTTTCCATTGTGACGTGTGGAAGGCAAGAGTTCAGCCTCCTGTCAAGGGTGCAATCCACTGCATCAACATATTTTGGCATGCCCGGTGGGATATTTTGTCCAAAGAGTTGAAGAATTTTGGTGTCTTCAACCAATCAGCATTTGGAGGCTTTTTATCAACACCAATGGCGACTCCAAATTGAATCAGCTGGTTAAGCAGTCCTGATGCCATCAAGAAATCACATTTTTTATATAACTTTGGTGAAGCTCAGGTTGTCATGAAATCACCTCAAACTCCAGCGTTACTTCCCTCATTGTTGAAGGGTAACTAGGAGAGCTGTCTGAGGTGATTCCATGAATATCTTGAGCTTGATCAAAACTATACGAAAGAAAACAAGGTCATGACTTGGAAGCAAATGGTGGAATCATGGGGCAGGAAGGAGGAGAAAGGTTTTGCTCAAAACCTTGAAGAAGACCAACCTGCTCCTACTCATTATGATGATGCTTGTGACCTCCAAGAAAGGCTCTTTCAAGAAGGTCTAGCCAGGAGAATTGCAGATTTGGAGTCCAGAGCGAAATTCTTCAGCCAACGTGTGATGGACGCAGCAGTTTTCATGTCTAAATACACCCCATCTACACACCTCCAAGAGAGCTATCAGACCACATCTGATATAGATGAAGTGCTGGCCAAATGGAAAGAGGAGAATCATTCGATTCTAGCTCAAAGATTGCCTCCTCTTCCACATGGTTTTAATCATCAGCCTTCCACTTCATCCCCTCTCAAGGAGGAACCTATTTTGCAGGAGGCGAGTGAAGAGCAGAAGATCCAATCTACAGCTGTCCAAAAGGCTACCACTAGCGACAATGAAGATGAAATCATCATGGAGGCTCCTTTTGAATACATCATCAGCAATGGAGAAAACGCAAGTCATGCATACATGCAGATGTTCCAACAATACGAGGAGGACCGTAAGCATGGTGAGCTCTCTCCCCCCTTGTTTGATGAACTTCCTTGTTGCTTCGATGAGGAGAATGACCATGCCATGGAACCTGAGTTGGAGGAGGATCAGATGGATGTCTTTGAACAACTAGAAACTCTGATCCTTGAGCGAGAAAAGGAGACGCTGGTCCATCTTAAGGAAAGCCTTGAAGAAGAGAGCTTTGAACAAAAAGGTGATGTTCTGTGGGATGAGCAATCAGTTTGTGATTCCATTTCAGACATCACAACAGTCACCCTTCTTCAAGAGAGCCATGAAGGAGCAGAGGATCAGTTTGACAGGGTCATCAATGAAGCAGAAGGGAACGGGTCAAACCATGGTGCACTGCAAAGGGACTATGCATATCAAAGGGCTTATGATCATGAGCCAACAACCATTGATTTCTTGGTGAAACGCACCAGCATGAAGGGCCAGTATTCGACAAGCTCCCAAGAACAAGAAAAGTACATATATGTTGGGAGCATGTTTGATTCTGATCCACTCGGATGCAAGCCAATCGAGGTGGCAAGCAAGAGGAGCAGGTCACCAAGTCTCCATTCCATTCAGCGACTTGTCTGGCACCATAAGTTTCTTTGCCATGAAGGAGACTTAAGAAGTTTTCCCTTTGATCCAAGAGCGAGGCAAATATACTTGGTTAGCTGTATATAGTAGTTTGCTTTCAGTTTTCTTTTCCTGTTTTCCCTAAGTTTTGTTTGCACAAGTAGCGTTTTTAGCCTTGTGTGTGTTTTCCTTTGTGTTTGGGGTGAAAGCTTCATGTTTGATTCTTGGATCTATCGAGGCTATTGCTGACCTTTTTCAAGTTGCAATTTGACTCCATGCCCAATGGATTATAAGGTAATTGGTTTCTAAGCAGAACAGGCATGCTTCCCTTAGGAGTCGCCAATTCGTTGACCATTTTTGGTCCAGTAGGCCAAAATCGGTCCCATTCTTCCCTTGCTATTCTGAGCCAGTTCAATTTTGGTTGCACAAGTCTTTCGTTAGATGATGAACCAGTTCAAAGAATGAAAGGGCTTCTACAAAGCTTCTTCGGACCATTGAATCGTTGAACCATTGAACCATTGTTGGTTCAATCAACTTGGTTCAGATCAATTGGTTCAATCACTTGGTTCAGTCAGCTTGATTCAATCAGATGGTTCAATCATTTGGTTCAGTCATTCAGTTCAAAGTGTTGGTTCAATGAGTTGGTTCAGTTCAGTTGGTTCAATGCTTTGGTTCAATCAGATGGTTCAATCACTTGGTTCACTCAGTCGGTTCAACGGCTCGGTTCAACAGCGTGGTTCAGTCAGCTTGGTTCAAAGAAATGGTTCAAAGTGTTGGTTCAACGTTTGGCTCAATGGGTTGGTTCAAAGAAACGGTTCAATCAGAAGGTTCAAGAGAGTCTCCCGAAGGACAAGTACCCTTGAGGAGGGCAGTTTTGGACCCAAGTGCCCTTGCGGAGGGCAGGGAACACTTGAAAAAAGATCAAAAAGTGAACAAGGCTGAAAGGGTATGTTTTCTTCGAAAATTTGTTTAAGGCAAAGGACGAGAATTTCTTCAGACAAAATGTCCGAAGGAGGAATTCCTTCGGCCATTTTGTCCGAAGAAATCCTTCGGAAGAAAATCCCACGAAATGAAAAGACAAGGCAAAGGCAAGAACGATATCTTTCGGACTTTTGTCCGAAGGAATTCCTTCGAACAAAAAGTCTGAAGAAATTCGAGAAAAGCCGCAGGAAAAAACCTGAAGAAAAATTCCAAAGGAAAGGAAGTGATCAAGACAATTCTTGCGGACATTTTGTCCGCGGGAAAATGGCCGAAACAAAAGCCCGACTGAAGAGAAAGCCCGAGGAAATAAGCGAAAAAACAAAGGAAGAAATCCTTCAGACATTTTGTCCGAAGGATGTGACTATCAGAAGGACCCCAAAGGACAGGTACCCTTGTGGGGGACTCTCGGCCAAAAAATGAAGGGACACTTCTCCAAAGCCGAAGGGACACTTCCCCTTTGGGAATGATCAAAAGAAAAGAGCCGAAGGAATTGCCAAGGATGGTGACGTCCCTGAAGCCGTCAAATTCAGGGCAATAAACTAGTCGTTAACTTTCAAATAGCAACGGGCCTGCGAACGTCAATTTTGCAGCAATGAAATAGCCATTGATCTTTAAATACTTGAACGCCAACTAGAAGGGAGCCCAAAGAGCTAAGAGAAAAAGAGACAAAAGACAGCAGTAGACAAAACCAGGAAAAGACGATGCTAGGAAAAGACAAAAGTTAAGAATGAACTCAGCGACCTGTCGATGGAAGAGCCCAAAGAGCCAAAGAAGTAGCAGAAAATAGCCCTCGAGAGCCAAAAGAGATAGAAAAGACAAAGCCAAGAAGAGACAAAAGAGCCAAGTGCAAAAACGAACAAAATAGTCCAAGTGGCAAAGGAAGGCGTCGACTCAAGGAGTTACTCCAGTGGTTGGAACAGTGCCTACCAAGTGGTCATCAAAGGGCGCGAACAGTGAACAGCGTGACCCATTTTTTGTTGAGTTGTGGAGCTAAAAGCTTCACCAATGAGCAAATGCAAAGTTGTTGTATTTACACAGTCGCCGACGTCGGTCAGGGATCGACCGGAGGCTACCAACGTCGGTTATGGATCGGCGGATGTCGGTGATGTGCAGACAGACAGGGACCGACGTCAGTCACCTATGCGTTCCAGAAGTCTATTTTCGTGGGATGAACAGATTGTTTGCATGATTAGATTAACTATTAGTTGTAAGTCCGCGCTTCTATTTTTGGCAAGATTGATTTGAACCTTTGATTAGGAGGTATATCTGACGGTTGAGAATGCATAGCTCATGATCCCTAATTCTATATAATAGGGATAGATCTTCATAGCTTGTGTGTGTGAAACAGACATGTAAGATAGACAATTCAAGGATTGAATTGTGTTTGTAATTGATAGAGAGAACTCTTGAGGGAAAGAGATTTGTACATCTGAGAGGTGTGGAAGAAAGAGAGATTTCTTCAATTGTATTTCCTTCTGGAAGAGTTTAATACAAGTTTTCATTGTTTTTTGTATCTCGTTTTTTGTTGATTCTGATTTCTAGTTATTTATTATTTTGGTTTAATTTCGTGTTTAGTTGCTTACACAAAGATAATCAATTGTCTTGTTACGATCCTGACAAGTGGTATCAGAGCTTGGGTTCACTAACAGGTGGTTTCAAATCTGTTTAGTGTGTGTTGATTACAGGTCACTCACAGGAGTTTCTGTTTGAGTGGGAGTATAGCAATGGCAGAAGAAAGTAAACTAAGAATGGAGAAGTTTAACGACAAGAATTATCAATTATGGAGGATGCAGATAGAAGATTATCTGTATCAAAAAGATCTGTACTTACCGTTGGGTAGGGCTTCAAGCAAGCCCACAGATATACAAGATGAAGAATGGAATGTTCTTGATAGAAAGGCTCTGGGATCCATAAGGTTGAACCTGGCATCTTCTGTGATTTCCAACTTGTCACAGGCAAAGACAACGGTAGAGTTAATGGATACTTTGGCAAATTTATATGAAAAGCCCTCAGCTTCGAATAAGGTATATCTTATGAAGCAATTATTTAATTTGCAAATGCAGGAAGGTGGATCTGTATCTAGTCATCTTAATGATTTCCATGCAATAGTAAATCAGTTAAATTCAGTCAAAATAGTTTTTGATAATGAAATTAAGGCTCTCTTAATTTTATGCTCTTTACCTGAAAGTTGGCATAGTTTGGTAATGGCAGTTAGTAATACTGCATCTGCTACAAATATCTTGAAAGTAAATGATGTTGTTAGTGTAATCTTGAATGAAGAGATTCGCAGAAAAAGCACAGAGGAAACATCAGGTAATGCTTTAAGTATTGAAAGCAAGGGAAGGCAAAAAGAGAAGTGCAAGCAAGGGAGATCAAGGTCTAAGTCAAAGATGAAAAGTAGATCCAAATCCAGAAATGGAAGAAAAATAACCTGCTGAAATTGTGGAAAGATAGGGCATACAAAGAAAGATTGCTGGTTGCTGGTTAAAGATGAAAATCAGCATGAAGGTAAAGAAGAAGTAAAAGTTATAGGTATTGTTGCATAAGACGCTCTTATATTTTCTTTGGATAATAGAATAGAATCTTGGGTTTTAAATTTTGGTGCCTCTTTCCATGCTACCCCAAATAGAGAATATTTCAATAATTATATCCAGGGAGATTTTGGAATAGTCTATTTAGGGGATGATGAGCCTTGTAAAATTATTGGCAAAGGAAAAGTGCAGCTGAAATTGCAGAATGGCAACACATGGGTGTTGAAAGATGTCATGCATGTACCCATCCTGAAGAGGAATCTGATTTCTACAGGAAAGTTGGGGGATGAGGGTTGCACAGTAACTCTCACAGTTGAATCTTGGAAGGTTACCAAGGGTGCACTTGTATTAGTCAGAGGTAAGAGAGTAAGTACTCTCTATTTATGTAATTGTATTACTGATTATTCTCCTTCTGTATTATCTACTTCAGATGTAGATGCAAAGTTGTGGCACTGTAGGCTTGGCCACATGAGTGAAAAGGGAATGAAAGTTCTTAAGTCAAAAGGTAAGCTTTCAGATTTGAAAAGCATAGATCTAGATTTCTTTGAGCATTGTGTTTTTGGAAAACAGAAGAGAGTGAGATTTCTCAAAACTGGGTCAACAAAGAGGAAGCACAAGTTGGAGCTTGTTCACACAGACGAGTGGGGACCAGCTCAGGGAGCTTCTATTGGAGGATCACAGTATTATGTTACTTTCGTTGATGATGCTACAAGAAAGGTATGGGTTTATTGCATAAAGAAGAAATCTGATGTTTTTGACACATTTATGAAATGAAAAGCTTTGGTTGAGAATGAAACAGGTTTGAGATTGAAGTGTCTTAGATCTAATAATGGTGGTGAGTATTGCAGCTATAAATTCAATAGGTACTATTCTATGAATGGAATATGCAGGGAAAGGACGGTTCCAAGGACACCTCAGCAAAATGGAGTTTTTGAAATGATGAATAAAACAATATTGGAGCGTGCACGGAGTATGAGGTTGCATGCTGGTTTGCCCTTATAGTTTTGGGCAGAAACTGTAGATACTGCGGTTTACCTGATTAACAGAGGAACCTCTACTGCTCTGGATGGTGGAATTCCAAAAGAGGCTTGGACAAGAAAAAAAGTAGATCTTTCATTTCTCAGAATTTTTGGTTCTGAAGCTTTTGTGCACGTTGATAAGGAAAATAGAAAGAAGCTGGATGCTAAGTCTATGAGGTGCACTTTTATTGGTTATGGCTCTGGAGATTTCGGATTTCGGTTGTGGAATCTAAGAACTAACAAAATTATTAGAAGCCGTGATGTTTTCAATGAAAAGGTGATGTACAGTGATCAGCTCAAGAAGCTGAATAATACTGAGCAGAGCAATGTTGAATTGGACGAGGTGATGATCCAAAATGAGCTCGCGAGAAAGAATTTTCACACTCAGAAAAACACAGACACCGACATCGGTCAGGAAGAAACCGACGTCGGTCATACAAGAACCGACGTCAGCCAGACAGTAACCGATGTCGGTCAGATAGGAACTGACGTCGGTCAGACAAGAATCGACGTCGTTCGGGTGGAACCGACGTTGATCGGGTGGAACCGACATCGGTCAGGTATAGACCTGGAGATGATCGAGATCGGTCACTGACAGAGAATTTGGGCGGACAACAAGCAGTGAATGAGTCTCAAACGCCCATGAGGAGGTCCAAAAGGGTAGTAAACCTCCAATTCGATATTCCCCTTCATTATTTTACTTATTGCTTACTGATAGTGGAGAACCAGAGAGTTTTGATGAAGCAATGCAGGTAGAATCTCAAAAACAGTGGAAGCTTGGCATGAAAGAGGAAATTGATTCCTTGAAAGAGAACCAAACGTGGGATTTGGTTGAGTTGCTAGCTGAAAAGAGAGCACTGAAAAACAAATGGGTTTATAGGTTAAAGGAAGGTGAGAATGGACAAATGAGACATAAGTCCAGGTTGGTAGTAAAGGGATTTGCACAGAAACCAAGTATTGATTTTGGTAAGAAAATTTCTCCTGTAGTAAAAATGACTTCTATTCGAACTGTATTGTCTTTAGTTGCTATTGAGGATTTGCATCTTGAGCAGCTTGATGTTAAGACAGCGTTTCTTCATGGAGATTTGGATGAAGAAATATATATGGATCAGCCGAAAGGTTTTGAGGTCAAAGGTAAGGAGAAGCTTGTGTGTAGGTTGAAAAAAAGCTTATATGGTCTTAAGCAAGCTCCTAGACAATGGTATTTGAGATTTGACAGGTTTATGACTGAGCATGGTTTCAGTAGATGTCAATCTGACCATTGTATTTATTTTAAGAGATTGGATAATGGTAGATATATTATCATGTTGCTGTATGTAGATGATATGCTTGTTGCAGGTTCACACATGCAGGATATTTTTGAGCTTAAGGTAAAATTAGCTCACATTTGCCATGAAAGATTTGAGAGCAGCAAAAAAATCTTTGGCACGAGTATTAAGAGAGACAAGAAAAATCATAGGTTGATTTTGTCTCAAGAAGATTATGTGAACAAAGTGTTGGAGACGTTTAATATGCAGGATGCAAAACCGGTAAGCACACCTATGGCTGGACACTTCAAGTTGAGCAAAGAACAGTGTCTTAAATCACATGATGATGTAGAGTACATGAGTAGAGTTCCATATGCTTCCGCAATTGGGAGCTTAATGTATGTAATGGTATGTACCAGACCTGATATTGCCCAAGTAGTGGGAGTTGTCAGTAAGTTTATGGCCAATCCAGGGAAGGAACACTGAAAAGCAGTTCAGTGGATTCTCAGATATCTGAGAGGGACCAGTAGTAGGCATTTATGCTATGGAGGGTCAAACACTTCTCTACATGGATATGTAGATGCAAATATGGCAGGTGACTTGGATGGCAGGAGAAGTACCACAGGTTATGTGTTCACTGTTGGTGGAACGGCAGTTAGCTAGATTTCAAAGTTGCAGAAAGTTGTTGCCTTGTCTACTACAGAGGCAGAATACTTTGCAGTCACGGAGGCTAGCAAGGAGATGATATGGATGACTCGATTCATGGAAGAGTTGGGAAAGGAGCAAGAGAGTTGCAGATTGTACAGTGACAGTCAAAATGCAATTTATTTGGCAAAGAATTCAGCCTTTCATTCAAGAACCAAACATATACAGCTTAGGTACCACTTCATTAGACAGGTATTGGAGGATGGTGAGTTGAAGCTGGAAAAGATCCATACAGATAAGAACCCTGTTGATATGTTAACAAAGCCAGTAACAAAGGAGAAGTTGAATCTTCATTCAACTTTTGTTAGTCTTCAAGATGAGCTTGAAGATGGAGAAGCTAGAAGATGTTGTATAGGTACAGGTGCAGTTGTTTATCTCCAAGTGGGAGATTGTTGAGTTGTGAAGCTAAAAGCTTCACCAATGAGCAAATGCAAGGTTGTTGTATTTACACAGTCGCCGACGTCGGTCAGGGATCGACCGGAGGCTGCCGACGTCGATTATGGATCGGCCGACGTCGGTCATGTGCAGACAGACAGGGACTGACGTCGGTCACCTGTGTGTTCCAGAAGTCTATTTTCGTGGGATGAACAGATTGTTTGCATGATTAGATTAACTGTTAGTTGTAAGTCCGCGTTTCTATTTTTGGTAGGACTGATTTGAACCTTTGATTAGGAGGTATATCTGACGGTTGAGAATGCATAGCTCATGATCCCTAATTCTATATAATAGGGATAGATCTTCATAGCTTGTGTGTGTGAAATAGACATGTAAGATAAACAATTCAAAGATTGAATTGTGTTTGTAATTGATAGAGAGAACTCTTGAGGAAAAGAGATCTGTACATCTGAGAGGTGTGGAAGAAAGAGAGATTTCTTCAATTGTATTTCCTTCTGGAAGAGTTTAATACAAGTTTTCATTGTTTTTTGTATCTTTTGTTCTTTGCTGATTCTGATTTCTAGTTACTTATTATTTTGGTTTAATTCCGTGTTTAGTTGCTTACACAAAGGTAATCAATTGTCTTGTTACGATCTTGACATTTTCTCCATTTTGCATTAATGAGCAGACAAACCGCGTGAATGCCTTCAAGGAGCGGTTTTGTTTGTAGAAAAACACGCGGCCTATGTTTTTTAAATCCCTGAAGTCAAAATCAGGGCCGACACAGCATTATCTATCAAGCGGCTTCCTCTTCCCAATGCTCAGAACGCACATGGGCCAACTTGTAAAAAAGCGCCAAAGTCTTTTCCAAAAGAAGTGGTTTTTGTTTCCCTCTTCTCTATATATATTGTAACTTCTCATTTGAAAAAGATATCTCTCATATTGTAAGGTGAAGCCCTGCCATTTTTCACTTGGAATCAATAGGATACGCATTTTTTACCTCTATTCTAGTTGGATATATCTCTGAGTGTGTCTGAGTGTTAGTCTTGTGTTCAGTCATTGCTTCGTAATGCTTTCACAGAGTTGACACCAACACACCTGGCATCTACAAGGCGCCATTCCTGCAGGTGACAAGAAGAGTTGTACCTGGAGCGCAGAGGCAGAAGGAGGTTACTAGATAGTGTGCTTTTCCTACAGCGCCTATGGTAAGTCCTTTTCTGTGTGTTTCCATTAAAGCCTCTCTGTCAAGCTCCCTGCAGTCTGGTCCTTTTACCAGTTGAAGTGTATGTATGTGTTCTTATGGTTCAGAGTGTGAGTGTGAGTAGATCAAACTTGTTTGGTGCATCACCCTATTAGGTTAGGTTCTATTTTTTCAGCATCCTTCTCTCTTTTCACCCCCCCCATTATATATATATATATATATATATATATATATATATATATATATATATATATGTGTATGTATTAGCAACTTATTGGAATAACTCAGATGCATCAAAGGGAGCTAGCCCTTATCTAGAGACTCTCCCCCCAATTTTGCCAGACCCACAGGCAAGAGGGGAGTTTCCATTGTGACGTGTGGAAGGCAGGAGCTCAGCCTCTTGTCAAGGGTGCAATCCACTGCGTCAACAGGGCTTCTGTGCCTTTTCCCTAGGAAGGGAGCAAGGGAAACATTAGCTACTTCATCTAACATTTGTATGTTGGATGATGGCAATGCATAAAACCTTCCAGGTTGAGCTGCCACATGGATCAAATATTATTGGAGAAACGCAGCAATAGAAATTGCTAATATTAGAGGAATGAGTAAAAGAAATTATTTTATATCCAAGCTTTCATTCGGAAAAAAAGGGTATTTGATGAGACTCTAAATTGAGTGCATATGTAAATTATAAATATCTAATATACAGATTTCTTCTCATTTGACATGTCCCAGTTCACTAAAGCCTTCTAACTGCATGTATAGATAACAAATTGAGGTGTATTCTTCCCAAGCCTAGTTCTCAGGAGTTTTACATGTGTCTGGTCTTATCCTACTACACAAGTCTTACCTAGATGTAATTTATCTAATCCCTCTAATCAATAGTGTGTTTTTTCCTGCATTTTTTACTCCTTGGTAGCAGTAACATTGTGCCATGTTCATGCATCACTCTCTATCCAGCATCGTGTCATTTTTATGTCGATCTTGGCACCTCCAATTAGATTGATTATGTACACAATTTTCCAAATTCCTCACTGAAGCAAAGGCGGTAAGGTATTTTTTATTTTTTCTAAAATTTTGACTTTCCTCAAAATAAGAATATTCCTCTAGCATGTGCCCTTTTTTTACTTTGAGGTACCTTTCTAAAGTAAGGTATTAGATATTTCCGTTTTATAAGTGACTTGTCTAAGAAAAATACTGGGGTTAATTTATAATGTCATCACTTAGAAATGTTGCTTAGGGGTTCTTTATAATCTTTACCCCTTCATTGTCTTTTCTAACTTGATTTTTTTAACACCTTTATTGCATTAAAAACATGTCTTTTTCCTCATTATTCTTGTACTTGTAATTATTTTTTAAACGGAGGTGTCATTTTTTCAAGTCCATTTCAACACAGAGATAGTCTGAATGACTTTGAAATCCACCAAGGTCCAAACATGGTTCAAATGCTAGTAGAAGAGCTTCATGAACAATAACATGAATTTCATGCAAATTTGGTAAATACATCATGCTAATGTCCCAGCAACTCATGTTACTGAACCAGCAAACCATTGGCCAAAACCAAGACATACCCAATATGGTTCTTCTTGCACAACTGAATTTCAAATTGGACATCAACATATATATTCCCCATTTTGAATCTTAGCCAGTTGAATCAGAAATTTAGAGGCATACTTCAAGAAAGAAAGAAATTATATTGACATCAATAGATGACCAAAATTAGCTCAATGGGAATCAAAAAGTAGGTCAAGGAAATTCATGATCATAATCAAGCACCTCATTCCTTTCAAGTTGGTGATCATGTATGGATTCACTTGGATAAGCAAAAGTTTCACAAGAAACACCAACATAATCAAAGACCAATAGATAGGTGCCCTAAACTATCATCCAAATAGTACATACCAATGCCTTTCATTTAGATCATCTACCCTGGCTTGGCATCCATGATGCTATCAAAGACTTCTAGATAAAATGCACAGAATCTTTTTAAGATTTCCCTAACGTTTCAAGTGACCTATGTTGTCAATGTTATCCAACCCCAGTCATATGAATCGTCTCACAAGGAGGGGATGGTTTCAAATTTTCAATAACTTTTCCTGGGACCACAATTCCAAATTTTCAGTCTTCTTTAACTAACGATACTTTGATAGACCTGTGAATGCATTCAACACTGTTAATTTGTTGACCAGCTTGATTCCTCAATATTGTTTGTCATGGTTAAGTTTATCAGGGTGCTATAGTCTCTGGATGAGATAAAGGTTCAGTTTTTTCGTATAAGCACAAATTGTAAAAACATGGATAATAATCAAAGGATTAGTTGCAGTACTTTTAATAGGAAATTAACATTCGAGACAGCGATTCCTTCAGGGCAGAAAAATGTTTTAATCTGATGTAATTCTCCCTATCTTATATAAATATAATTATAATTTAACTAGCAAAATAAAACTAAGGATACTTTGATCAATGTTCATACATGCATCACTTGTCAAAAGAAGACAACTACATACCTAGTTGGCCACAAAGGCACTTTGCCAAAATGCCACCTTGTGATTCTCCTATACTGCTTTTGAGGATAAATTTCCCTATTCATAATAAAAGTTGGTGACAAATTCCTCTAAGCAACAAATGTTAAAACTACAAGTTGAGTGTACATGTAATTTGTAATTATCTGTTGTATTTATATTTATACTCTCAATCCACATGGCTTGGTTCACTGAAGCCTTTTAAGTGCATATTTAGAAAACTACATGAGGTTTATTCTAGTCAAGCCAAGTTCTCAATCTTTTTGCATGTGCTTCACCTTATTCTACCAACACCAAGCTTACCTAAATACAAAGAGTGCACTAAGGATTAAAATATATTACAATTATGAAAATTAAACATCAGATACATTAGGATTTTTCTTATGACAGAGATGTGATAATTATATGAATTTGTGTGAGACGTGTAGAGCATCTTGCAACACCCAAAATCATTATGTGCCATAATTTTGATTTCAATAAACCCTCTAGTGCCTGTTACAAACATGAACTATGGGACTGTAGCACACTTTTTTCGGGTGCCAAACTATTGAAAACTATATTGATTTCAAGAAATGTGTATAGCTTGTGTAAATTCTAACCCACTTGAAACGGTAATTTAAAATTATCTGCCTATCTTGGGGACAAGAATTCCTCCTACTGTCTCGTCAGACTGCTTTGACTTTGAGTGATAGCTCCATCGACCTATATTATGGCTCTTCTAAGTTTGACAAAGGATCAACTGACTCTAATTATAGCCCTGCTACCCAAGGGCCTTTGTAACCAACCATATCTGATGACAAGAACCAAAAACATTTTTATGAATTTCCTTATAATTAGTTTTCTTTGGGAAAATTTCCTTCTTGAAAGGCAAAGCTTAAGCTATAAAGTATTGGACAATAATAAGGGATGGCAGCAAACTAAAAGAACTAGAAAGGCATTGCCACACCATTTTACTAGAAGGCTCATTTTCAAAGGAAAATAAAATTTGACACTTCTCATGTGGGAGGTATCAAAAAGATAATAGTGGGAGATAGAATCTATTCTAAAATCAGATATCCCAAGTTTTACAAGGAAGACCAGATCCTCCTCCTCAGCTGCAATTCCATGTACAGCATGCCCACTACTAATTGGTCTATGTTTGCGAATTGAGACACTAATTAAAAATGATTTTTTTTTTCATTGACACTTTTTTCTATATTTATTTGACTTATGATGGTCCTCATAATGGAATGTGTGGGGTTTTATGGCTTGAGGTGTGCCACCGTTCCACTTAATTTTTTATTGTTTCATAGTGTGACTTTTGTAAATTAACAAAAGATAGTGTAACAATTCAGTATTCAAATAAGGTTTCCTTCCTTTATATAGTTAAAAAAGTAACTTACAGTTCAAGTTGAGCAGAAAATTGTGCAACCTTAAGTCGGCATTGGTTAGCTGTGCTAATAACTTCTTCACCCTGAAAAAGGTCAGCTGCTCGATCAAAAAAATCCATAGCCTTTTCGATGTCTTGTTCATTCTCATAAATTTCACCTATATCCTGCAAAATTATATCCATTTTTCATGAAGAGTGACAATCAATAAAACCACCATATACATTAGAAATAAAGTCTAATTAATAACCAAATCTCTTCAAACTGCCAAAAATATTGGCCAAAGTGCTTCCTTAATAAAATAAGGTCCGCATTCTATAAAAAGAGAACATTTAAATTATGCCATGCATGATCTTATAATCTTGTTATACACCTCCTCAAGCCTGCAAAAATGCATATTTTTTGTATGGTTACAATGCCGTACTATCAAAAGAGAAAATGGAAAATTATACTTCAGTAGATTTTTAAGATAATTTTCACAGCTTTTCATTTTTAACATGTAAAGAAAGAGGATATGAACACAATTGTTTCCAGATGTTTATCGAAAAAATATCTCATTACCTTATAATGCTTTGCAGCTGTTGACAATCTTCCAATTTCCATGAAGTGATTAATGGCCAAATTTAAGCATCTCAAAGCATCTGTAAAACAAAAAGTTGAAAACAAAAACTCTATTCTAAATCCATAACTCACATGAAAAAATCATAAATTCTGCCCAACCTTCCAAATGATTTACATAACATTTCTTCCATTGCAGACAACATACATGATACCAAAAACTACCAGGACTGTATAAGACAATCTCAAATTTAAACTGAATAGATTAAAAGCCCAATAGAAGAAGCTTAAACCGTAAATTTCTGTTCCAATCTACAAACAACATTGATGAACAATACATAATTCAGAAAATTTGTCAGAAGCATATCCTTAAAGAAGGGTTCTAATTTAAATGATTGCATACAATGGCTGCAGCTGACTAGAGCCTTAGGCATCTGTCACAGATGATGAAATGTGCTAGGATTGCACCACCAAAACATCTGCACAAAACAGAAAAGTAGCAAGCAACTCTTGCAATGATAATATCTGTACATGAACCAAACAATGTTAGTAATCAAAACCCAACAGATCTGGACTAGAGGAAAGCCATTGCCTAACCATGTCTATAGACAAGCACCTCTTGATTTTTTTCATCGTGATGCATCACTAAATCGGGAATCCAACCAATTTCATTTTCTTTGTCAAGCCAAATATTTCTTCAACTGTCCCACATATTTCTTCAATTATGATTCAACCAGTCAGAATCCCACAAGAAAGCCTCATCCAACCAATGGTGCAAGAGTTGCTTAACCCAACCTCAAAGTAATCAATGGCCCTTGAGTTACCAAAACTGAGCCTCAAAGAATTCAATTTCCTACAAGTTATCTCAACTAAGCCTCAAAGCAATCACTTCCTATGGGTTACCCCAGCGTCAATGAATTAATGGCCCATGAGTTACCTCAGTTGAGCCTCAAAGTTATCAATGGCCCGTGAGTTACTTCAACTGAGCCTCAATTAATCTAAAACCCACGAATTATCTCAACTAAGTCTTCACACATGAATAGATTTGATTCCAACAAAGAAATGCAGGTGACTCCACAAGAAGCGGATGAATTCTGAATGGAACAACCACGCTAATTAATTGATAACACTCCTGTCTCAATTTCTGGCAAATTTATTTATTGACCTGTAAAATGTACATGAAGAGCATGAACCAGAAATTGAAAGACGCTTCATAAGGAAACAATATGAGGATCAACAACAAAGAGAAAGAGGAAGGACAGAGAAAAAGTCATTAATGCTTAATGCATTCAAGGCTCATATGAATAAATTGATTCAGATTGTCAAGAAGCAAGAGAAGTCATTGGTTGTACATGGTCGCTAAGAAGTTAGGATGCCAAAGAGATTGGCCAAGAAGGAAAGGAATCAAAGGTTTCTGAGGATGATAGAGAGTTGGTAGGAGAAGATGCCAAATAAGGAAAGCTTGGTAATTGAGGAAGTTGAAGGAAGTTTTCCAAGCAAGAAAAGGTTAAGTAATTGAAGAAGTTCAAGGGGAGGAAGAGTCAGATAATTAACCCTTATTGACACAAGAAACAAACAAACATGGTGCAGTCCCAGCAAAACCTGATGACAACAAGGAAACTGAAGTTCAGGACCAAGCGGTAACTCACAGGAGCAAGCTACAAGGATTACTCTGCACCTAGTAGATCAAGTGGAGAGAATAGGACTGATATTGCTGAATAAAGAATTAAGGCACAAGTGCAAACTACTGGACCATAGGAGAAAGGTACTGCCAGCCGACTGACTAAGGGATGCCAAGCTGGACTGACAGATAGACAATGGATTTAAAGCAACAACCAATTAAAACCATGGCTATTCTGATGCCACCCACAAACTAGTTAACATGATCTAAGTTTACAAGAAACAACCACCAAAACTCAAATTTTCATTACAAAATTTATTATCGCTCACTCCTCATCCTCTAGGACGAATGCTTTGAAACTATATGGATTTCCAACAAGCAATTAGATGAAGCAAAATGTATGACGGAATTTTCAATGAGACAAAGAGATGTCTGCATGGAATGCTACATGACATTTGAAAAGGGGCATTTTAAGAGTTTAGAATAATTCAAACCATATAGAAACATATTAAGTTACGAAGTGTGCTAATAATATAATAGCCAAAATTTATAGCATAAAACAAGGGACATCTGATTTCATCAAGGCATAAAAAAAACATCTAAAAGAAATAATTGGTATATTGGACAAGCTGAAAAAGAGATGGCCCATTGATAATACCAATCCATCTATTTGGCATGCATTCAAGAGGAACTCCAAATGAATCCAAATTGAAAGTTGCTTTTGCACATCCTATAAAGAATCTTATAGCATGGCAATGAACTTGGAAATGAAGACGACTAATGTAAAGAAAAAGGTGGATAATGACTGATTAGAAAGAAGACTCAGGAAACTTCTTCCATTACAAGTCAAAACCCTACAAAAAGATATGACGTGGATGTTCATGGAGTGGTGTTGATGTAGCCCTGAAAGAGCATATATCTGAGAACAAAATGAAAAGTACACTCAAATTGAAGAGCAACAAAGAACAATATGGAATCAGCTGCCAAAACAGATGTTGTACACCCTTCATTAGTATAGTTTATATAGATTTACAAAAAGATGGCAAAGACTGTTGGATAGAGAAGGCAAAGCACATGTATACTACCCCAGAATTGGACATGTGGAATCCAGCTCAATTAGTCTAACTTACATGCAGTCAATGAGGTTCCAGTTAATCTAACCTGCAATTAGTGTGTACTTGAACCAAGTGTACATACAGATAATTACAATAATGATCGTCTTTACTTCTTCCTTGCTGAGGGGAATTTGTCCCCAACTTCTGTGTGAGATGAAACTTCTCCGCAAAAGCTGACTCAAAAAACCTTACCATGCATTTGTTAAGTGCCTTTGCAGCAATCAAGAAAAGTAGTGGTTTTCTTCTTGGGATAGTTTCAACTCCGAGCATCGATCAAAGTATCCTCAGCCAATAGCTTTTGAAAATATAGAATGGCAGTCTCGAGATGAATCATGGAAACCTCCTATAAGTGTGATGGACCATACAACTTGAGCTGGATCATATTGACCAAGTTGAGCTCAAATTTAGGCAAGCCCAATCAAGCCTGATTACTTGGAAAATAGTGTAAAGCCCATATATGATAGGCTTCAGCTTGTGATGTTTGTTATGAAACAATTGCTTATCCAAGTGAAGCAAAACATGATCACCAACTTGGAAAGAATTAGGTACTCGATGTCAGTAATGAAGTGCCTTTAATTTTCATAAGTCTGCACAAATGAAGCTTAGCAGATGGTAGAGAATTTCATGAACTTTAGTATGAAACTTGGACAAATTCTACACAAATGAAGAAGCATTTTCCTACAACTTCTGTTGGTGGGACATATTTGAAGTTAGAAGAGAAATCAAAATCTCATAAGACGCCAAAGGTTGGAAGCCTAAACAGACATCCAAAGGAGTATGCCCTGTTGAGATATGGCTAGCCTGACTATAGTTGTGGTGAATGCTATGCAATTAGTTGTACCATTACTTATTCACTTGATGATAGATGTGAATAGCATTGATCAACGTGCAATTAACAGCCTCAATTCAGCCATTAGTTTGTAGATGAAATAAAGTGAAGTGAAATTCAACAAAGAAGAGTCCACAATGAATGCCAAAAGTGACTCAAGAAGCGTGGGTCACAACCTAAAATGATGATAAATGGCATCCCAAATTGCTCAAAACATTTTTGAAGAACAAGTCAGCAATATGTTGGTATTCAAGAATAAATTTTCCATTTTGGAAAATTGGCACAAAACAACAAAGATGCAATCTTCTGCACATTGAATGTGGATAAGACCTCTAATAAATTCCTTGGAAATGAATTCCCATGGTTGAGAAGGAACTAGTAATGGTTGATTCAATCCAAGCTACTGATTGGAAGGCTTAGAGTGACTGTAAATGGAGCACCAATGTATGTACTCAACCTTTTTCAACATTTATGGCCAATAAAAGTAGCTCAGAAGAAGGTGCAAGGTCTTTTACATGCCAAAATGTCCACCATAAAAGCATAAATGAACCTTCTTGAGCAGAATTTTAGGGAGAGGAACCGATGGGAACGCAAAGCTGAGTGAGCTTGTAGTACAGCCTATCCCTCAAACTGTAGTAAATAAATAAGTATCTAATTGACCATTGTAAGCTGCTGTATAGCACCAAAAAAACAGAACAATTTAGGGATCTATGGAGTTGAGACCTTTTCACTGATCATAGGTGGCACAACAAATATCCAAAATGTTAAGCACTCGAGGACAATTGCTAGAATATCTACCACATTGTTGGTAACACCCTTCTTTTAATTTATCAACAAATGAAACTGCTGAATGTCATATGCCCACTTCAAATGCTAATGTTTCTGAATCTTGGATTGATGGTTCACGAGCCAAAGGGGCTAGTGATTGGTATTAAAAATGACCTTACCAAGAGATGCTAGTGCCACCGCTTGAGTGCTTGGACCACGACATAAAATCCCTTGATCTAGGTGCTATAATTGACCTTGGCTTGCAACGAATATTTTGAATGACAGACCACTGAACATCCTCCCACTTAAGTAGAATGTGTATGGAATACTAACAAGTGTCATTCTCAACCTCAAATGGTTGTTGCAATTATGGAAGAAGAAGCATCGGAGCAAAGCAAGGAGCCTCTTTCAAAATAGGCAAAGGCTTGAATCATTCTCATAATTATCTTTGTAGTTTTTTGTATCATTGTAAAGTATTTGTACCATAGTTCGCATTCTCTGACTTAGCAGACCAAAAAAAATCTAAGCAAAAACTCAGAAAAACTACTTAAATTTCTTTAAAAAAAACATAAATTTTATACAAAATACAATTACAAAATGTATCAAATGAGTCTGTAAAACGTTGGGGAAGTGTTTTCTATTAGACATGAATATAAATAAAGTACAGAATCGCATCATCATGCAATTACAACAGCCAATTAATAATTGTTGTAACTTACACAGTTATGCTTATGAAATTATGATGATTGTCATTGAAAATCATCATCATAAATTACATATTAATGCAGGTTACAAATTACAAGAATTTACAATTTCCTCTTCCCCGTTCTAGTGAGAAATTGGGGAGACTGAGAGGGCCTAGTCCTCACACTCCACTATAAACTCCGTCCAATTCTCTCAAAGGATGCTCAAATGTTGTGTGATGAAAATGTGTGGGCGTGTGGGCTTAAAAAGAAGCAAATGTGACTTTTTAACCACATTTTTCCTGTCAAACTGCATATGGCAAGTTCTACGCTCGAACTCGCCACGAGTTCTGTGCAAAAACTCGTGTGCAGACTCACGAGTTTGAGTAGCTAAAACTCACCTATGCTAAAAAATGGCGAATAATTGACAACTCACCAAGTACTCAGTGTATGCATACTATGATTTGTATGCACACGAGGCCCAATTTGAAAGAGGAGTCTCATATTTGACCTCCCCTTGCAAGCTTGCACAAGGGTCTCTCAGATACCAATTTGGTTTGGTTGTGACCTAAAAAACAGCCTTTACCTTTTTATAGAAATCTAGCTTTGAAGATATCTCTCGAAATTAAATGGATTATCAGATATTTCAAGGGTTATGAACCTTGGATAGTGCGGTGGGTCACAACACATTAAGCATGTTTCCTTAAAAGATGAAGCTAGAAGAGTCGAACAATCTTAGAAGCAAAAATGGGATCCAAAGCATCTGGCAAAAAATGGATCACCAAATACATGGGTAAAATCAAGAAGAGGAACTAAGTTGCATGAAATCTTGGAATGGGCAGCGTTTCTGAAATGGAAACATCTTAGGAAACGCGATTCTTCAAACCCTCAAGAAACATGAAAAAAGGAAAAGGAAACAACTGGTAAAAAATAGATATTTTATTATTTTTTTCTTTTTAGTCTTTATAATTAATATTTAATATAAATTTAAAATATATAATATATATTGATTTTATATTGAAAGGATATTAAAGGAATAAAATTTGTATATTGAAATTATACTCGCATTTTAAATTTTAAAGATAAAATTAAAATCTTATAATTTTAAAAGCTTCTGAACTTTAAACAATATAAAAATAAGTTATAACAATATGCTTATATCATGTATACTTAAAATATTATTTTAAGTATAAAATATATATACTTCAAATATAATTTTAAGTTTATAACATATATGTAACTTATATGTGATCTAAATTAAATTGCATTAAAGTTGTTACTAGCGTATTATAATAATAAACTATATTAAAGTTTTAAAATTTAAAGCTTTGAAATCAATTTAGAGTAGATTATTCTTTAAAGTAAAAACAAAATCAAACAATTGTGACAAAGCATCAAGGAATGTTGCCACCAGAAGAAATGTCGTTACAAGAAAAATTAGAGCTATAGAGACTAATTTTGTCGCCATGAATGAAAGGAGATAGGAATAATTTTTGCCAAGCTGATGTAGAGTTGTGGAATAGATTTACTTGATGTTAGGGGAAATATTTACGGCTACACTTACATATATATGACTGAATAGGAATTCAAGTTTTTATTTTCCTCTCTCTTTATCACAAATCTATAACGGACTTTTAATCCTTCTTTCTGCAAAATTAAATAGGTTTTTTTCACATTCCTCAATTTTTATGGAAAAAATATAGTAATAAATTTTGTCAGTAAATGCCCAGAAATGGTTCCAATTTAGAAAACCATGCAGGAACTGTTTCTGAACATTGTCGGGGGAGTTTTGGGGCATGTCGTTCCTAGTAAGTTGCAGAAACAGAAAATGGCCCTAGCTACAAAGTTGTGTGTAATGTTTAAGAGGAAGAAAACCCAATGCAGTAAAAATAAACATGGAGAAACAATCAGAAATCAACAAGGGATGTCAGAGCAAAGTGAATGAATACTTTAGTGAGGGTGAGATTCCCCTACGTCAGCCATGAAAATCATAAGTTGGAACACCAATGGCCTCAACGCCCTTGATAAGAGTTACTCACTAAGGAGACTAATAGAGGAGAGACCAACCGTTATGTTCTTTTATGAAACTAAGATTGATTTGAAAGAATTGATCAAGGTTAAAAACATAGTTTGGAGGACAAGTAAAATAATTTGACTTGTAGTGGAAGGAACAGCAGGAGGTTCGGCCATGCTGTAGAATCCAAACAGATTTAAAGGGTTCAAGTTGAATTCAAGTAAGTTCCATATTATAATCTTCAATGATTTGCTTGGAAACTTATATTTATTATCCTCATGTGTATCTGGACCAATGGAAAACAGTGAGAAAAAAAAATGTTGGGAAGAAATAGGAGTTATTCAACAAAAGTATAAAGATACAAACTAGATAGTTGCTAGAGATTTTGAAAAAAATCTAAATCCTAAAGAGAAGAAATGAGGAAACAACCTTCTAGGAATAACTATGGTGGATTTCAATTCTTTTTGCAATGGATGGAGTCTTTGGGATGTGGAACCCCAAGAAGGGGAATTTACTTGGAGCAATAGAAGACAAGGGCACCAATTTATAGTAGAAATGTTTAATATGCTCCTTATAAGCCTGAAATGGTTGCTATTGGGAAAGAAAATGATTTCAAATATTCTCATGAAATCAGGATCAGATCATTGACCAATATCTCTAAGCAATCCAAACAGGACAAAGCTAGCAGGTATCCCTTTTATGTTTGAGATGATGGGGACCCACGACCAGGTTTTAAAGATAAGCTAGAATAATGGTGGAGAATAGATGCAAGAGGATGAAAACAATATAAATTGACATAGAAGCTAATGTGAAGAAGCCCAACGAATGGAACAAAAAACTTTTGACAATTTCTTTACAAATAAAGAAGAGCTGAAAAATAAATGGAAGAAGTTCAAAAAGCCATAAGGAAAGAAGGGATGAATGAGGCATTGCAGCAAAGAAGAAGATGAAGGAGCTCTAAAGTGTATTAAGAATGGAAGTTTTTTTTTTGAAAACAGAAGTCTAGGGAATTGCTCCGGCTAGGGGGTATGGGAACCCTATATGTGGTTCAAGATCTGTATGGGTGGATTTGGCCCATGGTTTACGACCCGCGGTTTCTAAGCCCATGGTTTGTATCCATTGTATTAAAATATTCTTGGAACAGCTTCCTATTGATGTGTCTACAAATACTCGCACATGCATTAAAAGAACTTTGAAGTACGTTATTGAATATAAGCAGTTGAGTTAATGCAGTAAGTAAGAAGGTTGTTGTCAGGTTATTTTCCCAAGCAGAAATCCCATGTATAGTGTGTGGTTCCCGTTTTTATTTTTTACCATGGGTGGATTTGGCCCATGGTTTACGACCCATGGTTTCTAAGGCCATGGTTTGTATCCACTGTTGTAATATTGTTGGAACAAATTCCTATTAATGTGTCTACAAATCCTCGCACATGCATTATGGTAAAACAGAACATTGAAGTATGTTTTTAGATTATAAACATTTGAGTTAATGCAATAAATAAGAAGGTTGTCAGGTTTTTTTCCCAAGTGGAAATCCCATGTATAGTGTGTGTTTCCCATTTTTATTTTTTGATAGAGTTTAAGATTATAGTAGCATTGTTTCTCCTACATAGGTTTATCGTTTATTCTCTTCAATATCAAGCAAGATTCGTCCACAAATTTTAGCATATTTTGGTCTCGGACATAACAGAAGCACTAGAAGAATCCAAAAGGAAAAAAAACAGTTTTGAAATAATAGATTAGAACTTTTCTATCCTTGATCTCAAAAAAAAGGATGTGAAATTCTTTAATGCCTTCGCACCAATCTCTTTATGTACTGGTTGTTAGCAAACATAAATGCTGAAATAATGAAAAGAAACTGGAAGGCACACATTGAAGTGCATGTGCATCCTTCTTTTATGGAGTAAAAGGAGGTTAAAGCAATTGGGAAGGTAGATAACCAACCATTAGTTAATGACTAACTAACAACTAATCAATAAGTTTAATACTCTCCCTTAATGACTAAACCAGAGACTACTCAAAGTTTATCCCAAAATTTTACAAAAAAATGGGACAAAAGTTTAATCATTATATTGAGAAACTACTTTTTAGATATCAACATGAAATCTATAGTCCTCTGACATTTTGCTACTGTCCAGTATGGGAGCTTTGGTGTAGACAAAAACTAAAAAGGATAGCTAACAACAAACCAAAGATTTGGTCATGTGGACACCAAATGTATCAAGTTGTCCACCAATTCTTGGATGGGTGATTCATTGACCGGTGATGAATCATCATTCGCTGATAACTTCAGCCCAACCTCGATAATTCTAAATTCATAATCATGGAGATGATGCTCAAATAAAATATATCAAGGTTATGGAATTGTTGACCATTTCTTGGCCCCCATATCAAATTTTTGCCTAAGTATGAAAAGGTGGACTTTCAAGCAAGAGAATGGCAAGTCTTTGGGAAGATTTTGGGTTTTCCAGCAGTGACAACTTCAGGTTTTTGGGGTAGCTCAGCTTCTCCATTTTGTGAGTAGTCAGTTGAGCAAAATCCGAAGTAAGGAGGTGCCAAAAGTTTGTTTTGGTCTTTCGGGGTGCTTTTGGGTTTTCTAAGGAACAAGTCTTCATTCTAGAGAAGTCTGAAAAGAAAGAGAAGGGACAGCCGAAGAAATTCCGCAAGCAAATTCCCTGAAGGAATTCCTTCGGGAATTTCGTCCGCGGGATAATGCAAGGGACAAGTCCCGAAGGAATACAGAAGCTCGCAAGGAAAGTCTAAAAGACTTCTGAAAACAAGGTCCAGAAGACTTCCACTTGCCAAAGTCCGAAGACTTATGCTTGGAAAAGTCCATAGTTTTCAACTAATAAAAGTCCGAAGTTTTCAACTAAGAGAAGTCCAAAGACTTCAACTAGGAGAAGTCCTAAGACTTAGACATGAGAAAGTCCGCAGTCAAATAGCTTGGGAAACCCGAGTTACTCTGCAAAGAGTAAATCAGGTTTCTCCAGGTGCTTTACATGGGAAGATTCATAAGTAAAGAAGATGCAAATGCCCGAGTTACTCCATATGGAGTAAATCGGGATTATTCAGGAGCTTGACTTAAGCCATCCAACAACACGAGAAGTCATGGAAGCAACAGATGACAAAGCTGTTGCATGGCGCAAGCTGGAACAAAAAGGCTAATCAACAAAAGACAAGTGGCAAGCTATAGAGTGGACAAATGGCATAGACGTGTCCAGGAAGGCAGAGGCGATTTTCCAAAGGGAGGCTATATTTCTATAGATCGACTATAGGAAAACCAAAGTCTTAGATTGATTTTCCTCAATGATCAATTTTGGTCTCCATGGGCAGATGAGAAATTAATGAAGCGGCATGGTCATCACACTCAACCATTGAAGAAGAACTAAAGTCATACAAACAATCGTGAAAGAACAAATTAATCAAGACATTGCAAGCATGGAGGCGTGGTCCTCACAAAGAGAAAATTGAAAGCGGGAGTGGCTCGAGAAGCTTGGAGCGATCTAGAACGACACGTTTCACGACAAAGGAAGACATTTGCAGCAACCAACAATTTCTTCTCTCCTCCCATGCGACCTCTCTCTCTCTCTCTTCCTTCTCTATATATATCTAGCGATTTGCCATTTGAAAGGGTTCCCAATTTTTAGAGTTTTTGTCATCTTGCTAGGGGATGGATACTCATTGAGGTGTTTGCAAAAACGTGCTCCCTTGGTTAGGCTCGACCCTGCCAAGATATTGTAAGAACTACCTCTTGAATGTAATGAGACTCGATTTCTTTGCCTGTTTATTGTCTTCAATTAGTGTTTTAGTATGCTTGTTGCTTGGTGGATTTGTGAATGCGCATATTCCTAATCCATTAGCTTGTTGCTTGCCTCTTTGAAGTCTTTTCAAGTTTTGCAGGTTTGGACTAGTGTTCTCCCTAAACCTCTTCCAGCATGTGTTAGCTTGATCCTAAGATCGTGCAAGCCCAAGTCGCCTCATGACTGATCTAGTGTGGGTTCGAGCGTAGATGAATGTCTATTTGAATTTGGTGCATCGCCTGTTAGCTTTTTTAGGAGCCTTGTTGCCTCTTCCTAACCCTTTTCCCATGAAGTTTCATTTCAATAGTAGTTTAGGTGATCCACCGGAGAGGAACTAGCCTCGTTAAAAATCCTAGAGGTTCAACCTCACTATAGGAAACCCACATCCTGAGGTTGTTCCCATGCTTATAGCCAGAAGTGGGAGAGCCTAAAGAACTCTCCCACAAGGGTGCAAATCCATGCTATAACAAGAACCTGCTTAAGTCTGTACAAGGACTTAATCATCCTTTAAACCAAATGATCACAACCAGGTACCTAAAATCCTTCAAGGAACACCACGTAGACCTCCTTGTCCAAATCTCCATTCAGGAAACCAAACTGAGTTGCTATGGAGAGAAGCAACCGAAATGCGACCATCTTCGCAGTAGGAGTAAAAACCAACTCCTCAGTAGCAGTGGGAGTAAAAACCAACTCCGTAGTAGAAGAAGCAACCATCTCCTCAACTATTCCCTCTTGTTAGGAAAAGCCTGTCACAACAAGATAAGCCATGTACATGTCCAAAGTACCAATTTTCTTCACCCATTTGCACCCAATGGACCATATAACCGGTTGTTCAAGTACCATACAAAGGTAAAAAATGAGAGCAAATTTACCATGCTCTATTGAATGAACAACCTTGTTTCCAGTCCTATGAGACATTGCCTTTGACTAAGGTATTCCATCCTCTTGCTCAACTACCCGTGCATTTGACTGAGATTGAGGAATTGCATCCTTTTGCACAACCTTGATAGTGGATACACCCTCCACAATTAGAGCATGTAAATTGACTGGAGCAAATTCAACAAGCCTATGAGGAAATTCATCCTCTAGCACAACCTGTATGGTGGAGTCTCCCTCCACACGTGCATTTACGTTGACTATAGTAGGGTCAACGTGCCTACACAAGCCACCTTGCCCAATACCCAGGGCAATTACTCTGTCTTATTTTACATTAGACATAATACACTATTTCCCAAAGAAATCTACAATGATGTTGGGATTTTCTATTAATTGACCAACAAACAAGATTTTTATTTATGCTAGGAACATACCTAACATTCATTCTTTTGATATTTCTAGCATTATTCAATACCATGCAAATATCTCTTATCCCTTCTACTGCATGAGTGACCATCAACTAATGAATTTAATCAGAAAAGTTTGTACTTGCAATAAATTTGACATACCAATTCTTAAATGTGAAATGTCGAGATGCACTAGAATCAATGACCCAAAAACTAGTAGCACTAGCATTCAAGTATAGTGCCACAAAGTCATACTCCTCAGAATCTTGTCCTTCTTCAACTGCTACTACATTTTCCGCCTAACTGCTTTGTTGGAAAAGTGCATACTATCACTTCTAGAAATCTTTTTTGAGATGCCCAACCTTATGACAATAAAAGCACTTCACCTGGCACTTAGAAGATGAATCAAAAATGATATGTTCTCACTTCCCCTTCAATTGAGCATCAAATGCACTCTTTGTTTGTCTAGAATTGCACTCGATGATTTGTGTCTATCTATGTTCTTTTTGCAGCAAAGAACTAACTTGATCAAATATTAGGGTTTGGCTTCCTACCATCAAGTGTAGAGTCCCCACAAAAGATTCATAGGAGGTATCAACTGTTTAGAACAAGATCCACCATATCATCATCATCCACCTTTTTCTTAATGGCTTAAAGTTGGTTTCAAAAATTTTACATCCAAAAAAGATGTTTTGACAAGGACTCATCTTCAAGCATCTTTGTGAAAAATAGCAGATTTTTTAGGTACAGAGCCTAACCTTTCTCCAAAGTTTGATATTTATTTTTCAAACTGGTCCAAAGTGCACTTCCCTCAATGGCATTTTGGACCTCAAGAATCATGTCATCTAACACAAATAACTTTAACAACAATAAGGCCTCCTTATGACGCTTGTCATAATTCACAAAATTTGTAGTAGGTCTAGCTTCATGCCAAGAATGATTTTATCACAATCACGATATTTCACAATTGTTAAACTCGTATGACTCTAAACATTGTAATTATGACCAGTTACTTTTTGTGCTTCCGACAAAACCAAGTTTTGAATATTGACCATTAATCACACAATATCTTGACCTCTGACACATAAACCAATGCAATGTATGCTTTTAAAACAATAATTTAAGCTTTGCAAATCTATGCCCTAGCACATTTTGGGCTGTCCACAAAAAAGCTTTAAAAAAACTAGGAAAAAATGATTACCAATGTCTTAAAATAGCGGAACTTTCTTGTCTCACCTACTATACACAGAAAAATCTTGATCTGGTATCTTCACACAACCACCTTCAGCACCTTCACAAACTGCTCTTTGGTCTAAAAATACCATGAAGTTTTAAAATATTCTTCACTTTCCACTAGGTGCCCTAGCATGATGATTCTTTTATGGAAATATGTGATTGTTCTCCCTATGCAAATCCATGACAGTCTACCCTAGAGTATCCATGACAGTCTTCCTCTACCATTCCTTTGCAAATCTGCAATTCTTCTATGTTTTGGTCTCATGACTCCATCTTCTACAATCATGACTTAGAGCTCCTGCAAAGCAAGACCTCAATCACTAATTTATTTGCTCTTCAAGTCGTATTTTTCCTGAGTTGCTCTTCAAATCGTGTTTTTCCTTGATCTAGATATCTTCTAGTCACGTTTTTATTCGATCTTCCTCTACTATTGTGTTCTTCGGTCTCAAACTATTCTTCCTTTGCCACGACTAATTATTGCTCTGTCTTCATCATTTTTCTTTTTGTTGTGCCCTAATTGCAATTTTTGTGAATTGTCTCTAGTCTAGAGTCTTTCACAGACTCCAGTTCTTACCCTAATAATCTTTCTAGGGATTCCTCGAACCTCGAACCTCTTTTCCTTCACAGTTTGTACCCTTTCTCCAGGTCTTCCCCGAACATGACTGTGCAATTTGTTGTCCATACCCTTCACCGAGGGCTTCCTCAAACAACGGCTCTGATACCAATGTTAGCAAATATGGATGCTAAAAGAATGAAGATAAATTGGAAGGCACACTTTGAAGTGTGTGTGCATCCATCTTTTATTGAGTTAAAGGAAGTTACAGTAGTTGGGAAGGTTGATAACCAACCATTAATTAATGACTAACAGCGAATTAATAACTTTAATAATGGGAAATAGATTGAATAAATTATCACACAATCATTCAAGAAGAATAAAAAGGTTTTGTGGCAAAGAGACATAATACATGGGATCTGGTTAGCTCATGAAACTATTCATCTGTCCACAAAAGTAGGAAGGAAAGATTGATGATAAAACTAGATATAAAAATAAACAAAACTTGTGTAGAGTATATTGGGATTTTTTTTATGAAAATGCCAATGAAGTTTGGTTGCGCATAGGATTGGATGACATGGTTTGAAATTTGCATAATTACTCCTGCATTTTAAGTCATTTTTTTTAACTTGTCTCTTGAAATTTTTTCATGCATCATGAGGTTTAAGGTAGGGGGATCCCTTATACCTACCTATTTATTATAGTGGTAGAAGCTCTAAGAAGGAAGATAAAGAAGGAACAACAATAAAGAAGAATAAAAGATCTAAGCATAACTTCCTCAGTGAATCCAATATCCCAAATATCCCATTTTCAATTTATTCAATGGATCCAGTACCCCATTTTCAATTTATAGATGATACTTTGATGGTAGGGGCTCCAACTATTCAAATTAGAATTTTTCAAGAAAATATTGGATATTCATGAAACTACTGCAGGTCAAAAAAATTAGCACGGGAAAATCAAAAGTTATTTTCATTTAATGTACCTAGAGAATTACAAGAAAGAATATGCAGAATTATGAAGTTTTAACCTTCTAAGCTACCAAGTATATACCTAGGAATAACTATGGAGAGAAGCATGGAGCATTGGAAGCGAGTGATAGACTGAATTCAAGCAAATTTGTCAACAAAGAAAGGAAAACGGCTTACCTTAGCAAGAAGATTTCAATTAATTAAAGTACATCTACAGGGAGTTACAATATACATAATATCTTTATTCCAAGTGCCAAGTAAAACAGTTGAAGTTACCACAAGATTACAAAATAAATCTTATGGAATGGGATAAAGGACAAAACAAAAATTCCCTTTTAGCATTAAATAAACTAAAAAATGGAGGTTTGGGTTTGATTCCATGAAGGTCATGAATTTTGCTTTGGGAGAAAAAATGGTTTAGAAGGTATATAAATACAAGACACGCTTTGGTGCAGGGTGGTTAGAGGGAAGTATATAGACAACCACAAAACTAAAAGGCATTTACCTTAGAGCCTCTTCCATGTGGTTCCCAGGCATGGAATTTTTTGAGAAGGTATATCCCCTTAATTATAAAGGACTTGAGAAGGAATGTAGAGGCATTGTTTTGGGAAAATACTTGGGCAGAATCGGTTTCTTTGGCCTAAAATAAGGAGCTTGTTGATCTAAAGGTCTATGCAAAAAAGACTTGGGGTGACTAGGTTTAAAAAAAAACATACATTTAGAAGGAAGAAGAAAGTGGAAGCATTTGGAATAGCCCCATCATTTTGAATGAGATAAAATGGCAGTTCTAGAAAATATATTGAAAAATAAGCCCCTTTTAAATGTGAGAGGGGTGATCAACTTATATGGGACAAGGCCAAATCAGGGGACATTTTAGTTGAAGACGCATATGAAGAGTTTTTTTGAAAAGGGGAAGGAAGGAAATTTCCAGCCAAGAGTGTGTAGCTCAAGCATGGACTCCCAAAGGCAAGTTATTTTCTATGGTTAGAAATTTCAGGTTAAGGCACTAACATCTGATGTTCTCACCCATAGTTTTAAAACTCATACTTGGCAAAACACTTGGCAAATAAAACAATTATATGAATTCATAAAACAAACTATAATTACATGTAAAATACTATTAAAAAGCATAAGAAATGAATTTAGAGAACAAGTGTATATTTTCTATTAGATTTAGACAAAAAATAGTACAAAGTTCATCATAGTATCATATGATGCTTGATCATCACCATAGAAAATTACAAATCCCTTAAATATTTTGCAACTTTCTCTTCCCACTCTAGCTCCTCATAGTCATCAGCATCACCTTCAAACTAGAAGGTAAAGATTCCTCATCGGGAACGAATTCATCCTCAAACATTCAATTATTCAGTCCAAACACTCATGATGCTTTAACTTTTGAGGCCATTGCTGCTGCCCCTTACGCTGTTTCCCTCTCAAAATGTGTTATCTCCTCCTTAGTAAACATGGGCTCAACATCATTAGCAATCCAGAATATGGATCAAGGTCAATCGCATCACGAGTCTCCTTCCCCTCCACTTTTTTTACTTAAAGACAAAGATTATATTGCACAAAAACAAGGTCATTGAAGCGCTATTGGATCAACATGTTGCTCTTCTTCGTGTGAATCACCTCAAACTTGCTCCAATTGCGCTCACACCCATAAGTGCTACAGGACTGACACAAAATACAAATTTCTAGCCTTTAAAGATTTGGTGTTTTTGCATCATAATCTTCCCACCACAAATTTTCAAATAGGACATTTATAACTTTAAAGTAAAACTAGATTTGCATTTATGAAAGAAGTATAGTATCTATGAGACTATGATTAAATAACTCAATATTTTTTTAACCTAGTTGTAGGTGTTGACCATTTTTGGTCCTGCAGGCCAAAAAATTGATCTCCCTTCCTTCCCTGTTGTCCTGAGCAGTCCGTCTTTGATGTATTCACCTTAGTGCAATTGTGCCTTTTCCCCTTTGTAATTGACCTGTTTCTATAAAGAGCCAAGTGACTTGGGCCTTGTAGATGTTTCGGGCTGATCCGGAGGCTTATTTCGCTTTGGGCAAATAGTTTGCACAAGCCTTTCAGCAAAGAAATGGACCATTTCAAAGAAATGCAAGTCTTTACAAAGACTCCGAAGGTCAAGTGCCCTTGCGGAGGGCGGGCAGGTGGCAAATGGGGCCGTTCAAGCAGGCTCCGAAGGACATTTTTTGACCCAAGGTGCCCTTGCGGAGGGTAGGGAACACATTCGAGAGAGATCAAAGAGAAGGCCGAAGGGTTTCTCCTTCGGAAGAAAGAACAAGGCAAAAGGCAAAGGATTTCCTTCGGATTTTTTGTCCGAAGGAAATCCAAAGAAAAAGACAAGGGATTCCTTCGGACTTTTGTCCGAAGGAAATCCAAGGAATAACCAAAGGGTGAATTCCTTCGGACAAAGTGCTCGAAGGAATTCCTTCGGACATTTTGTCCGAAGGAATTTATCAAAAGAAAAGACCGAAAGAAAGGACCGAGACATGAAGGCAAGTTTTCCTTCGGGCAAAATGTCTGAAGGAATTCCTTCGAACATTTTGTCTAAAGGAATTGAGAAGCCAAAGGAGCCCGAAGGGTAAGTGCCCTTGCGGGGACTCTCAGCGACCAAAAAGGGATCTGTTGACCATTTTGGTCCTGCAGGCCAAAAGTCGGTCTCCTTCTTTCCCTACTGTTCTGAACCATCAGTCTTGGATGTATCCACCTTCTGCAAATGCTCAATTTCCTTTGAAATAAGTCATGTTCTTATAAAGAATTGATAGATCTAAGACCTATAGGTTTCGGTTCAATATGGAGCTTTTTTCGCTTTAAACAATGCCTTAGACAACCTTGTTGACAAGGGAATGGGCCAGCAAGAATGAAAGTCTCTTACAAAGCCCGAAGGTCAAATGCCCTTGCGGAGGGCAGTTAGATGCAAACAGGACCGTCTAGCCCGAAGGGTAATTTTGACCCAAGGTGCCCTTGCGGAAGGCAGTAAACACCTTCAGGAAAGTGGACAAGGCAGAAAAGGGGCAGAGTTTTCCTTCGGAGAAAGACAAGGCAAAAGATAAAAGATTCCTTCGGGCAAAAGTCCGAAGGAAATCCAAGGAGAAAACAAAGGTTGAATTCCTTCGGACATTTTGTCCAAAGAAATTCACAAGGCAAGGAACCAAACAGAAAGTTACCCTTCGGAAAGGAATCCAAAACAAAGGTCAAAGGTCCTTCGGACTTTTGTCCGAAGGAAAAGACAAGGAAATCCAAAGGATGAATTCCTTCGGACAAAATGCCTTCCGGAGGATTTTCCCGAAAGAAAGAAAGGGCCGGACTTTTGAAAAAACATTTCCTTCGGACATTTTTTCCGAAGGAATTGAGAAGCCAAGGCAGCCTGAAGGAGCCCGAAGGGCAAGTGCCCTTGTGGAGGACTCTTGGCTGCCAAAAGGGGGACCTTTTTCCAAGCTCTGAAGGGACACCTTCCCTTCGGGAGGGTTCAACGACAAAAGGCCGATGGAATTGTGAAAAGGCCAAAGAAATTACCAAAGGGGTGACGGGCCCGAAGACATCAAATTCAGCATTGCGAACTAGCCGTTGAGGTTCAAACGTCTGGTGACGTCCCCGCGGACGTCAAATTTAGGGCAATGGAATAGCCATTGATTCTCATATATTTAAAGACAGGCCCACGCATGGAAATGAGTTAGAAGAGACGTCGAAAGAATTCATAAGCGCAAACCCGAAGGAATTCAAAGGCCTTAAGGCCGAAAGGAAGAGACCACCGAGAGAGGAGTCCGAAGGGCCAAGAAATGACATAAAATAGCCTCAAGGGCCAAAGAGCCAAAAAAGGACAAAAGCCACGCGCAGAAGCAGAAAAAATAGTCCAAGTGGCAAAAAAAAGTGTCGGCAGAGGAGTTATTCCAGCGGTTGAAACAGTCTTCGCCAAGTGGTCATCAAGGAGCGCGAACAATGAAGGCGCGGCCTATTTTTTCCTCATTTTGTATTAATGAGCAGACAACTGCGTGAATCTCTTTAAGAAGTGGTCTTGTTTGCAGACAAAAGGGCGCGGCCCATGCTTTCACAATAATGTTTAATATAATTTAAACATCAAATTCAAGACTGGCAACTACCACAGCATGTTTCTTTCAGCGACTTCCTCTTCCCAATGTATTCAACGCAGCATGGGCCACTTGATAAAAAAGGGTGCCAATGTTTTCTCTCCTCTATATATTGTAAACTCTCATTTGAGAAAGAGATATCTCTCATTTGTGTAAGGCGAAGCCCTGCCAAAATTTCACCTTGAATCAATAGAACGCGTTTTACCTCTATTTGACTGGTTATATCTCTGAGTGTGTCTAAGTATTAACCTTGTCTTCAATCATCTTTGTTTGATGCTTTCACAAGTTTGACACTAACATACCTAGTATAGACAAAGCACCATTTCTATAGGTAATAAGAAGTGATGTATCTGGGGCACATAGACAGAAGAGGGTTACCAGACAGTGTTTCCTATAGCGCCTGTGGTAAGTTCATTTTCTGTGTGTCTTCATTAAGCCTCCCTATTGAAGCTCTTGCAATCTGGTCTTTTCATCAAATAAAGTGAATGTATGTTTTTTTCTGGTTTGAAGTGTGAGTAAATGAGTAGATCAAACTTGTTTGGTGCATCACCATCTTAGGTCAATTTCTGTTTTCAGTATCCTTCTCTCTTTTCACCCCCCCTTTTTATATATTAGCAATAGTACTGAAATAACTCAGAGATGCATCAAAGGGAGCTAGCCCTTATCTAGAGATTCTCCCCTCAATTTTGTCAGACCCACAGCAAAAGGGGAGTCTCCATTGTGCCGCGTGGAAGATAGAAGCTCAACCTTCTGTCAAGGGTGCAATCCACAGCGTCAACATAATCTTTTTTAGTTTTTCAAAGGGACACCTTCCCTTCGGGAAGGTTCCTTCGGACATTTTGTCCGAAGGAATTAAGAAGCCGAAGGAGCTCGAAGGGCAAGTGCCCTTGTGGGGGACTCTCAGCAACCAAAAAGGGATCTTTTCCAATTTTTTGAAGGGACACCTTCCCTTCAAGAAGGTTCATTCCATAAAAGCTGAAGGAATTACCAAAGATAATGATGGGCCCGAGAACGTCAACTTCAACATGGCGAACTGGCCGTTGAAGGTTCAAATGTTCGGTGACGTCCCCGCGGACGTCAAATCCAGGACAATGAAATAGCCATTGGCCTTCAAATGGCAACGGGCCTGCAAACGTCAATCCTACGGTGATAAGATAGCCATTGATTTTCAAATGTTTAAGGACGGGCCCGCGCATGGAAATGAGTTAACAGTTGAAGAGAGCTCGAAAGAGCTCATAAGCGGAGACTCGAGGATAAACTCAGCAACCCGCTGAGAAAGCAGGAGCCCGAGGACCAAAGAGCTAGGAAAATACAAAGGCCAAGCGCAGAAATGAATAGAACAACCCAGGTGGCACAAAAAGCGTTGACACAAGAAGTTATTGCTGCAGATGAAACAGTCTCCACCAAGTGGCCACCAAGGGGAGTGCGGGCATTCAATAGAGTGGCCCTTTTTTCCTCATTTTACATTAATGAGCAGACAGTCGCGTGAACTTCATTGAGAAGCAGCCTTGTCATTCAAACAGACAAAGTGACCCATGCTTTTGCAGTGACATTTGATACGATTTACGCATCAAAGTCAAGACTTGCGACAGCCACAGCATGGTTCCTTCAGCGGCCTTCCTCCTTCCTAGGAATTTAATTCATTATGGGCCGCCTATTCTTGGAAAGCGCCAAAACGCTTTCTCAAAAAGCTAAATATTGTAACCTCTCAGTAAAGGAATGTATCTCTCATTTGTGTAAGGCGAAGCCCTGCCAAATTTTATCTTTGAATCAATAAGAATGTGTTTTACCTCTATTTGACTAGTTATACCTTTGAGTATGTCTGTTTATGAACTCTGTGTTCAGTCATTTTAGCTTGTTGCTTTCATAGATTGACACCAACATACCTAGTGTAGCCAAGACCATTTCTACAGGTTAAACAGTAAGTACTTCATCTGGAGCACAGAGACAGAAGGGTAGTTATCTGACAATGTGTTTTCTGCAGTGCCTGTGATAAGTTCCTTTTTCTGGTGTCTTCATTAACCCCCCTGTTAAATCATCCTACAGTCTGGTCTTTTTGTCAAATAAAGTGTTTGTTCGCCCCCTTTTGGTCTGAAGTGTTAATATAGCTAAGTAAATCAAAATCATTTGGTGCATCACCGTTTAGATAGGTTTCTGTTTTGGTTATATACTTCTCCCTTTTCATCCCCCCATTATTAACAAGTAGCAGTCAAAGACCTCAAAGATGTATCAAAGGGAGCTAGCCCTTATCTAGAGATTCTTCCCTCAGTTTTGCCAGGCCCATAGCAAGAGGGAAGTCTCAATTGTGCTACGTGGAAGAGAGAAGCCGAGCCTTCTTTCAAGGGTGCAATCCACAGCATCAATAGTTGGGTCATTCTCCTTCAAATGCATAGAGTTGAAGAAAAGAGCCTCACCTTCACACCCTTGTAAATTTGCAACTCGTCTAGAAATGTGTAAGGATTTTGTCGAGTGTCATCCTCTCTATGCATGTGTTAAATCTATCCATAACCTCCTCATTGTCCTTTGTAATATCCCTTAGCAAACAACTGAGTTCTGAAATTTTTATTTATTTATTTGCTATCCTACCCAAAACTGAAATAAATTAGATTTGCAAAAATATACAATACCAGCTTAACAAATGGAGATAAATATGAATCGCATTTAATTCCAAACAGTGTATCAGCAATAACAAATGCATATAAAAATAAATTTTGAATGTCTTAGTCAAACCCTAACTTGTCAACTTGAAAACACATAAAAACTTGAAACTTTGACTGAAACCCTAGTTGTAAATGGTACAACCATTGGTTTGGAGTTGTACGTACTAGAATCTACTTCGTCTGATAGGACGACCGCCATACGGATCCGTACGAATCTGCAATTTTTTTTGTTTTTATTTTTTTGCCTAGACAACAGCCCTAAATGCTGCGATCTAATCTTATTAAGTTGGCACAACAAAATTGGGTCAAAAAGGGGTGACGCCCAGCTAGGACAGACCCTATGAAATTTATTTTCGAATTTTTGCTTGACCTGACAGCTTTATAAACTCTAAAAATAAATGGTGGCTCTTTATAAACACTGATTTTCAACTCCCTGTAAATTCCTCTGTCAAATAAACCTCTGAAATTGAAATCTTCTAATTTTGGTAAGTACAGATGTGGTCCCTGAACAGAAACACCTATTGGGCATGAGGGTTTTCATCCTCAAACCCTTTCATTGGAGAGTTTTCGTCCTCTCTAATGAAAGTTGGACAATTGTTGCTCAAGCTCTGAAAAGGGTTGTGAAATTGATCGAATGATTATCAATTATGATTTCTTTTCATCTAACCATTTTAAATATTTACCTTTTCCACCAAAACCTTAAAAAGCAATGTTTTATCTTGTATTTTGATGTTGGCATGCTTTTATTTTAATAAAGTCATCTTTAACCTTGCTTTTGCCCAATTAATAATCATTACTTTATGGCCCACTTTAATAATAATGATAAGCGTCCTTTTATCCATGTTATAAAAAAATATATTTAGGACAACTTAAAACATTAATATTAAATTATTCTTTTCTTGATTTGAAAAAGGGGACATGACAGTCTGCCCTTCCCAAAGATTGTTTGTCCTCAAGCAATCCCTGAACTATCCTACAAGTACCAAGATCCCATAGTTTTATGCATGGACTATTTTGAACTAAAACAAAAGGATCCCTATATCTTTTACTGCAAGTGTCCTTCACCCTCTCTCCATTCTTAGAGTGCTTTCCATCATAGTAGAAATACTCTGGAACCGCAGTTACTCAGCAACCAAAAATTGTGACCTGTACTCGGGACTCAGCAATTACTCGGCACTTTTATCGCTACTTCAAAAATATATATAAATTCATAAAATACACTGAAATATATAAAAAAATGAAATGAATGTAGAGATATGATTGTAGAGATTTAGAGAACACATAACTCAGAGTCATAAATATGTTTTATATTAGTTTTTAAGCAAACAAGAGTACAGTTTGATTACCAAATACTCTATTTTAAACAAAAAAATACTAAAATGGCTTATGGAAGTTCTTCTCTCCAACTCCTCTGCTACCCCCTAGAAGTGGAAGGTAAAGACTGCATAAATTTTAATTCTCATATCTGTTATTCGCCCCTTATCATTCAATTGATGATAAACACAGAACTCCCACAAATCTATTTAAAACAAGAAAAATATAAACATGGAGCAGAAAATTGAAATAGCTATCAACACCTACATCAAATCAGAACCTTCAAATCTTGTACTACTTCACTATTGTTTTCAGCTTTTCGTGCAAGAAAGACAAGTACAATATAAAAAAGCATAGGGCTCAAAAAAAGATCATAAAAAACATTCGAAGGCTAGTTGAAGAAGCTGAAAATACATAATGAAACCAGTGTTTGAAGAGGAAATATTGAACAATTGAGGGATGTAGAAGGAACATGAAAATGTTGAAACATATGAATGCCACAAAATTAGTACTTATTCTACAAGTAAACACTAAAAAAACAACATAATGAAATATTCATGATTTTTTTGCACTTCTTTTATATTTTCTAAGTTGTCAGGTTTTAGCCGGTTACCAAGCTAGAAACCACAGTTTTTGGTGGGTAACCGCTCTCAAAAAACCATGCTTTTTGGCATGGTAACCAGCCAACAGTTTTCTAGCAGTCTATCTGTCTAAACCAAAAAAAAGGTTTTTCACAAGTACCCACCGGGTACCCACATTTTTTAATACACTACTTTCCATGATGACAACAAACTTGAAATGGCATAGTATGAAACAACAAATCTGAAATATGACTTTAATTT
The DNA here is from genome assembly GCA_037957365.1 of Torreya grandis. Taxonomy (NCBI): domain Eukaryota; kingdom Viridiplantae; phylum Streptophyta; class Pinopsida; order Cupressales; family Taxaceae; genus Torreya; species Torreya grandis. The sequence goes on from JARHVA010000009.1 coordinate 3,099,154, forward strand.
TCATACCTTTGACTGTAATCAAATTGCTTACTTCCTTTTTCTGATTTAGTAGGAGCTTTTGAGAGATTTGCCTTGGCACAACCATCTTTATAATTTAGAATTTCAAAATTAGTGGCATCAATTGAAACATTCTCCTTACTTGCATCTCATCACTTTAGTTACTCTAAAAATCAATCTCATATGGTAATGACTCAAACTTTGAAATGCTTGGAAGATTGATAGGTACTTCTAGGACTGAAACATCCTCAATTTTGGATACTCGTCATTCAACAAGTAATGTTTCTTGGGCTGGAACAACTTCAATCTTGCACTTGGCATTCAACATGTAATGCATATTCTTCCTTTACATTGTTAATACAAACATTTTGTTTATCAGAAGTCATACATGTTTCTAGTGAACATCCTTCACTTTCCACTCGCATGGTGGATTCCTTTATGGGCTGCTCACTAACTTCTTTCGGATTTGACTTTTCTTGCTTCTTGATTTCTTCCTTGGGATTCTTTTGAGGTTTTGACTTTCCATCTTTCTTCTTCATCCTACTATTTCTATTTTTTGTGTATACCTCCAAGAATTCTTCAAAAGTATTATAATATGTATTTATATCAAACTTCTTATCATATTCATCAAAGACAAAAAGTTTGACCTCATCTCTATCACACTACTATTTTAACCACGCCCTCTGAATAGGATCTTTCTTTCACGTTCTTCTAAATGAATCTAGGGCTTTATAGCTGATAGAAAATTGCTTCAAAAGCTAGTTCTTAAAATCTTGGCTCTTTGTTTGTACTTCTTGTCTTGCTTTTCTATTGAAATCTTCAAGACAATCCCTAGCTTTTGATGCTCTTTCTCTATTCACAACAACACCTCTTGGATAGGATCTGTCTTCTTCATTTGGTAAGAACTTAGATCGCCAATCCATGTTCTCTCTACTACGTTCACTTTCACCCATGTGTCCATTGTAGATCTACACTCAAATGTTAGCTTTCGACCTTGCAAGCTGGGAAGATCAATGCTCTAATACCATTTTAGTATCCCTTAGCAAACAACTATGAGTTATAATTTCTTTTTTTTGCTATCCGATCTAAAACTGAAATAAATTAGATTTGCAAATTTATACAATACCAGCTTAACAAATGGAGATAATTATGAATTGCATTCACTTCCAGACGATGTATTAGCAATAAAAAATGCATATAACAATAAATTTTGAATGTCTTAGTCAAACCTAACCTATCATAACCTGTCATATCTTGTCATAACCTAAAAACACATAAAAACTTGAAACTTTGATTGAAACCCTAACTGTAAATAGTACAACCACTGGTCTGGATCTGTACGGATTAGAATCTGCTCTGTCTAATAGGCATATGACCACCATACGAATCTGCAATATTTTTTAATTTATTTTTGCCTGGACAACAACCCTAACTACTACGATCTGATCTTATTAAGTTGGGATAGCAAATTTGGGTCAAAAAGGGGAGATGCCCAACTAGCGCAGACCAATGTCACCGCATTTGGCGAATTCCAACGATTTAGTTTGAAATTCGCTGAACTTCAAAAAAAATTAAAATTCGTTCAAATTCATCTTAGAATTCGTCACACATTTAAACAACGAATTTAATCCTTTTAAATTCGTTTAAATTCAGATAAATTTGTTTTTTTAGGGTTGTTTGTGTAGAAACTTTAGCTCGAAACACATTTGGGTTATTTCCTTTGCTGTTGCATTGAAACTTCAGCTCGAAACTGATGTATTTGTTACTTCCACGACTCACGACCTGCGTAACTGCATTCTAGCACCTACATTGAAACTTTGACGGCATTCAAGTCTTCGACTTAGGGTTGCAATCTCCGACTCTCCATTTCCAATGCCTACGTTAGGGTTTCAAACTCCAAGCCTCTAGTGCCTACGTTAGGGTTTCTTGAATGGTGAGATGATATATTTTTAAAAAATAAGTATATTTATATTAGCCGAATTTAATCCCGAATTTAATTTGAAAAATTTTAGCTCCGAATTTTTCTCAATTTTTTCCTCGGTGAATTTGAATGCGGTGACTATGACAAACCCTATGGAATTTATTTTGGAATTTTTGCTTAACTTGGTAACTTCATAAACTCTGAAAATAAATGGTGGCTCCCTGCAAACATTTATTTTTTGAATCCCTATAAATTCCTCTGTCAAATAAACCTCTGAAACTAAAATCTTCTAATTCTGGTAAGCATAAATGTAGCCCCTAAATAGAAACACCTACCGAGTATGAGGGTTTTTGTCCTCAAGCCCTTTCATTTGAGGGTTTTCATCCTCTGTGATGAAAGTTGAACAATTGTTGCTCAAGCTCTAAAAAGGGTTTTGAAATTGATTGAATGATTATCAATGATGTTTTTTTAAATTTTTTTCATCCAACCCTTTTAAATATTTACCTTTCCACCAAAACCCTAAAAGCAATGCTTTATCTTCTATTTTGACATTGACATGTTTTTATTTTAATAAAGTCATATTTATCCTTGCTTTTGGCCCAATTAATAATCATTAATTTGGCCCACTTTAATAATAATGATTAAGTGTCATTTTTTCCATGTTATTAAATAAAATTACTTTAGGACAATTTAAAACATTAATATTAAATTATTATTCTCTTTATTTGAAAAAAGGGACATGACATCCTTTGAGGATTCCAAGAAGAAAAATTTGGAGTTCAAGTAGTAGGCCAATGCATGTAAGTGTTGGTGGAGTTGTTTCTTCCATAAATGATAAATTATGTGTCAAATGGGTTCATATCTTCTTTAATAATGTAGTTCAGGAATGAGTAAATTTCTTTCAGAGATTGGTATGGGGAAGAAAACAGTTTTTAAGATTCACGACCCTAGGATTTGATTTTGTTGTGTGTTGGGTGAATATTTTGTCGGCCAGCTAACTGGTGACCAAAATAGTTCCTATCACCACAGCATAGGGAGATTGGTCGTCCAATGTTGCAAGTTTACCACATCCAAAGGGGACAAATCTCTCCTCTCATTAAGGGGAGGTTCCCTATTAAATATACGAAGGCTAGATACTATATATATAAGCAAAAAGTAAGACACAAGGGTGGGATAAACCATCCATCTCTCTTTTTTCAGAGATGATGCTCACAGGCAGAGGAATCCTGGGTGATTGGTGATGGCACTTCTCTTCTTTCAGAAGTAACATTCAGCAAAGAGCCAGATCCCTTCCTGGATAGTAGAAATCCTAGTGAAGCAACAGAAGGCACATCTCTTCTTTCAAAAGTGCTTGTTCTTGCAAACAGCAGGACTCTTTCTGGTAACAAGTAACGAGGTAACAGGGTCCAAAGTAACTAGCAATCTAAGATGTAGCACAAAGTCTCCACCTTGAGGGCCCTAGAGTGAAATACGAAGAACAATGGGGGCACAAAGTCATCCCAAGGTCCTTTACACAAAAACAGAAAATAAACACACACTGAAGACAACTATGACAGCACAAAATCTGAAAGTAGTTGGCTTCAGGACACCTTCCTTATCACCTCCACTAGTCCTGCTTGTTAAATCAAATAAATAAGAATGCTTTCAGAAGACAGACATAAGAACAATCTCCTAAAGTAACACAAGCTATAACAACACAAAGTCTGCAAGTAACTTGCTTTCTCATTCAATCAAAGAAATATGAATTACAATCTGAGCTCAAAGTCTCAGTAATGCCTTTCAATTCGGATAGAGTTTCGCTTCTAGTAAGGGGAAGATCTCCCTTAAAAATGAGAGAAAATACAAACTTATAGCAACTACCCAAGGATTGGCACCTTTTTATATGGGACGGCCCATGCTGCAGTCAGCGTCTTCAATGCGTCTCCAGTTTTATCTGGAGAGACCATGCTGAGAATAGTGCGCTGCCATAACTATGGTGTGTCCCTTCATCTAACATGTCTCTTCCTTGGTATGGACTGTTTGGTCCTTTCTCTGATGTTTGCGCAGCTGTCCAATTCGCCATTACTTCATGGAAGAAAAGAACAGGCTTACATCCTTGGTTTGGTGCGCTCAGAAGTCTACTCGATCCACTGTTTCACCTACTAGAAATAACTCTTTCGAAGATATTTCTGATCCTTTGGTCTCGCTCCTCTCTTCACTGCTTAAGCGCTTCTTTGCTCTTTATAGCCCTTCTTGCCTAAGTATTTGGGAGGTCCTTTCTGCATCTTTGACAAGTGGCAAGTTCCGCTATTTTGAAACTCATTAGAAACTTACGGAAAATGGGGTCCACGACACGTTTTGCCCGAGCAACTCCAAAAGGGGAACACGGATGCAAACACTTGTCACTTTCCATTGAGTCATAACAGGACACGTGACGTATTCCGCTTAACTTATAGAAGCTTTAGAAACCTTTGCGGGTCCTGCAGAAGATGACACGTGGCGGCTTTCGCTCTGCTTTATAATGGACACGTGGCGGCTTCCGCTGCACTTTGTCTTTTTCCATTGGGCGCTTTTCCGCGGGATTTTCTCTTCAGTCGGGTTTTCTTCCTGGGTAAAATGTCCGAAGGAATTCCTTCGGACAATTTGTCCGAAGGACTCTACTTTGCCTTTTGCCTTGTTCATTTTTTCGAAGGAGTTCACTTTGTTCGTTTTGGCTCGCAGCCCTCTGCAAGGGCACTTGACTTGATTCATGGCCCTCCGCAGGGGCATTTGTTCCTTCGGCCGTGGGGCCGCCCTTTGAACCTGCCGATTGAACCAACGTTGGTTCAACGGTTCAACGGTTCATTCTTCGTTATTTGGCCAAGTCCTTTGTTCTTTTGCACCAAGCGCGTTGAACCAACTTGGTCGTTGAACCCATTGAACCTTTGAACCAAAGTGGTTCAAAGTTCAATGGTTCAAGCCTACGTCCTTTATCATTTGCCGATCGAAATCCTTTTGATTGAACCGAGACGCTGAACCAATCCTGGAAACAACTAAGTGTTAGAAGCTTGTTCTTTTGACTGAACTTCCCTGCAAAAGCTTTTTTAACCTGTTGAAACTGTGAATCCCCTTTACGGAAAAAGCTTAAAAATGAGGAATTTGAAAGCTCAGAACAAATTTTGAGAAGGGAAGAGAGAAATTTTGGTCTGTAGGTTGTCCCAAAAATGAGTGGCATTCTTCGGGGACAACATTGTGCACATAGAGATTTATATCCGGGAAGACACACCTGGGTCTGCTGCAGACCTTCATTCTGTAAAATTAATCATCCATTACCATTGCTCAGTGATTTAGTTGTTGCTCAAGACAAGGATGATGATTGTGAGGTGACAAATACAGTGGTTGAAGTTTCTAAATTGAAGCAGGAAGACAATACCATGGATTCTGTTCAGTCCTTTTCCAATGCTATTGGTCTCACTGAAGATGAATGATCTGCTAATGCTGCGATGTAATTCATTGCATGCGTTGTAATATCTTGGACTGTTAAGTCTATGGACATCTATGTGTTACATAATACTTCAGTAGATTTGGAAATGCTTAAACTGCTGATATATTTTTGAGTTGCCTCTTTCTTGTGCTTAGTCCTTCGGTAAAAAATTTAACCTATATAAAATGTAATAGAATGCGCTTTCACGTAAGATTTCAGTGTCAAACTATTTTTGCACATAAGTAAACATTTTAGAATTTAAATGCAACGAACAAAATCTCCAGCAAAGAATCTCACTAAAACATCGAAAAGAATAGAACCTTTAGTATTGATCTTCTTGTAACAATTTGCTGCATCTACATATGCTGAAGCTGCTTCATGCTTGCTTTCCAGCTGTGAAAAGAAGTATGACATCAATAACATGTTTTATGGCAATACTTTCCCTCCACTATAAAACAAATGGAATCATAATGCTAGACATCCGAACATACCTTTAAATGACAGTCCGCAACTTTGATGTAAGCTGATCCAGCTTTGTCCCCTGTAACATGCAAGCATATCTATTGATGAATAGCTCCTTCAAGATACCCTTCCCTATATATATATTATCAGACACTCTTAAAGATGAAAATCGGTTTTTATCTATTGCAATAAAATCTCCTCAGGAATTACATTTGCTGGAAGGATCACATGTTTATTGCCCCCAAGATGCCTATCATTGTCAATTCACAACATAAAAACAAAGATTTCAAATACAGCAAACAAATGCCAAAACGGATGCATGAATAGCAAGTAGCAGATTAACAAAGTAAAACCATAGATGTTAAAGACAAATAATGAAAGCGAATCCAAAACTAATATATAGGGAAGCATCAACTTTTGCATATCAAAACATCAAACACTTCTGCAGCCTTTTAAAAAAATTCAGCCACTATACAGGCAGAGTTTGATTGGAATAAGTAACTGAATTGCACAACCTATGAATACTACGTAATAGCTTTGGAAGTGGAACATAGTAGTACTTGTTTATGTCCATTTGTTAGGGAAACAAGACAAGGTATATGTCCCATTCACCCAATTCAGTGAAATGATCCACTTAAATTGTGTACTTGTTTAGTACCTTCACTTTTTTTAATATCGTCTTTGACTAATTGAATCCACCATTGAAAACTGCTTTTGTTCAGTTTATTGTGCTTTTCTGCATGACTTCTTATCTGTTGAAATTGTTACCAATCAATACAAAAGGGGCTGATCAAAAATCACAAACTTAACAAGAACTAATGAGAAAATGTACAATAATTGTCGGTCACAAAGACATGCAGACATTTTGATATTAGACTAGTTGCTAAATGCTAACAGCAAGTGATATAAACCAGAGAAGGAATGAACACATTGTCGAGATCCCAAACAGCATGTGATTTCTTGTTTGACAAAGTACAACTTCATGCTCTACACAAGACAATCAAAAAGGGTGTTTACTTTGGAGTTAACAGAGTCTTCAACTGTCCTGCCTTTGTCAACCTTATCCATGTCATCTTTCCATATTGTTTCATTTTCATGATTTCAATTTTGTCTGCTTCATCTTTTCTATCAATAAAAGATGGAGAAGCATTAGCAAATTTTCTATATAATGCTGCATCACCAAATGTACAGGTTCATGCATGTGCAGTAAAGTCAAATAAAGAACTCCGTTGACTCCAAAATGAGATTGCAGCAGCATACACAAAGCTGGCACATAGGCAATATTTATGTGCCTTTAACAGGATAGCTCGGACATATAATTCATATTCAGAAGATGGAATCCAAACATAAAGCATACCATGCAGAAGAGTTGAAATGAACCACTACTTGTAACTATTAGTAAAATCATATTATTGGAAGGCTTTTTAGATCAATTAAATCATGAAAACAAAATAATTTAAGATCAACAAAGGTTGAATCTAAATAAATGAAATGAACAATAGATAATATTTTAAATGCTAGCTCCTAGGGATTAGGCCAAGTGCTTGGGACAATTTGCAAAACTAACAACAATTTGAGGAACTAAAATCAAACAGAAATTTAGATGATTTTTTTTTTTATTTTCGAAATATAATAAGGAAACATCTTCCATAATTGTGTGCATTTAAAGTCCATGTTGGAAATAAAACTCAATAGAATAACATTAAAGTACAAATTATTAGTCTGAGTCTGAAGAACAGCATGTAAATTGAAATATAAAAAACTATGTCAAGATACAATTCCCAGAGTTCTATGCAAAATGAGCCTTTCAGATTTATACACATTCTAAAATACAATATAAAATAAGTGAATGGTTGGGGGTGAAAAAAGAATACTAAAGAATCTATGTGATGCTATAGTTAGGCAAGCCTCTAATATCCAAATAAATTAGACCGCATCACAGCTATTGGAGGAAGAAAAAAACATCATAAAAGAGAATATCAATGGAAGATGGTATGCATTACACTTTGAGAGGCCCTTGAAACGTAAGCCAAGGGCATTTGGTGGAGTGGGAACCATCAGTAACCACAGAGATAATGTGAATGTAACCTATACCATGGGTTTGGGTGTGACAACGGAAAATTTAGAAGAGCTATCTACAGATTGTTAACCGATTAAAGAATGAAAATTGAATAAATACACTGTTTGGAACATGTTAAGATAAGGTATAAAATAATGAATTACTTCCATGCACATAAAGATCCCACAAACATCAGCTGTAGCCAAATGCAACCTCCAAAGCATCGATACACTTCTGAACACTGTGTTTTCGCAAATACAAAAAACATCCAATAAACCTACCTAAGATTAAAACAACCAGGTTAGACAGTATATACTACTATGGCCAAGTGCAGTAACCATACTGCTCTTGTATAAAGCGATGATTTCTTCATGCTTCTATCGAAAATTAAATGACCCATGGAACATGAGTGAAACCAACATTCATGTATTTCCTTGCCATTGGGACTCTAGTTGACGTTCTTCGGCTTGATGTTGATCTTCTTCCACACATGCAAGTTGTCGCAAGAACGTCAAGTTGCACAACACAACACAAATGCACACACGTGTACAAGAACCCAAATCCATGTTTTTGGACGATGCAAGATAGCTTGCGAACCTAGATGCTCTTGTATTAGACACCCAGGGTAAATGAAATTGTCCGTGAGATCCTACTCATGAACCCTATGTGAGCTCCTCAAAGGTTGTTCTATGTTTGGAAGCTTCGGATGCACTCATCCGAGTTGTGTTTTCAGTGGCTCTGTTTTTCCACTTCACTAAGTACTTGAAGTACTCTCTACCTCTTGTCTTTGTGCCAATCCATGTATCCACTATGGCTTCAATTTCCTCCTTTGCCTTTCTCAGCAACCATTGCTTCCAATCTATACTTGAAGATTTTGAACTTGATCTTGACTCACTATCTTGTCCCTCAGAATAAGGGTACAAATCTGATTTATTAAAGACAACTTTCTCAAAACTCTACAAGGTCATGTTTTCTTCCACTTTAGTTTGTTATACTCACCTTTGGGAAACCTTTCCTTATGCAAATGTGTCCTTACTAAGTCCCCAACCTTACAATTCTGTTATCTTCTTCTCTGATCATCATGCTTCTTGTATTTCATACTGTTCTCCTCCAATATTTTCTTTACCTCCATATGCACATCATGCATAGTTGTTGTGTACACTTATGCTTCAACGCTCCTCATATCTGTTTTGCTTCTCAATTCACACACTCATCGAGGGATGCAAACATAGACAGTCTGGAATGGACATAGTCGTACTTCTATTTACTGATTATTGTTTGCAAATTCAGCATGTGCCAATGTCAAATCCCATTGTTTGGGCTTGTCTCCAACCAAACATCTTAGCAAATTACCAAGACTATAGTTCACGACCTTTGTTTTGCTCATCTGTTTGAGGATGGTAGGTTGAATTGAAATCCAAGCTTGTGCCTAGTTTCCTCCATATCATTCTCCCAAAATGTCCAACAAATCTAGTATCCCTATCCAATAAATGCTACTTGGCAACCCATGCACTCTCACAACTTCTTTAAAAAACAAACCTGCAATAGTTGTGGCATCACTAGTCTTCTTGCATACTATAAAGTGTGCCATTTGTATTATCTATCCACTACAACAAAATAGAATCATTACCTCTTTGATTTCTTGGCAGCCCAAGAATAAAATCCATGCTCAACGCTTCCCATGGTCTATCCGAAATCGTTAATAGCTGATACAACCCAAAATTTTGACATTGGCCCTTATCATGTTGGTAAATCCTACACCTTTGCATGAATTTTTTGACATTCATGCTCATCCTCAACCAATAATAACACTCAATAAGGTCAATTTTTATCCATACCAAAGTGACCAGCTAAGCCTCCACTATGCTTCTCCTTCAATAAGTTCTCTCTCATGAAACCTTGAGGTATGCACAACCTCTTTCCCTTGAACAACAATCCACTTGTATCATATACTCCAACCATGGTGTTTTGTCCATGCTTGTTGGATTTGTGCATGCTGCCCATGCATCTCATAAATCCAAATCCTCACCATGTAACTCTTTCATTAAGTCAAATCCAATGACTTCTACTCTTAGCTCATTCACTACAAAAGCTCTTTTACTTAGTGCATCTGCAGCCTTATTGGATTGCCGACTTCTATGTTTCAAAACAAAAGAATAACTTTGAATAAATTCAACCCATTTCACGTGCTTTTGGTTCAACTTACCTTGGTTGTTTATGAATTGCAACGCTTGATGATCCGTGTACAAAATGATTTCCTTGGAAAACAAATGATGCCTCCATTTCTTAAGAATTTGTACCATTGCATAGAAATATTGAGCCTACTTTCTTGGCTCAATATTGTTCCTATTGTTGTCCCAATTACATCGCAATCAACTTGAAACACTTTACTGAAATGCGGAAATGCTAGCACCAGCTATTCCATTATCTTTTTCTCCAAAACCTGAAAGTTATCTACTAATGCAACAGTCCACTTGAACTTCGCTTTATCACCCTTCATTGCTTCCATAATGGGTGCACAAAAACCACTAAATTGTCTAATAAATTTCTGATAGAAACTTGCCAACGTGTGAAAACTGCTAGCCTCGAACATGTTTTTTGGTGATTTCCACTCAACTATTGTTCTTACCTTCTCATGTTCCATTCTTAACAAATCTTTTGAGATTACGAATCCCAAATACACTAGCTCCTCTTGCATGAAACTACACTTTTTAAGTTCACCAGCAACTTCTCTTATTTTAACTTTTGCAAAACTAACCTCAAATGCATGAAATGTTCTTGTTTTGAATGACTACAAATCAAAATGTCATCAAGATAAACAATGACAAACTTAACCATGTGTGGCTTCAATACTTCATTCATGAGTCTCGTGAATGTGCTTGGTGCATTTGACAAATTGAATGACATAACAAACCACTAATACAACGAATCATTCGTTTTGAATGTTGTATTCCATTCATCACTTTCTCTAAATCTAATTTGGTGATATCCACTTCTCAAATCTATTCTTGTGAAGCATTTTGCTCCACTCAAACAATCCAAGTCACCCATCCTTGGAAATTGAAATCTATGCTTGATAGTTATCTTGTTGATTTCTCTAGAATCCGTACACATCCTCCAATCACCACCCTTTGTAGATATCAATATTGCTGAAACTGAATATGGGCTTAAACTTTCTCGAATTAAGCCCTTTTCTAATAACTCATTTACTTGCCTCTTTACTTCTACATTTTCCACAGGAGTCAATCTATAGGCTGCCTTGTTTGGAAAACTTGTTCTAGGCACTGTTGGCCATTTTTGGCCCACATACCAAAATTTTGTCTAAGTGTGAGAAGATGGACATTCAAGCAAAAGCGACAAGTTCAGAACAACTTCGGGCTTCCAAGAGCAGACAGCTTTGAGTTCTTGGAAGTAGAAGCCTTCGGCCTTTAACAAGTAAAAGACTTCGATATTTCTCTCAGAAGACTTCGGGTTTGTCAAGCAGGAAGACTTCGGGTTTGTGAAAGCGCACTACTTATTTCACTTTATAAGTTCCAAGTAATATCCGAAGTAAGTAGTGCCATTTGAGACGCCCGAATTAGTCTTGGCTAGTGCTTTTCGGGTTCTCTCAGCAAGAAGACTTCGGGTTTGTGGGGCTGCCTTGCTTAAAAGGTGAAGTAAGTTGCAAACAGTCAGAAACCCAAAATAAGTAAAGGGACATGACAAACCCAAGCTAGTCTTGGCCGGTGGTTCGCAGGTTCTTCAAGAGGCAGGTCTTCAGGTTTTTCGAGGTGAAAGACTTAAATTATTTTATAAGTCATAAGAAGTGGAAACCCTGCAGTAAGGAAGCAAGAAGTAAGTTGCAAAGAGTCAAAAGCCCGAAGGAATGAGTAAAATCGATAGTTCCAAAAGGAAAATTATGGAAAATAGTCTGCGAAAAACAAATGGCCGTGGAACATTAAGGTCAATGGTCAGCAAATCCAAAGGGCCAATCAGCCAAGGACAAGTGGCACAAGTACATACAGCTCACTTACTAAACATGCAAAGTGGTCAAACAAGGATTAGATGCGTCCAAGTGGAGCAGTGAACATGCAAAGACCAATCGACATAGTCCAAATTGCAGTAAAGAACACTCCAAGTTTTAAATGCAAGGACAAATCGCTCACGCTTGGCAAGAACATGCAGCGACCTCCGGTATGGCTCACTCAGTTCCAAACAGGAGAACTGAATGCATGAGGAGCTCGAGATGGATGGCGATTTTGGACGGTTCATCCGATGGTCAAAGTAGTTGCATGCTTTGAATGCAAAGAGCTCGAGTAGAATAAGCGTTGGTGTCGATCATCGATGACTTCCTCTCTCCCTTCTCTTCACGCAAAGCTCTTCCTCTTCTCTCTCCCCCTTTCTATATATCTCACGTCTTCCATTTTCTAAAGGGTCCCCAGTTTTTTATAATTTTGTCATCTTGCTGGAAGACAGATGCTGATTGAGACGTTTGAAAAAATGTGCTCCTTCGACCAAGCTAAACCCTGTCAAGATATTATAAGAACTACCTCTTGAATGTAATGAGATGATTTCTTTGCCTATTTTTTGTCTTCGATTAGTGATTTAGTATGCTTGTGCTTGGTGGATTCGTGAATGAGTGTATTCCTAGTCCATTAACCTTTTGCTTACCTCTTTGAAGTATTTTCAAGTTTTGCAGGTCCGGATTAGTGTTTTAACTGAACCTCTTCCAGCGTGTGTTAGCTTGACCCTGAGATCATGCAAGCCCAAGTCGCCTCATGACTGATCTAGTGTGGGTTCAAGCGTAAATGAGTGTCCATTTATTTATGGTGCATCCCCTAGTTAGCCCTCTTAGGAGCCGCTATCTCCCTTCTAACCCTTTTCCCCATGAAGTTTCATTTCAGCATTAGTTTTAGGTGATCCACCAAGAGGAACTAGCGTCTTTAAAAATCCTAGAGGCTCAACTTCACCACAGGACACCCACAACCTGAAGTTGTTCCCATGCTTATAGCCGGAAGTGGGAGAGCTTGAAAAACTCTCCCACAGAGGTGCAATTCCGTGCTATAATAGTTCTGACACGCCCGGTGGTACCAAGGTCCAAAGCATTGGGAGGATTTTTGGTGTTGTCCTTCTACATATCAGCCTTTGGAGGCATTTTTTAAACATCAATGGCGATTCCAAGCATCTATCAGCTAGTTTAAATAGTCCAGGTGCCTAATCAACGTATTTGGTATGTATAATCAACCATCTTTTAACCAACATGCGTATTCTCTATCTCAGCATCACACTTATCAAGCTAATAATGTTTGTGTTCCCCCCAAGTGGCCCTCAAACAACATATCATCCCCATCATGGTCTTTACCCTCCTCCCACCCCTGTGTATGACCAAGATCAGCCTCCTAAGCATTCAAATCAGTCCTCTAATTCCCCTTGTCAAGACTATGTTTATCCTGTTACATCCTTGTCAAGATTCAAGCAAGCATTATCAGATTATAGCAAGTTGATAAGGGAGATTGGTAGGGGTTTGGAGCTTTCTCCAATCATCCCTATCCATGTTCTACAAAAGGCAAGAACTTCTCTTCAGTTGGTCAAGAACAGGTGGTCAGTTTGTGAGGACAAACAATCGGCAGTTTGTGAGGGGGAGAACAAGGTGTGGTTGACAAGCATGGTCCAAAATTCAAAAAGTGTGCTGACGTCTTATGAAGATCAGCAGACTCAATGCAATCAGTCCTATGTGTCATCTCCCCTCCAAGAGCCTCAATCTCAGTTTCCAAAGGTTTTGAATCAACCCCCTATGCCCATTCCCACTCAAGAGTGTGAAACCATCCCACCATGGATCTTCTCCTACACCTTTGACCCTAACTATGTCATGCCCTCTCTTGTGAAGCCACCCTCTCCTATCCCCGTTCAAAAGGAGGAAAAGGTGGTTGTTCCCTGCACATTTCCATCCTGGAAATCGGTTCAGCTAGTTCAAGAGAAGAAGGAAGAGGAGTTGGTTGTGATGATCCAAGAGCCAGTTCAAGAAAAGGAGTTAGTGGTTGAAGAATATAAAAAAAAGAGGTTAGCTCAGCTCAATGAGATTGCCCTACAAGAGTTCCAAGACTCTTTCTCCCTCCCTCAAGAGCCACCAAAGAAGCTATTCCCTAGCTGGAAAAGCACTCTCTCAAGCTGCAAGCAAGGTGAACTTTTTCACCCTCCCACCATCTCCCTCTTGGAGGAAGAACCTGTTTTGCAAAGAATAAAGGAGGAGCTTGCAGTCAAGTTTGAGCCATCAAGGGAGGAGAATCAGATTTGGACCAGCTGTGGCATGGCTTTGACATCGAGGAATTAGAGCCTAAAGGCAGTACTGATGCCTTCATACTTAAGGAGTGTATTCAGGATGCAGTGGAGAGCAAAGAGGATCAAGATGAAGTATGGCAGTAGCTGTACCATAACTTCATAGATCAGGTAGAGGTTCTAAACTAGCCTATGCCTCTTCTAGAGTCTGAGGATGAACTCACCAATTAGGTTGAAGAAGCTGACCAATCCCAAGATGCATTGTCCATTGAAGGCAGTACCGATGTCTTCAAGAATAAAGGGGAATGGTCAGATCCAGAGCCACAAAGATATGACATGTTGGGCCTTAGATGGATTGACGAACTGCCATATGACTCCTTTCAATGCAAGCCAAACACATATGGAGTTGAAGTTGGCATTGTCTCAAATGACCAAGAGGAAGCTGCCTTTTGGGATGACTTGGAGCTTTTCTGCTTAAGTCTAGACAGCAAACCAAGCACCAGCTCAAAGGAGCCATCACATGTTGTGCTTAATGCAGAGCACAAATTTGAGCCACCAAATGAAGAGATTGCAAGAGCCCCCACAGTCCAATGTGAACCAAGTTTGGAGGACATGAACCAGTATGTCTACATTGGGGACATGTTTGTTCCATTTCCTCCATTAGAGGGCACACAAAAAGTTTTGAACATAAAGTTCCCTGGTTCACCAATTCTGGTACCTCCAAAGCATCTTTCATCTTGATTTGTTACAGGTGAATGATACTCATACTTTCCCATTTGATCCAAGAGGGAAATACTTGTAAATTGTAACCTTGTATATATTATGATAGATTCCATGCTTTCCTCCAAGTGCCTTGTGCACATTTCCTTTATGTTCTATTTTTCCTTTCCCTAAGTGCCTTAGGCACGATGTTTTGTGTTGTTTTGTTTCGCTCTTGTTCTCCTTGTTGCTTCAAGAGGAGGTTCCAAAAAGAGTCAGCCTTGTATCCAGTTTCAGACCAGCCCAGTTGCAGAGGGTGATGACTCCATGCCCATTGGACTAGACAAAGCAACATACGCTGGGTTCTCAAGCATAACAGGCATGCTTCCCTGCGAGTTGCCAGAAATGTTGGCCATTTTTGACACACATACCAAAATTTTGCCTAAGTGTGAGAAGATGGGCATTCAAGCAAAAGCAGCAAGTTCAGAACAACTTCGAGCTTCCTGGAGCAGATAGCAGACAGCTTTGGGTTCTTGGAAGGAGAAGGCTTCAGGCTTTAACAAGTAAAAGACTTCGAGCTTTCTCTCAAAAGTCTTTGGGTTTGTCAAGCAAGAAGACTTTAGGTTTGTGAAGGCACACTACTTATTTCACTTTATAAGTTCCAAGTAATATCCGAAGTAGTGCCATTTGAGAAGCCTGAATTAGTCTTGGCTAGTGCTTTTCGGGTTCTCTCAGCAAGAAGACTTCGGATTTGTGGGGCTGCCTTGCTTAAAAGGTGAAGTAAGTTGCAAACAATCAGAAACCCAAAACAAGTAAAGGGACATGACAAATCCGAGTTGCTCTTGAGTGGTGGTTCGTGGGTTCTTCGAAAGGCAAGTCTTCAAATTTTTCGAGGTGAAAGACTTAAATTATTTTATAAGTCATAAGCAGTAGAAACCCTGAAGTAAGGAAGCAAGAAGTTGCAAGGAGTCAAAATCCCGAAGGAATGAGTAAAATCGATAGTTCCGAAAGGAAAATTATGGAAAATAGTCCGCGGAAAGCAAACAGCCATGGAACATTAAGGTCAATGGTCAGCAAATCCAAAGGGCCAATCAGCCAAGGACAAGTGGCACAAGTACATACAGCTCACTTACAGAACATGCAAAGTGGTCAAACAAGGATTAGACACGTCCAGGTGGAGCAGTGAACATGCAAAGACCAACCGAGATAGTCCAGATTGCAGTAAAGAATGCGCCAAGTTTTAAATGCAAGGACAAATCGCTCATGCTTGGCAGGAACATGCAGTTACCTCTGGTATGGCTCGCTCAGTTCCAAACAGGAGAATTGAATGCATGAGGAGCTCGAGGTGATGGATGGTGATTCTGGACGGTTCATCCGGTGGTCAAAGTAGTTGCATGCTTTGAATGCAAAGAGCTCGATTAGAATAAGCGTTGGTGCCGGTCATCGATGACTTCCTCTCTCCCTTCTCTCCATGCAAATCTCTTCCTCTTCTCTCTCCCCCTTTCTATATATCTCATGTCTTCCATTTTGTAAAGGGTCCCCAGTTTTTTAGAATTTTGTCATTTTGCTGGGAGACGGATGCTCATTGAGACGTTTGCAAAAATGTGCTCCTTCGACCAAACTAAACCCTGTCGAGATATTGTAAGAACTACCTCTTGAATGTAATGAGACGATTTCTTTGCCTATTTCTTGTCTTCGATTAGTGCTTTAGTATGCTTGTGCTTAGTGGATTCATGAATGAGTGTATTCCTAGTCCATTAGCCTTTGGCTTGCCTCTTTGAAGTATTTTCAAGTTTTGCAAGTCCGGATTAGTGTTCTGACTGAACCTCTTCCAACGTGTGTTAGCTTGATCCTAAGATCGTGCAAGCCCAAGTTGCCTCATGACTGATCTAGTGTGGGTTCAAGCGTAGATGAGTGTCCATTTATTTATGGTGCATTGCCTAGTTAGCCCTCTTAGGAGCCCTTATCTCCTTTCTAACCCTTTTCCCCATGAAGTTTCATTTCAGCATTAGTTTTAAGTGATCCACCAAGAGGAACTAGCCTCTTTAAAAATCCTAGAGGCTCAACCTCACCATAGGACACCCACATCCTGAGGTTGTTCCCATGCTTATAGCCGGAAGTGGGAGAGCCTGAAAAACTCTCCCACAGGGGTGCAATTCTGTGCTATAATAGGCACTAGATCCATGTGATGACTAATGCTCCTCATAGGTGGTAATCCATCCAGCAAATCCTTAGACATTATATCAGCAAACTCTTCCAAAAAATTCGGAATTTCAAAAGGAAGATCACTCACTTTATTTGCAATCACATCTTGCATAGGCCTTGGGATGCAATCAAAATATGCCTTTTTTTTTTTTTTTCAATAATTCTTTACTAGAAACCAACAACACTTTAGGACTGTTGTCCACCTCTTCACCTCTTGCTTTCAATGGGCTCGACATAAACCTCTTTCCATCTTTCACAATCATGTAAGTGTTTGCCCTACCATCATGCACGACTCTCTATCAAATTCCCATGGCCTTTCAAACAACACATGACATACATCCATGGATAAAATATCACACAACACATCATTCCTATCTGACTGAATCTGAACGTTGACCATACATTTCTCATTCGCTAATACTTGATGACCCATAAGCAACCATGAAACTTTGTATGGTTTTTGATGCATTAATCTTTTCAGCGCATGTTTTTACACCATTTCCTTAGAAACCAAGTTATTTGTGCTACTACTATCAATAATAGCTTTACAGCACTTACGTCTCACTTTGCAAACAATCCAGAATAAGTTATTTCTTTGTATCGGTTCATCTTCCTCCTTGGTTGGTTTCGACAACACTCTCTTTATCATAAAAGCCTCACCACGTTTTGGTTATTCTGTGTGTTGGAGATCCAACACTCTCTTCATCTACATGAGCAACATGATTACTCACTTTGGCCCTCTTGTTTATGTTTTGAAATGCTTCAAGACGCTCATAAGCTCTATGTCCAACATATTTTCCACATTCAAAGACTTACCCATGAATCATCTACCTCTTCATATTTGGGATGGAATTTGATTTTGTGAAGTGCTTGTTTCACCTTCATGAGTATGTTGTTCTCTTCTACAATTGTTTTGTCCTTTTCCTCTTGAGAACCTTCTTCTACCTCTAGAGTTCACTTGTTGCTTTCTAGACCATTTCCTTCCGTCTTCAATGCACATTGACAGGCATCCTCAACCGACTTTAACTTAAACATTCCAATCTCATCTTGAATGGAAATACGAAGTCCATTTACATAGCTTGAAACTTTTTCTTAATCATCTTCCATATGACCATCTCTAATGGAAAGTCTACAACACTCTTCCGTGTACTACTTTACACACAACTTTTCTCTCAAATTCTACAACTACTTTAATAAACCAAGTTGATAATCTGAAGGCAAGAACTTGCCTTTCAAATTTGTCACCATCCTCTCCCAAGTTTTGATTCTATTTTTGCCTCATCTTTCTCTTTCCAGTTGCACATGATCACACCATAAGGACACATAGCTTTTCATCTTGGTATAGGCAAACTTCACCTTCTTGGGATCCTCCATTGATTCATAGCCAAAGTAATTATCCATATCCATGATCCAATCTATGAGCTCCTCAGGGCTCAAGCTTCCACTATAAAAACGAGTATCCAACCTTGGTTTACCACCCAACATTGCAAAAGCTCTAAGAAATCTACTCTCAGGTTCATCCAATATCTCTTCTACTTCATCCTCTTGAGCTTTCGCTCTTTCATTATCACTCACATCTTCAACATGTGTTCCTCTTCTTTATGTTGTATCCATTGTATTTAATATTTCTATGATTCCCCTCATCATATCTGCCAAGTCTATAACTTTAGGTGCCCTTGGTCTCACAACGTGTAGATACTAAAATCTGATTTATATAGCATCTCAGTCTTGTATACTTAACAAATATCTATTAGGGCTCTACCTTTTAGTTTTATACCTTCCTGTTGCAAAAAGGTTCGCACTCGCCATCTCACTATGTCTAACTGCTTATCTTATAGTCCGAACCTATCATTTCTGATAACCTAGATCTCTTGCACTGTAAAAAAAAGCTGAAAATCTAATATAGATCATTCATTTTTAGTTTCAAATCCTTAGTACCTTCCTAACCGTCCAGACACTTACATCCCACACAGGGACACTTGTGTCGATGCAAGTGTCTAGATTTTTATCAAGTGTCCAATCCTCAAAATTCATTTATAATTTGCAAATCTTTTGAATCATGTGGGTCGACCCATTTGTCTTATTGAACCCTACAACGAGATATTTTTAAAATGTATGGTATAAATACAAATCTAATCCTAGTCATTATTCATCTAGCAAATACAAAGCAAGCACCTATTCAAGTTCACTCAATCAATTGCACAACTAAGTTCTACTGCTATATTCTTCCCTATTTTCATATCAATCATAGGAGCAGTTATATTCCAGGTCTGAAGCACTCGAAGAACAGCCCATGAGCATTATTTGTCAAGTTACACGCTAGATCATTGCATGCCTTTGCATATAGTATATTGCACCCATGTGCACACACAAGCCAACATCTAGAGAAGAACTACATAAGTCTGAGGCCCATCTTAGAGTACTGGCTATGTAGGCAATGCTCATTGACAAAGGGGTCCTTAAGATCAGCTCAACATCGTGAGCCTACTAACCCATTTTTGGTAAGGTACAAAGACCTAAGATGAAGAGATAGGGTTTGATCCATACACAATCATCGACAATTTGTGTGTCTAAATAAAATACATCAACAGAAAGGTGACAAAAAAACCATAAGGCTTTAGGTGGTCATTTCGCAATATAGTGAATATTTCGTACATGACAATTGCGTTGAGATCAGGACATAAGTGTCGACAAAAGTGTCCAGGCATCCAAAAAAATATTTCTAGAATCTGACGTCGGGATCGTGATCTTGTCCCTGCCTATTTCCATCTCTGTAATTCTCAAATCTGCCTACACATTTACATATAAGCTAAGTATTATCTCTTCTTCGTGTTTATGCAATCAAACAACTATTTTGAATATACTTTCTATATTTAACATAACTCAACATTTTAATTCAGATTATTCATTTGAGTTTTCAATTAATTAGCCTGCTCAGAATAGTTTTATTAATCCTGGTGTATATGCTATTCTACCCCCTTAATCCTAAACCACGCAACCCTTCCACCGAGATTACCTCTATATGGCATACCTTCACCCAACCACAAGCTTTTCTTTCACAACTTGCCAATGACTCAACAAGAGTTTTCACATACACAACCCAGCAAGGCAAACCGTGCTCTAATACCAACTGGTGCGAACAGGATTGAGGGGACCAAGTAAATGGCTACCTTACTCCCCAATGGTTTTTCTCTACTCTCACTCTCTCAAGGACACCAGACTCGCACTGAAAACAAAGACTATTGATGTTTTGTTACAGAGATTACACATCTCACACTCTACCCTTTCCCAAACTATGAAGATGTAATGTCCCCGTTTTAGAATTAATTAAATCGACCCAAAACTTATTTTTATTTCCCGTTGGCTAAGAGGAAATTATTAAAGGGTAATAATCTATTAATAATTTATTAAGTTGTCCAAAAGGTACTTTAAATTATAACTTTGGAAAATGACAATTTATTATTATTGAATAGAGCCAAAAGTAAATAATGGATACATGGCCAAAAAGTAATTAATATTCATAAGTTGGAAAAGGATGAATATTTGATTAAAAGAGATATTAATTTCTTTTAGAGTTGGAACGGAAAAGTGAATAATAAAAGAATTGAATGAAAAAGGAAATCATTATTGAAAACATCCAAACAAAAACACAACCCTTTTTCCAGAGGAAAAGCTTGCAGCTTTTGCAATTATTCAGAGGACGAAAACCCTCAAATTTATAGGTATGAGGACGAAACCCTTTATATCCATTTGGTAATTTCATCCAGGGATTACAATGGTGCTACCAGTTTTAGAAAATATCAATGTCAGAGGCCCATTTAGCAAGGGCATCACATTTCAGGAGGCAAAAAAATGATCTGTACGACGTCCGTACCATAGCGATTTTCAGTCAAACAGTCTTTCGTACAACTCAACAAGCTAATGTACCTGTTGTACTAACAAAAACAATTGATTTGGAAAGATTTTTGATTAGGGTTTGGTAAATAATATTAGTATTTGGTTTATTATGCTATTGTACTTTACTTTTTCAATGTTCAATAAAGCTTCAATTTGGTTTTCGGTTATCAATTTGCTTTGTGTTATTATTTATTATTTGGTGAAATTTCAGATTTGAATTGAATAACAAAACAAGGGTTTCACAAAAAATTCAAAATTGTTCATATTTATCAAAAAAAAGAATATTTCAGTGGTATCAGAGCCTAATCTTGTCAATTTGTGAATCATGGTGTTATTGCCAAATAGAAAGAACTATGATGGATGATGTTATTTTCAGTTATACTGAAAATAGAGCTCTTCCCATAGAGATTCAGAAAGAAATATTTTTTCTAGATTTTATGAAATTGATGAAGACAAGAAGTGGACAAGTGCACTATGAGGACGTATTGTTAGATGAAGACTCAAAAGAGCCTGAAAAGAAGACCATAGAACCAAGCAAAGTGTTCGATACAACATAACCTCAAGAGGAAGAAATTATGAGGGAGGAGCATGAAAAAGAAAAAAATCAGAATTGCATGAAATAAAAAAAACAAATCTTGGAGTAATCTGCCATGTAGGTGGAAGGCATGGAATTTAATGTGAAAAATGATGCACAAGTAAAGGTCACCACTTTCAACAAAGAATACATAAATCATTTATATGATGCTACAACAACTCCTTTCCAAGAAATAAAAATGGTAAAAGTTACCACTCTCAATAAAGAGTACATAAATCCCTTATATGAAGCAAACATTGAAGATCAACAAGCAAAGCAACTTGAGAATGTCACAATTGGATGGGAATCAGAAATAATGGTTATAGCAGGACATGATTTTTAGGTAATCGACACGTTGGTAGGTGGTAAGAAGGCTACGAATTCAGCTAGGATTGATTTATTAGTCAACAACATAGTTGAAAATGGGTCTACTTTAGGAGGAACAGCCAGGGACAGGTTTGGTTTTCGCAGCAGTACCATAAATACAACAATAAAAAACTCAAAACTTGACGCTGCAATCAAGACTATGAGATCCAATTTCTTGTTGGGAAGGACAACAATTGAAGTGGCAGAGTGGTATAGTCAAGAAACTGATTTCCAAGTTGAAGATGGGGATGGTTCTCAAATTATTTCTATATCTCAATTGATTCAAAATGCAACTATTATGGGGAAAAATTCAAATGATTCACTTACCGAGACAATTGGAGAAGCATCACTTGGTACAGGGCTTCCAATTCCTAATTATATCAAAGTAGCGCAGTAGAAGCTAGCTACATCACTAGAAGGAATGGAAGAGATCAAAAAAATGGTTTGGGATCCGCATATTTGCAGGGCAATTCAAGCATTGCTTGAGGGCAAGCAATTTGGAAAGGGTGGACTGTAATGTACCCTTTTTTTAATCAATTAAAACGAGGACCCAAAGCTTATTTTTATTTCCCTTTAGCTAAGGGGAAATTAATAAAGGGAATAATCTATTAATAATTTATTAAGTTGTCCAAAATGTACATTAAGTCATAACTTTGAAAAAGGACAGTTTATTTTATTGAATGGGGCCAAAAGTAAATAGTAGATACATAGCTGAAAAGTAATTATAATTCATAATTTGAAAAAAAGTGAATATTTAATTTTAAAAAATATTAATTTCTTTTAGGGTTGGAATGGAAAAGTGAATAATAAAAGAATTGGGTGAAAAAAAAATCATTATTGAAAACCCTTGAACAAAGACACAACCCCTTTTCCAGAGAAAAAGCTTGCAGCGTTTGCAATTATTCAGAGGACGAAAACCCTCAGATTTACAGGTACGAGGACGAAACCCTTCATACCCATTTGGTAATTCAATCCAAGGATTACAACAGTGCTACCAATTTCAGGAAATATCAACTTCAGAGACCCATTCAACTAGGACATCACATTTCAGGGGGCAGAGAAACAAATGTAGATCCGTACGGATCCGTATAGCGTCAGTACTGCAGCCATTTTCAGTCAAACAGGGTATCGTACAACCCATCAAGTTGTACCTATTGTACTAGAAAAAACAATTGATTTGGAAAGACTTTCAGTTAGGGTTTGGTAAATAAATCAGTATTTGGTTTATTATGTTGCTATATTTTTCCAATATTCAATAAAAATTCAATTTGGTTTTCGGTTATCAGTTTGCTTTGTGTTATTATCTATTATTGGGTGAAATTCTAGAATTGAATTGAATAACAAAATAAGGGTTTCACAACAAATTCAGAATTGTTCGTATTTATCCAAAAAAAGAATATTTTAGAAGACAATACTCTTTGTCCAAGGATTGGATTACAATGAACACACCCATCTCAGCAAGCCTCTAGCTTGGCTCTTACGCACTCTGAGCTTCTCTAAGATCCTCCTTGGCTCTGCTCTGTTCTAGAGTTGCACTCTCCACTTGCTTCCTTCTCCTCTCTTTCTTGGATCTCTCGAGATCTATTTCTTTCCCCTCCCAAAGTTGACTTCGAATCTTTGTGTTGACATTGACCTCCTACCATGCCCCTTGAGCTCTCTTCGCTTTGGAAACAAGTCCACACGTCATGTTTGATCAATTTGAGCAATTACTCTACGCATATTTTCCACATGGGTGAAACCACAGATTTATACAAATTGGCAGCTGTGTAACCACCTTCTGCACAAAGTGGCAATTTCGAAACTACCACCTGCATAAAGCTGCAATTTCATCATGTTTCTATCAAAAGGTCAATCTGACCCATGGAACATGACTGAAACCAACCTTCATGTATTTCCTTGCCCTGTGGGACTCTGGCTGATGTTCTTCAGATTGATGTTGATCTTCTTCCACACATGCAAGTTGTCGCAAGAACAAAAAGTCGCACAACATAACACAAATGTACACAAGTGGGTACAAGAACCCAAACCCATGTTTTTGGATGATGCAAGATAGCTTGTGAACCCAGATGCTTGTACATCAACTACCAGGTGGTAAAATTTTAAGAAGATAATTTATAATCAGTTTTCTTCAATTTGTTATGAAGTGGAAGGCACAAATATATCCCAGTATTATAGAAAAGGCAAGGGAAAAAGTGTGCATGGATACACTACGTTCTTTCGGAGGGAATCAATCTAGATGGGACTATTCAGACAAGACCATGATGTGTTGGTTAAGTAACTTGGAAGACTCCATAACCATCTAAGGAGGCAAGTATTGATAGCCGTGCTTAATAACATTGAGGATGCATGTACCCAAGCATACTACTTTGAGATGGACAAGGAGGACCCGTCATCCTCTTCATCTTACACAATCATGAAGGTGCTCCAAATCCAAAGGGTAAAGGTAAATTTCAAGTTAAACGGATTGCTACCAGTTTATGGGACCATTAGTGGTCCCCTTTGTTAATGGTCATGTGTCTATTTAAATTCTTTTGGTTAAGGCTTAAGGTCCCCTTTAAACTCTCTTCAATGGAAACATTTTTTATGCATGTTTGTGCTATAAATAAATGTAGATGGTTATGGTAGAGTTGGTTGAAATCATGAATTAGTCAACCTAATTTTCAATTAGATGGAAGGAATGCATGTCAAATGGTGTTTGTCAAGGATCTCTACTTTGGATTTGAAAATGAACATACCTCGATCCTCACATAGGGGTTTAGTGCAAATAATTATAAATGCTTACCCGTTGTTAATGCTTGTGTAGGTTCACTACATGCTAGTTGTATACATCTTATTTTCAATTACTAATGATTTCTCTTGTAGAGCTCATCAATCTTTATGAGCATAGGTCCTAAGGAGTACATCAGGATTGAGGTGTGTCGGTTCATGGTGCCTTGTGAGAGAGTCCCCAGTGATCATCTACTTTATTTTCCTCAATCATTCATGCCATGTAATCTCCTCATTTGTCCTTTGAGAGTTCCCTTTCCCCCTTTTTGCTCTTCTTATTTTCATGTTTCTCCCTAATGTCGTTGGCCGTCCGATAATGTTTTTCAATGCTCCCCCCTTGATCGATGTCATCACCTGGGTCAATACAGTATTGTATTTTCTTGGCATTTTTCTATTTAATCAACCATCTCAATGGCGTCAACCATGTTTGAGTTGTGGCTTTTTGAGTTGAGGCATTCATATGGTTCCACTTTGTCATTTCTCGAAGGCAAGACATCCAATCTGCTCTAGTTGAGCACACAACCCCACCTTAATAAGAAGAGGAGGAATTAGAGCTACAGAGCTTACACTTGAGGAAGACTTGTTTGCAAAAGGTCTTCGAAGATGTCAAGAAGAGAAGATGAACCAGCAAAGTAAACCAAGTCTTTGGCATCCGCAACTATGGATACTTAGGCCCTTTTCTTTCCATCCTGAATTTCACCTACAACATCTCTCACAATGTGTCAATTGTGCCAAGGGAGAGATTGAATCATTGACAAGTCAACCCAAGGTACGTATGCCTAACCCTATATTTTTTTCTTTTGTTACTTTGATGGATATATTATATTGGTGTGTGATGGTCTTCCATGCTTAGATTAGTTTATGCTTGTTAGTATATTGGTACCTTTGCATGCTTTGATCCTTTATTTACACCTCGTAGTTAATGTCTAATGACACAATTACAATCCTTAGATTAGATACCTCATTGTTACCACCTAATGGCATTTCGTAATTTCCTTTGATTACTTTAGTTTACATCTCTTGGTTACCATTTAATGACACCATGGATCTAGTTAGGCCAATGCATACCCCTTATATGTGTAGATTATTCCTTACAACCTCCTTCACACAGCCCTTATTTATTGCCCCATACCGCTTTATGGACCAACATATTGTATATGTTGGATTGAGCATGGTCTTCTGCATTTTGCTATATCACAGAATCCTTATATTGTTGACCATATTTAGCCTACATACACTAACCCCATGCATATCCAATTTGTTTATTTTTTATAAATCACAAGGACAAGAAAACTAGTTCATGATACTTTTGTTGCAAACTGTCAAGAATGAATGAGATCAAATATTTGTGGTTATGCTTGAATCTCTTATAGGCTACTAGACCATAACCATCTACAGAGTTTTCATGCCCATATTCAAATCATTAGCAACCCCTAACACACTTTTATGCCCCTTGCAAAGCTTGTAAGAACCATCCTCGTCTCCATCTCAAACACTCCATTACTTCATAATCTTCTCAATTTGTTGCTTCCCCATTCACTTTTTATGATGTTGTCAAATTTATACCCTAGTGTCAGCTGTACATTTTTCCTCTTCTCCAGCTCAAGAGTGGGTTTCCGAAACTTCAACTATCATTTTCCTCTTCTAAATAGACATATCCCTTTTCTACATTTACAAAATTAAAAAAAAATAAACTGCACAGAAACTATCAAAATATTTTTTCGCCATCTCAAATCTAAGTTCCTCCAACTCCAATCTTTGTAGAGCAAAAGACCCAAAAGCCGAGAGGCTTTAATCTGTACATTTCTATTTCATCCATTCTTGTCATGACATGCATCCCATTAGGGTGACCACCAATATTTATTGTTCTATCTTTGACATGTCATTATAATTTCTACAACCATACTTGGGAACTTTTAAAAGTATGATTGACGCTACTTTCTCCACCTCTCCTCTCTTCATATTTAAATTCCTTACTTAAACAGTACCTGAAACTCACAATTGAAGAATTATTATGAAAATAAGTTCTTGCATAGGTATTCCTATCACTATTTTGCTTGAAAAAGCCCTCTATAGATCTACTTGAATCCATCAAATCAACAATGATAATCACCTTATTCATTATTTGACTAGAAAATTTATCAGTCATTTTTTGACATAGGGAAATTGATTCAATGGAAAAAAAAAAATCATTAATTATTTTACTTAATTTTCAACTTCCAATTAAAACAATCTCTTATTTTCTTATTATTGATAATAAATGTCATTAAATTGGAATCTCCTTCCACAAGAAACTTATTTGTGTGATTTTAAGCATGGGCACATTTAGCCCAGCCATAACACTCCCCATTTTGGCTTGACATTTTCTCCTAATTCCGAAGTTTGTACTAGTGTTCCCTAGGGGCATGTCCCTAGAATGGTGGGATATGTTTACATGTCCCTATCGAAAATGAGACAATGTCAAATACATAATGTGCCCCAAGTTTTCAGTGGCCAAGGGGGAGCACATGGATATTGTCCCTTGAAAGAGGCTGTCGATTAGGGATTTTTGGACATCAAATGATCCACAAAGTATGTCCCCTAAGGCCTTCTCAAAACATCTAAAAGAAACAAAATCAATTATAAAACTTCAACGTTGTAGCCCTAAAAGAGATAAACACTGTAAATACGAAGTGAATCCAATCTCAGAGCATCTTCACTTACCTATGAGAATAAAGCAAAGGAAACAACATAGAGACAAATTGGACAGTATATCAGCCATAAGCAAGAGGTAGTTAGGGAGAATCTATTAGATAGCAAGGAGGCAGCCTGAACAACAGTAACTGAATTTTGTGTTTCCTTTTCTATATTTTCAATTTTTTTAGACTTTGTTGACCATTTTGGCCCTGCATGGCAAAATCGGTATCCTTCTTCCCCTGTTGTTCTGAGCCAGTTCAATATTTTGGTTTGCACAAGTCTTTCAACAAAAGGAGGAACCAGTTCGTTCAATCGGGTGGTTCAATTGTTTGGTTCAATCGGAAGGTTCAAAGGGGGTCTTGCAAAGCCCGAAGGACAAGTGCCCTTACGGAGGGCAGTCAGGCACAAACTGAACTTTTCAAGCAAGCTGCGGAGGGCAGTTCCAGACCCAAAAGAACCCTTGTCGAGAAATCAAAAGGGTGAGTTTTCCTTCGAAAATGTTAAGGCAAAAGGTAGAACAAAGATTGAATTTTTTCGGACAAAATGCCCGAAGGAATTCCTTCGAACATTTTGTTTGAAGAAATTCACAAGGCAAAGACTGTCTTTCGGAAGGAAAATTCCCGCGGCAAAGTGAACAAGGCGAATTCTTTCAGACAAAAATCTGAAAGAATTCTTTCGGACAAAAGTTCGAAGGAATTCACCTGATGGAAAAGCCCGACAGAAAGCAGCAAGCGGGAAAGACAAAGGAAAGATTTCCTTCAGACAAAATGTCCGAAGAAATTCCTTCGGGCATTTTGTCTTAAGGATTTCAAGACCAAGGCAGCCCGAAGTACCCCGAAGGGCAGGTGCCCTTGCGGGGGACTCTCGACTGCCGAAAGGAGGACCTTCCCAAAGCCCCGAAGGGACACCTTCCCTTCGGGAGGTTTCAACAACAAAGGCCCGGACAGAAGAAAAGAAGAGAGGGAACACTTCGGGAGAAAGGCCGAAGAAAAGAAAGCCGAAGGAATTCAAAGGGGTGATGGGCCCGCAGACGTCAAATTGGGCATCATGAACTAGCCGTTGGAATCCGAACGTCAAATGACGTCCCCGAAGACATCAAATTCAGGGCAATGAAATAGTTGTTGATCTTTAAATGCTTGAGCGCCAACCCGAAGGAATTCAAAGGCCTTACGGCCAAAAGGAAGAGACCACCGAGAAGGGAGCCCAAAGAGCCAAAATTGATAGAAGATAGCCCCGAGGGCTCAGATTGCCGAAAAGAGTCAAGAGATGACAAAAGACAAAACCAAGAAAAAACAAAGCTGGAAAAAGACAAAAGTCAAGAGTGAACTCAGCGATTTGCCAAGAAAGGAGCCCAAAAGAGCCAAGTGCAGAAACAGACAAAATAGTCCAGGTGGCAAAGGGGAGGTGAGTTAAACCTGCAGTTGGAACAGTCTCCGCCAAGTGGTCATCAAGGGGCGCAAACAGTGAACGACGCGACCTATTTTTCTCCACTTTGCATTGATAAGCAAACAAACCACGTGAATGTCTTGAAGGAGCGGTCTTGTTTGTAGAAAAAGAGGCACGGTCCATGCTTTCACATTAATGTTTGAATGCCAAGGTCAAAACAGGCAGTCAACACAGCATCCTTTTTCAGCGGCTTCTTCCCAATGCTCTCAACGCACATGGGCCAACTTGTAAAAAGGCGCCAAAGTCTTTTCCAAAAGGGCGCCTTTACTTCCTCTCTCTCTATATATATTGTAACTTCTCATTTGAGAAAGGGATCTCTCTCATGTTGTAAGGCAAAGCCCTGCCAATTTTCACCTGGAATCAATAGAAGACGCATTTTTACCTTTATTTTGGTTGGATATATCTCTGAGTGTGTCTGAGTGTTAACCTTGTGTTCAGTCATTTCTTTCTTAATGCTTTCACATGCTTGATACCAGCACACCTAGTATAGACAAAGCGTCATTCTTGTAGATAGCAAAAAGAGCTGTATCTAGAGCGCAGAGATAGGAGAGGGTTATCAGACAGTGTGCCTTCTTATAGTACCTATGGTAAGTTCATCTTCTGTGTCTTCATTAAGCCTTTTTGTTAAGTTCTCTGCAGTCTGGTCCTTTTACCCGATAAAGTGTATGTATGTGTTCTTATGGTTCAAAGTTTGAGTATGAGTAGATCAAACTTGTTTGGTGCATCACCAACTTAGTTTAGGTTCTATTTCAGTATCTTCCTCTCTTTTCAAACCCCCCCATTATATATATATATATATATATATATATATATATATATTAGCAAATGTACTGGAATAAATCAGAGATGCATCAAAGGGAGCTAGCCCTTATCTAAAAACTCTCCCCTCAGTTTTCCCAGACCCACAGGGAAGAGAGGAGTTTCCATTGTGCCGCATGGAAGACAAAAGCCCAATTTTCTGTCAAGGGTGCAATCCACAGCGTCAACAATTTTTGGCACGCCTGGTGGGACCATTTTTTAACACCATTTTTAACACTCAACAAAGTTTCAGGATTGATGCTAGTGCTATTACAACAAAATTAATCATTTTCCATCATCTGGCGACTCCACTATTAAGAACATCAGTCTCTAACCAAAGACCAGTCTGACCTCCTATGCCTAAAATCACCACACGATCTGTTGCTAAAGGTGTCCCTTTTGAATTTGTTGAACTACCTTTAAACTCAGCAAGACGACTGAGGTTTGCAAGAACTCATCCTTATTCAACAAATTGTTTTCCCAAACCTGCCATAAAATACACCTACGCAAGAAGGCCTCAGTTGAATCCTATCATAGCTATGGCTTTAACTTTTGTGGCCTTTCATGGTCAAAGTCCTTTGAATCTCCTGCATTATGACCCAATTCCAGGGGCAATCCTTAAAAGTGTGCCTCCCTTTAATGGAGAAGGGCCCAATACTGCCATTGAACACATCAAAAATATTGCTAACCTCTGCAACATTCACAATGCCACTGAGAAAAATATTGCAATCAGATTGCTAGCATTGTCTTTCAAGGGCAAGGTTCTAGACTGGTATGGGACTTTGCCCATGAATTCAGTCGATTCTTGGAACGAGTTGGGCACCCTCTTAACAAATAGATTTGGGAAAAAGAGCGACCATCTCTCACTTGCCGAGCAACTGACCACTATGAAAAGAGCTCCACACGAATTCATGCAGGATTTCAATATTCGATTTCAGAAGACATGAGATAGAATCCCCATTTCGATAAGGCCGACTCCAAGCTATGCTTTCCTCTATTATTTGAAAGTGTTGAACGACATTGTTGTTATGATACAATCCATGGGAGGACATGTGCTGCCCGTTGCCTATGATATAGCCATAGCAGCTGAGAATTGCCTAGTGCAAGCGGGAAAGATAGCCCCTAAGCCTCATATGCCGCTCTTTCCTGAATTGCTGCCTCCAACCCAGATTGCCGCACCTACTTTGGCTCTTCTGCTTGGCATAGAAAAGCCGACTGCTAATTTGTCCAATAACCTCCATGAAGTCAAAAGCTTGTTGCAAAGCGTAACAAATGAGCTAGTGGCTCTCAAAAGGCAGCAGGGTCAGAGTAATCGACCGAATCAAGGATATCAACAATATGGGCAAGCAAATAGACCCCCTTTCTAGAATTACAATCAAAGACAGGGTCAGTTTGCACAGGCCATACCTTTTCAAGGCTATAATACAGGCACCCCTTCATCATCCAAGGCTCTAGCACCCTCCCAAAACAATCTGGTATAAGAACAGCCCAGTTGCTCATCCATGGGATATGGTCAAGATCAGGTTGTTTATACAAATGAAATGCTGAATCACTATGCAAATGCACAAGACAATCAAGCAGCCGCCCAATTCTCAAGCTTTGAGGCTTCAGTGCAACCCGGCATGGGCAGGAGTCAGACTCAGCCCGATTCCACTCTCATGAATCACCTGAAAGGTGAGTTCTTGCAGTCAATTACGTGGGTAGTGCGGACAATCAAGGCGACTATGTCGCAGCTAACACAAGGTCCAAAAGGATAGCAATGGAAGAAGCTCAGGCAGCCGTTCAAGTGTCAGCACCACCTTCTTCATCACATGTAAACCAAAAAGTTCCAAATTTCAGACCGCCGGTTGCATCCTCAACTCCTCGGCCTACACCTCAGGCTGTAAGTAACCCCAAAGAAATTTGAAAGAAGACAACCCTCGGATCAACGTGGTAGACCAAATGAAGAAGCTGCACATGAATATCTCCTTGTGGGATTCATTATCAATATCGGGACAAAAGGACATGCTGCAAAAAAAATTGCACGGGCTGAATGAACAAGCTGTCCCAACAAAGGCTGATAATGTTCTGATCACAAATGGGCAGCCTTCCACATCAGGGCAAGTTAAGAAAGAAGAAAAGGTTCCCCCTTTTTATTTGTCCTTGGTCATAGGAGACTTCCTAGTGCGCAATTGTATCATTGACATTGAAGCAAGCACCTCGGTAATGCCCAAATGCATAGCGGATAAACTGGGGCTCAAATATGAAGAGATGACTAAGGGAGCCCTGCAGTTGGATGGGACACCAGCAAAGACAGTAGGGGTGGTGAGAGGCTTGAACTTGATGCTCCACGCCTATCCAACCTTCTCGGTTCCTCATGACGTTGTGGTGGCGGATGTTCCTCCTTTGTCATTTGCTTATCCAGAGATTTCACATCCAAAATAGGTGGCTACCTAGCAGCAAACTGGTCCTATCTAGTTTTTAGAACCAAGTATGGGACTAAAGTCAAGATTGAATCGGAGCCACTTCACAAAGATCATTTGGAACCATACTCGCTCAAGGCGGCGAATGTCAGCTACGCCATTATTGATCAAGAAGAATTCCAAGTGGATCAATCACCATCCTCTGCCCTTGAAGGAATTACTGACCTGATTGTAGACAAATGGGGAAGTGAGCACGACCCTTACAAGTTCATAGAAGAGGCAGGCCTTGAGATTTATTGCATGCACGAAGAGGGTACTTTTGTACCAAATCTGATGAAAATAAGCCAAAAAAGCTCAGGTTTATGGCAGTTGTTCTTTGATGGCTCAAGAAGTAAGTTGGGAGCTGGTGGTGGGGTGGTGTTAGTTTCTCTTTCACAAGAGAAGTACTTTTCGGCCTTTAGGTTCCAATTTTCTTGCACGTGCAATGTTGCGGAGTACGAATCCCTCATCCATGGTTTGGAGTGGGCGAGGAAAAGAGGAATCAAAGAGCTGCAGGTTTTTGGTGATAGTGAGCTGATTGTGAATCAGGTGAGAGGCCAAAATCTGACAAAAAATTCCTTGCTTAAGTCTTACAAGCACAAAGTATGGGACTTAGTGGAAGGTTTCCTTGCCTTCAATATTACTTCCATTCCAAGGGAGCAGAATAAGCAAGCGGACAGGCTAGCAGCAATTGGCGCTCAATTTGATGTTTCTAAGGAGATAGGCGAAACAACAGTTCATGCCATTTGGAAGTGGTAATCAGGGCCTCCGTACCTGACAACATCACCAACTGGCAAGTGTTTGACAGCGATTGGCAAATAGTGCTCTTCTTGCAAGAAGAAGCTGAGTTTGCTGCTAAAAACTAGGCTAAACTACAGCAACAGTATGACGGTCGAATTGTTCAGCTGAGGAACAATAAACTTCCCAAAGGCTTGGTCACCCTCGAAAGTATCTTCAACGAGGATGACCAATTAAAAAACGATAAAGCAAGCATCACCACGAAGAAGGAAAACTATGAGAAGGTTGAAATATTCAAGGATAAGTTGCTTGCACTTGAAAAAGTGTGCACGGACCATGAAAGGCAGGACTTCATCTTGTTGTGCCAGGAGTTTGCTGATGTCTTCGCCTGGGAGTATAGCGATTTGAAGGGTTTTGACCCAAGTTTGGCCCAACATACCATTGAGCTGGAGGAAGGCGCCAAGCCGATCAAGCAGAAGCAAAGGCCTGTCAACCCAAAGATTGAGCCTCTCATGCGGAAGGAACTCACCAAGTTGATTGAGTCTAGGATAATATTTCCATTCAAACACTCTTCTTGGCTGGCCAATCTTGTTCCTGTCCGAAAAAAGAATGGGGAGATCAGATTATGTGTAGATTTCAGAGACCTCAATAGAGTCTCTTTGAAAGACCATTATCCTCTCCCAAGTATGGAACAGATCCTCCAAATGGTGACAGGGAGCGAGCGTTTCTCTCTACTGGATGGGTATTCAAGATACAATCAGATTTTGGTACAAGACTGTGACCAGTACAAGACAGCGTTCACTACCAAGTGGGGGACGTTTGCTTATCGGAAAATGCCATTTGGACTATCCAACGCTGGTGCCACTTTTTAGCGAGCCATGGACATGGCTTTGCAAGGCCTGATAAATAACATCGTGCTGGTGTATCTTGATGACGTGACAATTTTCTCTAAGGAGGCGGGCCAACACATGAAACACCTTAGACAAATCTTTGAGAGGTGTAGAGAGTTCGATATCTCTCTCAACCCGAAGAAATGCGTGTTCGTTGTCCATGAGGGTAAACTCCTTGGCCATGTTGTTTCCAAAAAAGATTTGACCATTGATCTAGAAAGAGTTTGCTCCATCTTAGAGCTGTCCTTGCCTAAACATAAGAAAGGTCTACAGAGCTTCGGCAAAATAAATTTCATCTGGAGATTTATTCCGAATTTTGCAGAGGTAGTCAAGCCATTGGCCTCTATGCTGAAAAAAGATGAGAAGTTTGAATGGACAACGCAAAGAAAGGATAGTTTTGAAGAGATCAAGCAGGCTATTGCCCAAGCTCCTACCTTAATCAGTCCTGACTTCACCAAGGATTTCAACCTCTACACCTTCAGAAATGAAGAGGTAATCTCTACTATGCTTACCCAAGCAAATGGTGATGACCTTGAACAACCACTTGCGTTTTTCAGCCAAGGTCTAGAGGGTTTTGAGGTCAGGTATACATATGTGGAGAAGCAAGTCCTTGCAGTCATACGGAGCCTGAAGAAATTCAGACATATGCTGTCCAACAACAAGATTCACCTCATGGTTCCACATCCCAGCGTCAGTTTTCTTGACCAACCATGATCTAAATGAAAAGAGAGCGGGATGGATCACTAAAGTAATGGAGTATGACGTGGATGTCAAGATCACCAAGCTGGTGAGAGGAAAAAGCCTGTGCGAACACCTTGCTGCAGACCTTAAACGGCAAAAAGAATACAGTTTGCTAATTCACGATGCAGCCACAGCAGAAGAACCAGCTGTTATGAAGGATTGGACATCAGACTTGAGGCATTTCCTTCTCACTGGTGAATGCCCACAGGGCCTTGATAGGACCAAGAGGAGATATTTCAGACTCCAATCTCTCTCTTATGTCCTGGTTGATGGAGTGTTGTTCAAAAGGGATCTCTCAGGAGTAATTTTAAGGTGCATAGACCCAAGTCAGGCTGACAGGGTGCTGTCCGAATTCCATGATGGGCCAACTGGTGGTCACTTTGCTCCTAGGCCTACAGCTGCAAGAATAATGAGAGTTGGTTACTTCTGGCCCACTCTATTCAGAGACACCTATGCCTAGATACGAAAGTACCAGAAGTGTGCGCTTTTTGATGGGAAGCAATGGTTGGCTGCCATGCCTTTACAGCGTATTCAGGGGGAGCAACCATTCATGCAATGGGGCCTAGACTTCATAGGAATGATCAATCCTCCCTCCAGTGCTGGCCACAAATGGGTTTTGACTGCCACAGACTACTTCACGAGATGGGAAGACCCTGTCACTTTGAAGGAAGCCAACGAAAGTGCAGTCCTGGACTTTTATGAAGACCTGGTGACAAGGTTTGGAGTCCCAACGACCATCATATCAGAGAACGCATTGGCTTTCTTAGGGACCAGAACTAGTGAATGGGCATTGAGAGACGACATCTATCTCAGCACTTCTTCCAACTACTACCCACAAGGGAATGGGCTGGCTGAATCCACCAAAAATATGATCGGGATTATCAAAAAAACAATGGAGGAAAATCAGAGAACTTGGCATGCCATTTTGAAAACAGCCATGTGGGCAGACAGGGTCACTCCAAAGAGGGCAATTGGTAATTCACCATACAAGCTCGTGTATGGAAGGGAAGCTAGGCTTCCTATTTCACTTGAATTGCCAGCGTTGGACCTTGCTCACTAGCTGCAGTTAGAAGAAGGCAACAGCATGGAGGTTAAGCCATGTGAGCTGATGGAACTTCAAGAGACAAGGGACCAAGCTATGGCTTCTAGGACCAGCCGCCAACAGCAGACGAAGAAGCACTTCGACAAGAGGTCCTCATCAAAAGGTTTCTCTAAAGGAGACATCGTCTTGAAATGGGATGAGGACCGAACTAAGCCTAGAAAGCACACGAAATTCGACGTCCTATGGAGTGGTCCATACATCATCACTCAGTGCAAGTAGCACAATGCGTTCCAACTCTCTAGGTTGGATGGTGAAGAACTGTACATCCCAGTTAATGGAATACATCTTAAGCACTATCACTGAGCCCTTCTTCCATCATGTATATATTTTCCTTGTTCTTCCTTGTTTTCCCTAAGTGCTTTTGCATATGTTAATAGTTTTCTTAATCTTGTGTGTGTTTCGTTTCCTTTTGGGGTACAAACTTCGTGATTGATTTTTGGATGTCACAAGGCTGTTGCTGACTCTTTCAAAGCTGCATCTCGACTCTATGCCCAATGGACTTTGAGGCTACTGCTTTCTAAGCATAGCAGGCATGCTTCCCCTGGGAATCGCCATTTTGTTGACAATTTTGGCCCTGCATTGCAAAATTGGTCTCCTTCTTCCCCTGTTGTTCTGAGCCAGTTCAATATTTTGGTTTGCACAAGTCTTTCAGCAAAAGGAGGAACCAGTTCAATCAGGTGGTTCAATTGTTTGGTTCAATCGGAAGGTTCAAAGGGGGTCTTGCAAAGCCCGAAGGACAAGTGCCCTTGCGGAGGGCAGTCAGGCACAAACTGGACTTTTCAAGCAGGATGCGGAGGGCAATTTCGGACCCAAAAGAACCCTTGCGGAGAAATCAAAAGGGTGAGTTTTCCTTCGAAAATGTTAAGGCAAAAGGTAGAACAAAGATTGAATTTTTTCGAGCAAAATGTCCAAAGGAATTCCTTCGGACATTTTGTCCGAAGAAATTCACAACGCAAAGACTGTCTTTCGAAAGGAAAATTCCCGCGGCAAAGTGAACAAAGCGAATTCTTTCGGACAAAGTCTGAAGGAATTCCTTCGGACATTTTGTCCGAAGGAATTCCCCCGATGGAAAAGCCCGACAGAAAGCAACAAGCGAGAAAGACAAAAGAAAGATTTCCTTTGGACATTTTGTCTGAAGGATTTCAAGACCAAGGCAGCCCGAAGTACCCCGAAGGGCAGGTGCCCTTGCAGGGGACACTCGGCTGCCGAAAGGAGGACCTTCCCAAAGCCCCGAAGGGACACCTTCCCTTTGGAAGGTTTCAACAACGAAGGCCCAGACAGAAGAAAAGAAGAGAGGGAACACTTCGGGAGAAAGGCCAAAGAAAAGAAAGCTGAAGGAATTCAAAGGGGTGACAGGCCTGCAGATGTCAAATTGGGCATCATGAACTAGCCATTGGAATCTGGACGTCAAATGACGTCCCCGAAGACGTCAAATTTAGGACAATGAAATCGTTGTTGATCTTTAAATGCTTGAGAGCCAACCCGAAGGAATTCAAAGGCCTTAAGGCCAAAAGGAAGAGACCGCCGAGAAGGGAGCCCAAAGAGCCAAAGATTGATAGAAGATAGCCCCGAGGGCTCAGATTGCCGGAAAGAGTCGAGATGACAAAAGACAAAACTAAGAAAAGACAAAGCTGGAAAAAGACAAAAGTCAAGAGTGAACTCAACGATCCGCCAAGAAAGGAGCCCAAAAGAGCCAAGTGCAGAAATAGACAAAATAGTGCAGGTGGCAAAGGGGAGGTGAGTTATTCCTGCAGTTGGAACAGTCTCCGCCAAGTGGTCATCAAGGGGCGCAAATAATGAACGACGCGACCTATTTTTCTCCATTTTGCATTGATAAGCAGACAAACCGCGTGAATATCTTGAAGAAGCGGTCTTGTTTGCAGAAAAAGAGGCGCGGCCCATGCTTTCACATTAATGTTTGAATGCCAAGGTCAAAACAGGCAGCCGACACAGCATCTTTTTTCAGCGGCTTCCTCTTCCCAACGCTCTCAACGCACATGGGCCAACTTGTAAAAAGCCGCCAAAGTCTTTTCCAAAGGGGCGCCTTTACTTCCTCTCTCTCTATATATATTGTAACTTCTCATTTGAGAAAGGGATCTCTCTCATGTTGTAAGGCGAAGCCCTGCCAATTTTCACCTAGAATCAATAGAAGACGCATTTTTACCTCTATTTTGGTTGGATATATCTCTGAGTGTGTCTGAGTGTTAATCTTGTGTTCAGTCATTTCTTTCTTGATGCTTTCACAGGCTTGATACCAACACTCCTGGTATAAACAAAGTGCCATTTTTGTAGATAGCAAAAAGTGATGTATCTGGAGCGTAGAGATAGGAGAGGGTTATCAGACAGTGTGCCCTCCTACAGCACCTGTGGTAAGTTCATCTTTTGTGTGTCTTCATTAAGCCTTTCTATTAAGTTCTCTGCAGTCTAGTCCTTTTACCAGATAAAGTGTATGTATGTGTTCTTATGATTCAAAGTGTAAGTATGAGTAGATCAAACTTGTTTGGTGCATCACCAACTTAGTTTAGGTTCTATTTCAGTATCTTTCTCTCTTTTCAACCCCCCCATTATATATATGTATTAGCAAATGCACTGGAATAAATCAGAGATGCATCAAAGGGAGCTAGCCCTTATCTAGAGACTCTCCCCTCAGTTTTGCCAGACCCACAGGCAAGAGAGGATTTTTCATTGTACCGCGTGGAAGACAGAAGCCCAGCCTTCTTTCAAGGGTGCAATCCACAGTGTCAACAGACTTTTCTTAACAAAAATTCTATGAAAACAGGAAACCAAATATTAATATTGAATATGGGCACTAGCGCTTGAGTGGGGACACGAGTTTTAGTGCATCCATAATGGGGAAACACAAACATCATCCTAAACACCATCTCAACCCCAAACTCAATCCTGTATAAGTGAATTAACATTTTAAAAGTGGTCAAAAGCATTAGAGGATGTTGATTTTAGAAATAGAAGTTTTTTGATGAGGAATCTTGAGGGATTTATTCTAGGGTGGAGAAACATCTCCATGTGGTCGCTATATGGAAGGTTAAAGTAGGTAATAGTATGAGCCTTGTGAAGAAGACTGAAGTTCGGTTGTACGAAAAAAATTGAGTCAAGAAATCACAAAATACAAAGAAAATGAAAAAGAAACCCCACTAAGAAAGGGTCCCATTTTGAAGCTGTATAATGAACTCAAGGCCATTATGCAAAAAAGGTGGGATAGGATGAATGACAGCATCCTATGTTCTCAACCAAATATTGCATGTGGAAAGGCCTAGTGGAATAATTTATGCCTCCAATTAATGAATAAGGGGAACTGGAAGGGTTCTTAACTTCCATTTCAAAGATGGTACTTGGTGGTGAGGCTAGGATTCTTAGACAACAGTTCTAGTCTTTTGCAGAAAAGTTTGGCCCCTTTGACATAGTGGAAGAGATGAAAAATAATGACAGTTGTTTAAGAAAATGGAGGAGGATGCACTGGAACATAATTTCAAAGCCTAGACAGCTTCCCATTCATCTTTTGTCATTATTCATTAGCCGCTCTGCTATAGAGAGGAACTGGTGCACATGCTTCATCCACTATATGAAGAAGAGTGAGCATTACCATTAGGACAATGAAGAAGTTAGTCGTTGTGCATAGTAGCTGTTCTATTCAAATTTGAGGTACGCTAGAACACTTGTGAGGATCAGCAGCACAATAAGATATGGATCCTAAGGACACCCCACATGTTGATAAGGATAAATCTGAAGAAGTGTGAAAGGATCTAGTTGGACGGCCATTGGATGATGAGCTAATAAAATTGAAGGATAGTGACAAAAATGGCCTTGGTGAAATGACAATATTCTCAAACCACCTAAAAGTAAAAGATTGAGTGAAATGGCATTTGAGCTCATAGAAGTATTTGTTTTTGTTCGTTGATGTATCTATCAAAAGCGTATGAGGCCATAATTTGAAACTTTGGTCCTTAAGTTTTGAGATATTGATCATGGAAACATTGAATTCTATGCTGAATGTATGTAAGGGTTACCACCCATCTATGATTCATCTTATTACATTCAATTTGTGTCTTTAGCATTTCTATAGCGTTGTCAAATTAAAAAATATAGCATTTTTTACATATTTTGCATGGAAATTTCATGTGGCATGTGGCATGTGGCATTGGCAGCCTTTGAGGTTGCAATGAACTTACCATATCACAAAAGCAGAATCACAACAATAGATCGCAATATAACAAGCCACATAAGCAGAATAATAACAATCACTTGCAAATAAGAGCAAAACCACCCAATATAAGTGAAATGTAGATAAGATAATTATATTAATGTCCAACAAATGACAACAAAAGTAGGTCAATGGGACTGTACAGT
Organism: Torreya grandis; assembly: GCA_037957365.1. Classification (NCBI taxonomy): domain Eukaryota; kingdom Viridiplantae; phylum Streptophyta; class Pinopsida; order Cupressales; family Taxaceae; genus Torreya; species Torreya grandis. The sequence goes on from JARHVA010000009.1 coordinate 3,138,994, forward strand.
ACAAAGCCAAAAGATCTAACAGGGAGACCCAAAAGGGTCATCCGAAGACAACAAGAGAAGAAAGAAGAGAGAAGAAGAAGAAGAAGCATGGGCCAAAAGGGCCAAGAGAGTAAAGAAGGAGAGGTGAAGGGTGCCGAAGGGGAGGGAGGCGAAGCCTTACCCCCAACACCATCACCTAGCATCCAAGGCCGACTAAAAGTAACTAGGGACATGTCAGTCCCCGGTAGTTGAAACTGTGAGAGGTCTGGAATGTCGGTGTCCAGGAGAAAGACAAACCCTTTGCGTCCGCCTAGAAGACCGTGGTCTATGGGGGGGCCTAGTCGAGTGTGATCTTGGAAGCCTCTGGTGTAGGAGGTAGTGTCTCGGGTCCTGACAGATCTGATCTGGAGGTCAATACTAGTATCAAGATGCCGCTTGTTGCCTCTCTCAAGAGGGAGCACCATAAAGGAGGTGATTTGTCTAGTAGCCATCTGGCTGGAAGAAGGGTGAAGGGTCCCATCCCGAAGCCTAAGAGCCCCCTACAAATAGAGAGCAAGGCATCTCTGATCATAGTATTTGAAGAAAGCCGCAAAAGTCGAACATTCTCGAAACAGGGAATGGAATCTCCCTCGGATCACATAGTAGATGGGGCACCAAAAAATGAAGTGTTCTTCAGTTTCGACTTCCTGGAGAGAACAAAGCTGGCAAATCCTCTCAAAGCGGTCCAACTGGTGATCATACTCCACACGAAGTCAATGTGATCTAACTTTGAACTGACCTAAGGATATGTGGAGGGCCTGCAACCAATGTCGGGAGATATATGTGGGCCAAATAATAAGCCCATCGATGACCTCGAGGAAATGTGCAACATAGTAGGCCATATTCGGACGTAACCCACCCGGAGGGTTGGTCCAAGTGTAATGGATGAACTATCTGTAAATGTCATCTCTAATAATTCTGTGCAGATCCTATTTGCTCGGTAGGAGATGGGCAGGAGCGTCCAAGGAGTAGTTGTATGGTGGAAGGCAGTCCATCTGGATCCCAAAAGATCCAAGAAGACATGAAACTCCGGCATACCAACAACGGGATCGACCACTATGGTCAAAAAGAGCGATAGCCTCAGAAGAATGGTAGGTGAGGTAGAGGTACTTGTCCCTGCCGGCGAAAGATTCCAAAAGCCCTCGGATGTGGCACAAAAGCGACACAAGGCTAAAGATAGTCTCCAGTCTAAAAGGATGAGCCTCAAATTCAAGTAGAATGATATTGTGTGGGACAGTCTCTTTGCACTTGATGATGCATCTAAGCATGAGGATCTGGACTCGCTCAACTGTAGCCCAGTTAGACTCAAGCAAGGAGGGGGTCCCCAAGCCTCAAAGCCATAAAGAATCGTGGGTCTCACAAGGGAATCCGAGAGAGACATCTTAGACAAGATGTCTTGGAAATGATGACGGAAGCATTGTCTCTCCAATATCGCCAAAGAACCATACCCCTTGTTAACACGGGGCTGAAGAGCAGGCCAAAGATTGAAATGGGATCCAGAGAACAAAACCCCCAGATAAGTGTAAGCAAAATACTGAAATATAGGACTGAACCACTTCGAAGGGGAAACCTCAACAATCCTTACAATAAGAATAGAATTCTAAATATATGATGACTAATATTTACTTCAAGGATCAATTTACTTCACCAAAACTCTTAGCATTCAATTATAATATATTATCTCTTTTGTACATACAAAACTGGAGAATTAAGCATACCAAAAGTTAGAACATAATGGTGAAAGTGAGAAACATAGATTCACACATACTAAGATATAAATACCTATCTTCTACTTTAGACTAGCCATAAGTCATAAAATACATACAATGTCCAATCCAAGAAGGTAGGTTATTAGGTGTAACAGGGTCAATATGTGGATATAATGAGTCATAAATGGACTCATCATTTCCCCTACACTTTACCTTTTGCAAGTCCTCTTGCAAACTACAATCCTCTTTCCTCATAGTTGAATACTCTTTGCTCCAACTTTTGGCTAAGATCATGAATATCATAGTGAGTGCCCAAAATGTCCTCAATTGCAGGCATGAATCCCATATCCTGAAGAACAAATATCATCCATCTCTCAAACTTCTCAGTGGACTATGGTGATGCATTTTGCCAAGGTTACATAGAGCTGAGGAGTGGTGGCTAAAATCTCATACAATCCAAGGTTTGTTTCCTCCTTGATTGATGACTTGTGAGATTATCTGTATAACAGTCCTAGCCCTGCGGAGACACCATCAAAGATTGGTGGGAGAGATCACTTCTCTTCTTTTCAAAGGGATGTTGAATGTATCCCACCATTTCATACATGCCACTACAGTGTCTTCAAAATGGTGCTGAGTGAATCTGTCAAAATATGCAATGTTTTGTTGCAAAGTCAGTAAATAGTGATCTTGCATGTACCGGAAGTATTGAACTTTGAATGCTTGCATAAGTCTAGGTGCACTAGCACTTTGAGATCTCATGCAGATTCCTATTGCCATTGCTTTATCAAAATACTCATCAGTCCTCTACTCCCATGCAAATTGATTCCTAAAAGTAGAAAGGAGAGCTTTGAGTTGAATCTCTCCTATGAAAAAAATGATCAAGAATCTAGACCTATTTGTAATGTCCCGTTATAGGGCCAAATAAAAGTACAAAAATTCCACAAATCCCACTTCTCTGCAAACTGAAAAGTCACAATATTAAAAATCCAAAGTCTGAATAAATTGCCAGAAAGACTAGATTGCTGCCCTAGGTTAGTGACTTGGTAAAAAATGCTTTTTATGCCGTTAACTCCAAAAATTATGAAATTTGGTTTTCAAGTGCTAAATGAATATTCAAATCAGATTCTCCAATTAGTTTTGCCACATCATCAATTTTGAAATTTTTATAGGCAAAATACAGTAGAAACTGATAAAATTAATTGCTCCAAAAATACTCAGCGAATCAATACATTGCAGAATTTTCTAAGCAACAAATGTCCATAAAAAGCGAAAAATACAGCCATAAGGTGACGTCACCCTTAGGAAGTGCGACATCACACTCCTAGAGGGGTTCGCTCCACCTTAGAGCCCTCACAAATGTCTTCAATCTGATCAGTCGCTTCAAATCTGATGTCTTTGCTCACTTGCCTTTTAAAAATAGACTTAAAAATGCAAAAAATTGAAAATACTTCTTCAAATCAGCAACCTACAAAAAAACAAAATGTCTTCAATGTGATTTCCGGTGAAATCACTCTTCAATCAGCAACAACCACCTTGGGCATTCACATCCCAATCCTTCTTCAAAAATGAAGATTCAATATATCAAATTAGCATATCCAAAATAGAAGCCCTCGTGTCCATATATAGTCTTCAAAGTGGGACGAACCACTTTTGGAGGCAAAATATCTTTTTAAAATCACTTAACCACTTTTCAAAATATCTTTTCTTTTCCCTCCAAGCCGACATTTACTCTTTTTCCCATTTATAATATTAAATTAATTGCCAAAATAGAATTAAAATTATTCTAAGGCAATAATTTAATAAACAATTAATTAATTTACCCAATTTACAAGAGTGATTCAATCATTTTTGCGCAAACAATTAATTAAAATACCTTCTCCAAATATTATTCGAACTTTCAAGTGCAATAGTGATTAAAACCACTTTTATAGAATGCTTTAGTGGTAAAAACCACTTTTTTAATAATATTCTATTAACTAACTAAAATTGCCTTATATGGTCAAATGATCAAAATCACTATTCAGGGAATCTTAATCAATTAATAAAATAAAATCCCCAAAAGTTAACCCTTAGTCTATGGAGAAAAGTATACTAACGGTCTTTAATGCCTGTTTACTTGTGAACCGAAAATGGGGACATTATAGTCCTCCCTTTCCAAAATTGCTTGCCCTCAAACAATTCCAAACATGACTGATCCTTCTCTTCTACATAACCGTTTGGCTTCCTTGATAATGCATCCACTACCACATTGTTTTTACCTTTCACATATTCAATGTCAAAATCATAAGCTTACACTTTGCTTACCCACTTTTGTTGCCAGTCACTCAATTCCTTTTGACAAAGAAAGAACTTCAAACTGTTATGATCAGATTTCACCACAAATTTGCCACACCAAATATTGCCTAAACTTACTCAAAGCATGCATGATTGCCAACATCTCTGTCATAAATTGAATACCCTTTTTTAAAATCTTTGAGTTTCCTAGTCTAAAAATCAATAGGGTGTTTATTTTGCATTAGGATAGCCCCTAATCCTTCACTTGAAGCATCACATTCAACCACAAAAGGAGAAGAAAAATCTGGGACAACAAGTACAGAACAAGAACACATTACCTCCTTGAGTTTTTCAAATGCTATATGGGTTGTCATTTGGATTGTTTTGGACCATTTGAAGGCCCCTTTCTTAGTCAAATCAGTCAAGGGGGTAGCAAGTTGTGAGAAACCTTTCATAAATTTTTCTTGGATTTTTTTGCAAAGAAAGAATGCTACTCCAAAGTGCCCAAAACCAAAAACAAGTGTCTCAAGTACTCCTCCAAAGTTTTGTTTGATTTGGTGCTAATCGGATCTCAAATCAATCTTGGAAAAAGAGGTGGCACCATGCAACTCATCAATCAATTCATCAATCATAAGTATTGGTACCTATTCTTGATAGTCTTCTTATTCAACAACCTATAATCAATGCACATCTTCATAGTCTTCTTTTTCTTTACTAGAACAACTGAAGAAGCAAAGGGACTTGAGTTAGGCCTTATGTGTCCCATGTCAAGTAACCCTTTGATGGTCTTTTCAATTTCCTCTTTGAATGCTCTTGGATGACGGTATGGAGTGACAATAACTGGTTTGGCACCCACTTCTAGCTCAATGTTATGCTCAAAACTTCTATCCAGTGGCAACCCATAAAGCAAATCATTAAAAACATGAACATGCTTATCTAAAATAGCTTGCAACTCACCATGAGGGGGCTGTTCTGGTTTTTTTAATTTTACTGCGATAAGGCAGTTTGTTGCCCATGCAATCTGATCTCTCCTAAAAGCTTTTTCCATTCTCTTCATGGACACTTCTTGTGGAGCACCATTAGCTAGACCCTTGAGGACCACTTCCTTTCTTTATTTGAAGAATTTTAACTCCATAGTCTTATAATTTTGAGTGAATTCACCTAATGAATGCAACCATTGAACACCCAACACATCAATCACCAATGCCAACATAAAAATCATCAATTACCTTGTGCTTCCCAAGCGTGAGTGGAAGTTGTTGAATCTTCTTGGAACAAGGAATAGTGAAACCATCCTCCACAGTGACATTGAAGCTCTTGCAATTTGTGGTTTCCAATGCCATCTTCTTAACAAAGCCCTCATCAATGAAGTTATGAGTGGCTCCACTATCAACCAAAGTAGTCACTCTTTGTTCTCTCAATGTGCCTTTCACCTTGAATGCATGATACTTGGGAGCTCTTGAAAGAGAAGCAAGTGTGCTGCCTACTTTTTTCGTGTCCTCGTGCACATGCTTATCAACAACATTTTCATTTTGCTCAACATTAGTATTAACAACATCAAAATCTAAATCATCATCAATTACCTCAATGTAATGGACTTGTCCTTTTCCTATGCAACGACAGCCTTTAGTCCATGGATCTTTGCAAGTGTAACACAAACCTCTCCTCCTCAACTCATATCTTGAATCCTTCATGTTGTTGTTATAGGGCAGCGCTTTATGTGGTGGAACATAAGGCTGAAAAGGCTTCTTTGATGGCTCACTAGGTGCTGCCCTAGGCTGCCCACTTGGTGCTTTTAGCTACCCACTAAAATCAGACCTTGGCTGCACGGTATTTTCCACTTTTGGCAGTGAATGAGTGGCTGCCCCTTGCTGTCCTTTTGGCCACATATTTCCCCTGTAAACTGAACACTCTAGATCCAAAGCTATAGTAATTGCATTTTGCAAAGAAAGAGGGTTAAAAGGTTTTACCAAACCTCTCAAAGGCTCAATCAAACACTGAGTAAAGAGAACCACCAACCTTCTTTCACTTACATCCGGTACTATGACTGAAATCTTTTGAAAATCAGCAACATACCTCTCAACATCATGATTTTATTTGAGTTGTACCAACTCACGGAAGTGGATCTCTGGATCTCTTCTATCAAATCTCTCCATTACCCTCTTGATGAATTCTTCTAAGGTAGTAATAGATCCATGGCCTTGTGTGATCATGCCATGAAACCACCGCTCATGAGCAATACCCTCCAAGTAAAGTGTGCTAAACTTTAGAGCTTCATCTTCAAACATGGGGTTAAGTGAAAAATAAGTTAAATCAATTTGATAAGAAACTTGGTATTAAATGTAGATGTAGTCGGTGTGTTTGATACATACATAAGTTTGTTCAAAGAGATAAGTTTCATTTCACGATCACAAACAATGTGATATAAGTCATCAAAAGAAGAGAAACCTTACCCAACCTTTGTTGTAAGTCTCTACGGGGTTGCATGCTCAGTCCTCTTTATTTTGACTCATCCTTCATCTCACAATACTTACGGAAAGTCAATAGTCCTCGAGTAGCATAGCTCCGGGCTGCATACTCACTTTGACGTGTATCAAGTCGATTACACATCAGTGGCTCATCCTCAACAACTGATTCTTTCTACAGAAATGTGCCCTTGAAGAACTTGTGAGAGGGGTTGGTAGAAACCCTCTCACCACTATTTGAGCTTCCTTCTCCATTGAAGTAATGGCTCTTGCTCGGATCTAGTGTAATCTTCAACATGGCAGCAAATTGCATACTCAAGGTATGTTGAAGATCACTTTGGCTCTCCTTGATCAAATCCTGCAAAAACTTTACTTGCTCTAAAGTAAACCCTTGATCACCAATGGTTTTCCCTCTTCTCTGATAACATAATCTTTTTATCTGCTTGCATCCAAATCTGCACAAATAAGATCTCACAGGGGCACCAAATCGGTGCTCTGATACTACTATAATGTCCCTGTTGACGCTATGGATTGCACCCTTTGAAAGGATACTCAACGCCTTTCCTCCACGCGGCACAATGAAAACATTCCTCTTACTGTGGGTGGCAAACTTGAGGGATGGATCTCTAGATTAGGGGCTAGCTCCCCTTGATGCACCTTGAGGCACTGGATTTCCTACTGCTAACAATGGTGGGGCGAAAGAGAGAGAGAAACTGAAAAACAGAACCTAACTAATGTGGTGATGCACCAAACTGATTGGTCTACTCAGCTTTTACCTACACTTTACAACAAAGATAAGCCAACAGACATTTCATTCGAATGAGAAACTGACTGCATCAATGTTTCAACAAGGGATCCTGTGAAGGTATAGGGAGAAAGAAACTACCAGAGGTTTTCAAAAGACACACTGTTGGATAGTCTATTCATATGCGCCTATGCTTCCAGATGGACACTTCTTGTTGACCTGTAGAAAAGATTCACAATACACTAGACATGTTGGTATAAACCTGTGAAAGCATTAAAGAAAATGACTGAACATAAGATGATACCATAGACATGCAAAAGTGCCAGCTCAAATGGAGGTAAAATGCTTCATTTGATTCAAGGTAAATTTCTTCAGGGCTTCGCCATACAACGCTGAGAGAGAGATCTCTCTTAAAATGAAAAGTTACAATTATATATAGTGGACTCGGAAAAACAGGTCATTGACCAATCAAGGGAAAGAAGCCCATGCTGCATTAATCATTCCTGCAACGACCACCAGCCCATGCTGTTGTCGTCTCTTCTTAAATGCATGTGTGAAAGCCATGTTGTAGGTCTTTAAGTTGTTGCCTTTGATGTCCGGGCCTGCAAGAGCATGGGTTACTTCCCCTAGCAACCAACAAGGCCATCCCAAATATATGTTAACCAGGCCATGCTTCTTTCAATGCTCGTGCAACTGGCTATTCATTAATGGCAAAACAAGAAAACACAAAACGCCACTCTTCAATGCTTGCAACCAATTCCTTTATTGGTTTTCGGTGGGAACTATTTCACCTAAGTGTATTCAATTCTCCTATTGACGGCTTCTGTGCCACCTGCTTTGGTCTGGTCCCTCCTTGGTCTGCGCTTTGACTTGCTACGCCACCTGGAGCATTTTGAGCTTTTGTCCCATCTGCGCGTGGCCACGTTCTGGGTTACCCGCTTTGCTTTCTCCTTCCTTGCTATTTTTTCCCTTTTGTGGCAATTTGGGCTCTCAACATTTATGAATTTCCTCCCGGGGTCCTTTCCTTGCTGGGTCGCTAAGTCGTTCCTCGGGTTCTTAGGCCTTTGAATTTCCTCGGACAAAATGTCCGAAGGAATTCTTTCGGAAATTTTGTCCGAAAAAATTATTTCCTTTCTGAGCTTACACTTTTGGACCTTTTTTCGGCGGGATTTTTTTCTTTGTTCCTTCGGACAAAAAGTCCGAAGGAATTCGTTTCGACATTTTGTCCGAAAGAATTGTTATTTGACTGCATCCCAATGGCTAGCTCACCACCTTGAATTTGACGTTCGTGGGCCTGTCACCTCTTTTGAATCTCAATGGCTAGCTTATTACCTTTAATTTGATGTCCGCGGCCCTGTCACCCCTTTGGGACAATTTTTTCAGCTTTTTTTTTTGCAAACGAACATTTTTCGAAGGGAAAGTAACCCTTCGAAAAAATTGAAAAGGTCTTTTTTTCAAAGCCAAGGACCCTTCGCAAGGAGACCTACCCTTCGGGCTTTTGTCTTTCGAAATTTTTTGGACTTTCTTCAACTGTCAAATTTCCTCAGACAAAATGTTCGAAGGAATTCCTTCAGACATTTTGTTTGAAAGAATTCTTCCTTGAGTCTTCATACTTGGATTTCCTTCGGACAAAAATTCTGAATGAATTCTCCTTTGGCCTATCAAATTTTTCGAAGGGCAAGTCCTTTTCGGTATTTCTACCTTGCCCCTTTGCTTCGACCATCTGCCCTCCGCAAGGACACCTTGAGCCCAAAGTTACCCTTCGGGCTTTTGCAAAGGTCCATTTTGCTCATTGCCTGCCCCCCGCAAGGGCTTCTTGGCCTCTAAGTCGCCTTTCGGAAGAATTGAAAAGGTCATGCTTGCCACCTAAGTGCCCTCCGCAAGGGCACCTACCCTTCGGACTGTTTGCAAACGACCCTTGGCCCTTTAAACTTGGTCCATTTTGCCGATAAAAAGCCTTCCAAAATAACTTACTTGCCCTGTTAAGCATCTGAGATCAAAATGAGTTTCAAGTCGACTCTTGCTTGCCAGACCCGAAGCACTTGGCAAGCAAAAAAAGAAAACACTTGGTTTTTCCATGGAAAAAGCCCTGACAGAGAAAAATCTACACAAGGCAGCTGCGGGATGAACTAGCCAGAACCTGGATCGAAAGACCCTTACAAGGAAAAGGAAAGGGGGCCCCAAATTTTGGCCTGCAGGACCAAAAATTGGTCAACAGTCCCCTCATAGGGCTAAATAAAAAAGTACAAAAAATTCACAAATCCCACTTCTTTACAAACTGAAAAGTCACAATATTAAAAAGCCAAAATCTGAATAAATTGTCATAAAATTAGATCTCTGCCCTAGGTCAGTGATTTGGTAAAAATGTCTTTTATGCCCTTAAACAACTCCAAAAATTATGAAATTTGATTTGCAAGTGTTAAATAAATATTCGGATCAAATTCTCCAATTAGTTTTGCCACATCATCAATTCTGAAATTTTTATAGGCAAAATACAAAAAAAACTTATAAAATTAATTGCTTCAAAAATACTCAACCAATCAACACAAATGATATACAAAAACAACCACAAAAATAAGAGGAATCCAATGATTTTTATTGCAAAATTTTTTGAACACAAAATGTTCACAAAAAGCAAAAGATACAGTCCCAAAGGTGATGTCACCCTTAGGGAGTGTGATGTCACACTCCTAAAGGGGTTCGCTCCACCCTAGAGCCCTCACAAATGTCTTCAATCTGATCACTTGATTCAGATCTAATGTCTTTGCTCACTTGTCTTCTAAAAATAGACCTAAAAATATAAAAAAATGGAAATACTTCTTCAAATCAGCAGCCTACAAAAAAACAAAATGTCTTCAATGTGATTTCTAAGTGAAATTACTCTTCAATCAACAACCAACTTGGGCATTCACATCCCAATCCTTATTCAAAAATGAAGATTCAATATATCAAATTAGCATATTCAAAATAGAAGCCCTCATGTCCATATATAGTTTTCAAAGTGGGGCAAACCACTTTTGGAGGCAAAATATCTTATTAAAATCACTTAACCACTTTTCAAAATATTTTTTCTTTTTTATTTTCCCTCAAAGCCGACATTTACTCTTTTTCCCACTTATAATGTTAAATTAATTGTCAAAATAGAATTAGTAATCAAAATTACTCTAAAGCAACAATTTAATAAATAATTAATTAATTTACCCAATTTACAAGAGTGATTAAATCACTTTTAGGCAAACAATTAATTAAAATACCTTCTCCAAATATTATTCGAACTCTTAAGTGCAACAGTGGTTAAAACCACATTTATAGAATGCTTTAGTGGTAAAAACCACTTTTTTAATAATATTCTATAAACTAAATAAAATTGTCTTATATGGTCAAATGATCAAAATCACTATTCAGGTAATCTTAATCAATTAATAAAATAAAATCTCCAAAAGTTAACCCTTAGTCTATGAGGAAAAGTAGACCAATGGTCTTCAATACCTATTTACTTGTGAACCAAAAATGGGGACATTACATTGTTCCTTAGAATGAAATCACTCAAATAGAATTCACATAACAAATCCTGATGGTTTGGAGTACTATTTACAAAAAATTCCAGAAATAGTTCATCTATTATTTCATGGTTTTGATCACAAGAAATTCTCATCAACTGCCACCTAAAAAATTGTTCTTGAACAAAAAGATTGTAGGCAAAGGAAGGTCTCCTACAGGCCAAAAGTTTCTCACCCATCTCACAAGCTATTTGAAGGGTGGCCTTAGCTTGCTGAGTTTGTTGATTCGCCTCATCACATTCTTATTTAAATTTCTTGTTCTCTTCTTAAGTCTCCTATTTTCTACCTTGATCTCTCTAAATTTTGTACGGGCCTTATCCCATATGGACATGACATCTTGAGAAAACAAGGTTTGAACTAATCTGTATATTTGTTGTTTGGGATGTGTTTGATCAATTTGGTCCTTTTAATTCAACTACATTTTCTTTAAGTACCCTTATCTCATTGTCTTTTTCCATAGACTGAATTTTGACTTCTTCAAATTCTTTTTGCAAAGAGGAAATAGTATTGTCCCTACCTTGTAATTGCAGTCTAAGGAAAGCAATTTCCTCTACTTGTTTCTTAGTAGCTTCAACTTTGGAAAGAAGAGGGGCTCGTTGTAGCTTTGTTTCTTCATCTAAACTAGAGGAATGGACCTTTTCTTCTTCTTCCATCGAAGCTTTTCCTTTGTCAATAAGTGGCATTGATGATGAAGGAGAAGGAGATGAAGGTGAAGGAAATTTTACTGCAGCCTCTTGCAAGGCTTCTGCTATATCAGCCAATTCCTCACTTCCTACTCCAAGTTTCTCTTCAGCCTCTTCATGCATGATTTCTCCTGCTTCGGTCCCTTCAATTGCAGGTTCTTCCCCCACACTTGGAATCTCCATATGGGATTTTTGATCAAGAGTCCCAAGTGTCTCTGTTGCATCTCTTTCTAAATCCTCATCTTCCTGCAAAATCAATTTTCTCCTCCATTTTGATGGAACAACAGGGTTGGGTTCTTTTGGTAGAGTTCCTTGTTTTCTTTGAGAATATCCTTGAGATTTTGGACAAAGACATCTCTGGACTGTGTCTCTCCTCCTCTGAAATGATTATAGGTTCTAGATCAATAGCCGGCTCTGAAGTAACTGCAGGAACTTGCTTGTGTAACCCTAGGTATTAGCTTCCTTCTTTGTATTGTCTTCTCAACTGACTTCGGAGTGACCTCGGAGCTTACTTTTGAAACCCGTGTTCTCAATTTTTGTGTGCACCAACATCGGAGATAGTCTTTCAACAGAGGTTCCTTCCTTTGAGCTAGACCATGGTGTCTTGGTTGCATAGAGGGATCTTCTCTTTGATGCATGTCGTCTCTTCATCTTAATCTTCAAGAATGCTACCCAAGCAACTTCTCCATTTCGCTATCTAATGAAGTGGTGTTTGCAAATGAGTTGAATGAGCCCGTGATGTCTTATAGAGGCGGTTCCTCTTTTGTTTCTTAATGCCAAAACCTAGATAGCACCTGTCAAAAACACAGGTAAATTTATCCTATGTGCAAGTTTGTGCAAACCCTACTTCAAGTGAATGAAGATCCTCATGGCATCACAACCAAGAGAGCCATACAGGCCTTCACAGGTCAAGTATTTGATCACCCAGAAAGCAATTGTCTTCCCTGGCTCAGGTAGGCTTTCCCTTTTTATCCCTTTAACAACCTTTTGAGCACTGAGAATCAATTTTGGGGCTGGTTCACCTTCTTCATTGAATAGTTTAATAAGGTCATTAAAAGTTGACCTGCCTACAATTCTTGCTTCTTCATCCGGAATGCTTGATAGCTCACTAATGATCTCACTGGTAACTGAAATCCTTACCCCCTTTATGGTGCAATAATTGTCTTGGAAATTGGCAACAAATTCCTTCACAAATCGTTCATCATACCCTTGAAATTGCTTGAGAAATTCAAGCCAACCTGCTGCATCAAAAACAATAGCAATTGCCTCATCCTCCAACAATAATTCCACTGACTCTGGCTCAAATCTCTCTTTTTGTCCTATGCTTAGAAGTTGCAGCGCTTGATTGTATATAAGAGCAAAATTCTAAGGAGACTAGTAGCAAGGAAGAGGTGAAATATAAATCAAGGTAGAGGGTTTGTCGTTTTTCAACGATTTTTAAAAAACAGGGCACGATGAGGATTGAATGTAGTCATCATTGCCCTTAGCTCCAAGATGTGTCCGAAGCTTTTAACTTAATGATGGGACATGATTGTTAGAAGGAAGATGGTCCATCAGCACGTGCAAAGCAGTAAAGGAAGCATTTACAAAGTGTCCTTTGTCTTTTCCACATGCTGACGCAAATCATCCACCTCCCAATTGACTACAAGTGCTATAAGCTAACAACCCCCATAATTTGTCCTCCTAATCACTTTACTTTCTCATGATTGCTCATCATGTCATGAGAATGACATCATGCCTCTTTTTAGAAGAGAATATTCTTTCAGGACGTCGTACCCAACCTTAAAATGATATGTTTTTGTTTGGAATCATTCAATTTGTGTACCTTTTTCAAGGCACCTTCCTTTTTTGGGTAACCTTCTTTCCAAAGATGAACAAGCATACATTTTTACAACCCAAGTCTAATCCTAGAAAGAAAAATAGAATACAAAATACATTAATTGTTGTGGTGTTGCCCCTATTTCTCAAACTGCCGCTTATCCTGCCATGGTTAGATAGCATAAGTTAGTGAATAGCATATACACAAAGAGTGAAAACACCATTTTTCATTGCTTTGTTCTTTGAGAATCTGCCATTGTTGGTTTTCAACTTCTCTTATTTATTTATTAATTTTACTTTTTTTTGGGTGGGGGGGAAGAGGGGGGAAGAACTGTCATTTATTGGTTTTCAATCCTCCTTTATTGAACTTCTAACCTCATCCTTGAGTAATCATGGAAGAACTGAGTTCTTCCATGTCACCAAACTCATTTTGAGATTGAATTTGTTCAATGAACTCTTCCTTGCTTGGAGGCTTTTGGTAAAGTCTCAACCTATGCCCATTTACTAGAAGAGTTTTCTGATTTTCATCTATGGACAACAATTGTACTGATCCATTATCAAAAATATTTTCAATTTGAAAGGGCCCTAACCACCTGGTTCTCAGTTTCCCTTTGAAGTGCGGAAACTTGGAATCAAACAATAGTGTCCGGTCTCCTTTGAATCTTCGTGCCATTGTTTCCTTTGGTGTTGAAGAAGCTTTGTTTGTTGCAAGGCTTCCATTCTCATCTCATCTGACTCATTAAGTTGCAGAATTATTTCCTTTTGTGCTTCATCAAGATTTATGTTTGTCTCTAATGTTGTCTTCAAAGTTTGCAATTCAAACTCAATAGGAAGTATAGGCTTCTTACCAAACACCATCTCATATGATGAGAATCCTATGGTGGTTTTCTATGTGATGTTGTATGCCTATACTGCTTCAGGTAGCTTGTCTACCCAATCTTTCCTGTTGTTGATGACTACCTTGGTTAGAATGTTTTCCAATTCTTTGTTGGTGACCTCTACTTGTCCATTTGCTTGTGGGTGATAGGGTGATGATTTCCTGTGGCTGATTTGGTAATGTTTTGTGAAAGCTTTTATTGTGTCGGATATGAATTGTGGTCCTTGATCAGATACTGTTTCTCTCGGTGTTCCAAACCTCTGCATAATCCTATAGTACAAGAAATCAATAACTGTTGCTTCTCTTGCAAATGGAAGAGCTTGAACTTCAGCCCATTTGATGACATAGTCTGTGCATACAAGTACTCCTTTCCTTTGGATGGTGGATCAATAGGTGCAACAAAATTCAACCCCCGTTTCTCAAATGGTTCCAAAACCACCAAAAGATGGAAAGGCATCTCATTGGACAGTGTAGGTTTACCCATCCTTTGGCAAGGATCACATGGCCATATATATTTCTTCACATTCTTATGAAGTGAGGGTCAATAATATCCAGCTCCAAGGATCTTATGGACAATCATCTTGGTTGAATAATGGTCTCCTCCAGGTTCATCATAACAAGCTCTTATGATGTCATAAGTCTCATCTTCCCTTACACACCTACGAAGCACATGGTCAAATCCACACTTAAACAATATACCATTAAGTTATTAAAACAGGAACTATCTCTAACTAGACATTTTCTTTCTTTAGAAGTAATAGACAAGGAAACTTCTCTGTAGCCAAGTAGTTTGCCATATCAACAAACCATGGTGACTGTGTTGATACCGTGAACAACTGCTCATCAAGAAAATTGTCCTCCATTGGCTCTTTTTCACTTGAAACATTCAATCTAGATAGAAAGTCAATAACCACATTAAACTCCCCAAGCTTATCAATAATGGTAATGTCAAATTCTTGCAAAGGTAGTAACCATCTAATGATTCTACCTCCTACCATTGGTTTATTCATGAGGTACCTTATGGCTGAGTGATCTGTATAGACAAAGATTTTATAACCAGTGATATAATCCCTGAATTTGTTCATTGCATAAATGACAACTATGCATTCTTTTTCAGTGGTTGTGTAGTTTCTTTCTGTGGGGGTAAGGTTCTTGCTGATGTAATAAATTACATACATCTTTCCCGCTTCATCTTTTTGACCCAAGACTGCCCCCATGGCATTGTTGGAAGCATCTGTATGAATGTGGAATGGTTGCTTCCAATCAGGCCCTCTCAATATTGGGGCAAAGACCAGCTTGACTTTAATTGCCTCGAAGGCATGTTGGCATTGGTCTGTCCACAAAAACTCATTGTCCTTGGAAAGCAAAGAGAACATGGGTGTATTTATCTTACTGAAGTCTTCTATGAAACGTCTATAATACCCTGCATGTCTCAAGAAATTTTTGATATCAGTCTGATTTTTAGAAGCAAGCAGGGTAGCAATGATTATCTTTTTAAGATCCACTTGTATCCCTTGGGCTGAAATGTGATGACCAAGAACATTTCCTTGATCTGCCATCATTATGCATTTCTCATGGCTCAGGGACAATTGATGTTGTTCACATCTTGTTAACACTTTGTCTCGATTGCTTAAAGCTTCATCAAAAGATCCACCATGCACAATAAAGTCATCCATATATATCTCTACACATTCATTGGTTAGATCAACAAAGATGACCAGAACTACCCTTTGAAAGGTGGCAGGTGCATTACAAAGACCAAAAGGTAACACTCTATAAGCAAATATCCCCCAAGGGCATGTAAATGTTGTCTTGTTTTGGTCTTCTAGAACTACCCTTATATGATTGTAACCACTAAACCCATCTTAAAAGGAGAATTATTTTTTTTAGCTAAATTATCCAACACTTGATCTATGAAAGGCAAGGGAAGTAATCTCTCGTGGTGGCTTTATTGAGTTCTCTATAGTCTATGCATATCCTCCACTTGTCATTCTTCTTTGGGACTATGACAAGTGGTGAGACCCATTGACTATTAGATATTGGATAAATGAAGTTTCTCTACCTCGGTCTTGATTGTATCCCTTAATGCTGGATTAATCCTTCTTTGAGGTTGTCTAATTGGTCTAGTATTTTCAGTATAGATGTGATGAGTACATACACTTGGGTGGATATCCTTTATGTCACTATAAATCCCACGCCAAGGCTTTTGTATGGTTCCTTAGGATGTCAAACACCTTAACTTCATGTTCATCATTTAGCTAGCGATTTACAGTTAACATTTTACCTGGTTGGACAGCTATTTGCTTGGTCTCTAGATAGATGGAATTTATTTGTCCAACTCACTCATTAGAGAGTTCAGAGAGCATGTATGTGGTAACATATGGAATGTGGTGATGTCCTTAAAGAAATTCCTCCCTTGTGAAATTGCTTTTGCTAGTGGACAACAAAAAGATGTCAAAAATGAGCCATGATTGTTTTGTGTCCACCTAACAATGCTCTGTTGAATGGGTATGTGGTCATATGTGACGTCAAGTTGGTTTGAGCTAGATGGTTCGTTTTTAGAGGAGGATAGACTAAACTCTGGAGCAGTTCTGTCAAACTCTGGAACTTCACTACTGAACTTCAGAGTTGCTATGACAGGCTCCGAAGCTTCAGACTCTGGAGGTTCACTGTCAAACTCCGGAGCTAGCCCAGTCTCTCCTAAACTCCTCTTTAATTAGTCTTCTAACTCCTCCACATGGTCTCTGAATTACCATGGCTAATGAGGAGAGGCTATTATTGCCTTGTTCGGGTTCACCAACCCACAAGTGATCTAAAAGATCTATAGATGGTTTTACAGGTGGATACAAAGAAATCCGATTTGTTTTTATTCCATTTGAAATGGTCACGTCTCCAGCCTTGCTGTCTATTAATGTTGCAACTGTGGCTAATCATGGTCTTCCCAAGATTAATGGATATCCAAGCTTTTTACTTTTGAGCTAGAGTATCATGAAATCTACAGAATATTCCCACTACTCTCCTGTCACAAAGACATCTTCTATGGTTCCTTCAGCTTTGGCAATAGACGGTCTATCATTTGTAGAATTGTAGTAGGTTGCACCCCTATAAGGGACAAGGCTTTTAGAGTGTCTATTGTCATCACATTGATGGCAGCTCCTGAGTCCACAAGTAAATTTGGTATCTTCTTTCTTCCCATGGTTACAGAAATGGCAGGACTTCCAAGATCCCCATACTTAGGTAGAAGGAACTTGCCTACTAATAAATCAACAAGTTTGCCATCAACCTGTATTATTTTAGGGTATTGTCTTTTTCTGCCTGGAGTTTTTGTGCACAAACCTTTAATGATTCTATTGAGTTCTGAAATATCCCTTATAGCTTGAAGCAACGAAATATCAATGTTTAACTTCCTTAGCTCTTAAACTAAATCAAATTCAACCTTATTCCCTATTTCTTTAAGTTTTTCAAGGAATGGTATGGTTGCAGAAACTAGTAGCTTCTAGAGGCCTTTCCTTTTCCTCATTAGTTTTTTCTTTATTTGGTTCAACAAGGTCTGTTTTCTCATTTGGGACTTTTGTTATGGTGATTGGAGGATTGTTCAACATCTTGTCTGATCTCAATTGTATAGTTCCACAATCAATGGCACCAACTCCCACGATACCTTCTTGCTTAGTTCCATATATAGGAGCTAATTGCCTATTCTTTGGATTTGCTACAAGTTGTGTAGGTAGTTGAGGCTAAGCCACTTGTTCTATTTGTGGCAGTTGAGTGGTCGGTGGAGGCATCAACACCTATTGTTGTGGAAACCTCCTTTGCTGATTAAAATTTTGTTGGGGAACCCATTGCTGGTTTGCCCACGGTTGAGGATTACGTTGGGGTATCCAAGGTTGTTGGTGAGGCTGAGGCATCCACCATTGTGGTGTCCACTCTAGGGTGCCCCATGGTGTAGGTCCCCATGATTGTAGAGGTGCTTGTCCACCCCATGGCATCATCCATGGGTTAGAAGGAGCTCTAGGACCAAAATGGTTCTGATTTTGATTATGAGAAAATCGACTTCCTTGCCTTTGTACGTAGTTGAGCTCTTCTATTGGTTGGTTTGCTTGTTTTAATTAGTTTTTTAGGATAGATAAGAGGGCACAATTCTTGGTAGCATGATCATTTGCATCACATATCCCACACATATCAGTCTTATCTAGAGGGCAATCTCAAAGAGCATGCTTCAACCTACACTTAGAGCAATACATGGCTAGTGGTTTTGTAGTAGCATTGGCTTTGACTTGCAGACGATGTAGCATAGTGTTTAATTGCACTAAAATGTATGTCTTGAAGTTGGAAAATTCTTCCATGAGTTGTCCTACATCGGTACCACTCTTTCCTGATTTCAGCTTCCTAACACTCCCTCTAGTTTTGAGTAATTCTTACACATCTTAGCTATGTCATTGAGATTGAGCTTGTTTATGTCTCCTTTCCCCATAAGGTTCAAGGATTCCCTAACATCATCATCAAGACCTTTTAAGAAAACAGTTTTGCAAACTTTCTCACTTAATTCATATCCACATTTCTTGTGAATGAATTGGAAATGGTCAAGGTAATCTTCCAAGTTTTCATCCTCATTTTTTTTATTCTGAAAAATTCTTCTTTTATGTCATTTCACCTACAGTAGTCTTTGTATTTATCTAAGAATTAAGTTTCCATCTCATTCCATGACACTATCGAATTTTGTTGTAACCCCATAAACCATCTCATGATTCCTTGAGTGTGAAAGGAAACAACTTTAACTTCTAACTATCAATTCTATAGTCATAAGTTTGACATAGGACTTTGAATTCAACGAGGAGTTGATCAGGATCTTTAGTAGGTTTCTCCCTAAAGGTGGGTAGGATATATAGAGAAATATTTTTCATGGTAGTCCTATCATCATCCTCTAGTATAATGGAATAAGTGAAGGTTCTTCCGTGTGGATTAGCCTTATTCTATGCATTTCCATCATGATTTAGTACATTTTCTATGTTTTCTCCCATTTCTTTCCAACAATTATTGTAAAGGGTTTTCCTAGGAGGTGGTGAGTTATTATAGGTGTCTCGAAGGCTACTTGACTAAGATTCACTACCTTGGTTCACGTTTTTTAGCTTTAATTTTATTTGGAGGGAGACACCTACCTCTAGAGAACGATCTGAAGGTTCAGATGGTACTAAGTCTTTGTCCCTTCCAAAAAATCCAAAAGACTATTTAATCTCTTCTTCCAATTTGTCCACTCTCTATGTGAACTTTTATTCGAGCATTTGTGGTATCATGTTAAGAGTTTTTTGGAATGAATCTTCCCTATGAATTTTTAGGTCTGCTCATATATTTTTGTTGAGTTCAAGGAAGTTGTTTCTTTGTTAGCTTGTAATTTACACCTTACTAACACCTAAATTGTTCCTCAGCAACAGCGCCAAAAATGACTGGTGTTGTCAATCCATTCATTTAATCAACTCCTTGGTTGATGTCATTAAAACCAGGGCCGGTGTCCAAAGGCTATATGCAATAAGGTGTGCAGTTGGTTGCTAACTGTTGTGTTTTTAGGGGTTTTCAAATGGATCAACTAACTCTAAAGTTCTGCTCAACTGAAATTGAATCTAAGTGCTTAGAGGAACACGCTTGCAGAATCAAAATGTTGAAAGTAATGCACTTGCTTCAAAGGAAACACTCTTTGTTTTTGAAAGGAAAATACTAATAATCAAAATACACTTTGCTAATTAAAAGAAAACACACTTTAATCTTATTGCAGATTTGAATTTACTTGTACTAGGATTACAAAATTGAATTTACTTGAAAATGGAATTGCTTTTGAATAGGAATATGATAACAATGATCTGAACAGTAAAGTAAATGCACACATAATTCAAAAAAAGTCAACCTACAGGTTAAACACACCACACTTTGCAATATAAATACTATTAACAGAATTAAATAACAAATGACATGAACACAAATAAATACCAACATGAATTCTGGCTCCTTGGGTGAGTGGGCCTTTGCTCTCCTTTGGATAGGATTTGAATCAAGTCAGTCTTTAAGGAACTTGCAAAGCTTCATTAAATTATGAAAAGATTACAAAACATAGATCTGTTGCTATTACAATACTTTTGCTGCTGACATTCACTAATTTCCAAATTCTTCTCTCCTTCAAAACAACAATACGTTATCTTATTCTCACAATGCTTTCTAACTGCTATCCCAAAATACTCAAACAAATTAACAGCCTTACAGGAATACCGTTGTGATCCAACTTATTCACAAGATAGGAAAAGGTGTTACAATTCCCCACATTCCAAGGAGAAACGTTTAGAAAGGGAGGCATAACTACATGCACAGTTGTCAAGTTGGTTACATCATTTTGTCATTGTTTCAAATCTAGTAACCCAAAACTCTTTTACAAATACAAAGGTGTTTTATAAATATGTCTATAAGAGGAAAGACTATAAATAGAATGCTATAAAAAGTAAGTGTATCCATGACTCATAGAAATGACCCATAGACATCTTTGGAATGTTGCAATATCATCAAAAATGCCTTTGACAAGCTTTGAATGATGGCTGGAATGATTCTAAAGCTCCGCTGATGTACTCTAGAACTTCGTGGTACATTCTGGAACCTGCCTGTCGCATTCTGGGGCTTTGTTGTCGAACTCCAGAGCTCACTGTCAAACTCTGCAGCAGCTTTACTGTCAAACTCCGGAGTTCTGCTAGAAAGCTTCATCACACTCCAAGCTTGTCTTTAAGGATCAATTTACTTCACCAAAACTCTTAGCATTCAATTATAGTATATTATCTCTTTTGTATATACAAAATTGGAGAACTAACCATGCCAAAAGTTAGAACATGATGGTAAAAGTGAGAAACATAGATTCACACATACTAAGATATAAGTACATATCTTCTACTTTAGACTAGCCATAAGTCATAAACTGCATACAATGTCCAATCTAAGAAGGTAGGTTAATAGGTGTAACAGGGTCAATATGTAGATATAATGAGTCATAAAATGGACTCATCAGTCTTCCTACAAACAACAAAATGTGTCATCTTCGAAAATATATCAACTATCACAAATATGGAATCATTTCCTCTTTGTGTTCTAGGCAAACCTAAAACAAAACCCATACTTATATCCTCACATGGTCTCTCTGAAATAGGCAATAGTTGATACAACCCAACATTCTGACTTCTCCCTTTCGCTAGTTGGCAAACTCTATACACGTGAACATATTTACGCACAATCATGACAAAAAATAGTTCTCTGCTACTTGCACTAATGTTTTGTCATAATCAAAATGGCCTACCAAACCTCCACTATGGTTTTCATTGATCAAATTTTCACACATTGAACCTCTCGATATACATGATTGCACTCCTCGAAACAACAATCCGTCTTGAACAAGATAATCTAACCATGGTGTCCTATCTTCACTCGCTGGTTCTACACATGTTCTTTGTGCTTCCCAAATCTTCATTATTTTCATATTGTTCATTCATAAGATCAAATCCTATGACTTCCACTTTTAATTCATTCAACAAGAGAACTCTACGGCTCAACACATCTACAATTTTGTTTGATTTTTTACTCCTATGTTTCAACAAAAATGAATGCTTTGTAGCAATTCAGCCCACTTCATATGTCTAAATTGCAGTGCTTGATGGTCTGTATACAAAACAAACTCCTTAGGAAACAAATAATGTCTCCACTTCTTTAGTGCTTGCACAATTGAATAATACTCTTGATCATAAACTGAATATGCACTTTGTGTCATTCAATTTATCACTGAAATATGCAATAGGTCTCCTTATTGATTCATTATTGCTCCTATTGTTGTGCCACTCACATCGCAATCTACCTAAAATACCTTCCCCTACTCGGTTAATTTCTTCTTCAACTATTGGAAACTATGTTTTACTTTTGCTATCCAAATAAAACCCTTTCTATCTTTGTTGATCGATGTGCATGTCCCACTAAAATATATGATCTTCCCATAAAACCTTGCCAATCCATGGAAACTAAATGCCTCAAATGTACTTTGCAGTGACAACCAATCCAGTATAGCTCGCACCTTCTCTGGATCCATCTTCAAACCTTACTAAAAAATCACAAATCCCAATTATACCAACTCTTTCTACATAAAATTGCATTTCTTCAAATTCACAAGCAACTTTTCATCTAACAATTTCTCTAGCACTTGACGCTAATGTCACGAGTGTTCTTCCTTTGTTCTACCGAAATCAATTTGTCATCAAGACACACAATGACAAACTTACCCAACAATGGTTTAAGAACTTCATTCATCAATCTCATGAATGTACTTGGTACATTAGTTAACTTAAATGGCATAACCAACCACTCATGTAACCCTTCTTGGGTATTGAATGTTGTTTTCTATTCGTCACCTTCCCTAATGCGAATTTGGTGATACCAATCTTCAAGTCAATCTTCATGATGTATCTTGATCCACTCAAGCAATCCTTCAAATCATCCATGTGCGAAAATGTAAATCTATAATTTATGGTAATCTTGTTAATGGCTCTGGAATCAATGCACATTCTTTACTATCCATTCTTCTTAGTCACTAATACTATTGGTACTACACACGGGCTCAAACTTTCTCTAATCAACCCTTTATCCAACAGATCTTGAACTTGTATTTACACCTCTACATTCTCCTTCAGAGTCAACCTATGTGCGACTTTGTTTGGTAAACTTGAACCTGGAATCAAATCCATGTGATAACTTATACTTCCCATGGGCAGCAACCCATCTGGTAGATCATTACACAAGATCTCCTCAAACTCACTCAATATCTCCACTTCACGCGAAAATATTTCTTCAGCTACTACGCTTGTGTTGGCTGAGAAATCAATGCATAACAAGCCTCTACTCTTTCAACTCTTTCATAAATTCCTTCCCTAAAATCATCAAAATCTTCGGACTCTTGTCCACTTCTTCGCACTTATCCTTCAAAGGATTTAAATTGTATGTAACTCCATCTTTACACAATGTGTATGTATTTGCGTGGACATCATGTTGCACCTTGTGGTCAAACTGCCAAGGCCTTCCAAGCAAAATAAGCAAACATCCATAGGCATTATATTGCACAAAACTTCATCCTTATATGAACCAATTTGAAAACTTATCGAACATTGTTCATTCACTGAAACCTGATGTCCCTTCAACAACCGTATATGGATTCGGATGCAAAATTCTCTTCAAACCAAGTTTATCTACCATTTCTTGCGAAACAATATTATCTATGTTGCCACTATCAACAATCAATTTGCAACGCTTGCCTCCAAACTTACAAACGGTTTTGAACAAATTCTATCTCCCTAGGACTAATCTCCTCTTTTGCAAGTTTAAACACCACCCTCTTCATCATGAGGGCTTCTCCTCTAGTTTTTCGTTCATCTATGTTATGAATAAACGCAGCACTTTCTTCATCTACTTGTCTGATATGTGCATTCACATTAGTTCTCCTACCTCCATTATGTGCATGTGGGCACTCAAATGCTCTATGGCCTATCCCACCACATCTAAAACATGTACTATTGAATCCATGACCTCTACCTCGTCCATAGGATCCTCTACCTCTAAAATTTCCTCTACCTCTTTGAGCATTAACATCATTGTGTTGCAAATTACTCACCTCGCCTTCCTACGTTTGCACAAAATAATTTGTGCTTCTTCCACCTCCTTGTCCATGTCCACGCATGAATTTTCCTTTTCTTCATGCAACTCCTTGTTGTATGCACAATAAATTTTCTTCCACCTTCAGCACACACTGATGGGCTTCTTCATCAGATCATAGTTTGACAATACCAAAAGCATCTTGAATTGTCCGGCACAATCCATTTACATACCTTAAAATCTTCTCAGCATCATCTTCAACATGACCCACTCTAATGGTAAGTCTATAGAACTTTTTAGTGTAATCTTTCACACTCATTTCTCGTTGTCGCAAGTTTGGAAGCTTTTTGAACAAACTCATGTTATAATCCGCAAGAATGAATTTAGCCTTTAGCTTTGCGACGAATCTATTCCATATCTTAATCTTATATTTTCCTTTGCACAACCTTTCAGTTGGAATATGCTCCTGCCATAAGGATGTGTGATTTTTCAACTTTGTGTCAGTGAACTTAACTCGCTTGGGATCTTCCATACTTTCATACTCAAAATATTTTTCTAACTCAATGATCCACACAATGAGCTCTTTAGGACTCAAACTTCCAAAATAAGTTCCAGGGTCCAATTTTGGTTTACTAGTAGTCAATCTCGCAACAGCTCGCAAGAATCGATCTTCACATTCATCAACTTCTTCTACGTCCTAGTCCTTAGGCACTTATACTACGAATTCAGTATCGCTTTCATCATCCACCACTACAACACCTTGTTGTGTCATCTCCATAGCCTCTATGCGGGCTTGCATATCTCTCATCAATACAGCCAAGTCTGCAAGTCTTGGTGCTCCAGCCGCTCATGACCTTCCTCCACCTAAGTCTCCTCTATGTGCCATTTCCTTAGAAATCTAACTCCTCCAAAGATCTCGATTTCCTTGTCTACACCTACCCAACAATCTACCTGGAAGATGCGTGCAACTACTTTCTATCCACACTCACAAATGTGGAAAGAAATTTAACCAACAAAGGATACAACCTTGCTCTAATACCAAATGATGCAGCTGTGATTAGGGGTCTCAATTAAGAGAAGTCTTAGACCACACAGCGCTTTGAATACACAGCAGAATATGCAATAAAATGCATTGACTCAACTCAGATATTTATTCAATTTCAATTGTAGCAATTACAACATGAACATACAATGACAATAACAACAAACAATCCAACAATGAGATGCGTTACAACATTAGATCCGCAAATCTCTACTTGCTAACTTGCAGTCTTTGCAAGTATAGCTATCTTAGAACAAATACCCAAATTACCCTCATGCTAGAATTCTCTATTATTAGATAGCCATCCACCAACCACTAGCCCCCTTTGCACAAGTGAAGGGGTATGCTTATAAAGGCACAAGACTTGCCTATTTACATTAAGTGCTTTTCACCCACTAACAATGTTTAACACACCATAGTGCGCCACAACATTAAATGTTAGATACAATTCCAAGGCATCTTAGCACATTACAGCTTAATGCATCACAACATATTACATCACATGAAATAGTAAATGAATCCTCAGCAACTTCCCATGATCCAAGGAATTAAATGTAATGGCTCTTTCTCAAACACATCACAAGAATATATACGCCCAACCAAGTTATGCACGAGACAAGTTGCAAGACTTTACATCCAACAAATGCGCCAAAAACCCTTGTGCCATGAGCTTCATATTTGTCAAGGACCTTTTAGCACGTTACTGCAAGCTCTCCAAATGACTTGCAAATCAACGCTCTATTTGCGTAGTGAAGAACTAACTCCTCCAAGAATTCTTGCCAACCATGTTGATTCTACTATGAAGAAAGAAAGCTCTGATGTTCTGGAAGATGTCACTAACTTCTGAAATTGCTTCGCTTATTACCACCAGACTGTGCTTTTGCAAAAGACTAACATCACTTCTTTCACAAAGCTTCGCAAGATTATTCACAACAATTACAAATGCGCGCAAAAATAGACGTGCAGAACATTACAAATAATAAACACACGTGCGCTCGTAGACAACACAAAAATACAAAACAAACGCACACTCAAAGGTGACGCAAAACAACATAACAAGGTTTGTGCATTCACAGGACTTGCACAAACTTACAAAAAAAGATAAATGTGCAATAAGAAACTTGGCAAAACAACACTTAGCTTATTTTTGTAATCTAACATATTTTTTGTTGATGCAAGATTGCACGTAAACCCAAATGCTCTTGCATCAAACACCATATTTCTCATCCCCTTTCCTCAATTGACAGTGTGTCCTAATGTTGAGCAAGATTCCTCACAGTTCCAAGATGGACTTTTCACAACGTTAGTGTTGGCACCTTCTCCTCTCTCTTCAGTGTTGCCACTTTCTCCCGCTTCATTTCCTCCCATTCATTCCATTCTCAAGCAGCAAGGACACCCACTGGCTACTCTTTCAACAACTCTCATAAATAGTTTCTATGCCCTAGATCCAAACCACTCCCCACTCCAATACCATCTCCTCAATACAAAGATCCAACATGCAAATAATTGATTTCCAAAGCTTGGATGTTCATATCAGGATATTTTTTTTCATTGATAAAGCATTTCAATCTTCAAGATATTTCATTCCTAGGTGTTCCAACTCTCATTCAATAGTTGGATCATATCCATTTTGAGGACTCCATTGTCATTGTTTGTGGTCTACATGCACTCTATACTACTTTAGATCCACTTTCTTCTTGTTCAACTCAACAATTACAAGGTGCTTTTCATTCATTTGTTGAAATGGGGACAATGTCCTTTAAGCATGGAGCAAATGATGAGGATATCTAATATAATTAGTGATTTAACTATAGTTATTTATCACTCAAATCCATATGCAAATGGGTAAATAGAAATAAAATTATAAAGTAGGTGGATAACTGGAATATCTAGAAAGAGTAGATAGATATAATTAAAAAATAGGTGGATAATGTAGACACATAATATTTTCAAACTTTATCAATTAATGATGTTTTCTCTCTTGTAGGAACCCATCGAGTCTCAATCTCTCTAAGTGCACACCTTAGGGGGTGCACCAGGAAAGGGGTGGGTAGACCATTGGTGTTTCGCAGGATTGTTGTCCCTTCACTACCACTTGTTATCTACACAACCATCTCCAAAGAATATTTCCCTAAGCTTTGCCTCCTCTTTTGCACCCTCCTCTAGTCATTTTCCGCCATCATTAGCCCTTCCCTAGCCTAAAATCTGTTTTGATAGTTTACGATACACTGTTGAACCCATCGACCCTGTACTCTAATTGACAAAACTCATTTAGAGTCTAGGTCGGCCCTTGGCCAACCTAGATCAGGGCCTAATTTGATTTTGTCAACAGCGATACACAGTCGATTAGGTCGACCCTGTCGGCTAAACTTTAGGAAAGGACTAGGGTTAGATTCAACTATATAAACACATTCATTTTGTCATTTCTTAGAGACAACAAAGAGTTAATTATTCATTTGCGCTTCTTTACAATCTGCTCTTTCGTCATTCTACTTGAGGAGTCTTAGCTTAGGGTTTTTACTTGGAGAAGAATCTTGTCTTGTGGAAAAGTCTTGGATGCTTTGGCCTTTCTTAGCAATCCTTACAAACCACAACAACCTCTTGCGAAACACCTTTGGCTAAGGGAGAGACTGAGTTTCAACAGGTTCATCTTCAAGGTAAGTATATCTAACTTTGCTCCTCTCTTTAGTAGATAGAAGTAGCATAAGTAATGGCTTTTGAATATGTTTCTCTCTCTATGCATTAGGGTCTTAACTAAACATAGCTTAAAGAGGATTCTCTTATACATGTTTACCTTTTTTATGTTTACTAACCCCCACTTTGGGCCACAAGATTTGGTGAGCACTAGATTAGACTTTTAATTTACTTTTGTGAATATAAAAACATAGGACCTAGTTAGGGTTATTGCATAGTTTTGATTGACTGGAGACTTTGGAACCCTCGCTAGCAATATTATTTTGGTAAGAGATCCCTTGGCTAGGTCTAGCATATCCATCTTGGTCATGATCCCGAATATCTAATGTATCAACAATCGGAAGTGTAAGTAGAATTTATCTTCTCCGAACTAGGATTGATTTATAGATTAATTGCATTTCCCTTTGCATACAGATAACAGGGAACATTAAATGTCATTTTAATAATTTTAGCCTATAAATATAGGCTCCTATGTAAAGGTCACTCAGAAATAGTCAAATCAATTTGATTGAAGATTCACTATTAATTGCAAATTTAAAAATTAAAGTAGAGATTGGAAAATCAAAGAGCATTTAAAACATCAATCGAAGACATCATGATAAATGGTAAATAATACCACAAAGTTGCAGCTTATGGAAATAATGGTTGACCCACACTAGGACGGGACTAAGCAAGATGCAATCCTTCACGTATAGGAATTATCAAGAAAAATGCTGGAAAATTGTGAGGTTGGTAATGGGATCAGTTATATTTATATGGACTTTAAAGACATCGTCATTGTCTTGCTGTGAATAGTAAATGAGAAAAGGATAACAGAATGGCTTTGGTGGAGACAACTAGAGAAAAGTACGTCAGCCCAACAAAGAAAACATTCAAAAAGGATGTGGATGACAAGGAAATAGATGTAGGCTCATCATCCAAGCATGCTAACCAGAGAGAAGCAAATTCATCATCTAGTCATGTCAACCTGACAGTAAGCTTGGTAAGTCCAGAAAGAGTAACTTTATTTTAGTAAGAGAAAATAAACAGAAATCCGAAGATCCTTTCCTGGGTCAAGGAATATTGTTGGGAATGTAAAAAATCAGCCTGCAATAAACAGAAGCCAGCAAACGAATAAAGAGGCTCATTGGGGAAAACACGATAGAGGATGGTGATGTTGAGGCAGGTAGAAATGGGGAAGATGGAGCTAGGAACATAGGACATTGTAAAATTAATGAACTACACCAAGGATTTTTGAACAAAGGAATGCGTGGCAATACTTGGAGATCTTTCCTAATGGGCAAACGAGGTTATAGACTGCAGTATGTATGACCATCTCTATTGTGTATATTGTAAGCAATATAATTGCTAGGTGGATGAATGCCAATATATCATATAGTATATTTTGTTTGTAAGACAACACTTCTAGTATAACGGATACCAACGTGGAGGTAGCAATGAATAGAGCTACAATGTTTTTAATTTTAGTATTAATAGAAAATTTTCACATTTTTAATTACTTTACGTAAAATCAACATCACATGGATACATTTTCCAGCCAATGGAGAGCCCACATAACATACAATAATCAAAGTAAATCAGAATGAAATTCAAATTGACAAAACAAAATACTACATTTTCCATTAATTGTATGCCCTTGTAGCCTTTTTGCCGATGACAAAAATTATAATAGCTTAAAAACTTGAGGAAAAAAACAATGTATTAAGCATACCGACTAAGTAACAAGGTTTGTGTTTGTGTTTGTGTTTGTGTTTGTGTTTGTGTTTGGTGATGATAAAATTCTAAACAAGTTCGCTGGTCAATAAGAAACAGGAAAAAACATCGTGATTGATTTCAAAGAATATAAATATGCATTTTTTAATTTATTTTCAGAATAAGAGATAAATGCACAAGAATGTCGAAATAGATAAAAATTACTAAATAGATTCAAAAACTATATAAGAAGATGTAAAAACATATAAACCATGATGAATTTATCAAAATTATAAAGTTAAAAGTATGTGAAATCAAAATTTTAAAGATGTTTTTCTTTCAGGTTTTATTTTATTTGATTAAATTAGCCAAAGCTTGATTAAATTCACCAAAGTTCAATAAAAATCACCAAAATTCAAACTGTATGAATTTGATATGAATGAATTTTAATGCATTTGATTAAATTCTCTGAATTTCAAAAAAAAAAACAATGAAAATCGACAAACTTTGAGACACATAGCATACAGATTGCAAATTGCATGCATTTCAGATTTGGTCTTTAGAATACCAAAAATAATAATTATAATTACAAAGTATAATAAGAAAATAAAAATGGAAAATCAACACATCAAGAAAGGACAACACATACACACAAGGATTGGACGACTTTCATATCCCAATAATATCAATATTAGTTGAACATTAAGGCTTCTGGATTAATATGTGTTGGAATTTTTAGGATCAATATTTCGGGTCACACTTCTTGACCCATCAAGATCGTCAAGAAATGGGATTTCCAATTTAGTTCTTTATTTTTCAAGAACTTACATATGACCTAGTGGGTAGTTTGTATCTTATAAGGACGAGGAGAGCACTCAACTGATAGGACAAGTGCCTTTTGGCACTCAGATGACTTCAGAATTGAGCAATAGTGAACCATTCTTCCAATTGAATGAAAGGCCAAGGATCCGAAGGACTCTCTCTTGACAAAAGGATGGCATTTATGCTTTCAATCAATAGATTGACGATTTCCCTCGACTTCTTTGACATGAAGGCCAAGTGCATGGATGCCATAATGTGAGTCCAAGGTCTAAAGGCCCTCTCCCGTTGGTCGAGTGCATAAATGCCCTCGCACCCACATCACAACTTGACCAACGAAAAACCATTCCTCCCATAGGATGTGAGGGCATTTATGCTGTCCATCGCTAGATCAGTATACGATACAAGCTGCCTACTAGGTTATTTGTAAGTCCTCAAGAAAAAAGGAACTAAATTGGCAATCTTGTCTATCTATGAGCGTGATCATGGGTCAAGAAGTGTGACCCAAAACGTTGATCCTAACAATTCTGACACATTTTTATTCCCTGTTGCAAAAAATTCAACGATTGTTGTGTGTTTCACGTTAAAACGGCCCGAAATGGCAATGTGACAGGTGCGAAATTTTGGACGGCCGTTTAGCCGTCACATCATTTTTGCAACGTCCTGTTGGTCCGCAATGCTAGTCCGCAACGTAGGTTCTTGCTGGTTCCACCACATAAAACCACAGGCTGAAGCACAAAAGGAATAAGAGGAAATTGGTTCTTGTTGGGTTGAAGATGAAGATGAAGAGGACATAGATTTGCTGATGATGCTGCTGCTAGGGTATTATGGGGATACGAGTGAGGAGGAAGCGGAGGAGCGATCGCGGAATTGGGGGTTTACTGCCGATGAGGTGGATGAGCTCCTTTGCTAGGGGGTGAAGCCCTATGACTCCAAAGCTGAATACGTGCTCGCAGCGTTGCACGATGAGTGGTATGAACACTATTTTGGTTATGACAGCTTGAACAATGAGGATTTTGATTGGGGTTTGGATGGTTCTAGCAAGGATTTAAATTTAGACAAGATTGATCTGGACACTTCTGATTCTGATTCGAGTTCAGATTCCCATTCTGAATTTGGAAAAGCTTGAGCTGGAGAATTAAATTCTGGTTCTGATGCTGATGGTGATCATGATGTGAATGAGGATTGACTTAGGATTAACATTTATAATAGGTTTATTGACACGGGTTTTATGAAACGAAGTGGATTTTCATGGTTTTTGGGGGGTTTTATATCAACTCCAGCGTTTGTGGAATATCAAATCGCTTTATGGTCTACGAAGCTGTTTTAAAAGTGGGGCATATTTTTTAAAACGCAGCCATAAATGGGAAAAGCAGTCTTATGCTTTAAAAAAGGCCAAATATTATCCAAGGGGACGCAGCATGCAAAATAAATATTATCCAAGGGGACAAATTGAAATGTTTATAGCTTAATTTTAATAATTTTAGAAATTATATATATATATTCTTCTGCGCAACCTCCCCCAATGCCATTTCTCGTCACGTTTCTCATTTCTTGCAACATAGGTTTTATCCTAAAACTTCAACTGATGTGGACTGTGGAAACTTGAAGTCTCTGAATATCAATATTATCAAATTCAATGCAGAGCTTTTATATAGGAATATCTTAGAGAAATACGTCTTTTAAAATTGCATTCCCGGGCGGATGACAAAAAATAAATAAACCCATGCTACAAAGTAGATTGAGAAAAGAGAAAAGAGAAAACATTGGTGGCAACCTCTTTTGTCAAATCCAAACAAGTCTGCATAAATGAATGCTTTCATTCTACAGCATAAATGCATAAAGAAGATGATGATGACGGCTTTGTATGAATTGCAGAGATTTTTAATTCCTAAATAATTATGTAAAATGAATTAAAATCGATGTGCGAAAAAAAAAATCAAAGAAATGAATGAGGCAAAGCTTAAAATAAAGAAGTGCTTACAGAATTTTCCAAGCTTGTATGAATTTGCAGCCTTCTTAAACAAGTCAGCTGCATCGTCATATTTATAACCCCAAAAAGCCCATCCTCTCATTTTCTTCTCTGCGGCCTTCTCAAACTCAGCTCCTTTGGCCTCTTGCTCCGCCATGCTTCCCATTCTTTACAATTCTAAAGACTATAAATCCAGTACACAGCACCGCTTGCTTTGTCTGTAGATATATGATGTTTACGCTGGTGGGGTTCGATCGCGGGTGGATTGCTTCCCAATGAAGGAAAGAGTTATGGAATACTGAATCAAAGCTTTGGTGGCGGTGAGGAGAGTGTTTTAAAGCGCTGAACGGAATATCACCCTTTTACAATTCAAAAGTTAATGAACGGTGGACTAAAATATAAACCCAATTTCCATGTTTGAATGTTTTTATATGGGAAAGTTCTACTTTAATTTTTTTATTAAATGAGCAATTTATTGAAAGTTCCACTTTAATTTTTTTATTAAACGTGCAATTTATTGCTTATATTTTGAATTATTTGTTTAGTTAATATATAGATATATTTCATGTTGTTTTTTTTTTAAAGTTCGTCTTATTTTTCAATTTATTTTATTTATCGAATTGTAAAAATGTCTTTAAAATTTTGGAGTAATTTTGGGTTCGCTTACTTTTAACTTTTAATAAACATTTTGTTCTATTATTTTGCATTCAAAAATATGTTTATTAAATATTTTTTCATTTTTTAAAATTTTATTTTAGTGTTATCATTTATACTATATATTTTTTTTAAATTGAAAAAGTTTATTTTTTAACTTTTTAATCATTGAAGTAGTATGATTAGCACTTGCCTTGAAGATGCGAGAAAATTTGGAGGAATTGTATTTTTGTTTTTACAATTTAAGTGTAGGGATTAATACAAAAATTCACATCATATTGTGCTTGCCAAGTGTTTTCTTTTTTTTGTGAGGTATATTCCCCTTTTAACCAATCTCCTTCCACCTCAGACCGATCATCTAACGAGGATCTTTTCTCTTAAGCGACAAGAGAAACAAATAGAGGGATTCAATCTAGAGTTTTTGTCAATAAAAGATGGCATTGGATCGTGCGAGCATGTCCTTGTCGACCCTTGACAATAGCAAATGTTCAATCAAAAAATCTACCACCATATAATTTGCATACCTCTTTGCGATGGGTGCAAGTCATGTAAATCAAACAACTTTCTTAAATCCGTATAATCTTTTAAACACCTAAATGTAAGCTCAAATTCCAAGGGGCACAAATGCAATCTACCACAAAATATAGACGACACATTTCGCACGAAAGTTTGGAATTGAAATGTTGATGATTATTGGTGCAAATTATACTTAAATACAATATGGAAATAATTTTAATTGTAGCACAATATATATATTTTTTTAATTGTACCACGTCACTAGTTATTTTATGATGCAAGGATCCTAAAAGGTTAAGATTGGAAAAAATTGTAAGACAAGCTAAATGCCCGTTCTAAATTTATTGTACTCTTAATACACAAATTCAAATATATTTTTAATACTCAAAAAATTCAAAGATAGGAATACCCACTCTCCCCCTTTAGCTTATTTTTCATTTTTTATTTTTTTTGAATTCTCAAAGAGGTGGACTATTTGTGAATCCGATCTCTCAACTAAAAGGCAGTTTGTTGGCAATTATTTTGATAAGGGCAACAACCCGTTTATGAATTAAATAAGTTAAAATATAAAAAACCTTAACCAAAAAAAACAATATGCAACATTTTATCGTTCTATTAATAAGTTCGATTGGGTTTGGTGGACATGACTCGTTTTGGTGGACAAGGGACAATTTTTATATTATTGTTAATGAATAAAAGACATTTTTTTTTTTTAAGAGACAATGATTAGTTGCCATGTTTTCTAAAATCAGATAGGTATACCATCGCAAGAGCTCCTTGCATGTGGTGAGAGCACCAAGTTCGCCAAATATTACATTATAGAAAAAGACATAATATGCTTTCTATTTCTTGAAACCGTAGGATTTTGTGGGACTTAATTGGAAAATCATCATTATAAGCTTTCTATTTCTTTTTTTTTTTTTTTTAGTTCAACGTTAGAAAAGAATGGGAAGAGTTTCTGCACTCTATCTCCAAAGAAGTGTTGTAGTCGTTGAAGGCCTTAGATATTTTCACAGGGATTTTATAGGCATTACTATGCAGGGCAATATAATATAGTATCAAATACATTAATATATATATATATATATATATATATATATATATATATATATATATATATATATATATATATATATATATATATATTACAACATGATATCATATAATATAAGAATATATTTACTAATCTAAATAATAGATTACAATATTATAATTATTAATATATTTGTAATATAATATTTACAAATTTCAAATGTGGCTCTCTATGATAACGTAGAGGACAAAAACATAGCAATAAAAAACAAAGCGGTAAAAACATAGTATGACAAAAATGTAGTATGATAAAAACGTCATGAGAATAAAACATAGCGAATAAAAACGTAGTGGTATTGGTAATGTCATAAAAATATCGTGAAGAGCATAATTGAGACTTTTTAGTGATTATCACATTATTTATTTGTTCTCTAGTTCATTTTAGTGATAGTAGTTAACATTTCATGGTGAAAAAGTAATGCAGCAAATTTACAAGCAAAATAATAGAGGAAAATGTGATTTCATGAGTTTGGACCTTTAGTTGAAAGTTATGTCGTCTTCTGTGTGAGTGCATCCTTTACTATGTTTTGTTCTTGCGATGTTTTGTCCTCGCTACATTTTTTCCTTGCTATGTTATTCATGCTACATTTTTAACTGTTACATTTTTATTTGCTACTTTTTTGATGGATGCCCCAAATGTACTTCAAAATTTGAGTTAGATTATATTATATATTATTAAATATAACACCCCCAAAAAATAGTTAAAATAATGTTTTAATGATATGGAGAGAAGACGTTGTGGTTCCCAAGTTTGTATTGACAGGGTATTTCATGTGAAATCATACATTAGAGAGCACATACTCTGAACCCATTACAAAGTGATTTATAGCTCGCATAGTGGTGCCATCTTCTATTGACTATTTTCTATTTGATTATGGAAAGACTTTATGTCTAATGTACACCACAACAAACGAGCTTATGGATTGAATTGCTCTTGCATGATTGAGATTCAAATTGATTAATATTATTTGAATTTTTGCATTGTGGGTGATTTCTTGTATATTAATAATAGAGTGATGTTTGCATAACAAAGGATAAAGGTAGTCTATTACAATATAACACGTAAAAGGGGAATATATTCTACAAATAAAAAGTAAACACTTACTAGATATAATCGCAAAACAATAGGACTCACGACTTACATATTATAATTATAAATAAATAATATATTATGATATTATTTTATTATATGTATTAAATAAATTAAACTATATTAATCTATTATAATAATATAATATATTAATATATTATAATATATACTATATTCTAAATATTAATTAGATCCTAGAACTACACATCTAATGATTATTTGTCATCCAAGTGCCTAATGCATATAATGTGTAAGAGGGTACCATAAACTCTATTAGTAAGATGAATGATTTACTAAATACAAGTTGAAACAGAGTGGACTTGTTGATCCTCTTGTAAGTTTTTCTATAGGCTAAAAGTACTGCAGAGACCCTATCATCTCAATCTTTATGCCTTATTTTAAAAATATTAGTTAATATTATGCCCAAATTATTTTTAAAAGCTTATACCATCTCGTTTATCGAGAGATAATATGGGATAGTTTTGTGGTGCACCATTGTGAACTCAACTAACAACATGTGTATCATCTAGTTCAAAAAATGAATAGCCTAATCACTAATGAGATTCAAAGGAAACTTGTATCTACTTATGATGTTATCCCATAAAGAATGTACAATTGTGGTTGTAGTAAAATTATTTGTTAGGGATGGCTCTACCCACCTAGAAATATAGTTTATAATTCTTATGATGTACATTGTATCATTCCTTTACATGGTAGGGGAGATAGGTCTTACGAATTTGATAGCCCACTTATTGAATGGCTCTTATGCATTTATTGGGATTAGAAAAATTTCTTTTCTTCTATCAAGTGTCCTAATAACTTATAGATGTCACATTTACCTAGAGTCTAGAAAACATATTTTGATGCATTGTTGATTCATTGGCATAGTGAACACATGTCTCCCTCATGACTGTCCTGCAAGACATTTGTGCACTCATGTTCCATAACACACCATCACAAGACTTCATTGTGCTTGATATTATATAACTCACCTATAATGAGCTAGTATGTGGCACGATAGAGTTAAAAAAGGTAATAGTTCACATGTAAGCATGTCGTCAGGCCCACCATGCTCTTCATTCGTAGAGTATCCCACTCCCAATACACGCTACCTAATATTCATCATTTTATATCATGGAGGTTTCCATTGAGTGTGCCTCACAAAATGAGGAACAACATGATGGTGTCAATTTGTTATGCATGTCACCTTACCCTCAATGGTATGTACATGGTGCGACTGCATTTATTACCTACCCTTTTTATTCAAGGATGTCATTTCAACCATATTCTCTCTCAAAATATTTTATGTTCCTCTTCCACAATGTGTTTTATTCATAACTTGTTGATTGCTTGTTATCGAGTCCTCTATTTTTATATTTGTAGGCATGACACATTTCAGTATGTAAATATAAGTTATTTTTGCCATGCTTGGAATGATAGTGTTATTTTTGAATCGTCTGGTGTAAATGGTACGAGAATGTGGGTTGCCTCTTTTATGCCAAGCAAACAAAACTCATAGAGCATCCCTTCACTAATTTGCTACGTCAATTTATCGAGAATTGTGTTATTTTAGGTGACATGGGACTTACAAAAATTATAATTGGGTGTTGTAGATTGAGGAAACTAGAGTTGCAAGGTTATAAGCAAGTTACTGAGCTTGGCATTAGGTTCTATTCAAGAAAACTTAGGAAGACTCTGGTAGATGTAAGTGTTTCTTGTTGTAAGAATCTTGATACTACATCGACTTTAAGGGCTTTGGATCCCATTAGAGATAGTGTGAGGAAATTGCATATTGATTGCATTTGGGATAAGTCAATAATTGACCATAAATAGATATTGAAACTTGTTGGATTTGGTGGAAGTTATTCAGCAGGTGATTAACTACTGACTTCCATTAGGAACAGAGCTTCATGTGTGCTAGTTGGGGGTTGTCTTTAGAATTAGGGATACCTCATATTGGGACCCCTTGTATTAGCACCCCCCACACTGGACAACCAATGCCAGCTGCCCCACTTCCACTAAACATCACACTACCTCCTCCAGGAATAATCCCAGCATTTGATTGGATGGAAATGGCACATTCTTTTCCTTGTCTCTTGTGAGATGAATCTCAGGGCTTTGCCCCACCTTATAAGCCTCCATTGTAATAAAATTATTTTTTTAAGGAAATTTTTCTATTTATAGATTATTACAAAAAAGAAAATACTTAACATTTGAATGATCATTTTTATATTTAATTGAATTAACATTTAAAAAATGATTGGTCACTGTCAAATTAAATATTCACAACAACTTACCACCTATATTGGATTTTTGTTGAGCATTTTTTTTGTATTTTTGTCATGTAGTGACCTCTTGTATAACACCTATTACTTTATAGAAACCATTACCTTTAGAGCTCAAATTCCCAGTATGTTAGAATCAAAATAAGCAATAGATTGTAAACTATGGATTTAGATTTGCCTACCCCCTGGTAAGTATGAGTTATAGAGTTCTCATTTGGGTTACAATCTTTAAGACATTTATGTGCATTTAAACACTTGTTGTTTTTAATTGTGAAGGAGTTAATAGACCTCATAAAACTACTTCTAATGGGAGTTAGAGATGAGCTTGGTAGTAAAGTGACCCATATTTTCTTTAGGCGTTAAAAACACTAGAGAAATTTATGCCTTACTTTTCAACATTTAAGTAGATTTAACCAAAAAATCATTGACCTTACTAGTATTTAAACTTTATTTCTAAAATCTTAAGGGTTTCAAACTAGCAAAGACTTGATTTATATAGTACCCAAATGGTGCTAATTTTTAGAATTTTTGTTATAGGTTTATTGTTGGATAGGAGCTTATAACTTTTCTTGCTTCATCTAGAATCATGCACCAAGCTTAGAAAGAGATACATAGTGTTTCTACAAATAACATAAATATTTTTTGTATGAATGAGTATGAATTTATGGTATATGTGACATTCTCTTCACTTTATATAGATGATTTTATTATCATATATAGAAGATATGGAGAGTGCACTATCCATAATGAGAATGAAGTCTTCTTTGTCAACCTCAAGGGTGATGATGATATACCAACACTTATCCACAAGGGAGCTCTCAATCGATTCCTATAGTAAAGTTCAAACTTTAAAGCTGGGGTAAATAGATCAGTTATCATATAGTTGCTATAGATGATGTAGGATTCATGTTATTACATTCCTAAAATCTAATTCACATACACCCACCTATAGTTGTCAATATAATAAAATTTTGTTTTGTATTAGATGTATTTGGCTTATGGGATATCTGAATGATAAAGATTGAGTTGCATGCTAATATATAATTATTGTTTATTTTTATTGAAAAGTGCACCTTTATTAATTTAACATAATATAGTACACTATTAGTCATACCAAAAAAATGGTGAAAAAGTCACACCCTAAAAGCTAAGCTACACTGAGCTTAACAAGCCTTAGACAGAGATCAATATCACAACTCAAGGCCACACTAACCACAAGTTTAAAAAAAATCCTACTTTGAAAAACCAAACTCGTAGCATCCTTTTTTACCCTTATTCTTTTTAACCTTTGTCTAGAACCCTAAAGGACGTTCTAAAAGAAGAACAATAGTAAATATCTATAACTAAGGTTCAACTAGGGCTTGATCTTTATCCAACTCAGAAGTTTCAAATTCATGTGATCTCTTAATTCCTCCACCTTTAGCATTATCTTAAACATATGTCTCTTCCATAGGCTCTACTCTAGAATTCTTTATTGGGCCATCTATAGATTTTTCCTTCACCTTAGATGTCTTCATATTAGTTAGGACTTGTGTTAAGCACACTACACATGGGGGGGAGGGGAATCAATGTGAAATAAAACTTTTAATTTCAGAAATTAATGTTCACAATGAAACATTCACACAAGATCTAGTAATTAACCAACATAGGATTTACGTGAAAACCCCTCTCTTGGGAAAAACCAAAATGAAGAGCTACTTGGATTTACCATCCAAATCCAAACATAAAATAATTATTATTTTACAAAA
This sequence comes from Torreya grandis, assembly GCA_037957365.1. Classification (NCBI taxonomy): domain Eukaryota; kingdom Viridiplantae; phylum Streptophyta; class Pinopsida; order Cupressales; family Taxaceae; genus Torreya; species Torreya grandis. Next base: position 3,178,401 of record JARHVA010000009.1, read on the forward strand.
ATTTAGTAGGCACCAACCTACTTGGAGACACCAATCCTCACTACTAAGAACCAACTTAGCTAGAAACACCAATCTCTTTGATCTGAGGCACCGACCTCCACTGAAACAATCTTCCACCTTTTATTGTTGCTTCATCAACAAATGATGGCAAAATTCAATCTTCTCTCTTCTCACTCTTCACTACTAAAATCTAATTATGTTTTCATGATGGAAATAATTATTTTTATTTTTCTTTTCTGATCTTCTATCCACCTTATATAGACTCTAAAGGCTCTTCATAAAGGAGGCATCCCATCCAAGAGGCACCTTTTCATCAAAATGTGTGCATTATTTTAATTTTAATTAAATCACCAAGTGGGGCGATTTCCCAAGGCAACCATATAACAAGTGGGTCAGCCCAATAATGTTAGGCATTAATACATATCTTAAGAGGGGTGATTTAAGCCTTAAACAACCTTCCTTGAGCACTCATTCAAATATTCTTTAATTTTGGTCCCTTTATCATGAATCACTTCTACAAATTAAATATATTTTATCGTTGGTCAACCTTGTTAATTATTGTTGATTTCCCTTCATCTTGAATTCAAAAAATCACTTACATCTATTGTTGGTCCCTTTGAATTACAATCATTAATTACAATCTTGTGACATTAATAATAATTTTTTTGCATTAATGACACTTCTATTGGCAATTCCATTGAATTTTGTTACATTAATTATAATGCCTTTGACATCAATGACAATATTCCACTAATCCCCCCTTTGTCATTGATGACAATCCTTTATAAAAATAGTACATGAACTCCCCCTTGTTGTATTTTTCCTCCTTTGATATCCCTTTCTTTAATTCTCCCCCTTTAACATCAATGGCAAAGAGACATACAACACAATCACAATGTATACCACCAAAATATCCATGGAGCTAAATAATGTAATAACGATCTCCCCCTTAATCCATGCTTGTCTTGATAGATTTAATGACTAGATGAAGAATGTATCACTCCCAATTTATACCTTAGAAACTCAAAAGCTTCAACATCTTGCAATAAGGAACAATTGTCCCAAAAAATTCTTTAGGGAACTATTAGCCAATTTTGGCTACCATAGGTGGGCTTAATAAAAAACTTGACTTTTACACTAGGTTTCCCTTTCCAAGGGGTCTAAATTAATGTCTTATACAATTTTAGCATTGTTAGAGAATTTTTGAGGAAATTAAGATTAAGTGTTTTATTAGTATTAAGCTTGTTTGAGTCATTTCTAGTGCAAACTCTTGTTAGAGGTCCTTTATGTCTAAGTATAATATTTTCATAATCTTAATAAGTAATTTAAATTATAATAAAAGGTTATTGTATATAATAACATGTGTTAGATCACTTTAATTCAATTTCAAATGAGAAGAAGCAGTTACAAGAGGTTTTCAACACTAAAGGGAGGGTAGTCATTCACTTGTACGGATTTGAAGGACTCATCTTTAGGTTGAGATGTTTAAAAATGTGCATCTTGATCTTACCAAAGTAAAATACATTCTCAATAAGCTTGCACAGGTCCAAATAAGGTAGAAAACACTTCCATTCTCCCATCGAGCTCTTGACAAGCTCATAATGGCTAGTTTCAGATGCTTAGTATAGACAAGAGAGAGAAGGTCAAGTCAAAATATCTTGGAAAAATATGGGGTCCCTAATCACATTTAATTTACATGAATTTTTTTTTAGTTTCATGGGATAGGCTTTATGAACAAATGCTAAGAAGGTAGGGTGGTCTAAAACCCTACAAAAACCCCACTAGCTTAGTTTTACCATTGAAATGGTAGTTTGAAGATCATTGGAAACTTGAATGAAATTTAGAAGGATATAGGTGGTATGTTATATCCTTACATATGATATTTAAATTTTCACTTGGCATGTGCAATCTCAAGGAGGTAATAAATCTCCATTTATGGTAAGTTGCAAGCAAAAAAGAAAGGTTGGAGGCTAGATTTTTATTTGTTTAAGCTTATTATCAACCTAGATGATCTTAAAATAACCTATTTCATCCCATAAATCTTATTAACAAACTCATAAATTATTTCCCAAGCACCAAGTAGACTAAAACATGAAGGAATGCTAGCTCTAAACCAAGTTGCAGACTTTAGTAGATTACAGGTAGAATCCTAGTGCATGAGAGCCTTCAATGCATGAAATAAATGATAGGTATATATTTTTTGCATGGTTATACTATTTAATATCATTAATACCTTATCATGATCACTAATTAGGTCCAAAACAACTGAAAGATCATGTTCTCATGTCCCCCAAGGGACTGTGTGTAGCTTGCACTAGTTGGAGGTCAACATGTAAAGAGTTATGAACTATCAAGAAACCAATGTAGGAATTGGTTTAATATAATTTAAATGATATAATAAGCCTATAATAAATTCAATAATTAAGTTTCTTAATACTAACTTCTCCAAGTAAACCCTAGTGATCTTGAATTGTAGACTGTGTATAAATTTACCTACACAAAAGTAAACTAAAAGGAGCCAAACTTGCATTATAAGTGGAGCATGAAGGTCATAACCTCATGATAATTATTTTGAGGAAATTTAGAGGTTTTTTTACATCCAATATGATCAAATATTTCTCCATTAAGAGCTTCGAATGACAAAATGCAGGCCTACATGTTTGCAGACCTGTAAGTCTTCATTTCCAAGAAAAATAATATGTCCCTACATGGATATGAGATCTAAATTTAAAATTAAGTATGAATCCATGAGAAGGAACTGAGAGGGTCCATTTAGGGTCAATAATTAAAATCCTAAGGAGAATAACTATGCAAGAGAAGTACTCTCAAGGACTAATAGAACACGAGATCCAAAAGAAGCTACAAGGTTGTAAGAAAGTAGAGTTTGGGAAAAGACACGTGTGATGTTTATGAGAGTGGAAATAAATAATTTAAGCCCATAAAATTCACTAATTATTTTTTTTAACATGATGAATTCCATTCCCCTTGTTAATAGGTTTGAAGAGACATGATATGAATGGCTTAGATGATAAAATGCAGATTTATAAACCTAACTGTGACATAAAGGTCTATTTTCAAAGTGTGAGAACAATTTGTAACTTTTGATTTGAAAATTAGTTTATAATGATTTTGAAATGAATGAGGAGTCCTATCTATATTTTACATGAGGATTGGATCCTTTTAAAGTTGAATACAAACTCTAAACTAGGTCATAAGGGTCAGACTGGCCTAATGGCCTATAAACCCTTAAGGTATGGAAATAGATTGCAAAACCTTTTGGGGGGTAAATTAATATTGAATACCATTGATAATAATGGAATAGATTGTTTAAACTTATTATATGCCCTTATAACCACAAAATGTACTTTGAAGGTTTCAAGCCAAGAATTTTCTCTCATCTTCACACACAGTCTTACTACCCTGAAAGGTTATTTTTCTAGGTTTAGAAATTCATGGAGAAGATGCATGGTGGAAAATGGATATAAGAAAAGTTTCAAGGTGGGGGGTGGGGGTTGTGCAGGTGGGGGGTATAATTATTCTAGTCAATTTCATTGGTTTTTTTATTAAGGTCCTACATGTTATGAACAATCCCTAAGGAGGGGGTAGTCTAAAACCCTATTTTGCACTATGAAAAGCTTGAGAGACCTCAATTTTTTGCTTAGATATTGCAAATATGATTTTCATGGGACCTAAAGCTATTATCCATGGAAGGGTAACCCTATTTATTAAAAAAATTCATCATTGGTTTATGGATTGAGGCCCTCATCTTTGTGAATCATCGTTAAGATGACTGGCCACTTTAAACCCTCTTTAAACCCTTCTAAGAGCTCGATGGAGGTACATGTATTTATAATGACATAAAATGCCATTAAATGGAATAAAAACTATTTGAATTACCTTTTCACACCTAATATAACCTAAATGAGTCACCATTTCACACATGTGAGAATTAATGTACGGATTTTTGGCCTAAAATATTGCTTATTGGAGTTAGTTTGCAAGTTTTTAAAGATTTAAAGCTTTCTTAACCATTTATAGAGTGTTATTGAGCCAAGATATAGGTATTATGATAATTAAAAATTAATTTGAGAGGTATTCATGATGATGGTATAGTATATAAGTGTCTAACTAGGTTTGATAGAGAAGAGATGATTAGTCTTGCACCAAAAAGATTGAATTGTATGTCCTTGGCAACGTGAATAAATTGGAAACTTAGTTATCATTCTCTCCTAGGATGGAAATGACATGGAATTGGTCTATAATGGTGTTTGAGAGCTCTAATAAACCTGATCAAGAATTCCAATTGTCAAACACAATCTTGTAACTCCTCTTTGGCCAAGAATATTTAGTTTCAAACAAGGTTGATGAGTCATCTAGGGAGTTGAAGAATCTCTTTTACACCATTCTTCTAGAATATCATCATAAAGCAACCAACACATGACAAAGATATGGATTAAACTAATCTGAGAATCTCTTCTCACACTATAACTGACTTGGATTAAGTGACACTTTTAATTGGAGTTACTCCTATGCCTCTCTTATCTCTCTCCTTAATTTCTCATATATATAATACCTAGTGTGGCTTTGTAATGGATCTCCCACCTGAGTATGGTGAATCCATACTCATTTATATTCCTTTGATCAATAATACTATTGGTTTTACCTCCATCTATGATTGTACTTAGTGTGTATGTATGGATAGTTGATCTTGTTAAGTGATTTGCTTAGTCTTCCTTGATAAGTCCTATTATAGCACCTATATGCAGTTTGAAAGCTTGTCTTGTAGGTCATGTAAAGTGTTCAAGTGAAGTGTAAGGGTTGGGTGTGTTTACATATTCATTAGTGTCAGTTTAGACCTCTTGATTAGCCCTCCTAGCCATAAGCATCTATCACAACCTCCAGGTTGAAATGTTGATGTAAGAGATTCAGATTGGGATTAGTGTATGTTTAGATTAGTCCCATGGTCTACATGAGCACATGAATTTGGTTTCTAGTGATCAATTAGTTTGGTGTATCACCTCTTTAGTTAGATTATTTTTAATTATCTCTAACCCTTTCCTTTGTATGCAATAGTTTAGTAGTAGTTTGGGTGAAACATCAAGGGAGCTAGCCCAAATCTAGAGGTCACCCACAACCTATGACTAATACCATTGTATAACTCAAGTTAGAGGGCTGAAAACACCCTCTCAAGGGTGAAAATTTGAGCTATAGCAAGAACCATTATACCAAGACATGTAAATGGATATAAGATTAAGCCTTACTATCAATAATCTCTATCATTTCTTACTTAAAAATGAGAGAGGGTGCTAAGTAACACTATGTAATTTAGGATTATTATTAATTTATTGTTTTATTCTTTTGGTTTTAGGTTTGTGTCTATTTTTACAATTCGATCTCTATATTTTAGGACATCAAAACTAGGGTTGAAAATTCAAAGTTGTAGAGTGTAATCTGTGAACAAATATAGCATGAAGGGAAGACAACTTACAATGGTTACATGGGGATCAAAAAATAAGTACGAGAATAAGATGTTGACAACCAACATATACATAAAGGAAAATCAATGGTCATTCAAAAATAGTTAATGATGATGCACTTGAAATATTTTGTCTTTACCAAAGTAAATTGAATTTCATAATTAAAGGATGTATAATAAAGGAAAGTGGATCGGTTAGAAGATGGTGTGTCACATCAATAACTACCACTAGATGGATCAATATTTTTAAACTTAGAATATAAAACATCATATTTCCATCAATCGATTGACATTAATTCACGAGGTTAAATCATGTGTAACCAGCTTAGCACACTGAAAACATTTTATCAGATGGATTTGAGAAAAAAAGATATATACCAAGGGGCAAAACAAACACAAGGAAATTACACACTATTGTGAACTAGATAAATCTATGATCTAAATATAATTCAATTAATTGTGCACATATTCCGTGATAGTACCGCTATAGCCAAAGAAATTCTTCAAACATGGCTCTAATAGAAAACATGGATTGTGTACAACTTTTAATCCCTCTCATAGATATGAAAAAGGAAGAAATGGGGATTGGTATGGCACTCAAATAGACCAAATACCATGATATAGACCCTTTCTACATCATCAATTTCATAGAAGCTAATATGTTCATTCACAACCAAGTAACAAAAGCATAAACAAGATCCCTACAACTCCAACACCATCTGCAAGGCTTTGAGATAGAGTGACTCATAAAGATTCCTTAGACAACTACATGAGGTGATGCTCACACTAATTAGTAGATATAATGAGGGTGTGATTCATCTCTCATAGGATGTCACTATTTCATCACATCTTTAACCATGGCATGAGCAATTAGACTTCTAGCCCAGGGCAAATATTATTCTGCCCTACAAAACCAAGGATCCCCTAATTCATTCAAATACAAAGGAGAAGTATAATAGGGCACTTAGGGGCATCCCTATTTACATGGTGGGATACATGTTTGTTCACATTCTCTTTGAGTGCATCACCAAGAAATTTTGGCAAACCACCAAAATCACATGGAAAATAATAAAAGGGGTCAATGACATTGCCTACAAAATGAGTTGGCTACACGATAACTTTAATTGGCCTAAGTTTTTTTATTTCAAACTCAAAACCAATATTTATAAGTCCTTGATAGAAAATCATAGGTATTCAAATACTAATCTTTGTTACTATTACTCTATTTTACATAGTGGCAGTCACGAGAGGGTCTTGTCAACCCAAATGAAGACATTTAGCTTATGACTAGATTTTCCAACCTTGCCTAAACTAAGAATAGGAAATATTACAATCAGTTGGTTATGTTTAACCAATGGTAGATTGATATCTAAACCCTAATCATATCACACCATGGGGTACCCAAGGATATTCTACAATATCTAGGATAATGTACAATTATCACAAATATGCATGATGGGATTCACATCAAATTCCATGAACTACTCAAAATAATATCCACTCCGCTACCATTTTTCATTACTATACTAGATGTCAAGGCAAAATTACTATGACAAAAATCCCTAACTACCAGATGAGTGTGACTTTTGTGGTATATGCCTTTGGGATCAAAATAACCCTTACCTAAAAAACATATGCACTACCATAGGCAAAAATAGCTCCCTTGTAGACTATGAGGGTAAAGAAAAAAGCACTAATATAGCAAGCTTCAACACCACAACCAAAGAAGAGGACCCACAACACCAAATCATGGTTGGATAAAAAACATGTCCCAAAAATCACTGCATAATGTGATCTTATAGAGTTTGGTTTTGAGGAAGAGGAAGTTTTGTATTAAAATCTCATAGACATAGGCAATGATGTCTATGATGAAGAAGAAAAAAAACAATTTTTCTTCTGGAAGGTAGTACACACCTACCAAGTGCATAACTAGGTGTGACAAGAATTATGGATTGATATAACCCAATCTCATCCATAAAAAATAATAGATATTGTTGGGTAAGAAGCAATGCATAAAAAATTTCAAGATGATCTCTTTCCCATGGATCTAGCTGTAAGATATTTTGATGCATAGGTAGAAGACTCACCATTACAAGAAAGCCCATAACTAGCTCTTGTGCATATGAAAAGGACCCATTATATGTCTAGAATGTCCCTAACAATCAAGGAATTGATGGTTTCCTTTATAGATCCACTAGAGTAATTCAAAATGTTGCAGGCCCATAGACCCAAATAATAAATTTTGGAGACAATCCAAGATGACAAGAGATTTAAGTATAATATAACTCATCCACCATCTTCCAATAAAAAGGCATCAACGCATAGAGGCACTACAATTTAATCAACCTCGTATTCTAATTTACAATCATTGTTTGATTTTAAAACTCCTATGCAAGAGCTAGAAGAGACAAATTCATCATATCCTAAGCAAAAAGTTAAACAAATAAATATTGTATCACAAGAACAAGATTCCAAAACACAGAGAGAAGAATAAAAGGCATAGAAGGTGGTTGAAAATAAGGCTAAAAGGTAGAGAGGAAGAAGAAGGAAGAGGTAAAATAGAAGGTTACCGAGGATGAGGAGTAACAAAAGAAGCAAAAGGAGGAAAGTAGGGGAAAGGCTGAGGAAGCTGGGGCAAAAAATAAAATGGCCAAGGAAGTGGAGGCAAAAAATAAAGTAGAAGTAGAATCTGTGAGGAAACAACAAGAACAAGAATTTTAAAAAGTACAATTAGTGTAGAAAAAGAAAGACGAAGCTGAGGTAGTGGTAAAGGCTCAATAAGAGGAGAATACAAAAGATATGCCATTGTTTAAATAATAGTTATCTTTTATGGCTTCATCAAAAAAATAGGGGGAGCAAGTGAAGCAACATGCCCAAGAGAAAGAGGCCAAGAATAAGGTAGAGGCAGATGCCAAATCCAAGGCAATAATATAGTGTAGGTTTGAACAAGAAGGTGTAGCCAAACATGTAGTAGAGACCACCAATACAATTGGGATACTCAAGTTCCAATAATCATCATCCACATATTAGGGCTCAAATTTTACTCAAGGCAGTGAATAAGAGGAGGCATCTTAGCATAGGTCCCAAATCTCTAGCCAATGGTTATGAGATGTCCCTGTATCTTCCATGCAGATCAATAAGGCACCTATGATGACTTCAAATTCAAATTTGGCCTTAGATATAATGGTGTGATAAGCATCACTTAATGTTTCACATCTACCTTTATCTAAGAAAATTGAGGAGGCAACATTATTTTAGGAATCCATCATGCAGAAGGTGTCTTCCTTAGAATTTGAGGTGTTACAACTCAAGGAGGAGAATGCAAATATAAACCTATGCCTCACCGAATCTCATGATTTGATTGATGTTACATGTCCTACCTTGGTCAATCTAGTTTTAGGTCACCAAGTCATGTCATAGAAAAATCAGCTCACATCCCTTCTATCACAATTCACAAAATACTAGTGTGTTATGTAGAAGCTCCAAAAACTTCACACATAAAGGTAAAATCTCAAGGTTGAGACTGATACCATTTTTTATCTCCTCAAGGAATATGATCAAGTCCTAGATACTGTTGTGCACCAAGCTCACAACATAGCTCAAACATGCTCAACTAAATCCAAAGCTACCATTTTTTTTGTAACACATGGATGGGGTACAATCTATATTTCACAATGTCTAATAAATCCAAAGCTACCATGGAAGATAATTATGCTATCTTAGATGCATTAGATGTCACAATCAAGTAATTAATTGAATCTAGAGATAGTGTCATGCAGAAGATGTATAATTGAAAAAATGAAATGATGCACAATACATTTTTGATTTCTCAGATGTAGAGAAACACATATAATATGGAGGATCTATCCCAAGACATTCAAATAAAAGTATCTAATGTGAAGGCTATGCTCATAGTGTCAAAATATGATGATATCCAAAGTTTTTTCAAGTGTCAAGTGTCATTGTGCACTATAATTAAGATGGTCAGAGATGATATCATGAATTGGACATTATTTAAAAAGGACATGTCTCATTTGGATAACTCCATCATAGAGATTATCTAGGAACCTCAATTTGTTCCTCCCAATCAACTCCAATAGGAAATTTTCCAAAAAAAGGTTATTGTAGGTATGTAGCCTATGCCTCCACCACAATAACCACCTTCACCACCATATTTTGTAGTAATAATTTATTCTTTATCTTCTCAAGCAAAACTATCTTCACAACCTCCTCTAGCTCAACAAATGTAGACCATGCCACCAACATCATTGTAGGTATTACACACACTGTAGCTTTGTAAAATTGGAAGCATTTTGTATTAAGAAGTCCTTAAACATTAGCAATGGGGCCAGGTTGGTTGAAAACTCGTAAAGGGTGGCCATCCGGTTATGATAATCTATTAAAAACCCACAAGGGTGGTATATTAGTAAGCTACTTATTTGAAAACCTAAAAGGGTGATTAATTAGTGTGAAATACACAAAAACTTGTGAATGACACCTTGAGTGATTATCATAACTCATTCTTTTGGTTTAGTTCCTTAGAACAGATAGAGTTTTCAATTTTAGCATTAGGTACACTTCTTACAACTTTTTATCGAGATGAGACAACTATTTAAGTCTAAGAAAGTGTTGTTAGTAAACATGGTTACATTTATAAGGATGAAAAATTATAGAGTGTAATGGGTGGAAACTTATGCAACTTGCACTATTTTGTCTTTTGTATCCTTTTTTGTATGTATTTGGCACTTGAAATCATGTCAAGAGTCTTCAGAATGTAAAGAGTCTTTATTTTATTTATATCAAAAGGTTGGAATTCAAGTAAAAGTGTCTTATAAAATATTTCTCTCTCTATATATATGTGTGTGTGTGTGTGTGTGTGTGTGTGTGTGTGTGTGTGTGTGTATATATATATATATATATATATATATATATATATATATATATACATATATGTATATATATATATATATATATATGTATATATACATATATGTATATATACATATATATGTATATATATGTATATGTATGTATATATATGTATATGTGTGTATATATATATATATATACATACATATATGTATCTATATGTATCTATATATATATGTATATATATATATATATGTGTGTGTGTGTGTGTATATATATATATATATATCACTCAGTTGTATTGTAAAAGAGTTTTGATGTGATAGAGATTGATATAGATTTATATAATGGTTTTTCTTGAATGTCTTTTATCATTTTTCTTTGCATAATGAATGCTCTATTTATCTAAATCTCTTTAATCATGTAGAATAATACTAAATTTTATGAATCCATTAAGACTTCTTTTATTTTGCATAAATACACCATATTTAATTGAATAATAGCCTTGTTTAATTTGCAATCATGCCTACATTTGGACTTTATTCCCACTTTGCATAACTATCCCTGTATTAGCATGCTCTAATGGGTTTTCTAGGAACCCTTGCTAATATATAATTCTCTGATGTAATGATGGTAATCTCTCATATGTAACTTATGAGATATTATGAAACCAATATAATTCATCATCCTCTATTTTTTTTGTAAATAGTTGTAACAATATCTTACTACCATTTTAACCATTCATAGCTTGTTTATAATGTCTTAGATGTAAATAAGGATCCCCACTTCAATTGAACTTAGAAAATGTTGGTATCTTAAAATCATGTTATAATGGTGCATTCAAGATATTGTGCACTATAAGATTACCATATATATCATTCAAATCAACCCAAGAGTGTTATTCCTTACTTTCCAATGTAAGTTGATGTACTTTATATTGTAAAACACCAACATGCATTAGAGAAAAAACCTCTTGTGAATGCATTTTAAGATATTTTAGGGACTCATTTAATTATTTTATTTTATTATTAATTTTATCCATTGGTATGATATTTAGAATAAGATAAAAAGGGATAGGGATAGATATTTATTGGTGAATATTGGGCCTGGGGGAATCATTGATATTTATTATATCATTTGTTTTTAAAGGCATATTAAATTATAATTAATATATAATAAATAACACTATTATTATCATCACTAGAATCAATATGTTCATTCATTGTATCTTTCAAAATGGGACTAGGAATATTGTCATGATAAGCAATAAGTTTAGCATTTAGTGTACTAACATTTGATTTATCATGTAGCATATAATCATCATCAACATGAGGGGAGGGTAAAGAATAATCAATACTAGAGTTAGTAAAAACATTTTACTCTTCAATATACACACAATAATGATTAGCATTCTAATTTTCATCAAGATCACTATATTTTCCACTTGTATAATCAACATTTGAAAGAATAACACTTTCATTTTCACAAGAAGAGGGTGTAAAAGGTACATTTGTACTTGATAATTTTCTCTATCATCACATGTAAAAGGAATGGAATTTTTAATTTAATTATCAACATTGAAAATTGTATTATTCTCATTTTCGCAAATAGAAAAGGGAAGAAAGGCAATTATATTTGCTACCTTGTGTAAATGATCATCATATGCAAACGGATCACTATTTTCATGTTCATTGTTGACAATTGAAATAGTAACATTTTTATTATTACAAGAAGAGAGGATACGAGATGAATTATTGTTTTCTAACTTGGTCATATGATTATCACATGTAAAAGGAACATTAATATAATTAGAATGTAACTCTTGAGTTACACAATTGTAATTTTCATTATGTAATGTAATTTTAAGTTTTTGCTCTATATTGTGAAATGTTAAAAAGAGACATAACAAAACATTTTGATAACCTAGGATTATTATCAAATAATGAATCACCAATGATGGGTTCCTTTGGAATCATATATTAGTTTCTTTCACAATGTATTTAAGATAAATAATGAAGAGTTGGGAAAATAACATTCATCTACATTACTATAGTTTGCATTTTTCTCGTCACTTTAATAATATTATTCATTATCATCATGATAAAAAAAATTATTATCATAATTATATATATATATATATATATATATATATATATATATATATATATATATATATATTCATGCACTTTATTAGTATCTAGCACACAATCTTGATAGTTAGTCCATTCTTTATTATAATTATAAGGGATACCTAAGAATTTATCAATAGGATGAGGAGGAAGAGATTATTTATTATCCATTTTAAATTTTTCAAATAATATAATTAAAATAAGAGGAGAGAGACACATGAATGCTATAAAACAATTTAATGCAATAATGAAAACAAAATTTTATTTGAACCCCTATGTCAAAAAATTTACAAGGAAACCTAAGAGAGAGTTAGGGTTTTTCAATGTTCAACAAATAAAGTAGGTTCACCATATGTTTTATTAGAATTGAGGATTAGTATAATAAATATAATATAATTTAGATAAATAGTTGAGAAAAATATATTGCAAGTAAATAAGTATTCATGCACATCTATTTGTAAACATATGAACAACTAGGGTTTTTTTTATCAAAACAGATGAAAGGGGAATGGGCACTTATCTATAGTTTGAATACACAGACTTGTATAGGATCATGATTAAATGTGATAATTATATATATGCCATTATATACACAAGGATGACTATTTTTATTTATTTGGATACAATCGATAGATTTGGACAACTACAACCTACATCCTTGTCTTGATGGTGTAGTCTTGTTTGTGTTGAATGTGGAAAAATCTAAAAATAAGAAAACTATGTGACACTACTTGAATATGATTTTAAAACTATTGGATACATATAATTAAGTGTTATAGGATGTATTTTGTCTTATCTTCCTTTCAAAAACCTTGGAAAGGTATTGCAAAAAAAGCCAAATAGTAATAAAATATAAAAGTCGGGGACAATAGGTAAGGGGGATAGTTGAGCTAACCTAACCCCCCTATAATTGAGAACTACCTACGTGGTCTTAAAAGGGACCTTAATCAGATGTATTTATTCCTTGATTTTATGTGGGTGATTGGATCATAATCAATGTGAATATAAATGCTCTTGGCCTTGACCCTCATCTTGGTCCAAGCATGTGATGTAGATGTAACAATATAAACTTTAGATATATAAAATGCAAGTATTGAGATTGTTATATTGTGTTTTTATTTACTTGTGCCTTTATTAGTTAGATAAGTGATATATCTAAAATGTCTCTTAGGACTATATATACATGTATGTGAATGCCTATTTACTTACAATCTATTTTTCTCAACTATATAATTGAGAACCCATATGTAATTGAGAACTGCTTACATGGTCCCAAAAAGTACCTTAGGAAGATGTATTTAATCCTTGATTATATGTGTGTGACTGGATCATAATCAATATGAATCTAAATGCTCTTGGCCTATGCCCTCATCTTGGTCCAAGCATGCAATATATATGTACAAATATAAACTTCAGATATTAAAATGTAAGTATTGAGCTTGTTATATTGTGTTTTTATTTACTTGTGCCTTTGTTAGGTAGATAAGTGCTAGATGTAAAATGTATCTTAGGACTAACTCTCAAATTCAAAATTTAAAACTTTCTAGCATGCACACTGACTCAAATTAGAGTGAAATATTCATAAAAGGAAACCCAAACAAAGCGTGTCATGGAAAATTAACTGAAACATATGTTATAATAAACCATAATTTATGAACAATCACGTAGAGCATGATAGTCCAAAAAGAGTGATTTTGTTTGAAATTAAGAAGACAATAAATTTGGAAAAAAAAACAAAAAAACAAAAAAATTAGGGATCTTAATGAATTACATAAGAATTGTATGGAATAATAATTTCACAAATACAATGAAAACATCAATGTGAGAGATAAAAAAGTAAAAGACATAGGACCAAGACAACGTGTGCCAATAGAGTCTTAATTTGGCATTAGGAGTCTCTAAATGTAAAATCAAGAAATACATAATACTTGTGTTTGTTTGACCAAATTTAGGTGTCTACAAAAGACTATGATGAATATATGAATAGAATAATAAGAGCTAAAAGTTGTGGTGGAGAATATAAAATTGTTATGGATATACTTGTCTTAAAAAGGTTGATTGCACTTTATGAATAATGCACAAAGCCCTACTATGTTAATTTTTTTAGATATTATGGTACTGAATTCAATGATATACAAGTTGATGACATTATTAGAATTTCATTTGATGCAAAGAGAAAACTCTGTGATCTTTTAGACATAAATACTAAAGATACAATGAGGTTTAGATCCAATTTAAAACAAATAAATAAAATGACTTAATAATTAACATATATTATTATATATATTTTGGAATTTAGAAATGTTCCTTTACATATTATTTATTTTAGATTATTTAATAATTAGCAAATTATTATTATTTAATAATATTATATTAATAGTGATTCAGTATTATTTTAAATAATTAATCTATTTAATTTTATTATTAATTATTTATAATTAATTTAATTAAATAGATATTATTCTTTAATAAAATTATGGTATCATTTATTATTAATATACTTAGTTAATTGGTTATAAATTTAATGATCATATATATATATATATATCATAACTCCATTTATTTGTAATAAGTCTTATTTTTTATAAATGTGTCACATTATTTTGAAATAATATCCCCTTTTTGGGAATTCTATTAGTTCAGGTTTTCAAATTATCCTTCACCCATCAATAGAATTTCATATCCTTCTCCTTGTAGGGCCTATCTTTTTTAAGATTTTTTTTTTGGATTTGTAACAACCCTTTCTTGTTTGGGCATTATCAACAGGGTTTTCTTTGCTTGAACCATGTTGGATTTTCTAAGCCTTTGTTTTTTCCCTTTAGGATAATCATGATTTTTTATCATAATTTAGAATTAACTTGGGGATTAAATCTAATTAAGATAAAATGAATAGAAATGTAGAAAATATTGTCAATTATTTTGCTACTAGCATAATGAAAGTAAAGTATTAAAATGTACAAAGTTTAAATGAATGAAATAATTTAACCATGAAAAACACAAGAAAAATTAGATGTTTAATTTTTATATGATGACTAAGTGAAACTAAAATATGGTTGGAAATGATCCCTCATATTTGATTATGTGTGCCATATAAACTATAACTATAATTGATCATGGTCAAGATCAACTAGAAGGGGTATGATCAACTGCCACTATTCTCTTATATTGATTGATTTTTTCATCTAAAAAAATTATGGAAATTAGGGCATAGTCACCTATACCTACTTAAAACATTCTCGTATCTATAAAATTGACATTTGAATGCATATGAATGACCTACAAATGTCTTCCTTAAATTTGAAACCCTAATAGGGCTTGCAATATTTGAAAACCTATAAAGAGAAAGGGAGGAGTGTAATTGGATAAACTAACCATAATCAACCCCATGATTATTGATCAATTCTTATGTATCTAATAATATAAAGAGTAAAATCAATCACACATAGTTCTCCCACTTAGAGTGTTTATATGATTGTGCTCATTTTGATACATGTATGTATCTAGAGATGGTTTGATTACTTAATAAAGCTTTGTTTTAACTTGGATAAAATAGGATCTTTAATTGACTAAGACTACATCAAATAAATTAAATTAAATTTTATAAGAATAGAGAAGTTTTCCTCAGTGTAAAATAGTGTAAGTATACATGCATATTAAAATTTCCAAGTGGTAGAATAGGTGACTTAGATGTGTCTTTATACTAATCTCAAATAGGAAACCCTCATGATACCTATCCTAAAAATATGAAACAACTTTAAATTGAGGGGTATAGATTTAAAAACTAGACGTTACTGTTGACCATTTTTGGTCTGGCAAGCCAAAATCGGTCCCCTTCTTTCCTTGCTATTTTTGAGCTAGTTCATTTGTTGAATTTTGCACAAGTCTAATTTCTACGGACTCTGTAGGAATATTTCTACGGACTCTGTAGGCATGGTTTCTATTAACTCTGCAGGCCTATTTCTACGGACTCTGTAGGCTATTTCTACGAACTCTGCAGGCCTATTTCTACGGACTCTGCAGGTTGTTTCTACAGACTCTGTAGGCCTATTTCTACGGACTCTGCAGGAAAGAAACAAGTTCCCAACACTTAGGCACAAAAATGGATCATTCCAAGTGCCCTTGTGAAGGGCAAGGAACATTTTCAAAGGGACCAAAAAGAAGGCCGAAAGGGTTGGAATTCCTTCAGAAAATGCACAAGGCAAGTTGGAATTCCTTTGAAAAAGTAAGCAAGAGAATTTCTTCAGACAAAATGCATGAAGGAATTCATTCAGACATTTTGTCTGAAGAAATTCTTCAGAAGAAAATCTCGCCGAAGGAAAAGACCAAGGCAAAAGACATAAGATGATTTCTTTCAGACTTTTGTCCGAAGGAATTCCTTTGGACAAAAAGTCTAAAGAAATTCAGGAGAGGCCGTGGAAAAAAAGCCTAAAAAAAACTTCGAAGAAGCGAGCGAGACAATTCTTGCAGACATTTTATTCACAGGAAAATTGGCCAAGACAAAATCCCAACCAAAGAGAAAAGAGTCGAAGGACTTTCCAAGGATGGTGACGTCCCCAAAGATGTCAAAATCAAGCAAGGTGAACTAGCCATTGGTTTTCAAGCAGTGACAGGCCCGTGAACGCCAAATTTTACAGCAAGGAAATAGCCATTTGATTTTTAAATACTTGAGTGCTAACCAGAAAAGGACCCAAAGAGCTAAATGAACCCAACGACCTGCTGATGGAAGAGCCCAAGGAGCCAGCAAGGTTGAAAAGATAGCCCCTGAGGGCTGAAAGAGCAAAAAAGCCAAATTTAGAAACGGACAAAATGTCCAGGTGGCAAAGGGGAAGGAGTTACTCCAGTGGTTGGAATAGTGACGACCAAGTGGTCATCAAGAGGTGTGAACAATGAATGACGCGATCCTTTTTTCTCCATTTCACATTAATGAGCAGACAAATTGCGTGAATGCTATCAAGGAGTGGTCTTATTTGTAAAGAAACAATGCAGCCTATGTTTTTAAACACCTGAAGTCAAAATTAGAGCTGACACATCATTTATATTTTAGCAGTTTCCTCTTCCCAACGCCCTCAGCACACGTGGGCCACTCGTCAAAGGGTGCCAAAAGTCTTTTTCAAAAGAAGAACTTTTGGCCTCTTTTCTTCCTCTATATATTGTAAACTTCTCATTTTTAGAAGGATACCTTTCACATTGTAAGGCGAAGCCTTGGCAATTTTCACCTAGAATCAATAAAAAAATGTATTTTTCCTCTATTCTGGTTAGATATTTCTCTGAGTGTGTCAGAGTGTTCATCTTGTGTTCAATCATTGCTTCCTAATGCTTTCATAGAGTTGACACCAATGCACCTGGTATCTACAAGGTGCCATTCCTATAGGTGACAAGAAGAGTTGTACCTGGGGCACAGAGGCAGAAGGAGGTTACTAATAGTGTGCTTTTCTTATAGCACTTATGGTAAGTCCTTTTTTCTATGTGTTCCATTAAAGCCTCCCTATCAAGCGTCCTACAGCCTGGTCTTTTTACCAGTTAAAGTGTATGTATGTGTTCTCATGGTTCAAAGTGTGAGTATGAATATCAAAATTATTTGGTGCATCACCCTCTTAGATTAGGTTTTGTTTTCTTGTAATCCTTCTCCCTTTTCAACCCCCCCATTATATATATATATATATATATATATATATATATATATATATATATATATATATATATATATATATATATATATATATATATATATATATATATATATATATATATATGCATTAGCCACTTACTAGAATAACTCAGATGCATCAAAGGGAGCTAGCCCTTATCTAGAGTCTCTCCCCCTAGTTTTGCCTTGCCCACAGGCAAGAGGGGAGTTTCCATTGTTGTGTGTGGAAGGCAGGAGCTCAGCTTCCTGTCAAGGGTGCAATCCACCGCGTCAATAGTTACTATGGTGAAAGACACGATTGACCCATAGGGATCAAGACCAACTACTAATATTGATCCATAGTGGTTGATTTTGTCTTAAATGATAACATTTATTTTTTTAGATTTGGGATGTCCATACATATGCTTAGAGATGTTTTTAGAAATTAATAAAATTTTTATGTGTAAGATATCAACTTAGAAATGGATAGGACTTCATAGTAACTTAGGATAGAGTGAGGTGGAGAAATAGGTCCAAATTAAATGCTCAAGTCATTTAAAGTAAAAATGGGCCAAAATTAAAATTATAATGTATTCATGACTAAATTTAAGTGACTACATTCTTCCCCCATCCTATTTTAGTATAGAAATTAAATCAATAAATTAAAAGTATTGATATACTTGAGTGTGTACAATTTTTTTTATCTTTGAATAGATATTTCAATTGTTCAAGTCGCTTTAACTTAGAAAACCTTGAATTCATTTGAAATTTGAAAAATATTCAATTTAAAAAATTGGAAAAATTTAAACTAGAAACAATAGAGGAACACATATATATGTGTAAAACCAATGTTTTTTTTGTAACTTTGCTTCAAGATGATGCTTCCTTGAAGCATTAGAGAATTGGTGCTTCCCATGAAACACTTGGATAAATTGGTTCCTTAATTGAACCAATGGCAAATTTAGGGTGATCAAGCCCTAATTTGGATCAAACATGATTAGAAAATATAACCCATTGAGGAATAAATAAACCTCAATTTTTCATTTTTGGTATTTGTAACCCCAAGAAAAAAATGGATTGGAATTCATATTGGATTCATAGGCTATAATTCTAGAGGGGGCTGAATTTCCAAGTTATGCATTATGCACTTTAACTGAATCAACCATTACAAATAGCATATACATTCAATTGGCACTTTCTTCCTTAATTCATGTATGCATGATCAAAATATAATGGAGAACATGCACACTCTTACCATGAACACATATAAAAAATAGTATTGAAAAATTAGCATGAATTTGTATCATGTCCTCATTAATAAATGTAAAATCCGTAATTGCATGTAGATGCAAATTTAGGAATTTTTTTTGAAGCTTGTGCATGAATATGTATCATGCACATATAATATATGAATATGTACTTTTTTACTATAATGTTAGTGCATATGCATGATATATTTCCCCATTAATTTTACCAATAATTGAATTTTTAACCATTTTACCTTATTTGAAACTGTGTTTTGTAACTAAAATTGATTTGTTCTCATAGAGACTTATCTCGTGTATGAAAATTCCATTGAAATTCCAACCTTTTGAGGTCAAGGATGTTTTTCCTTAAAATCAATCATACAAAAATAAAATTTAAATGTAACATTTGTATCAAGATGTAATCATTGATTCTAAAAGAAGACATAAAAATAATGTCAATATAGTGATATGTGTACCATTAAAATCATGTATATAACTTATGAGGCAAGGCCTAAAGTGTAAAATGTATAAAATATTAGTAGTTGAGTGTACACAATAGGTAGTGCATGATATGGATCATGGCACTTGACAAACTCATCAAACTTAATAACCACACAAACACAAGTGTAATGTCAAACAATAAGGTCAAGGGATGTATATAAGGGGCATGATAAAAGGTTGCATAATAAAATATTTCACATATAAGGCCAAGGGACACACACAAAAGATATTAATAATATCACAAACTATTAACATTTTTAAATTTTACACAAAAAAGCCCCAAGCACCATAAGCAATAAACGTGATCAAATGTCACAAATAAGGGACATATTTAAATGTCACATAAAATAAGAAAGTATCTCATATATATGTTAAATAAATTTCACACAAGGGCCAAGGGCCATACATAATAGATAAACAAAATACTAATATACTATTTACAAGTAATAACATCAATGAAGCATAGAACTAGAAATATAGTATACACCATGCATATGTAATGTGATCATATCCTATAAAATATCATATATATCAACACAATGTAAGATATATGTTAATAAGACATTTTTAAATAGTATATAACTCAAAATATATATGTTATATACCAGTAACACCTATGACTACTATAACTTGTGGATAAGATGCTTCCAGTTTAGCATGGCCATTATGGGTAGAGGTAATTCCAACATCATAGTCTATGTAAAGTCGATATGTCCTACATAACACTCATGAATATTAGTGAAATGTATGTGTGATATAAAAAGAGTATGTTATCTACCAATCATGTGATAAATTACATATGACAATGATGTAAAATAGATGTCTAATCATGCTTGGGTCTTGATTTTGGAGTTTTAGAATATTTTGAATGTTTTTCATATTTTTTAAATATTTGAATTTTTTAATACATTTTTGAATTTTGTAACATGTATCGAGGTAAAAAATGTATTGAATATAATCCCATGATCATGTATGGACAATATACCCCCATTGTATATGTGAATGTATTTGACCCTAAAATCTAGATTGGGTAATCTAGGGTTAAAGGGGTATATATCCTAGGGCACAAGAATGGTAGACTATATCTAAATTAGGCAAATTAATTAAAAAACTCATATAAACATATACTAAATTTATTATGATGAGATATTTTAAAGATAGTATAGCTATGCTATATATTTCAATGATAATAAAAACAATATACTTAGCTAGTTTTGATATTAATATAAATCTGGATCTAGAACAAGAAGAAAGTATACTAGATCTAAATTCTAGATCAGTCTCCTGATTATATAAATTATAATTTTATATCTATATACACTTACGTCAACCTTGGATGGTTGTATCGATGCTTATGTTTGGCTTGGACATAGGTGTCTAGTACATAATACTTATTGAAACTAGATATGACCAACTTGATGCTTATGGGTTTTGTGTCACCTTAATTATAGTGTATTTAGATCTGGGTCATGGGCTATTACTCTTTTTCAAATATAAAAACCCTATTTCTTCATCTTCATAATGATTGTGAGAAAAATGGGTTAGTGAGCACATGGTATCGAGCTTCCCCAAAGAACCCTTTATCAATGAGTGCTACCTACATAGCCAACACTTTGAAGAGGGCCTTATAATGATGTAGTTTTACCCTACATGTTGGATTTTGTGTGTATCATGATAATGAGGCTGATTAGAGTCTGCACATAATTAATTCAATAACATACTAAAAATAATCATCAATAATAAAAACTATATTGTATTCCTCATATACTCAAACAATACATAGGCTATTAAATAGCCAAGATGGTTTACCAACTTCTTGTAGAAAGGAAGGCAAACAAACAACTAACCCATTTATAGAGATATAGGTACAACTAAAATATATTGTTTATATAAATAATATATTTTACTAAACTAATAATAACCAACTAATAACTTAACATATGGTAAATACTATTTAGTAAATAGTAATTTACCTTATAGTAAATATACAAACATGATCATAACATTAGGTTATTCTTAACATTCCTGCCTTAGTGCGAACATGGTGGAGAAACATTCACACTCTCATCTGCAATAAGCTCACCCCTATGGCATGCCCAATTATTTGGCTTATGACCTTGATCCAAATAAAGGCTCACTCTTTCCATGGTTTTAAATAGGTTTACCATAAACCTTGACATGAATAGTAACCTTATCAACTATCCACCTTCGATGGTTTTTTGGATCTACCAAACCTTTCAAGATTCATGAACTATCTTACATTGGTGCTTTTTGTTCTTTCACTATATTTTTACATTAGGGAATTATATTTGGAATTTCTCACTAATTACATATCTGAATAAGAGTGTACTTTTATTCTTTATTTACAAACATACAATAGAAAATATGAAACCTCTATCCTCTATTTCCTCCGTCCTCCAATAGGTGAAACTGCTCACTCAACAAAATTGTCGATGAAGCTCATATTTAATTTTTAGAGGAGAAATTCCCCTATGGTTTGGACATCACATACAAGTGATAATGCATCCTTGTACAAACAATTGATTTTGACTTTGATAATATGACGACACATAATTAATAATGCACTAAAATGACTTTGACACTTTGAATTATAAAATGTATACCATATTATGGACCCAATGACACTTATATGAATTTTTTGATTTGATTCTTTCAACAAATACATTACTCTTAAAACATTTGAGATTTTTTACATATTTAAAAAAAAACTCTGACTTAAAAAAGACACTCAAAATAACTCTAGATTTTTAATTAAATATGAATGATCTATAAAATTGATCTAAACTACCTAAAGACAAACTAATGACTTAAATAACTAAATAATTTATACCGACTCTTCACTCAATAATAAAATGACTTAACTAAACCTAAAACTATTTTAAACCAAGATATAAATGACAATCAAAAGTTCATTATTCAAAATAACTAGTGACATACCCGCACAGATGTACTGTCTTCATGAAGATTTCAAGCTTTGATGAGAAGCGATAGAGGGATCAGATCTGCTATGAATGGCCTTATCACATGGTTTTTGAATAGATTGACATGTAATAAGAATATGCTTGATATGCTTGAACTAGGTTTCACTATAATATTGTTCACTATCAAGATTTTTTGGCTTAATAAACTGCATGAAAATATAGAAAACTAGTCCATACATAGGTGCACATCAAAGTTGATCCAATACTCCAAGGTGATTTCAGACTTAAGAGCAATTCTTGATCACACATTTCTGGATTAGGTAGTTCTGATAACACATACAAGTATAGGCAAATAAGAAAAGGATCGTGTTGATGTCAATCTATAGGACTAAGTTAGTTGATGCCAAATCAAAGCTAATTGAATAAAGCAAATAGTTATGAAAACTATGATCTCAATAATGATTAGAGTGACCATAACACATTCATATCAGTCCTCCTTGCATGTAGCTATCTTCTCAAAAATTTCCACCTTGAATATCAATGTTACAATATTAATAATAAAGAGGAAAATAATGGCAATTGGTTATTGAAAGGCCTAATATGATAAGAACCAATCATGTGGTGAATATAAGACCAAACTGTGCTTGTCATTACTATAAAATTGCATCATTTTCCTTGGCATGAGATGATCATTTGCACAACCATGAATTTTGACATGTTTTTCTCAATGCTTATATTTTGGATGGCCATATTCTAGACTGAACCTTTAAGCTCATTTTTTTTGGATTCTATATGGCTATAGAATTAATTTCTTCACTAACATGGTGGATTCATAACTGTAGTAGAAACATGCCCACTCAAAACATCTTAGGGTAAATGAAAATAGCTAAATGTATGTATAAAATACCCACTTAAACAAAGAAAACATGCTCTTACACCAAACTACAAACTACTACTCAATAACTAACATATGAGATTTTTCATCAAATGAGGCAATGGAAAAATAATGACTACCCCTAGTGTCTTTTATTTCATCACAGGGACAAGACTAGAAGTTGTTCTGATATCAGATAATGAGGTTGATTAGAGTCTACACGTAATTAATCCAATAACATACTGAAAATAATAATCAATAATAAAAACTATCTTTTATTCCTCATATACTCGAATAATACATAGGCTATTAAATAGACAAGATGGTCTACTAACTTCCTATAGAATAGGAAGGCAAATAAACAAATAACCCATTAATAAAGATACGAGTACAACTAAAATAATTGTTTCTATAAACAATATATTTTACTAACCTAATAATAACCAACTACTAACTTACCCTACAGTAAATACTATTTAGTAAATATTAATTTCCCTTAAAGTAAATATAAAAATGTGAGCACTAATGTTAGGCTATTCCTAACACATGAAATGTGTGATAAGCAAGTACAATAGTGACCTAGCTTGTAATTTATAAAATGTGGTTAATGGAATGTTCCTTCAATAATTCATACCTGTAGATGTGTTATTCCTATGATTGATATGGAAATAAGATAAAATAGGGAAGTTTTGCTCACTTGAGTGCTTGATTGAATTCCTTTGGTAAGTTGCCTTATGAATAGGTAATAAGTTTCTAGGTTAAGAATGATTGGGGATTAGTCTTGTATATATACCAATCCATTTAAATAATATCTCACATTAAATCATTTACGCTGACCATAGGAATAAATTTCATATGCAAAATGGATGAATTTAGGACATTGGACACTTAGGTTTGGATATGACACTTGCATCAACGTAGACATCTAATTGGGATGCAAGTGTTAGGGTAGATGGAAAATATGCATAAGTTCAAGACTTGTAGGGATAAATGATAAGCAAGTTTATAACATTATGAGCATGATATAAGGTTCGAGTCATCATAATAACATCTATTAGACTATGAGATATGCACTAAGCATAAAGAGATAGTGTATGCCAACTTTTTGATATTGGGAAGGGTATACAAGTTTAAGGTACATCCAAGATATGTATTTTCTAAGTGTACAAGTATGAGGTGATATATAATTAATAAATAATGTCTATATTTCCCTTCCTTTAATCTAGTAATGAAATTACTAGTTTAAATGGAAAGAAATACATACTTGGTTGTGTATAACACACCTTGCCTTTGCTTCAGCCCAACTTGAGTGATTTTTTGGCAGTTGACCTATAACCAAGAGTATGTTATAATATATAATTGATGCATATAATATGAAATTGAAAACATTGAAATTATTGAAAGAGATCAAGGTTTAGGAGTAAAAATGTGTCTTGATGCAACAACCTTGCCTTTTGACATTTTTCTTTGAAAAGACATATCATTTTGAATCATTAGAGTTGTGATTAAGATAAATATAAAATATATAAAGTGAATGTATCTAGAGATATAGATAGATATTAGAGGACATATTCCCCCAATTTTGGAAAAAAGGTGAGTTTTCACCTGAAAATTGAGATTAGCTCAATCATGTAACCCAATAATACTCATAACCTAGTGAGCATGAGTGAACCAAGTCAAGTCACAATATATAAGTAGTGAGGTTAGATTATGTAATAAATTATAAATTATAAACTTGGTAATATTAAGTAATTTAATCACCTAAACCATACCAAAAATGAACCAACTACTATAGTAGATTAGCTGAATACAGTCTATAAAAGTCTAACTTGGTGGGTGATGACAGTCCATAGAAGTGTTTGAAATTTTAAAGCTGATTTGATTTTGAAAATTTTAGGTGATCTTTGTATAGCATATGTACTTTGGATATGTTTCATGTTGAAACTATGTTTAACAATGGTACCAATGTATATAATTCTACCACAAACGTGTATCTAAATCATATTACTCCATAATTTGACCAATTTATAAAATACGTGTGTGAAACATGTTTCTAAAACATGCCTTCTATTTTATTATTTTTGGAAAATTAGATGCTCAATTCATAAATAACAAATGGGTCTAAGTAGATAAAACTAGTAAATAATATGAAATAATTAAGCCACTGATTTTGTGTAAACAAATAGTATTTTTACCTTTCCTATAAATAGTAATAAGTTAGAGAAAATATAACTTAGCTTATTTTGGGTTGTTATGGCTGAGATAGAGTCTGATACTGGAAGAATAGGACTAGGACACTATCGAAAATTGAGATTTGAAGTTTGTTTCTTGGTTAGACAGGACCACCAAAAATAGGACACCCTATTATTCAGTGTTGTAGTCCTGGTCTTGGCATTGTTGTCCAAACTACTCACATAGATATGATTTTTTTGGGTTTTGTTCATAACATCTATGTGAGCTTGTGTACCAAATTTTAGATATTTTATATCAATGGAACTTCTTATAAAGCTGATTATTTATGTGTTTATGTCTTTTAGGAAATTAAATAGAACTTTGGTAAATAGGGAAAAGGGGTTAGTGTGTAAAGGATATACTAGATGCACTTCACACCCCATGTGTGGGCACATTGCCTACATAATAATACTCTAAAGAGGGATCAAGCTATATGTAGTTCTCCCATTTAAGTGCTTGGTGAAATAGTGTGATGAAAATGCAAGTAAATGTGAAAATAGGTGTACTTAGAATGAATATTGACTGGTGTAAAGGTTTGAATAATCCTGAAATACTATTGGATGACTGTACACAATGAATAGGGAAGAGTGCTTGAGTATTCTTGCTTGTATTTTTGTTTCTCTTTTTTAAATGAGTGTTAACCCTTCTAAATAGAATTTGAATGGTTTTTATAAAGGATTTAATGATCATGGGTTAAATAAAATCATATTAGGTCGACATGAATTAGGATAAGGATTCAGAAGAATATGACCATTATAACCTATTTTACACTTGGACAACAGTGTTAAAAATTGGACACCCTAGGTTTCAACGCTCCTGTCCAACTTAGGCAATGTGGTATAGAGGGAATGAGACTTATGAGGATGGATCTAGGCCTGTGAGAACTACCTGAGTTTGAAAGGGTTAAGTTTTGAAGGTTGTGGATGACTGGGAATCAGTGAAAGAAGAGCCTAAAAGGGTTGTGCAAACAAGTAGGAGGACCTATGGATTTGGTGTCATTAGCCATAGTCAAGTAATCAAATTTTATATTTTATATGACTACATTCCCCCCCCTTTATTCTAGTGATGCAACAAAGTGAAATACTAGGAGAAAGGATAAAAAAAGGAAAAGAAAACATACCTGAACTTACTTGTGAAGGTGAAGCTCATGAATCTTTGTGATGTTGGATGTGCATAGAGAGAGCATGATGTGAAGTGTGAATATGCAATGAAAAATATAGAATAGATTAGTTCTTACTAGATATGCTATATCTAAAATAAGAACGTATAAAATTTGGGTAAGAGAGAGGAAAATAAAGGAATGAATACACCTCATAGGGTACATGAACCAATACAAAACCTATTGTGATGCTAGATTGTGTTGGGTGTGCATTATACCAAAAGCTATATCATGAATGAAGTTAAGTACTCAATTCCCTGAAAAGTGGCTCAAGAATGCAAAGATAGGCCCTTTGTCTCTATAATCATCTACTAAGTGAATCTATCAAATCATGCATGTGTCAATCAATGTTTGAACTATGTGTCCAATCCCTCTAAATAGGTGGCTCAAGAATACAAAAGCTAGTTAGACCTTTGGCTCCATTATTGCCTCATGAAGTGAAGCTATGAAGTAA
The DNA here is from genome assembly GCA_037957365.1 of Torreya grandis. Taxonomy (NCBI): domain Eukaryota; kingdom Viridiplantae; phylum Streptophyta; class Pinopsida; order Cupressales; family Taxaceae; genus Torreya; species Torreya grandis. Next base: position 3,205,910 of record JARHVA010000009.1, read on the forward strand.
TACCTGTATGGAATAGATGGACTACATGTCACATGAGATGGATCCTAAAGCCCATGAATGTACTATAATTTGACAATGTTGATGTGGATAGCCAACTATATGCTAGAAACTAGGTCACTCTTGGCCATTTTGAAAAGATGGAGACTAGGCTTTGTATGAGAGCCACTTTGAAACTGGTGCAATAGGCTTATATGGAAGCCAACTCGAGAACTTGGGTCCTTGAAAATTTAATATTTTATGAAATCCAAACTTGAAAAAGGATACCAACCACTTATAGATGGAGTAAGGCATGCAACTACTTAGAAATGCGTGGAAGATAAATTGAACTCGAAAAAAGGGGAGGACCAAAGTGCCGTGCACATTTCCCCCAATAATTGGAGTTTGGAATATGGATTTTGATCTAGAAGTTATATCAACTACCTCATCTAAAATTGAAGTGAGAGTCATCATGTCGTGTATGATGCCCCATATATATGTATTCTCTAAGCAAAAATTTTACTGAAATACGTTGAATCTAGACTATGTTGTACTGATAAACCTATGATTGAACTCAAGTTTCTATTTGTTTTTGGAAAAAATAATTTTTTTTCTATCTCGATAGGAGCACCAAAAATAGAACAACCTTTTGTCTGGTGTTATAGTCCAACTTTGGTGCTATTGTCCAAGGCCAAATCTGATGACTGTTCTAGATTCTCTGATGTTTTTTTGGTCTATTATGCCTATTTCGATGTTTAGATTCTGTTCTGAGTGTTCTAAAAACTATTGTTTCAATCACTTAGGAGCTCTAATCTCTGTGACAAAACCTCTATTTTTTTCCCCTCTTTTGAGGGTAGGAATAAGTACCCTACAATGACTTCCCTTAGAAGAAGAAGCCCTATAAGTGTGTTAAGCTAGAAATATACATGATATAATAATGATAATCAACAAGATATCTCAAGATATAGCAATATTTGTATTAAAAGATTACTAGATCAACAAGGGTATGTCTAGATAGATATAACAAGTAAAAACATGTGCAATGTATTGAATTAGAACTGGAAATGTTAGATGTTAGTTGTTAGTTTTCAAGGAGGGATGGAGCATGATGTCCATCATGGCATCCAAGAAAGCAAGGAAAATGCATGATATGGATCATGGCATTGCAACAATTGAAAAATCAATGAAGAAAAAAGCACATGGAGAAAGAAGCAAGAAGCATACAAGAGTGGCCAAGGGCCCAAGCAAACAAGGGAATGGGCACATGTCACTCAAACTAGAAAATAAGCATACAAAGCACGTTCAAATGCCACATACACATATAATTAAAACAAAAAAAATTGGCACAAGGGACACAAACAAATGTAAGAGTATAAGCAAGGGATAATTTATCCAAAGGTACACACACATGAATAGAAGCAAAGGACATTGAAAAATGTCCTAAAAAACACACAAGAGACAAGCAGGAACTATAAATGCAATCCAACAATCTACACTAAGCAAGAAGGGAAAACATGTAATAATTGGAAAGATAGAATCACATCTAACTAATAAAATCAAGAGTGAAAGTATGCAAGACATGTTAGTACAAGACTAAGTATATGTTAAAGAGATATACAAGTGCTAGATACTAGTGAAATGTTGATATAGTAATCTGTGTAATCTAGTAAGTAATGTACAACAACATGATAACTTAGAGTGTGTAGTGTAGGAATGACATAACCTAGATGGTGTAGTCATGTAGAAAATGCCCCTAGTGGGTATTTATATCGATGTGTGTCTCAAAAGTAGAAGTAGGATGCCCCCTTGATGGGTAGATTGAAGTAGTCAAGGATCTGGATGTCACTACAAACACTCAAAAAAGATCAAGTGAAGTATGGTAATGTAGATAAATTAACAAATAATAGCATGAAATAACAAATGTAAGTCCTAGCATAGTAGTGGCAATGTAAAGCATGGATGATGCATACAATCTAAATGTTTTTGTGTTTTTGTATATATTTGAATGTTTTTTGTATTTTTGATATTTTGAACTATATATAAGAAAGACTGAGAAGAAATGATAATAATCGATGAGTCTCAGGTGAGACTCCCTATCATGGTGTCCTGTATCGAACAATGGTATCATGTGTGATCATGAAGCACAATGGAAAGGCTGAGACTGTGATTCTGTAAGCTGTATGCATTGTAGATGTTCTAAAATATTTAAAGTAGAAATTAACTATGGGGCCCCTTTGTAACTCTGAGAAGTGGATGCAACTATAGGGATTTTAAGGACCCATCTAGAAGTAGGAGAAGCTCTTTGAACATGTGCTCTATGTGTAGATGCATGAGATCTCAATGACACTACTCTGTGTGTGAATACTGTAGTTGAAATCTCTCTAGAGTCTTAAAGCAGTGGAGGTGTATGAATCCTTTATATTGGCAACAGATGCATCAATTGTGTCTAAATCAGTATTGGGGAAAGAACTATAACTAGTGGGGAAACTAAATTTAGTGTAGAAGCTAGAACTAGTGATTGCTAAAGAGATGGCTTTGAAGTGGGGAGTGGTATCTCATATGGAACTCCACCAACTATAATAACCTGATTAGCGTGAATAAATTTCATGTATCTATGAACTATAGATGGTACTATTTGAATTTTATGAATCCATGGGTGACCAAGTAACATATCAAAAAATCTTGGACTAGGAAGTATAGTGAAATGTGTGGTCACATGTGTTAGACTAGTCTATAAAGGAATTAAAATCTCATCTAATGAACTTTGTATGTGCCCACTGAATCCATTGATAATTGTATTTTTTGAAGTGATATCCTATTCTAAATATCCCAAATATTGTAATAATGTAATGGTGCACATGTTGACATTAGAACCATTATCGATGAAAACACTATGAATGGGTTGATTATGAATATGTGCTCTAATAAAGAGTGTATTATAATCTGAATTATCCTCAACAATCTCTTGCTCTAAGAAGGATATCAATGGTCTAGTTGTAACCCTAGACTCACACACACCTATCATACCACTCAAAGGATGTGATTCAATTGAAGGTGCTTGATATATAACTGGTGGAGGATGTGCATGGTATATGTGGTGAACACCTGATGTGTCTCCTTTCTCTTACTTTGAATGTTGTGGGAATGGATCTGAGAATATTTTCAAAGCTTTATCTTATGTTGGATTATCCTATGGAGGCTCAACTAAAATGCCAAGATCAAGTAAGTTGTCATCTATCAAGTCTTGTATCTTATGTCTCAAACTGATGTATCTATTTGTAGTGTGGCTTGGTGCCCTATGAAAATAAAAAAATGCTTCCTGATCATATCTCCATGGAAGAGGCTTTGCTAGGTCAACTTCTCAAATAAGAGGGAGAGTAATGATGTTACATTCTGATAACTATTGTAAAACTCTGGCTGGAAAAAATGGTAGATTAGTAAATGCATGTCGAGGAGGTGTTGATAAAACCACATGGTAAGGGGGCTCTAAATCCGCATTGACTGTTGGGTGATTATGATTCTTATTATCATTGACTTTGATATTGTATGGGACTTTGCTATTAATCATGTTTTTTATGTTTGGAATGCTTGTATACTTGAGTTTACCCATTAAAATGAGTTTCACTTCTTTTTCCTTTAATGTATGACACAATTTAGTGAAGGAAGAGAATATTTTGAACATAATAGATTCATGCAATGCTAGTAGAAGGCTCTGTTTGAAGAGATCTTGTAACTCTTGATCTACCATAGTGTTAGTCATCTTAGCCAAGATAGTCTTATATCGAAGCCCATAGTCTGTGAGATGCTCATTTGACTTCTATTTCTATTGTGAAATTTTTTCATTGTCACCAATGCTGATACTAAAATGTGCTAGGAACATGTCAGCTAAAGGATTGAATGCATTGATCGACTGATTTAGTAGACTATAAAACCATTATAAAGCATAATCCTTTAAACTTCATGGAAATATCTTGGTAAGTAGTTAGTCATTTAGAACATAATCCAAGAATACTATGTGAAAAGCTCTCAAATGTGTTTTTGGATCATCCTTGCCAACATAAAGAGTAAGATTAGGTTGAAAAAAACCTTGTGGCAAGGGTGTATAGGCAATGTGACGTGCCAATGGTGTATGCAAAAGAGAAAAAGAATCTAAAGCCTATTTAGGTCTAGTGGTACCTTGCTCAAGATGTGGCACCTTAGATTGAAGAGATCTTATCTCTTACAGAAGGGCTACCACATTAGAAGAGAGGGATGTACTAGCTATAACCGGTGGCATAGAGGCAGGTTGGGTTGATATAGGGGGTTATTGAGACATAGTTGCCCTTATAGTGTCATTTTAAAATGGTTGCTCTGTGGTTTGAGAAGATTGACCATTGTTCACTTTCTATTGTTCCTCTTGTAGAATTATAAGCATGTTATCTTGCATATCCAAGTGTTGGGTTAAGAGTTCTTGAAGTTCTCTTTTATTAGTTTCATCAAAATTAGTATATTGGGCCATTGTTAAAGTAAGAAAACAACTTGAAATGTGTTTAAATGTTTTGAAATAAGTGTTAATAGGTAATGTGCTAGAAAGGGAAAGTATTGAATATAAGAAACACAAGGTCTTAAAATAGTGAATTAGAATTTGCACAAAAAGGATATTGAACTGGAAAACATGTAAAGTGATACCTCAAGAAACAAAATAGGAGCTAGTACATGCAACTAGGAATTTTCCAAAAATATTTTTGCAAAATACTATGAATTTTTCAATTTGAAATTTAATTTATGAGTTAAATATGCAAGATAAAATTTTTAATTTTATGGTAAAATGCTTGATTTAATGGGACCTAGTAGATGCAACTAGGGTTTTTAGATTTTAAAACAAAAAAAAAAAAATTACTATGAATTTTTGAAATTTAAAGCGATTTTTTTATTTATATATACAATAAAAAATTCAAAAAATGATTGGAAAATTACTCTATGCTAGTTGATGCAATTGGGGTTTTGAATTTTTTTTTTAAAATGTTATTGAAATTGAAATTTTGAATTAAATTTTTGATTTATATATGCAAGCCAAAAATCAGAAAATTACTAGATTAATGCTGAAAATTTATTGGGACCTAGTGTATGCAACTAAGGTTTTGGAAAAAAATTATTTTAAAATTTACTATAAATTTTAAAATTTTTAGAGGAGTTTTTGATTTTAATATTCAATGAAAAATTCAGAAATTAATTTGAAAAATCAGGTAAAAATTTACCCTAAGGTTTCTAGGATTTTTATGCAAAATTCAAATTAAGTTAGGTTCACTAAATGTTTTATTATTTTTGAGAAATTAGATGTTTAATTCATAAATAATAAATGGGTCTGAGTAGATAAAATCAGTAAATAATATGCAACAATTAAGCCACTAATTTTGTGTAAACAAATAGTATTTTTGCCTTTCCTAAAAATAGTAATAAGTGAGACAAAATATAACTTAGCTTATTTTGGGCTATTACGACTGAGATAGAGTATGATATTGGAGGAATAGGATTGGGACACTATCACAAACTGAGATCTAGAGTTTGTTTCTTGGTTGGATAATAATACTGAAAATAGAACACCCTAATTTCTAACACTGTAGTCCTGATCTTACCGTTATTGTCCAAACTACTCACATAAATATGATTTTTTTGGGTTTTGTTCGTAGCATCTATGTGAACCTATGTAACCAATTTTAGATCCTCATTATCAATGAAACTTATTGTAGAGATGATTCTTCATGTGTTTGGGTCTTCTATGTAATTAAATAGAACTTTGACAAATAGAGAAAAGGGGTTAGTGTCTAAAGGATATGCTGGACGCACTTCACACCCCATGTGTGAGCACATTGCCTACATACCAATACTCTGAAGAGGGATCAAGCTATATGTAGTTATCCCATTAAATTACTTGGTGTAATAATGTGACAAAAATGCAAGTAAATGCAAAATTGGGTGTACTTGAAATGAATAGGGATTGGTGTCAAGGTTTGAATAAGCTTGAAATACTATTGAATGGCTATATGCAGAGAATATTGAAGAGCGCTTTAGGACTCTTGCTTGTTTTCTTGCTTCTCTCCTGTAAATGAGTGTCAACCCTTATAAATGGAATTTGAATGGTATTTTATAAGGGATTTAATGATCATGGGTTAAATTAATTTTCTTTAGGCCAACATGAATTAAGATTAGTATTCAAAAGAATATGACCATTAAAACCTATGTTACACGTGGACAACACTAAAAATTAGAAACCCTGGGTTTCAATGCTCCTATCCAACTTGGGTACTATTGTTTAGAGGGAATGAGACCTGAGGGGATGGATCTGGGCCTGAGAGAGCTACCTAGGTCTGAAAGGGTTAAGTCTGGAAGGCTGTGGATGACTAGGAATCAGTGAAAGAAGAGCCTAAAAGGGTTGTGCAAGTAAGTAGGAGGACCTATGGATTGGGTATCACTAGCCATACTCAGGTAACCAATTTTTTCATTTTATATGAGTAAACCTTCATTATAATCTGAAACTAAGAATTGGTGTAAGTGCAAAAAACATGTTTCTAAAACATACCCCCACTATAATCTAAAATTAAAAACTGGTGTACGTGTGGAGAACATGTTTACATAACATGCCCCTATTGTATATTTGAAATTGAGACTAGTATGAGTGTGGAAAAAATGTTTCCAAAACATTCCCCCATTGTATATTTGAATTTATGAAGAATGTGAAATTCATGCCTCTATGGCATGCCCCCACTAATATGCCACCACTTTTGAGTAAGGGGAAGTGGCAAGTGGTAGTTACTGTTGACCAAATTTGACTTCAAAGTCAAATTTGGACCAAACCCCACTATTTTTTAACTTTTAATAAGTTTCCCATGTGTCTTATAGGGTGTTATGTTGGTCTATTATCTTACTCATCCTCTCCCTAGTCATTGTTGAAGTCCACCCTCTATGTACTGGCCTAGTCAACCAAAGTCAAAGCTGGTCGACCTTGGTAAGAGATGGTAAAAGGATAATATTTAGTTTAAAATGTTATAATATGTCCTTTAACATTTTTTAAGGTGTTTCCAAGTCATTAATTTATATTTCACCTTGTTTCATATGCAAAAAGGGCCATTTGGCCACATTCTTAGCTCAATTAATGACATGTTCAAATTTTTCCAAGAAATCAATAGTCACCAAGATGTGTTTAAACGTGTAAGAGGTTAAATAATGTCAATATCCATCAGATTATATTTATAAATCAGTTATGATCAAGAAATGGTAGTTTTCCCTCAAAAATAGGAGCTTTTAGGCACTTGTACGGACTTCTCAAGTCCACCATCAGCTAAAAACATGGGAATAGTAAATATTAACCTACCATCATCCATTTAAATGAATATTTTTCAATAATAATGTACAAACTTTAATTTTCAACTTGTTTTCCTCCATTTTTACTTGGCAAGCAAAAAAGGAGAAACTTTATGCAATTGGCATGGGTCGTACAGGTGGAATTGGGAGGAGTGTTTCTAGGGGTGGATAGTGCTCTAAGTGAACTTAAATTTAATAATAATAACTTTATATTTTTTTAATCCTCCTTTATGAACAATCAGTTGGACTCTAGATAGTCTTTTATGCACTTCAATCCAAGAGGGGGTCACTATTTACAGCTGTTTCAATTTTTCTTGCTTTTGTTTAATGTCTTTGATTGTTTCAGGTGTTATTCAAGGTTATATAATGACTCTCCACAATTTTTTCATGGTTATATTGGATTTGGAAGATATCAAATGCCTAGGAAAGCCTTTCCTAGGCTTGTCTTACTTTGGATCATCTTTTCTAGCTTTGATCAGAAATGTGCATCTATAGTTGCCTTAATTTGGAGGTTTTCCAAGTTATGTGAAGGAATTAATTGTATCTCAAGTGTTTTGAGGTATGAAAGTGCATTTGATGATCAAGGAAGAGGTCATGAAGCCTAATTTTGCACATTGTCTACATTCCCCTTCTTTGTTTACCCTTTTCACCTTCAAGCAAGTGATTCTCACTTTGAAAATGTGTTTTCAAGATGATGTCAAAGTGTTATTGATGGGGGTTATCCAATTGAAGGGTTGAAAATTTCACTTGAAGTGGCTATAAATCCTTACCCTTGCATATTAGTGCTTAATTTCCCTCTCTCTACCTCATTTACAGTCAAATGCATATATTCAAGTGCAATTTGTAGAGCTACAAAGGCTTGTACAGGAGTAAAATGACAAGGTTGGATCCTCATGATGGTCTAGGAAATAGGTTGATACCTTAAAAATCATGTTAGTGATTCTTGATATCCTAATAAAGAAGGAAGGATCATCACATAGAAAAATTCTAAATTTTAGGAGTTTTATCCCTAAAGGAACAAATCAAAGAGCCAGAAGGTTTTATGGATTTCTCCCAATATGCTTAAATGATGCCCCAAGGAATCTAGCTATGGTCAATTTTTAGTCATATCATAGGACAATGAATGTGTAGAGTTTAGAAGGATAGTGAATAATGAAAGGTGATCATTGGGGGACCCAAAAGTGCCCTCAAAACCACTAGTTCTTGACAGTCTTCACCTATAAGATTTTAAAAGAAAGTTCACTTTGCACTTCAATATGACAATCCTATCTATGCCATCAATGGGAAATCATACCAAATGATTCAAAGGATGCCTATAATATAAAATTAAATGAGAAAATAAGAAATCCAATGTTATAAACCCCAATGCATACTCCTCTATCCATACATAGGACTGTGAGGAACCATCTACAGGCAAAAAGGTTAAAGTTTATAAAATAAGTGTGGTCATGAACAAGTTGATGAGTTTTCATGTTTTGAATGAAATGAAATACATCCATGCCATAAATTACACCATGAAAAAGTCTATTATTTACCTAGAAAACAACCTATAAGCCGAAAATGAATGAAAATTAGCCACATATAGTTGGGTAGACAATGGAATGAGGACATTGGCATTTGGAGGAGTCTTAAGGCACTCTTAGGCTAAATGAGATAACAATGTCAAAGATAGTGACTTGAAAATATAAGAGAGTTTCATAATCATACTTAAAGATCAATTTCATGTTAATGACCAACCCCAAAACCACCTACAGGTAGGGTCTTGGGACTGTCTCAGTCCATGAAGGACAATAGGTAATTAGAAGGCCTTAAAGGGAAAAGATGCTACATTTAGAGATGAGTTAAAATTGGAATAATGAGATGAGTCAATGGAATATAATTTTTTTTAAAACCTTCATTATAATCTCCAAATAAATGCACCTAAAACAAAAGCACCATGTTCAATGTCATAGTTAGACAGGGTCATATGCAAGAGAGGGATATGATGAGAGTTTGGTGCCAAAGGAAGAAATAAGGAATTTTATACAAGTGGGATATGGATTCCTCATGATAAAATAAGGAAATTACATGTTTATAACATCTTCAAGCCACCCAAGACCCTTTTCTCATATCAAAATAGACTCAGTCCATATAGGCAGGGTAGGGAAAGTAGTGTTTCAAGAGGTGAATATGAGATTCCACTTAGGTGAGAGGTTTTGAGTGGATAATTAGGATAAAAAATCATTAAATAAGGGTGAGTAAAATTCATGTACAAATTTTATGCATCAAAGGAGCGAATAAGGAGCATTCATAAGGAGGTCTGTTCAGGAACATGCAAAAACAAGGTTTTTTGCCCCTTTTTGAAGAAATTGGGATGGTTAGATCCTTTAAACATGGAATTGAACAATTTTTTTTGGTAAATATGGTCATTATGACATTTTGGATCTTATAAAATACTAAATTTTAATAAAAAAATAGGCCTAATACTCATTTTTCTATCTCAGAGTAGGGACAATCCCTTCATGCACAAGAATGACTGTTTTGGGGAAAAGTAATGAATTAATGGTATTAAGGGAAAAAATGACCAAAAAAAGGTTATATAAGCTTGAGGAAACATAGAAAAACCTAATAAACCTTTATATAAGGCTTTATAGCAGATATGGCACCCTACACAACAAGGGTTACAGTCAAGTGTGAAGGAAAGCCTTAGGGCTAAAAGCCAAATTGGAGGTCATATGAATTTTAAACTTAATATATGATTTAAAAGTGATAAATACATGTTTATATAGGTATTTTCGGTTTTTTAAAGCCATAAAATTTCAAAGGTAACAATTGGAGGGTCAAGAGGAGCTCAAAGATATAGGCAGACCTATTGGTAAGGTCTAGGCCTAAAATCAAATAGGGGCCAATTTACATTTAAAACTTTTGAAAATCCATTATAATGGTTGGAGGAAGTTTATATGGTATTTAAAGAGATGATACAAACCTTAGTTTTCAAAAATAATCTTTAGGAAGCCATTTATGGCTCAATAATCATTCAGACCCCACCAGGAAGCAAGAAATGAGCTCGAATGTCAAATTCAAATGCTTAAAACTTCCACCAATATTTGCATGGGACCTTGAGCCATTAAAATAAGTATAAGTAGGTACATAAGGATCCATAAGTTTCATTTAATTATAACTCCAACATTCCATGGATATGAATGAATTCTAAGAATGAAAATCACTTCAAAACCCTTACAAACCCTCCATAAGGACTCAACTAGAGAAATGAGGCTCAAAGTATATTAAGATGAATGAATTTGACCTTGAGGATAAAAGAGAAGTTGTTTCCAAATATGTAAGGGTAAAATACATGTAATTGGATTGTATCGAATCCATACAAGTGGGGTAAAAAGTAGGTCTATTAACATTTTATTGTGTTTTGTAGGTCTTGAAGATGACCATGAGATGCCAAGCAATTTGGGAAGTATATTGAGACTTAAAGAAACCTTCCATGCCATTTTTAGACCTTGGAAATACTCACAAATTCCTCTACTTCCTCTCTCCATTCATCTTGTCCAAAATGGCATCTAGCATGATATAGTGGACAAGGTGGAAACTTAAGTTTGGTGGATTTTTATGATGTTTCTGATGAAACCAAGCATATGAGGTGTCCCAAAATGTGTCTCAAGATCCATAGTATATATTAGTTAGGAAGGATGCAAATATTCTTGTGCCAAGTGTCAAGAATACCTATTGGATAGTGATCTTTATGATAGGTGATGATAAAGTTTGTGTAATAGAATTTCATGATGAAGAAAACTCCAAATTTAGGTAGAATCACTTTTATAACTCCCTCTCATCAACATACACAAGACACTTGTCCTAAATTTATTATAAGGAAGTCCATCATGAAGGCAATTGCATAAGAAAGAATGATCAATAATGTTGCTATGCCAAATTAGGAGAAGAGGCTTATTTGGGAATACAATGATGTGTAAAATAGTTTCATAACTCCTTTTCTATCCCATCCACATGAGTTGTAATTTATTTTCACCTTTGGACACTTTTCCTTGTGCCTCTTCAACTTATCTCCTCTCTCTCTTCTTTCAAGTTCTATAAATGAAACCATTTGGGTTATTGTAAAGATATACACAGTTGGTATGGCAAAGCCCTACTATTATGACATTACACTTTGACTTTGAAAATTTAATACGAGTCTAATTCTGAGTTGTGAACATTTTGTCTAAGTGTGTGAGTGATGTATTATGGAGCTAAGTGATAGTATCATCCTTACTCCCTCTATCCCTCATGTTTAAGCAAGAGTTTTGATTTTAATAGGTCATGTGAAGTGTGATAAATGTACTAGGCTATTTTTCAAGTATGTAATTATATCTATGGTGTGCAATTTGCCCCTAGGTTAGTTATCTTGTTGATTATCTCAAGTATGATACCTTCACATTGAATCACTATGTTAAGATCTTTCAATGCATATAATTGGTCTTGAAAATCTTTGTTATTTAGTAGGAGTGTGATAGTATGTGGGATTTATCTTAGTGGATCACCTTCTTTAGTATAGTTTCCATTTTATGCAAGCTTCTACCCCTCTTCACAAATAAAGAATTAGATTAGGTAATAGACACTTAGAAAAGAATTCAGGGAGCCAACCCTTTCAATCCTAGAGATTTATCTCTCTTAAAAGTTCCCACAAACTTGAGAGATGATTCAATGTTGCATCAAATTGCAGGAGCCTCATAAAGTGTCCTAGGGTGCACAATTTGATGACAACAATTATGGCATGCCTTAACAAGCCTAAAGTTGAAGAAGTGTTTCTAATCCAACATTTGGCTACTCCAAAAGGTCAAAATCTATGGTTGTAGATCAATTCCTTCACATTATACTTCATGGTTTTTAGTATATCCTCTTCTAGTAGAGCCTTCAAAAAAGTCCCTCTATCTGAAGCTCCTCTTGAAGAAAAACATCTTGAATCATTCTTAACATTTATAGATCCTGAACAAGAATGTTTTGAAGAAGAAGAAGTAATTGAGGAGATATAATATCAAGAAGAGGAACAAGAGATGGCTAAAAGACATCCTTTCCCAGCTTTCAACACCCAAAATCCAATTAACCTTCCTGCATATGATCATATTCATCCCAATGCTACCAAAAGTCTCCCTAATTTCAATGGAGAAGGTGCTATTACCCCATATAAGCATATTATGGACATTTCAAACTTTTGCAATTTTCACAATATCATCCAAGCTAACATAGCTAATAGATTACTTGCCATGTCTTTAAAGGTTAAGGCACTTGATTGGTATAGGACATTGGAAGGTGGTTGGATTACTAATTGGGATAGCTTTGTAGAGTTGTTGGTAAATAGGTTTGAGAATAAGAGTGACCATATTTCATTAATTCACCAACTGAATGTGATAAAGAGAGTTATTAATGAGTCCATGGGATATTTCAATGAAAGTTTTCAAAGGACATGGCATAGGCTACCACTTATTATGAGTCCTCCTCCAAGCTTTATATTCCCCACCTATCTCAAGGATATTAGCACTGATGTGGTAGTAATGTTGCAATCAATGGGGGGATTTACTTTACTTGAGGCATATGAGATAGCCATTGAAGTTGAGAATATTTTGATAGAAGCTAGGAAATTACCACCAAGAGTCTTCATACCTTTGTTGTCTCATAATTTAGTTGAATCCCCAATCATATCACAAGTTCCCAATACCAATGTCAAACCTAAAATCACACTCCCAAGAAGGTGGATAATGCCATAAATAAAAATGAGATGATTTGTTCCTTGCAAACCTCATCTCAAACAAGCAAAAATGTATGCAAGTGCCCCACCCAATCCTCAATATTATCGTCAACAAGGATATAGACCTCCACCCCAATACAATAACCAAGGAAGAGTCCAAGGTCAAAAAGGTTTCAATAAGCCACCCAATGCCTATAATCCTACCTCTACTCCATCCACCAAGGCTATTGTTATAGTTCATACTAATTTAGTCCAAGGAGAGGGACATTTAGATCATTAGGGATAGTCTCAAAGTCAATAATGTATGATGGTGGAGAAAATTTCCAAGATTTGGTAGCTTAAGAAGGAGCTACTCCTTACATTACAATAGAAGAAGAGAGTCTTGTGCAAAAGGATGTTCCTGGAGAGGGTAGCAGCCAAGGGACTGGTCTTATGAACTTCCAAGAAGAAGACAATTATGTGTTGAATCAAAATACATCAGTTGTATCCAACACAAGGGCCAAGAAGAGGGATTTATGAGATATTCCAACAACACAAGTGACTCCAAGTAGTGCCTCTCCAAGGCCATAAATCACATGTACCAATGTAATAGATCTTACTAGTCACACTACTCTTCAAAGTCAGAATGTGAGCTAGGTTGATAAACCTCTAATAAAACAAGTTAAAGCTCCCTCAATGCCTTTAAGAATACAAGATAAGAAGAATACTTCCTCTCTAAACATTATTTATTCTTTGAAGAATAGAAAGACAAGCATTTCTCTTTGGGAAGTCTTGCATATGCTTGGCCAAAAGGAAATTTTACAAGAACAACTCTCAAACATTCATGTAGCCCCTCAAGCTCCAAGACACAATGGTGTAGCCCTTACCAAAACACCTAATTATGTCCTAGAACCATCCAAAAAATATGAAAATCCTCCAAATTTATACCTCACACTCATTGTGGGAGACAAATTGGTTCACAATTGCATTATGGATAGTGGAGCAGTACCACAATTATGCCTAAGGTGGTTGTTGATAAGTTAGGATCGAGGTATGAGCCCCATAGTAAGGGTGTGTTGCAACTTGATGGAACTCTAGCTAAGATGGTGAGGTTCGTTAAAGGTTTGAAAGTTTTATTGCATGATTGTCCAAATTTCCCCATCTTACAAGATATTGTGGTGGTTGATCTTCTATCTTATTTTGCTATTTGCTTGTCAAGAGACTTTACGGCTAAGATTGGAGGGTACCTTATAACTGATTAGTATTTTCTAGATTTTAGAAAAATATATGGAGCTAAATTAAGTATAATAACATAGCCATTGGTAAGGTTCCATATTGAACCATATGCGGAGACAAGTTCAAATCAGAATTGTGCAATTAGTGAAAGATAAGAAGAATGTGTCATTGGTAGTGAAGCATCCTCCCCCCTTGAAGGTATTTCTGAACTTTTCCTTGATGATTATGGTACTAAAACATATGAGCATGATCCTTATTCATCCATATAATAAATTTATTTGGGAGTCTATTGTATAAATGATAAAAATAATCCTATACCCTCATTCACTAGTGAAGATCATAAGCTTGAAGGGATTTGGGAGTCTATTGTTTTTTGATGGTTCAAGAATCATAGTAGGTGCAGGGGCTGGTGTTATGTTATTATCTCCATAATTAACCAATATTATTCTTTATATATTTATATAGATTCCATTTTAGTTATACTTGTAACATAGTAGAATATGAAGGCTTAGTTCATGGCCTCCAATGGGCAAAGAAAATGGGAATCAGGAATTTGAAGATCTATGTGGATAGTGAATTGTTCATACACCAAGTAAGGAACCAAGCTAAAACTAAGAATCCTTGGCTTAAGTTCTAAAATCATAGGGTATGGGATCTAATTAAGGACTTTGATGCTTTCAACATACAACCTATACCAAGAGATTTAAATAAACATGCTGATAGGTTGGCTATCATAGGAGCACATTTTTGCATAGTTGCTGATTTAAGGAAAGAGAAGAATCAATCTCATATCAAGGTCATTATGAGACCTTCTATCCTAGATACTGAGGTGTCATGGAAAGTATTTGAAAATGATAAACACATTGCACATTTATTACAAAAGGAAGCAGAATTCTCTTCAAGGAATCAAAAAGGGTTTGACAATTAGTATGGAGAGCAAGTCATTCAACTGAGGACAAACAAGATACCTAAAGGGCTGGTCACCCTGGAGAGTGTTTTCAATGAGGATGATCAAAAGAGGAAGGAAAGAGTGAGAATGTCCATAAGGGAAGAAAACTATGAAAAAGTCATGATCTTTAAAGACAAACTCCTAAAAATTGGTAAGGTATGTTCTCCATCTGAAAGGCAAACTTTTATTGAATTATGTAAAGAGTTTCATGATATATTTACTTGGGAATATAAGGATTTGAAGGGGTTTGACCCTATTATATCTCATCACACGATTGAGTTAGAACCTAGAGATAAAACAATTTGGCAAAAATAAAGGCCTATCAATCCCAAGGTAGAGGAACTCATGAAGAGAGAGCTTACCAAATCGATTAAGTCTAAAATTATCTTTCCTATCAAGCACTTAGCTTGGGTAGCTAATATTATACCTATCCAGAATAAGAGTGGAGAAATCAAACTTTGTGTGGATTTTAGAGACCTTAATAAGGTCTCTCTCAAAGATCATTATCCAATACCTTATATGGAGCAAATTTTGTAAGTTGTTTCAGGGTTTAACATTTTTTACTTTTTGATGGCTATTCAGGCTACAACCAAATACTGGTGAATGAAGAGGATAATTTTAAGACAAACTTTACTACAAAATGGGGAACCTTTGCCTATAAGAAGATGCCTTTGGTTTGTTTAATGTCGGATCCACCTTCCAAAGGGCAATGGACATGGCTTTTAAAGGTTTGATCAATGAGATATTGCTTGTGTACCTTGATGATATAATCATTTTTTCAAAAGATGATAATGATCATATGAAACATCTAAGGCAAGTGTTTGAGAAGTGTAGAAAGTATGGAGTATCTCCTAATCCAAAGAAGTGCATCTTTGTTGTCCATGAAGGTAAGCTATTGGGTCATATTGTTTCAAAAGAAGGTTTATCTATTGACCTTGAAAGGATTGAGGCAATCTTAGGGTTGTCTTTACCTCTACACAAGAAAGGAATACAAAGTTTTTTGGGTAAAATAAACTTTTTAAGAAGGTTTATTCTATTTTTTGTAACTTTGGTGAAACCTATCATAGCCATGCTCAGGAAGAATAAAGATTTTACGTAGACAAAAGAGGGTAAGAGTAGCTTTGAGTCAATCAAACAAGCAATTACATAATCTCCTACTCTCTTAAATCCAAACTTTTCCAAAGATTTCATACTCTATACCTTTACTAATCTTGATAAAATATCAGCTATGCTCATGTAAGAGAATGATGAGGAAATAAAACAACGAATTGTATTCTTTAGCCAAGGATTGGAGGACTATGAGGTCAAGTATACATTAGTTGAGAAACAAGCTCTAGCTGTGATAAGGGGATTGAAAAAATTTAGACACATGATTTCAAATAACAAGATACATGTCATGGTCTCTCATCCTAGCACCAAGGAGTTTCTACTAAGCAAAGATCTCAATGAAAAGAGAGTCACGTGGATTACAAAGGTAATGGAATATGACATTGATATCAAGATAACAAATTTGGTGAGAGGGAAAGGGTTATGTGAACATTTAGCCTTAGATCTTAAAAAGGCCAAAAGAGGAAGTCTTAGTCAATCAAGCTCACCCTCAATCAACTGATCACATACCAATTTAAAGTTGGACATAAGATATCATTGACTTCCTCCAAAATGGTAAGTGTCCCAATGGCTTGAACAAGTCTCAAAAGAGGTATTTTAGATTTCAAACCATTCCTATTGTCTTGTAGATGGTATTCTCATTCAAAAAGATGTGAATGGTGTGTTAACAATGATCAGTTTGGTATGTTGCTGGAAAAGTTTCATGATGGTGTAGATGGAGGTCATTTCTCCCCTAAAACAACAACAACAAAGGTAATGAGGGCTAGCTATTATTGGCTTAGCCTTTTCAAGGATTGCTACAATTGGGCTAAGATGTGTCCTCAATGTGCCTTCTTTGTAGGCAAACAAAAGCTTATAGCCCTTCCATTAAATCCTATCCAAGTAGACCAGACTTTCATGTAATGGGGCCTTTATTTCATTAGTATGATCAATCCTCCATCAAGTAATGGACACAAATGGATATTGAATGCAACTAACTACTTCACAAGGTGGGTAGAAGCTATTGCATTGAAAGAGGCAAGTGAAAATGCTATTTTGGAATTCTATGAGAGCATCATCATAAGGTTTAGAGTTCCCTATACTATCATTTGTGACAATGCACTTGATTTTATGAGTGCTAAGACTTTTTATTGGGAAAATAGGAATGGTGTTTACTTGAGCACCTCATCTAAATATTACCCTTAAGGCAATGGATTGGTTGAGTCTACCAATAGGAATCTCATCAAGATTATCAAGAGAACATTAGAAAATAATCAAAGGGCATGGCACACCAAGCTAAATATAACCTTATGGGCTAACAAGATCACTCCCAAGAGGTCAATTGGAAATTATAATTTTGTACTTTTTTATAGAAAAGAAGTTAGATTTTCCATATCTCAAGAATTATTACTTTAGAGCGTGCACATCAGTTGGAACTACTTGAGAACACTCTAATGGAAATTATATTGACAGAACTAATACAACTACAAGAAGTAAGGGATAATGCACATAAGAATATGAAACACCATCAAGTACTCATGAAGAAGTATTTTGACAAGAGAGAAAGTACAAGAGTGCTTAAAGAAGGTGACTTAGTTCTGAAATGGGATGAAGACAGAGCAAAACTAGGTAGACATACAAAATTTGATGCCTTGTGGAGTGGACCTTACATCATTAGAAAGTGCAAGAAAATTAGTTCTTTTCAACTATCGAAGATGAATGGAGAAGAATTACCTATCCCTATGAATGGCATACATCTGAAGTTCTGCTATTAGTCCTTATAAGATAGTTTTTTATAAATAGTATCATAGGTGTGTATTTTCCTTTGGTTGTATTCCCTAAGTGCTCTAGTTGAGCACATGTGTGTTTTCATGGAGTGTGTCTTGTGTTGTGTGTTTTCCTTCAGTTTGGTGTGTTTTTAGAAGGCACTTGAGTGTTGAATGAGTATTAGAAAGACTCCATATCCCAATGGAAGGATTAGGCAACAGGTCTTTGGCATAACTGGCATGCCACTATTATGAATCACCAAGAATATTGACCAAATTTGACCCAAAGTCAAATTTGGGTGAACACCTACTATTTTTTAACTTTTAATAAGTTTATCATGTGTCTTATAGGATGTTATGTTGGTCTATTGTCTTACTCATCCTCTCCCTAGTCCTTGTTAAAGTCCACCCTCTATGTACTGGCCTAGTCAACCAAAGCCAAAGTTGGTTAACCTTAGTAAGAGATGGTAAATGGATAAAATTATGTTTACAATGCTATAATATGTCCTTTAACATGTTTTAAGGTGTTTATAAGTCATTAATTTATCTTTCACCTTGTTTCATATGCAAAAAGGGTCATTTGGCTACATTTTTAGCTCAATTAATGACATGTATGAATTTTTCTAAGAAAGAAATTGTCACCAAATTGTGGTTTAATGTGGAAGAGGTCAGATAATGTTATTATCCATCATATGATAGTTATAAATAATTTATGATCAAGAAATGGTAGTTTTCCCTCAAAAACAAGATCTTTTGGGCACTTGTATGGACTTTTCAAGTCCACCATCAGATAAAAACATGGGAATAGTAACTATTAACCTCCCATCATCCATTTAAATGATTTTTTTTCAATAATAATTCAAAAAATTTCATCTACATTTTGTTTTCCTCCATTTTTATTGGCAAGCAAAGAAGGAGAAACTTCATGCACTTGGCATGGGCCGTACAGGTGGAATTGGGAGTAGTAATTTTGGGGGTGGATAGTGCATTGAGTGAAATTAATTTTAATAAAAAGAACTTGAGATTTGGTGCATATTAATTTATGAACAATCATTTGGACTCTAGGTAGTCTTTTATGCGCTTCAATCCAAGAGGGGTTCACTGTTTACCCCTGTTTCAATTTTTCTTGCTTTGGTTTGATGTCTTTGATTATTTAAAGTGTTCTTCAAGGTTATATAATTCATCCCCATATTTTTTTCATGGTTATATTGGATTTTGAGGCTATCAAATTCCTAGGAAAGCATTTACTAGGCTTGTCTTGCTTGGGATCATCTTTGCTACCTTTGCTCATAAACTTGCATCTAAAAGTGCCTTAACTTGGAGGTTTTCCATGTTATGTGAAGGAATTGAATGTGTCTCAGGTGTTTTGAGGTATTAAATTTCATTTGATGATCAAGGAAGAGGTCATGAATCCTAATTTTGCACATTGTCTACATTCCCCTTCTTTGTTTACCCCTTTCACCTTAAGGCAGGTGATTATCACATTGAAAATGTGTTTACAAGATGATCTCCATGTTTTATTGATGGGGTTTATCCAATTTAAGGGTTTAAAATTATAGTTGAAGTGATTGGAAAGCCTTACCCTTGCATATTAGTGCTCAATTTCCCTCTCTCTACCTCATATACAGTCAAATGCATATATTCAAGTGCTATTTGTAGAGCTACAGAGGCTTGTATGGGAGTAAAATGACAAGGTTAGATCCTCATGTTAGTCGAGGAAGTAGGTTAATACCTTAAAAATCATGTTAGTGATCCTTTATAGCCTACTAAAGATGGAGGGATCATCACATAGAAAAATTATAAGTTTTAGGACTTTTGTCCCTAAAAGAACTAATCAGAGAACTAAAATGTTTTATGGATTTCTCCCAGTATGCTTGAATGATGCCCCAAGGCATCTAAATATGGTCACTTTTTAGTCCTATCATAAGACAATGAATGTATAGATTTTAGAATGATAATGAATAATGGAAGGTTATTGTTGGGAGACCCAAAAGTGCCCTTAAAACCACTAGTTTTTTACAATCTTCACCTACAGGATTTTAAAAGAAAGTTCACTTTGCACTTCAATATGATAATCCTATCTATACCATCAATGGAAAATCATACCAAATGATTCAAAGGATTACTATAAGTTAAAATTACATGATGAAAGAATAAATCCAATGTTCTAAACCCCAATGCATACTCCTCTATCTATACATAGGATTGTGAGGAACCACCTACAAATAGAAAGGTTAAAATTTGTTAAATAGGTGTGGTCATGAACAAGTTGATGAGTTTTCATGTTTTTAATGCAATAAAATAAATTCATTCCATCAATTAAACCATGAAAAAGTCTATTATTGACCTATAAAACAACCTACATGCCTAAAATGAATGAAAACTAACCACTTATAGCTGAGCAGACAGTGGAATGAGGACATTGGCATTTGGAGGAATCTTAAGGCACTCTTAGGATAAATGAGATATTAATGTCAAAGATAGTGACTTAAAAATATAAGGGAGTTTAAAAATCATCCATCAAGATCAATTTCATGATAATTACCTACCCCAAAACCACCTACAGGTAGGGTCCTGGGACTGTCTTAGTCCATGAAGGACAATAAGCAATTAGAAGGCTTGAAAGGGCCAAAATGCTAGGTTTGGAGATAATTTAAAATAATCATAATGATATGATTCAAGGTAATATAAAATATTTTAAAAAATTCATTATAATCTCCAAATAAAGGCACCCAAAACAAAATCACCTTGTTCACTATCACAGTTAGACAGGGTCATAAGCAAGACAGGGATATGATGAGAGTTTGGTGCCCAAGGAAGAAAGAAGGAATTTTATAAAAGTGTGATATGGATTCATATTGATAAAATTAATGAAATTAAATTTATATAACATACTAAATCCACCCAAGATCCTTTTCTCATAGAAAAATAGACTCAGTCCGTACATGTAGGGTAGGGAAAGCCTTGTTTCAAGAGGAAAATATGAGATTCCACTTAGGAGAGAGGTTTTGAGTGGATAATTACTATAAAAAATCATGAAAAAATGGTTAAGAAAATTTATTAACAAATTTTATTCATCAAATTAGTGAAGAAGGATCATTCATATGGAGGTTTGATCAGGAACATGCAAAAACAAGGTTTTTTACCCCTTTTTTGAAGAAATTGGGATGGTTAGATCATTTAAACATGGAATTGAAAAAAAAAATTTGGTAAATTTGGTAATTATGAAATTTTGGATATTATAAAATACTCAATTTTAATTAAAAAATAGGAATAATACTCACTATTATGTCTTAGAGTAGGGGCAGTCCCTTCATGCACAAGAATGACTATTTTGGGGAAAAGTGATGAATTGATGGTCTCAAGGAAAAAAATGACCAAATTAAGGTTAGATAAGATATAAGATACCTGAAAAAACCTAATAAACCTTTATATAAGGATTTTGAGCAGATAGGGCACCCTAAACAACAAGGGTTATAGTCAAGTGTGAAGGAAAGCTTTAGGGCTAGAAGCCAAATTGGAGGTCATATACATTTTCAACATAATATATGATTTAAAAGTGATAAATAAATGTTTAAAGAGGTTTTTCTGTTTTTTTCAATCCATCACATTTCAAAGGGAACAATTGGAGGGTCAAGAGGATCTCAAAGATATAGGCAGACCTATTGGCAAGGTCTAGGCCTAAAACCAAACAAGGGTCAATTTCCATTTCAAGATTTTGACAATCCATTATAATTGTTGGAGGAAGTTTTTAGGGTGTATTAATAGATGTTAAAACCATTATATTTTTCAATGAAAATATTCAATAATCCATTTATGTCTCAGGAAGCATTTAGACCCCACTAAGAAGCAAAAAATTAGGTCAAATGTCAAATTCAAATGCTTAAAACTTCCACCAAGATTTGCATGGGACCTTGAGCCTTTAAAATAAGTATAAGGAGGTAAATAAGGATACATAAGTGGAATTTTATCATAACTCCAATGTGCCATGGCTATGAACAAATGATAAGAATGAAAATCACTTTAAAACCCTTGTAAACCCTCCATAAGGACTGAACTAGAGAAATGAGGCTCAAAGTACATTCAAATGAAAGAAATTAACCTTGAGGATAAAAGATAAGTTTTTTCCAACTATATGAGGGTTATATCCATGTAATTGGATTATATATAATCCATACAAGTGGAGTAAAAAGTAGGTTTATTGACATTTTCTTATATTTTGTAGGTTGTGAAGATGACCATGAGATGCCAATCACATTGGGAAGTATCTTGAGACTTGAGGAAACCATCCAAGCCATTTTTAGAACTTGGAAATACTCAAAAATACCTATAATAGCTCTATCTATTTATCCTATCTAAACTATCATCTAGAATGACATAGTGGACAAGGTGGAAACTCAAATTTGGTGGATTTTTATGATGTTATTGATGAAGCCAAGAATATGAGGTGTCCCAACATGTGTCACAAGACCCATGGTATGAATTAGTTAGGAAGGATACAAATATTCTTATGATAAGTGTCAAGAATGCCTATTGGAGAGTGATCTTGATGATAGGTGATGATAGAGTTTGTGTAAGATAATTTCATGATGAAGAAAACTCCAAGTTCAATTAGAATCACTTTTATAACTCCCTCTCATCAATATACACAAGAAAATTGTCCTAAATTTCTCATAAGGAAGTCCATCATGAAGGCAATTTCACAAGAAATAATGATCAAGAAGATTGCTATGCCACATTTTGAGAAGAGGATTATTTGGGAATACAATGATTTGTAAAATAGTTTCATAACTCCTTTTCTATCCCATCCACATGAATTGTAACTAATTTTCACCTTTGGACACTTGTCCTTGTGCCTCTTCAACTTCTCTCCTCTCTCTCTTCTTCTAAGTTCTATAAATGAATCCATTTGGGCTATTGTAGAGATATACACAGTTGGTATGGCAAAGCCCTTCTAATATGACATTATACTTTGACTTTGAACATTGAATACAAGTCTAATTATAAGTTGTGAATATTTTGTCTAAGTGTGTGAGTGATGTATTATGGAGCTAAGTGATAGTACTATCCTTACTCCCTCTATCCTTCATGTTTAATCAAGAGTTCTAATTTTAAAAGGTCATGTGAAGTGTCATAAATGTACTAGGATATTTTTCAAGTATGATATTATATCTATGGTGTGAAGTCTACCCCTAGGTCAGTTATCTTTCTGATTGTCCCAAGTATGCTACCTTCATATTGAAGCACTATGTTAAGATCTTTCAATGCATAGAATTGGTCTTGAAAATCTTTGTTGTTTAGTAGGAGTGTGATAGTTTGTGGGATTTATCTTGGTGGATCACCTTCTTTAGTATAGTTTCCATTTTATGCAAGCTTCTACCCCTTTTCACAAATAAATCATTAGATTAGGTAATATAAATTCATAGAAGAATTCATGGAGCTAGCCCTTTCAATCCTAGATATTTATCTCTTTTACAATTTCCCACAAACTTGAGAGATGATTCAATGTTGCATCAAATTTTAGGAGCCTCATAAAGTGTCCTAGGGTGCACAATTTGATGACAACAGTTACCTTACCTCAAAAGGATAATATAACCATGTAAACTATGAATGTATCATGTAGAATATAAGAGAAACATGTTTAGGTAGATATATCATTGAAGTATATAAAATGTGATCACATAAGGTCCTAAGATGCATGATGCAAATCATGAAAATGTCTTGATAGTAATAATATAAGCTTATGAATCAATTAAGCACACACATAATATAACTCAAAAGAAAATTAAAGATAATGGTCCAAGGATACCACCAAAAATGGGCATGTTATAATGTCACACAATGGAACGGACATGACTTATTCAAGTGTACACAAAAGCAATAATGACATATTCAGATGTCCACATAAAACAAACAATGACATATTAAAATGTCAAAGAGGTAAACAAAGTCATGAGGGCCATTAATAATATATCATATTCAAATGCTCAAATAAGAAAATCAAGACACTCAAGGAAGTGTATAAATAAAAATTATAAGCAACCAACATATCATACTAGTCCCTATATATATGTGTTAGCAAAAAATGTTAAATATATAACATATAAAATACACTACAAAATATATAAGCATGGATAAAGGCATGTGTAGTACATAAACTCAAACATGATAATTTAAAGTGACCATAGAATTATATAACCCGGTGTATCATGATCAAATAAGTGGATATCCCCAATGTCCATATGTCATGAGGAGAAGGAAGGTCCAACTTTTGAAAGTGCATATATCATATGTGTATGCCTAAATCACACTGAAATGACATATGAAACACATGTGTATATAGAAAATATTGATATGCCATCTACAAACATAGAACTAACAACATATATGCCTAAGAACTAATAAAACATGTAAACTCTAAAAATAATTTTGGAATTTTGATTTTTTTTTGGTATTTTGGTAATATTTGAGATACCTTTATGTCCCCAAGTAAGAGGTATCGAGTGTATGCTCACCACTATAAAATATGTAGTGTATCCTCTTCTTTATATCCAAACAATGGTTTGTGTGATGTCCTTACATTCCATGATATTGGATATAATATTATGCTTTATTAAGATGTTGTAAAGGTCATAACATGATCAATTTGTGTCAAATTAGTACCTTTGGAATCTCATTAACTTCTATTATCATTTTACATATTTTGAAAATCTGTTATCATAAATGTCTTTTCTTTGAACACATATTTTTGAAATGAGCCTTTATTATTAGATGATGCAAAGGCATTACTATCACATTTTGATTTTTGCATATGAAAAAGTAGCTTTTATAGTGTTGCATATTTTAAGTCCAAATATTGGATTAGTTTTTGTAATGTTTCTATCAACTTGATTATAGTGGTAACTTGATCTTTTAGGGTTTCAAAAGCACAAACTCTAGGTGCTTCTGATTGAATGTGCATACATTTACTATCTATGGATTTAGGAAGGGTTTGTTTGTTACCTTCTCTAGGCATTATAGAATGGGCCACTTTACCCCTTGAAGGAGTGATAACATGAACCTAGAGGGGTCATAGATATCACACTCCTTAGGGTTATAAAAGGGAAGAGACTCTAATTTATCCATTTGAAATGTTATAAATACTAAAATTAGAATAGGATAAGAGAGACATACAAACTCTAGGGATCAATCCATTTTGTTGATGTTTTCTTTAGATTTTGAAAATAAAGTAATTTTTGCAACAAATGTTATCCAATTATAAATCATAAAAATCAACAAGTTTATATAAAACCTTAAAATATTTTTCATTCTTATAGATTAGGTTAACCAAATGTTTAACCCTAAAATATAGATTAGGGACTCAAGGGTTAAATGGGTATAGATAGCCTATGGCAAAAGGATGGTAGACTATCTCTAAAGTAGGCCAATTAATTACAAAACTCATATAAATATATACTAAATTTATTATGTTACAATATGCTAAAGATATAAAGTATAACTATGTTAGATATTGAAATGATAATGGAAACAAGATGTTAGTTGGTTTTAATACAAATCTAGATTTGGAATATGAAGAAAGTAGATTAGATATAAATTTTGGACTTGTCACCTGATTCTAGAATTTGTATCTCTACATCGATGGATATTTGCATCAAACTAGGATGGTTGTGTCAATACTTTTGTCTGACTCATATATAAGTGCCCAGTGTAGAATACCTAATAAAACTAAATGAAACCACCTAGATAATTCTAAGTTCAATGTTGCTTTTGATTTGGTGCTTTCAGATCTAGGTCATGTATTATCCATCCTTGTCAAATATTAAAACCCTAGTTCTTAATATTTATAATGGTTGTGAGAAAAATGGGTTAGTGGCCACATGGTGTCAAACTAACCCAAAGACCCCTCTTTCAATGAGTGTTGCCTACATAACCAATACTTGAAAGAGGGCCTCAAACTTATGTAGTTCTTCCCTACTTTTTGGCTTTTGTGTTTATCATGAAATGTGTGTTAAGTACAATAGTGACCTAGCTTAGAACTTGTAAAATGTGGCTCATGGAATGATCCTTTAGTAATTTAAACCTATATATTTTTTATCCCTATTATTGGTATGAAAATAGGATAAAATAGGGAAGCTTTTCTCACTTGAGTTCTTGATTGAATGCCTTTGGTAAGTTACGCTGTGATTGGTAAGAAGTTTCTAGGTGAAGAATTAATGAGGATTGATCTTATATATATGCCAATCCCTTTGGAGAATATGTCACATTAAATCACTTAGGTAGACCATACGAAATGTTTAATTTTCAAATTAGATGACATTAGGACATTGGACACTTAAGTTGGGGTAGGACACTTGCATTGATATAGGTATCTGGGTAGGACACAAGTGTCTGGGTAGAAAGAAAATAGGCAAAGGTCTAAGATTTGTAGAAAAAAATGAGAAGCAAGTTTATAACATTCTGAGCATAATATAAGGTTTGGGTCATTCGAATAACATTGACTAGACTAAGAGATAAGAAATAAGCGTAGAGAGATGGTGTATGTGATCCTTTTGGTAGTGGGAAGGGTCTATAAGTTGAAGGTATATCCATGATATGCATTTTCCAATTATACAAGATTAAGATGTTATGTAATTCAGAAATAGTATCCATAAAATTTTAACTTTGAAAGGCATGTGGGAGATGAATATATTTATAGAGGAATGATTGTGCATCCTCATCTCATCAAATGTACACTTGTAAATTTATGTAATGCACATGTATGAGTAATATAGTACATAAAGTAAATATTTTCATGAATAATAGTGTTGTGTATACTATAAATGAGAGTGATATATAAAAATTGGATGTATTAAGGCTTTGTTTTCTTATAATTTGAATTTCTCATGTCAAAACTGCTACAAGACAAAATATACTAGCTCGAGATAGTAACAACAGTTAATAATGAGTGTTAATAATCAATATTACCCTTCATGAAAAAATGTATTTTTGTCTATTCAGTCTATGAAAATAGAAAGGTAAATATAAATTATGGTAGCATGGGTAATTGTGTTGGATTTTTAGATTTGGAATTTGAAAAAGAAGAGCCAATAAGCTAAAATGTCGTAAAGAGCCAAGGTTATATAAGATTGATCAAATCAATCACATGTATAAGAAGTAGAAGAATAACATGATAAAGCAATAAATATTTTTTATTTTTTATTTTTTGATATTATATTTTTATAAATTGAAAAGTGTTAACCAATTAACTCATTTAGTGGATGCCCATATGTATCTTGTGTGTTATTGAGATTATGGTACCGATCTTATACATAATAATAATCCTCTTAGTCATGAAATTTTGGTATGCCACTCTTGTTATATTTTGTTTTATATATGAAAACTAACTACACCATATATTGGAATTATCTTCTTGAAATTTTGTTGCTCTTGAGTATGTTCATCATTTTCAAAAACTTGCTTCTCATTCTAAACTAAAGAAGAATAAGGTATCACAACTTGAATATTAAGAAGGGAAGAAGTTTCTTCTTTTACTTATTGTTTTGAATATGTAACCATAGATTTTTGATTATTGACCTTGTCTTTGTGCTCTATACATGAAGTATATATAGCATTTGAATCTTCAAAAACCATATTTGTATCATTAGACTTTTTAAGAACATTTTTCTTTTGAAATTCTTTCATTAGAAACCCTTTAATAAAGGGGATTTATTACTTATCTTGAGTTTATTTTTATCACTTCTCTATATGCTATTTTAGTAACTTCTCACTTTATATTATTTATATTTGATTTAACTATTCCCTTTGTAATTATTATTTTTATAACATTTTTTTCTTGTTGTTCCTATTTTAGCCTTGCTTGTTCTATTTTTTCCTTTTGAAGATTTTCTTACTCTATTTTTCCCATTTAAAGTTTTTCTTGATCGAATTTTTCCATTTGTTCTAAATTTACCATTTATTCTTCTTGCATGTGTTCTTTAGGATGTGAAATCTTAGTGTGAGTGGGTTTCTTGATTGATTTATCTACTATAGGATCACCTCTATTAATGATACTTTGTATTTTTTTCTTCAAATCCCAACAACTATTTGTATGATGTCTATGCATTCTATGATATGCAAAATAGCATTTTGATCTCATTAAAGGATGCATAGGAAGTAAAGTGATTAATTTGTTGTGAAGCATTTATCTTAGAATGTCACTTGAAATCTTATTATCCTTTTGTATAGTTTTTTAATTACTATTTGTGAATGTATGTTGCTTTTTAACCCATACTTAAGATGATATATTTTAAGCCACAAAATAGTTAGATGGAGATGTAGATATATGATTAACACTAGAATTCTCTAAATTCTTTGTGTATGTGATCTTATTTTCTAATGATGTAATCCTTGAACTAAACATTGGTTTTTATTTTACAAATATGATATGAACTTTCTCATAGTGAATATTTGATCTTGAAGGGCTTCCTACACACAAATATTTGGTACTTATTATTTAGAATGCATACAAAAACCATCAAGAAGATGTGTGGGAGGTGGTTGGTGTTGAGTAAGGACATGTTGGTTGCCTCTCTGATGTGGTGGCCTACCTATTTGGTTATTAAAAACATGGACTAAATAATCCATTATAAGCCATGGGTGAATAAGGGGAGAAAGACGGTAGATTTTACAATAATGAGGTCTAGGAGGAGGTGAAATGAAAAGAGTCATAAATTTCCTTTTGTGTATAGTAGTTACAGGTAAAATAGTTTATTGAATGTTGAAAAAATAATAATTGAGTAATACTTGATGTTGTTCATGAGTATGCCTTATAACATCATGAATCTATAATTGATCTTGTTCCCATGTCATACTTGATTTTAAGTAATTTTTCCTTAATGGTATTTGTGTCTTGACATGTGATTTGATTCAAATTATTACATTATTTTCAATGATATTCCTTATTGGGGGAATAAAATATGTAATGTTTACTAGGAAGTATTGAAGCAAAAAATACTCATTCCATATAACCATAGATTGTTTTAAAATTGAAAAGCAAGTAATAGAAAAGTGAAATTTAGGTCCTTGAAAAAGGATTTTTTTTTTTTGTATGGAGATTAGTAGATTCCCATAAAATCCAAGGTCAAAATAAAGTTATTTTATGGTTAGCTATTAAATCTTGGGTTGATTTTTATTTTATTTTAGTGTCAGATATTAGATCCATGGTCAAAATAAAGTTATTTTAGTGTTAGATGATTAATAATTTATCTAAACCCTAATTCAATTTTTTTGAAGCAATGCTTGAATAAAATATTCAAGTTCATCAATATGTTTTATCAAAATTTGGAATTAACTTGGTGATTAATTATAATTAAGATAAAATGAATAGAAATGTAGAAAATTCTATACACTAATTTATTACTATCAAAATGAAATTAAAGTACTAAAATGGATAAATCTTGAATGAAAGAAAGAAGCTAAATATGAAAAACACAAGGGGATTTATTAGTTTTCATGTTTATATGTTGATTATGTGCAACTAAAAGATAACAAGAAATTATCCCTGAGATATGATTATGTGTGTGCAATAGAAATAGTAAATGTCACTAATCATGGTTAATATTGATTGTGAGGGGAAATGATCAACTACCACTACTATCCTCTACTACTAGATCTTATCATATACAAAAAAATAGGGAATTAGGGCATACTCACTTATGCCTAATTAAAACACATATGTATGCATAAATATGACCTTCAGATGCACATGAATGACCTTCAAATAACTTCTTCAAAGTTGAAACCCTAATGGGGCTTGAAATAGATACAAAAATATAAATAGAAAGGGGAAGTGTAATGGGTTGAGTTGAATGCAATCACCCTATGATGATTAATTGGTGCCTACATAGATGATAATTTGAAGAGGTAAATGAAGCTCATGTAGTTCTCCCACTTAGATTATTTTATGAGATTGTAGGATTGTGCATCTTTTTATACATGTATGAATCTAGGCATGGCTTGTAAACTTGATAATTCTTTGCTTTGACTTGGATAAAATAAGCTTTTGACTTAACTAAGGATTGATTCAAATGAATAAAATCATATATGGGAAGAATATGTAAGCTTTGATCAATGTGAAATAGTGTAAATATGCCTCAATATTAAAATTTCCAAGTGGTAGAATAGGTGAATTAGATGTGCCTTTATATCAATCTAAAATTAGAAAATCTCACACCACCTATCCTAAAAATACAAACCAACATATAAGGTAGGGTATAAATTTAAAAACTATTTAGTACTAAGGTGAAGTGAATGATAGGATCAAACCATAGGGGTCAATACCAATTGCCACTATTGACCCACCCTAGTCTATTTTGTCATGAAGGGTAACATTTGAGTTTTTGGATTTGGGATGTTCATATAAATACTGATAGAGGTTTTTATATCTTAAGAAGATTTTTGTAAGTGTAATATAAAAAATCAGAAATGGATAGGTTTATATAGGTACTTATGATAGAGTGAGGTGTAAAAATAGGTCCATATTAAGTGATAAAATCAATTTAAGTAAAAGTGGGCCAAAATTGACATTATCAAGTATTCATACCCAAATTTGAGTGACTACACATTATGGATTTTTTAAGATTTGGTCCTCTTTCCATTTTTAGCTTATGTAAATTCTTTTGTTTGTTTATTTTCCTCATGGGTATAATTTATTTATATATACCATTTATTTCTATGATGGTATATACATAGAGGGTTCACATGTTTTACATGTTATTAGGCTTGATGATATAGTTGTTGTGCAAATGTTTATCAATGATTCCATGTTTCTTTCCTCACATTTAACATATAATAATATAATATAGGCTGAATCATGATGGTTTTTTTGTGATATGGATGGTTTATGTATTTATAACCTTGTAATTGATATCTTTGATTTGTCTTTTCTTAGTGGTACATCTTGTTTGAATTATTATGTAATGTATTATGACATAGATGTCATAAAACTCTATAAGTGTAAATAAAAATGTTTCTCTCACTTACCTTTTATAGCAACCTCAAGGTGAAGTTAACTAAACACCCCTCCTAATATTCCTCCCACTCTGAGTCAAATTTATGTGTGTATAAAAAATATTATAATATTATTGATAAAATTAAGAATAACCATTCCAAAATATATATCTTAGAGTTGATTAAAAGGTATAATATTCATAAGGACATAATTTATTATATCCTGTGTAATAATACTTTACCACATGATACTAAACTAACATAATATTTTTTATTGTTAAAATTTTACAAGATATTGAGAACTTAATCTATTTTGAGACAAAGGATCTACCTTCTAAATGTATTATGGACCAACATTTACCATTGTATATCCAATTTATCATGCTCAATAAATGGATCAAACATGCACACATAGATAATGATTCAAGATCAATAGTTTTAGTAAGACATTTATTAATGCACTTGGACTTGGTAATTAAGCTATTAAATATAAAAAAAATCATAAAAGGCATTGAAAAATAACCAAGAAAGGATTTAGGAAAATTTACATTGGACATAATTGTTGGACAAAAGAATATAACTACTAAATTTCAAGTGATATAAAATGATGTGAACTATAATATTTTACTTGGTAAGTCATGGATTCATGATATGATTTCAATCCCTTTTACTTTACATAGACATGTCAACAAATTTATGAGGGATACATACACACTTGTAATACTAATTATGTTCTTTTCCGATTTTATAATATGGCAGAACCCATGGAAAGGGTCATTTTACATATCAATATGTTACAACTATTTGTTCTGGAACCTGAAATCTACATTCAAATAGAAAAAAATCATACATATAAAATTGGTGAAAGTAATAAGTGTTTTATCTTAATTTTGATTAAGTTAACCTAAAGAAGATAAAAATTAAGAGAATTGAAACTGTATGAAGTATAGAAATTATACATGAATATGAATTTTAGATACATAATATAATTTGAAAAACATATTAATATAAATATAAATTACCTAAGGGATTAATATTTTTTGTGTATTACTATTATACATAGACCTAAGATTGAATGTAAAAGATAGAAATGATGAAATTAGACCATGAGTTGCTTAGATCAGGAAATACATGTTTAGAACACTTCGATGAACATTTTAGTCTATGATACCTATGCTAGATGATAAAATTTGTCTGATACCAGATTTTTATAGGTTGACTTTGTATATTTATTTTGACATAGGTTGTTATGTGTGCTTTTAATCCATGTGTACACAATATCAAGGGATACTTATGTGTGTAGTATATAGAAACTTGTCTCCTTGTTTTAAAACCCTATGCCCACTTTTGACACTAGGTTTAACCTTTAAAAATGGGAAAGATATGGGTTGAGATAAATTCAACCATTCCTCAACTAGTGGGTGATGGCTGAAAACTACCTACATATCTAATACTTTGAAGAGTGAATTCAAATTTCGCATAGTTTTCCCCATTAAGTGTATGTATAAAATGGTGATCCTTTAATTTTAAACCTATAATATAGATTTTGACACTTGTAAAATGGAAATGGCTTATTCTTTGTGACCGATTGGTAAATAGAGAAGCTAATGGTAGTCCCTTTGAATATGAATAAGTTTATATATGTATCTTTGAGGAGTGTTAGATGATCAAATAGGTATAGAATTGTTGTGTATTTATATGAGACTCTTTAGGTACTTTTTCACACCATTGACATACAAAACATATGGACCAATCCCTAAAGATTATTTAGATTTTAAAAATGAGATTTTTATTGTTGTGGGGATGAGATCATCATAGTTGGACACTTTTTTTTATTGAAATATTATTAACAAAAGGCAAAACACCCTAAGGTGATATGCCAAAAGTTATGCCTTATGAGCAGACAAATGTCAAGTTAACAAACCATAGTCGATAATAACTGATATATCAATATAAAAAGCCTCATGTAAGAGGCACCAAAAAAAAAAGAAAAACTAAACATAGACAAAACACAAAGATGAATCCAAAGCCACCACCCATTAAAGTCAAGCATTTGGTGACCTCGCAATAACATCACCTCTAGAAATAGAATCAAGTCCCATCTAACTATGAGCCTCAGGTCCATTATAATAATCCTTATCCAACAAAATTTTTGAAAAATAGTAATGGTACAATTTTACAAAAAGGGAAAAAATCTATTCTCCTTAACAAATTTGACAACTTCACCCTCCTCCTGAAGCCTCCCAATTTTGACTATTCACCATTCATTCAAATCTACTAATCAAATCATTTACATTCTTATGAAAGAGGTTCCATGTCTATTTTTATTCATCATCCTATGGGAGAGAAGGCATGAGACCTTTTATGGATAAATTAACAATATCTAAGTCCATAAAATCTTCAACCCCTGTGCTATTATTATAAATGGTCTTTTGAACAGAAGGGTTAGGGATTCTACTATAAACCATCAACTCCTTAGACATTTCATCCCAAATTTGGTGTCATTCTTGTTTGAATCCAAAGAGCATACCAAAGATTGGATAAGATACTTAGCTTTCTCAAAGTATGAGTCCTTGATGCAAGTCTAGTCATATTCAGATAAGATCACCTATATAATAGTATGATGTGACATACCTCAATCAGGTGAGGGTTGAGCTTAGGAAATCCAATAAATCAATTAGATACTCCAAAGTCACTTTTAGTAGGCCTATATTTAAAAAACATTAAAGTTGGCTCTTTGTGATTTTTAGCTAAAGATATTTATTCACAACAATAAACTTAACAATGACTTCAACTGAGAAGTTAATAATAACTCTAGCTCTAGATTGAAAAATGTATAGGTTCATTTCCTTCCATAAAAGCCAAATAATTTTAGTATAAAATACAAACCAAAATTTATGGAAAAAGGGTAAATTTTTTTATAAAACAGACATATCCAAAAGCAATATAAAACCAATTAATCTCATAACCAAAGACAATGGACCAACTATGTGGACAACATTTATAGATTTTAATAGCACAGTGACAAGTGAAAAAAAGGTGTGCAATAGACTCAACTTCACTACACATAAGACATAAAGGGGGGAAATCACCACATTTGGCAAGGACATCACCCATAGCTATCTAATTATATAATAGGAGCCACCTAAAATAGGATTTTTTAGGTTCTAAATAAATGTCCAAATAACATTAAATCTAAATTCCCAATTGCGATGATAATCACAAACATTCCACATATGGTTAAAAGTAAGATAAGGAGGATTAGGGGATTAATTATTAATATAGATAATTCTTATGGTGGAATCATGGAGAGGAGGCCATTTTATCCATTTAATACTATCCCATAATTTATTTCCATTGTCTAGAAGAGCCACATATTTATTGCCCTTGAGTGTTTTACTTAACATAAAGTATGTCCTATGTTGGGACATAAAGATATGATATTTGTGCTTGATAAGACTCCAAGAGGCCCACAAATTATTATAAAAGAGATATTTTAAATCTCATAGACCTATCTTATACCATTCCAAGGTAAAACACCCTTTGATAAGAGAAAGAGGTCAATTGTTAAGGGAAAGGTTCCACCAAATGGATTTGTACTTTGGCAACAAGAACCCATCCAACTAAAAACATGTTTAGCAGTAAAAATATATTTCACACAGTCCCAAGATTTCCAAATAGAGGTGAATATAGGTATCCAACAACTCTAAAAGAACAAGGGCCAAGAAGAATTTAGTAATATGAAGGCCTCTCCATCTAGCCTTACCTTTAGGGAAACCTCTCAGACTATTGTTTCTCACCAACACCTTCCAAGGCTCATATCCATTGAAATCCTTAATAATACACTTTGTATCTAAGGTAATACCTTGGATACACAATTATTTTAAGCCAATACCACCAATATCTGTAGGCTGACAATATAACTTCTAAGCAACAACATGTCATTTCCTATTCCCTTTACCATCTGACCATAGAAAACATATGATAATCATGTAAATATAATTTATTTGGGTTTTATTAAATATCCAATAGGAAGCATAGTAAATACTATAGTAAGGGAGGATCTTTTGATAGTTCTGGATTATACCTAGTAATGATAGAAGATACCCATGCCAATTTTTAATTTTCTTATTTATTTTAGTATACACCCACTCTCACATGTACTTGAGAGAAGGAACAAGGACAAAGGGAATACCCAAATATATAACCATCTGATTGGGTCCCTTCTAATCCCAACTAAAATCCAAGTGATAGTTTGGTTGGTGTTCACTCTAACCTAACATGTAAGACTTATGCATAGCAATTTTACATCCCAAAGCTAAGCAATAGATATTCAGTCTAATGTTCACCTGAATAAACTTATCCCTAGAGAGGTTAATGAGAAACATTGAGTCATCAAAAAAAATCACATCTATCATTTATGATTTTTTTGGAAGTTGAATAACTTTAATCAGGGGGCCAACCTTAATAGTTCTAAGCAAGTAATGTAGTGCATCAGTAACCATGATGAAGAGAGAAGGAACAAGAGGACATCTTTATCTAATAGATATTTAAAAAATAAGAGAGTCTATGATTTCCCCATAAACATTAATGAAAACCAATACATCTTTGAATAACATAGTGATCATTATACAAAACCTCTCTTGAAAACCAAAGGCTCTAAGTATTTTTCAATAAAGGACCACTCAATTTTATCATAAGATTTTTCAAATTCAATAAGAAGCATCTCAATATCCTATTGAGAGTCCTTAGCTAAATACATACACTCCTAGCTTGAAATGAGATTATCAAGGATTTATCTACCTTCCACAAACCAAGTCTGAGTCTCAGAAATAATCAAGGGTAGCAAAGAAGAAAGTCTTTTTGCCAATATTTTTTCTAAAATTTTATCGAAAACATTGAGCAGAGTAAAAAGTCTTTAATTTTTAACCAAAGAGAAATTATACTCCTTAAATATCAGTTTAATTACCCCTCTATTAATTTCTGAGCCTAAAGAGCCAAAAAAAAATGCTTCTTTATAGACATCTAAGCACTCTAGAGCAATCTAATCTATATTAGCTTTATAGAATTTAACAAGGAAACCATCAATTCCATATGCCTTATCAAATTTCAAAGAATAAATAGAAATTATCACTTCATATAAAGAGATATCATCATCCAAGAATGTAGTTTGGATGTAAGAGACATTTTTTGGAATAATATTTTCACATAGAACTCTTCTCTATTCAATCTGATCATTTGACTCACTGACCAAAAATAACTTGGAGTAGAAATCAAAGAAGGCCTTTTTGATGAGTTCAGAGTGAACCAAGATATTATCATAAACCTTAATATTATAAATATTTTGTCTTTGATGCTTAGCTTTTAAAAAATGGAATAAACATTTATATCCTTTATCTCCAATCTTAAGCCAATTAAGTTTGGATCAAATTTGAGCACCTCTAGTAGAGTAAATTTGATTTTGTCTAATTTGATGCTTAACATTAGATAGGGTGTTGAGAAGGGAGGAGTTATATCGATCATCTTTCAAGGTAGATATCACCATAATAAGCCATTCTTGATAAAATTTAAAGGATTTACTTTTCCTCTTGGCTTTTATATGACCAAAGGATCTAGCAATTTTTTTAGTCAAGTCAATGGAGTTATTCCAAATATCAATTTTAGAATCAAAGTCACATGTAAATTTACCAATATTTCATGTATAAATGGATACCATCCAAGAAATACCTATCTTCAAGGTGGGAGACATGTTTATACAACCCTTTCATAATAGCTTTCTCACCTTTTTCATCTTTACTAGTTGCAAAACTAAGCTCAATAAGATGATGATCATAAATAGTGTAAGGAATAACATTAACCACATTACCATCTCCTTTCAAGCAAGTATTAAATAAATATTTACATAGATATAATCTGTCAAGTCTAGAATAGAGCCTAGTTGTTGCACCAAGTATACCAAATCCATTTACTTTGCACTTTACCTTTATTTAGGGGGTTAGCCACTTTAAGCAATCTCTTGAATTTAGACCAAAAAAATAGTTCATTGCCTTTCCAAGAATGAGAGTCACCACCCAATTTATCCTCTCTATCTTCAATCATATTAAAATCCCCACCAAATACCCAAGGGGTGTCCTTCTAATTATTATCAAGATAGTTATAGATTTCTATTCTTTCCCTATAGTCATAGATGCATATACATTACATAACTCAAAGACTTTGCTCTGCTTATT
The DNA here is from genome assembly GCA_037957365.1 of Torreya grandis. Classification (NCBI taxonomy): domain Eukaryota; kingdom Viridiplantae; phylum Streptophyta; class Pinopsida; order Cupressales; family Taxaceae; genus Torreya; species Torreya grandis. The sequence goes on from JARHVA010000009.1 coordinate 3,243,191, forward strand.
AAAAATAACTTAGACATCCCAATTGCAAGGAAAATTTCCATGCAAAAAAATGTATTCCTCCCATATTGGATTGACTAGAATAGAGGCACCACCTTTACCTCTACAAGGATTAGTGGAAAAATGAATAGATATAGGCTAGATAAAGCCTAAAATAGAGGATAGAGTAGACCCAATAGCTTTAACTTCCTAAAAAAATAGAAAATCAAGATTTTTTCTATAGTTTTTGAATTATCTAACAATAGGCTTTTTGTCTGAAGATTCCCACCCCCTTACATTCTAACTAACAATCTGCATAACCTTTGACAATGGCCAAATTAGGGGATTTACGCCCTATTTTGGTATTAATCATGTAAAACATTTAGGCACTTTGTCTTCCTTATTCCTCTTTTTACTAATACTAATATCTCTACCACCCATAAACCCATCTTTAATAGATTTTCCATCATTATTAAGAGGAGGTTTATGGGGGTTGATCCACAAAAGGTTAGTTTTAAGTCTTTTTCTCAACCTTTTAGAAGCCCAATTCTCTCTAGTACTTGGAGTACCATGAGCCACAAACAAATTGTCAACGTGTACAAATTTAATTAGGATATCCCTATTGGGGATAGGGTCCATCAAGGGATAAATATGTTTAAACAAGTTTTTAGGAGGAAGTTCAATATTTTTATCAAGGACTAGATCAATGTTTTTTATTAGTTAGCTTGAGGGCCAACAAAATCATTAGAGGTTCTCACTTTGGAAAAGGGAACAACACTAACCATATCTTCATCATGAAGTTATTGGAAATTTAGGGCTACAAGAGGCAACAATGATTGATTGAATGATTAGGCATGGTTAACCTTCTCCCCAACATAAGGTAAAGTAGTATCCTTGGGAGGAGAGCATCAATAGGGGGTGACTCCCCACATCCCTTATCATGAGGGTCTTCTTAAAAATAGTAAGAATTGAACTATCATCTTCTCTAGGTCCCCCACTAGGGGTGTTATACCTTCATCAAAATTAGAATAAAAAATGGGATTAGTAATATTTTACAAATCCTCCATTCAAGTGGGTAGAGAAATAAAGAGAACATCTTTGCTAATGAGCTTGGGGCCTGTCTAGGAATCTTTATCAAATATTTTATTAGAGGATACCAAAGGGAAGTTTTTCCTCATATACCCATATTTTTTTATAAAAAAACATGCATTAAGTCCTCCCAAGACTTTAATAGGACAAATATAAGAGCTCCCATTAATGTCAAAAATAAAGGATTCTAGAAAAAATTACAAGGGGTCTAAAGAGATTAAAACTTAAGCATTCATGTGGGCCAAAGAACATCTAGTATCCTCAACATTAAGCACCTATATTAGGGGTTTAAGGGCATGGGGAAGAGAATTACACAATTGAAGTGGAATGTTTTCAATATCCACCCATCTGGGAGCTGATTTAAAAACCAAATCTTGACAGTCCAAACTAGGGTTCCAAGGGATTGATTTAAACACAGATTGACACACATTCCATAAGGGTTTGTTAATAACTCTTCTCTACATATTGTAATTTCTAAAAAGGATGAAGAAAACCCCTTTTTGGTACATTATGCAAAAATTAACTTAAATTCCCAATTTCTTACCCTAAACTGAATTAATCTAGTTATCAAAAAATTCCTCGAAGGAAAGGCATTTATATTCAAATAGATAAAAAAAACCCAATATTTTAAAACTAAAATTCTTTTCTATGTAATCCTTATTCCATGGACGAATTGGGAAGTAAGAAAGGGTTTTACCAAATCTAGGGTAATTACCATCTTGTCCTTCACTGCTAACTCTTGCTTCATCCTCAAACATGTTGCTCGAGCTAATAACAAATTCAACACCTTGTGAATGTTTGGAAAATTATTTATACCAAAGGACTTCACTGAAAAGCTTCCTAGGGATACCATTTTCCTTACCACCCTTCTCAAAAATAAATTATAGGCCACTTGATTTAGGGCACACTTTAACCAAAGTTGCATGGCCTTTATTTACATTAATAATACCATTAAAATGATTACCCACATGATTCAAATCACTTTGACCATATTCCTTCATAGGCCAAAATAAATAATTGCATTTAATTACAATCTCCAACACATACAAACATAACAATAACTAGGGAAAAGGGCACACAAAATTAGGAACTAAGTAGTAAAAGCAACCAAATCACTTAGCAAAAAACAAAATAAAGAAAAAACAAATAATAAATATAAAAGGAAAGACCTGTGACCTAGATTAGAACCACGACCACAAATCACCCTTGACAACCAAGAAACATCCACCATACATGAAACAAGGAAGCAAAAGTAACCAAGAGAGAAAAAAACAAGAATGAAGCATGATCAATAGAGGGTGACTATTCATCTCCCCATTGTAGAGCTCCACTTTACTCATTTATCTAGTTAGACATGTTCAATTTTTTTTATGCATCTAAGTCTACCATACTTATCTAAAAGACATGAATACCAATTTGATGATCTAGAGGCAGTCTAAGTTTGATAATGAATAGGTTAGGCATAGACTAAGGAATTACTATAGGTGAATGATAATAAATATGGAAGGTTAGACCCATTGAAAACATGTGTATGTGAGAGAAAGGTGTGAAATAGCCATATCTATATGCATAAATCATGTAAGGTGAAATTAGGTCAAGATTGACATTTCTAAGTGTCTAATACAAATTCTAGTGTATACAATAAGACCAATGAGGATAGTGGCAACCAAAATGATAGTATAGATAAAAATGTATCCTTAAATATGGTCACAAATGTCAAAATGCATTTTCCTTTGATGTAACCATAATTTTACACAATATAGAAACACAACTAATAATTTTTGAAAAATTAATGTTAGTGGTGCATGCCCCCTTTAGAATTACAACTGCATATCTACATGTTCAAAATGATGGCTTACATAGTTCTAGTGCATGTAAGTGACTTAACCCAAGTGAGATAAGACTCTGAGTTCTCTCCATAAGATAATAAATAATAATAAATGCTCATTACTAAAATCTTATTTTGGTATAAGTATGTACTAGAAATATTTTAATAGATGATTAGGGTAAAATATGATCAATTTCTAGGCTCCTTGAAAAGTGGGTGGTATATAGATTCAATGTGCAAGTCAATAACTATATAAATAGGAGATGATTTATTATATACATTAGAAATAAAATATTTGAATAATCTAATGAATATCATGCACTTATGTTAGTTTTAAACTTTAGGTATTTCATAATTTATTTACCTTTTTGGGGTCATTTTCATTATGTTTTATCATTTTTCCTTGATTTCATGTTTATTGCAATATTTCTTGAGTCATTGCTTTGGCACACTTGCAAATATTTTTCACATTACCTTATTGTTGGTTATATTGTCTAGTCATGTCGATGCATCTTTGAGTCTTGTCTATTTGAGATTCATATCTTTCCTACATTGGAGGTAGTACTATCACATCTAATTTACCCTATATATTATTTAAATAATTAGTTAATTGATTTTGTGGTTAATTATTAGCAGATCTATTATTTATTTCTGATTTAGATTTGTATATGTTGTTGGGTTGGCATATATATTACTTGTTTTCATGATCAATATCTAGATGATTAGATATTGCATATATTTTATTATGCTTATGGTCATGATTTTTGTATATTACTTGCATTCAATAGTTTATTATGGTTATGTGTTGATTATTATCATGATTCAAGCTAAATACTTGTTTGTTTGATGAGGTGGATGCAAGACTATTCTGCCCTCACAAGTAGTTCAAAGGGAGAGTATCATCAGAGATTGGGGTGTAGATATTGATAATGGGGATTGAAAGAGAGAGTTTTGAGTACTAATACACACACCAAAATTAGTTGTTTAAGTGAAATAAATGATCTTGCATTGATTGTTCTAAAACTAATTTTCTTTAATTTCATTTTAAGTCATGACTTACATATGTGTGCTAATTAATTGATGTGATATGATGCTTCTCACATCATTATACCTCATACAAACATACATGTATTAATCTAGTTTATTTGTTTATGTGTTTTATTTGGTTGATCACATTGTGCTTTTGATATAACTTAGGAAGTTGTTGACTGTGTTTTGAATATTCAAGGTTGAAAGTCAGTTATCTTAATTAAGTTGACTATCTATCTTTATTTTAATCATCAAATACCACTGTTGATGACAAAATCATAAAAAGGGAAAATATCCCCTCTAAAGCAAGTTATTATAAAAGGCACATTCAAAGATTTATACGTGATAAGCTTTTACATGCTTTACTAAATAGATATATCATGATTTA